>JAWWNH010000015.1:3232500-3893831 GCA_034641385.1 Darevskia mixta
TAGAAGCTTTCCTTCAAATGGAAGAGCAAAGGAGATTTCGCTTTCATCTGGAGGAACATCAGAACAGAAGATGAGCCCTGCAGGATCAGGCCAAGGGGGCTCCATTGAGTCCCCCCATCTGTTCTCACAGGGGCCTCCTCTGGGAAGCCCACCAGACGGATCCGAGCCCAAGAGCATCTCTCCCCCTGCCTGTGGCTTCTCCAGCAACTGGGATTCAGAAGCATCGCTGCCTCCCACCGTGGAGGGCAGAGCAGAGCCATCCTGGCCGGAGTCACCCATCGCCTCCACCACCCATGAATTCCTTATTCATTTTCTGCATAGCTCAGGTTGTGTTTATTGTTTGGGTATATTTGACATCTGAATGTTTCCGTCTGGCTGCAACCTCCATTAACAAACGTAGCTGGTTTATAAATCTGAAACGGGTTTACCTTCGTGCACGTTTTGCTCTCCCCGAAGCGACGAGCAGAGCATTGATACAAAGGAGGGACATAGTTGCAGACCTCTGGCTTTGCAGAGAGGAAGGGAAAAGCCCCTCTGCTCCCAAACTTGGGGGTCGCCAGCATGCAGGAGCCGAACAGCCCCCCCATGCATCCTCCCCCGCAGCCCTGGGACTCCCCTCCCCCCAATGCACACTGGGGGAGGGGAAGAGACCGCAGACTCACCAGATCTCAGAAGAGGCCCCCCCGCCCACCGCTTGCAGGAAGTGACTTGGGAGGGAGGGACCTGGCCCCACCCCCACCTTTCTTTCCTGCCCTCTCTAGGAATCCCTCTCAGTTCCTTTTAACCCGTGCAAAGCCGGGCGCACCAAGATCACCCCCCTCTGCGTTCCCCCCCTTCAGAAAATCCCGTGTTGCCAAACAGAGCACTCTAAACAACAACCACAAGCAACACGTCGGCTAATAATATAACATATATTGTTTTAAAATTCATAAACAGAAAACATATGTTTCTTCCCGAATTATCTGGGACGAACCATTCTGTTCTGTCTGCTGCTGTGCGTGGAACACCCTAGCGACGTTCAGCGCATCCATCATCTCCCTTTTGGAGGATATTGACTGTGGAAAGGCATTCGGCCTTCATTATAGTGAGCATTTAAGTTACTTGCCACTTCTACCATTTCTGTTTATGGAACATTTATTCGATTCGCATTAATTTGTGACTCCATGCACATATTATGTTTTCTGTTTATGAATTTTGAAACAATATACAGTATGTCATATTAGCCGACGTGTTGCTTGTGGTGATTGTTTTCTCCCTTCAGATCAGGTTTTGTTTTTATTTCCTGGCTGGTTCTGAGCTATTCCTTCCCTTCGCCAAAAGACCCGTCTAGTCCAATCCCCTGCAAATGAAGAAACCTCAACAAAGCATCCCTGGAAGACGGACATCCAACTGAAGCTTAAAAACCTCCAATGAAAGAGAGACCTTTCTTGAATGGGTGGGGTAGCAATGCCTTTAATATTGTTATAGATCCGGTGGGGATGAATAAATGCTAGGATGTTGATTATGGAGATATGGATAAAAATAATGCGCAGAGCTGTGCCAGACAGGGAATTCCTGGGCTGGCTTACGCAAACCAACCAGGCTGAGCTATGGCTATCTGAGAGAACAATTGCGGGCCATTAACAATGCAAGTGAGAGCTGGACCATAAAGAAGGCTGATCGCAGAAGAATTGATGCTTTTGAATTCTGGTGCTGGAGGAGACTCTTGAGAGTCCCATGGACTGCAAGAAGATCAAACCTATCCATTCTTAAAGAAATCAGCCCTGGGTGCTCACTAGAAGGACAGATCCTGAAGTTGAGGCTCCAGTACTTTGGCCACCTCATGGGAAGAGAAGACTCCCTAGAAAAGACCCTGATGTTGGGAAAGAGGGCACAAGGAAAAGGGGATGACAGAGGACGAGATGGTTGGACAGTGTTCTCGAAGCTACCAACATGAGTTTGGCCAAACTGCGAGAGGCAGTGAAGGATAGGTGTGCCTGCCGTGCTCTGGTCCATGGGGTCACGAAGAGTTGGACACGACTGAACGACTGAACAACAACAATGCAAGAGAACTCCTTCCCTCTTGCCTTGAGGGGTGGACAAAGACCAGGGATTTGGAAGGCTGCCAGGGTAACTGCTCTGGGAGAGGGCGGGGGAGGTTTCTGGGAAGGAGGAGGAGGGAGAGCTGAGATCCGTCTTGGACTGATGGCATAATTAGGTGAATAAACCATATTTCTTAAAGCATTGCAGTCTCCACCTTGTCTTCCATTCTCCAAAGGGACACAGACCCTGTGTGTGTGCCTGGGACCCCATGGGCTCTTGCCACCACTTGGCAGAGAGAGGGGCCGGGACTCTGCTTTTGTAACAACAACATAATTCAGGAGTCCAGAAAGCCCTGGCAATGAGGCAGCAGCAGCCAGGGGGTTGTTGGGGGGCTTCATCCCCACTCCAAATCCTGCCAGGCAGTCCCTGGTGTGGACTGCCCCTGTCTGGGGGGGCTCCTCAGCCAATCCTCCCCATGCAACGCAAGAGGCTCCCTCAGTTCTCTACAAAGTGTGTGCCTCTGAGCACACACAGAGAACACTGGCCAGCCAGGAGCCTCCTCTTTCTCCTCCTCCTTCTGGGCCAGAGGAGGAAAGAGTACCTGCAGCCCCATCCAGGCAGGCAAAGCAACAGAAAGACACACACCTGTCCCATCCAGGAGGAATGTGCCCTTTGGCACTGGCGCCACTTTGCATGTAAGAATGGCCAGAGAACCAGAGCTGGCACTCCAAGGCATCCTGGCTACCAGCCCTAGACTGCCTTCACCTCTGTCAGGAATTTGTGTGATCCTCTTTGAAAGCCCTTGCAGTGGCAGCTAGCTCCACAGATGATTTACTGCTGTTGTGCCCATGTCCTGCTTGCGCGTTTCCCACAATAGGCCCCTGTGCGGTCCCTGCTGGACTAGGTGGGCCCCCTTTGGTCCGATTCAGGAGGCTCTTCCCAGGTTCTTCTGTACACGGCAGAGTCAGCAGCTGCGAAAAGAGCCACCTCTGGGCCAGGCATTCCTGGAAAAGGGACTGGAAGCAAATGAGCAAAACTCCCAGGAGAAGCGATAAATCTTTTTATTAGAGAATATATTGGTTACAAATCAAGCTGCAGGCGGAGAAGCAGCATCTGTCACCCCCCTGAGAATCAGGGGCTTGTGGAAGAAGTTGTTTTAACAAGTAATAGCAAGAAGCGGCAAAGGACCAGGCGGGGGAGGTCAGAAGTGGCAGCTCAAAGCCCAACTGCAGCCAGGATGGAGCGAAGGCATGAAGGGCTCTGGATTTCTGCTGGAAACTGCAGAAGAGGACTCTGCCTGCCTGCCCCTCCCCTTGACTGGTGGGGGGGAGCTTCCCCCTGCTTTGTGTTTTTCTAGCAGGTGACATGAACACCCACCAACCCTTTCTAGCCCCAACTTCGGAAGAGCCTCGAATAAGCAGATATGCAGAGAGAGCCTTTCTGCCCCAGAAAGAGTGGCTGCTAGACAGCCAGCGTTTCAGCAGCTAAGTCCTGGGACCAGGTGGGGGCTCCAGGCGAGAAGGGCACCCCGCTCACTGGCCAGGACAAGGTGCCCCCACCCAGGCAAGCAAGGGGGCAAGAGGAAGGGGCAGGAGGCAGGCATTGGCTACTTCTGGCCCACGGTTCAGGCGACGTTCTCCTCCTTTGCCGGCTCCTCATATGGAGGGGGCACTTCAGGGTCCTCAAGCAGGCTGTAGTTCTCACAGCGACCCTAGAAGGTGGGAGAAAGGGCAGTTTGAGGAAAAGACTGGCACTGAGTGTTTTCATCTCTAAACTAACTCAAGTTGCTGTTTCGCTGCTTCCCGGCAGCTCTGCTAAACAAGTTGAAAGTGGAATTTGCTGCCAAGGAGTGTGGTGGAGTCTCCTTCTTTGGAGGTCTTTAAGCAGAGGCTTGACAGCCACCTGTCAGGAATGCTTTGATGGTGTTTCCTGCTTGGCAGGCGGTTGGACTGGATGGCCCTTGGGGTCTCTTCCAACTCTATGATTCTATGATTCATTTACCAAGGTGCCTTCACACAAGTATCTATGCGCAGAGAAAGAGTGATGAGCGGTGGCCTTTTAAGACCCTGGTCAGCTGTAGGTCAGCCATGGCAGAAGGGCCAGGCCACAGGCAGCCATGCGCTGTCCACATCCCGGTCGGCTCCTGCAGTTCCTGATACCCCAAAGCTACCCAGAAACTGCAGCTGGAGCCAAGCAGAGCACAGCGGCTGCGAGCTGGGATGGAGGGCAGGGAGCGCCCCCACCTAGGCACAGGTTTTGAGAGCCCCAAACAATGGGGACAGGGCTGAGTTGGAAGGGGCTCTGAGGGCCATCCAATCGTCCTCACCTTGCAATGCAGGGATCACAGCTGTAGGATCCCTGGCAGGGCCCCCCCACCCTGATTAAAAGGCATCCCAGGAAGGAGAGTCCTACACCGCTTCTACTTTGGACCTCTCCCCGCAATCAACCGCAAAGCCCACCTGAGAACCGAGAGTCACGGATCAGGTCCTGCCAGTTTGGACCCAGCACTCCTTTTTCCCACCCACCGCCCCACCCAGTGAAAGTACCAGGCAGGAGCCACAGAGCCGGAAGAGGCCATTGCCCAGGCAGAAGACGGCGATCACCAGAGCCCCAATGCAAATGGCGAACAGCAGGATTCTGAGTCCAGCAGCAATTTTCTGGATGGGTGTGAGGAGGCAAAGAGACGAGCACATTTGGGTCAGAGTGAGGATGAAGCATGGCAACATTCCCCCCTCCCCAGAACAGCAACTGCTCCCTTGGGGTCTGGTGGGGTGCCAACCACCCCACCCCACCCCCACCCCCAGGGAGCAGCTCAAGACATACAGGAAGCCCCCACCCATTGCATGCATTGCAACTAAGGTCTGGAAACAGGAGATCCATCATCCCAGGAATCCAGTAGATTCTCCGCTCCTCACTTCAGTGTCCATGCTCCTCACGGCTACCCACCACCCTGGCTTGGATGCGTAGACTCATTGCCTTTTTATCCCACCTCCTTTTCTTCTCCCCGTCCCCACAACAGCCCTGCGAGGAAGGGAGGAGAGGCAGAGGGAAGGCAGCGACTGGCCCAAGGTCACGGCAGCGAGAGCTTCGTGGCCGAGTGGGAGGACTTGAACCCTGCTCTCTCACAGGTCCCAGTGCGGCACTCTGACCACTAGGCCACACTGCCTACCCCTCACCACGAGCCAGACAACTCACCCAGAGATTCTGTATCATCTGCTCACACTCCTGGACCATGCCGTTGTCCTCATGGGCGGGGGCGGGTGTCCCCCATGACGGGTAATAGCTGTCCCTGTACTTGGGGTTCCTGCACAATTTCCCAAGGTAGTAGGAATCGTAGTTGAGGCTGGGCAAGTCTGCCTCACCGACTGCCAAGGCCATGGAGCAGGCGACAACGCTGGCCAGGTGGGAAAAGGTGGCCAGGTGGACCTGGGAAGGGAGAGAGAGGCCCAGCCGTGAGGAAGGGGGAAGCAGTCTCAGCAGCCCCCTCCCCTCCCCTGCCTGCAATGGAAGAGCAGCCCCCGCCCCACTCACTTACCCAGCGGCCGCCGTGTCTGTCGCCCACAATGGAGAGGACACCGGCCACGAAGAGCTGGGGAGAAACACCAAGGTGATTAGTCCACAGAGATGACCCTCGGGGTCCTTATTCGCTTAAATAGATTTCATATACATATACAGTTTTATTCTATCAACGTTTGATTATTTTCTAGTCATTGCTTTTTCTCTTTTTAGAGAAAAACCATAAGGCCACAGATTTTGAATGGTTCATTATTTATAAACATGAATATCCAGAGATAAACAGGGATATACTTAAAAAGAAATTACATCAGAAGGAATCATACTGGATACATAGGTTTGGCTCCCTGGCTCCTGCAGGCTTGAACCTCCAAATGGAGTACAGAGCTTTTTTATCATTGTTCCTCCGGATTTTAATGATTTATTGGATGTATATATTTGTTTATAGTTTGTGAGTAGATTCTATATTTTCCTTATTTAAATATTTGAATTATGCCTTGGTGGGTGGTTTCAGAATATTTGTAAAACCATTTTTTGAGTGCTTGTACCTTTAAATTTAAAACCTGTTAAGAAATTTGCCCTGTCATGATTGAAACTCAGGTAAAATTGTATTTAACCTTGCAGTCTTTTGTATAGCTAAGCTTCTGCCAACTAGGAACCGTTGAGGTTGAGAGCATGCTAGCCTAACTAAGTGTATCATGTATCAATAATTGGTGAGTAACTTTTAAAACTTTTTAAAACCTTAAATGTTATATGTTTATTGTCTTCAAGAATGTTAAAGCTCACTATGTACATTGTAATGATTATTCATTTAAGACGATGTCCGTCCCTGAAGAAACTATAGTGAAACGGGGATAACACAAGCTAGCCACCCGTTGGGAGCAGCACTCGCGGACTCCTAAAAGACCTTACGCACTTTATAATATTGAACTTTTTGCACTTCGGACATTGCACCTTGAAAGCTCGTTGCACTTTTTGAGGCACTTCATTGTATAAATTTTCCTCCGGTTGCGTATACGTATATATAAGATTTAATTGTTTCACGGTTTTTTTGTCATTTTGTTATATTCTACTGTACCGTGTCGTCTATTTTGTATTGTTTTCTCTTATTTTAGCAGTTCTCATTTTTAACTGTGAGTCGCCTTGAGTCCTGCCAGGTAGGGATATATCTCTAGGATTCTGCGATACCTCCACCTGCCCGAACCATCTTCTCTGCCGATCTCTTCCTGCCCTTTTGTGCAAATGAGGAATTGGGAAGAAGCAGGCATCCCCTCCTCTCCTGCCCACCTTCCCTAACGCCAGGTGTGCTCCTTCGCCTGCAATGGCTCCGCAGAGTGACACCCCCCCCCATGGCCGCAAACACAACACCTGGCCTCTCACCTGAGCCAGAGGGGAAAGTGGGGTGGACCTGCTGCCTGGGCTGCTCAGGTAAAGGCAGCCCAAACCTCCAAGTGGCTGGAGTGACTCCCCAATGAGGAAAGGTGGCAGTATTGCGGGCTTTTAAGTTTAGAGAAAAGGAGAGTCTGAAGCAACGTGGTAGACGTTTATTAACGTTTATGATGGCGTAGAGGAAGGGGACAGAGAAAAGGGCTTTTCTCTCTCTTGTGGCACTAGAACTCCAAGGAAGCTTGGAAGATTCAGGACAGATCAAAGAAAATCCCTTCAAGCAGAACAGAGTTCACCGATGGAACTCCCTGCCACTGGAGGCAGTGACGGCCACCAGCTGGGATGGTCATAAAAGAGAACTGGTCTTCAGAACGGTGGAGAAAGAGCAGAGCCATCCATAGTCCTCTCCTCCTCAATGGATGTGTCCAATCTCCATTGAAAGCCGTCCAAGATGGGGCTCATCGCTGCCTCCTGAGGAAGTGAGTTCCATAGCTTAACTTCACATGCTGCGTGGAGAAGGAGTTCCTTTGATCTGTCCTGAATCTTCCAACATTCAGCCTCCCTGGGTGTCCCCTTCTCGCATTAGGAGGGAGGAAATCTTCCTCTGCTCCCTTTTTCCAGGCTGTGCATCGTTTGACAAAGTCCCACCTCTCCCTCGCCTTCTCTCCAGGCAGGTTCTTCTGACGTCCTTAGGGCCAACGGATGCCTCCAAGGGGACCTCCACCCCACCCTTCCAGAGGAGCAGCGCCTCCACTCAGCCCCACAGGACTCACCACGCCCCCCGACCAGAAAGGGCATCCATTCCAGATTGGTCGGAATATCCAATCGTCATAATAGCCAGGCCCTCTTAGGCCAAGGCTCAGGACACACCCGATGCCGATGGTGACCAGTCCCAGCAGGATCTGTGTCCCCTGCAAAGCAAGAGAGGCGAGACCAATGAGGGACAGGGTCCAGCACATGCCCCGCCCCCACAAGTCACCCCCCTCAGAGCGACTCCAGCCCCACGCAGAGCTGCCAGGCCAGGACTCAAGCATCTCCCGCATTGTCCATACGTCCCACTCCCCCCCAGCTCTGAAAATGCTCCCCAAGCCCCAGAGCTGCCTCCCTTCTGGACTCAGAGCAGCAACTTCCTGCAACAGAGGGATTTTGCCGGTCTCCACTTGGAGACTTCCCACCTTCACTTCAGGCTCAGCTGCCCCCTTCCTGCATCACAGGGGGGTGGACTAGATGGCCCTTGAGAGACCCTTCTGACTCTGCCACTCTCTCTTTCCTGCCCTTCCTCACAGCCCGGGGCCCCTCCCCTCCTGCCCCCCACCCACCCCACAGCTGGCCCTTACCCCCAGCACTTTCTGCTCCGCGTTCCACCCAGCCCTTTTCAGGGGGACAGAGGGGCCCTGGGGGTCCTTGGGGGCAGGCTTGGGGGTCCGCTTCCAGGCTGCCAGGGCCTTGAGGAGGGAGCCGAGGGAGGACTCCTGGGTGATGTTGACGTGGATCACCGTCTTCTCCGCGCCCTCCGCCCCGGACACATTCACGGTGCTGCTGCTGCTGGCCATGACGCCTCCTCAGGACCCACAAGATGCACCTGAAGGGGGAGAAGAGAGACAATTTGGGGGGGGGGATCAGGGAGGAGAAGAGGGCAGGGTCTGCCTAGAGGGAGCCTGAAAGAGGAGAGAGAGGGTTCTTCCTCCCTCTGTCCTAACACTGGGACTCAGTGAGGACATCTCAGGAAGCCAAATGTGGGAAGATTCAGGACAAATCAAATAAGAGTCCTTCTGTGCGGTAATACGGTGGAACTCCCCACCACAGGAGGCAGGGATGGCCACCAACCTTGAAGGCTTTGAAAGAGGATTGGGCAGATTCATGAAGGAGGGGGGAATAAGTAGTTGGGGGGGCAAGTAGGAAGGAGAATTTTGCAACACAAAGGTGATGGCGGCAAGGGGGCGCGTTGAACCAGCAAGAAAGGTGGAGACAAATCAGCTCCTGTAGGTGCAGCGATTTCTGCACTGCCACTGCCAGGGGCTGGACTAGATGTCCCTTGGGGATCCCTTCCAGCTCCACGCTTCTCTATTGCACGGAGCACTGTCAGGTCAGCCTGCTCCGTGGAGGGGGGAGGATTCGTGGAGCCAGGCCAGGGGGGCAATGGAGGCTGGGGGAGGTCCCCCCCTCCGCCCACCTGAGGGAGAGGAGCGCCTTTGGGTGCTGGGTGGCCTCATTATGGGGGTGCGAAGGAAGCGGCGCTCAGCTTACAATGTTGGGGGGCAGACCCATGGACGTAGCCACGATTTATGCTGGAGGGCAGGCTTTATGTTAGGGGGTGCAGAACCTCAGTTAGCTAAGTACAGTGTTTTTATTGATTTACTTGATTGGGGAGCAGCTGCCCCCCCCGGTTACACCCATGGGCAGACCCCTCCCTCCCGCAGACTGCTTCCGCACCGCCTTGGGGCTTAAATGGGGGCCGGATGCGAGAGCTCTTCGGCTCTGATTCCTCATCGCTTGCCGGGCGGAGACCTGGCCCCTGTCCAGAGAGCCCTAGCGGAGGAAGGGCAGAGTCCAGATTCTGGAAAACCCCTTCGACTAAAGGAAGTTTTTACTTCCTTCAGCGAGGTGGTTTCGAAGCCGTTTTCAGCTGCCCCGTAACGACCCCCCCCCCCGGTCAGGCATAGACCTAGGGAGATGGGGGCGCCTTCTCCGCCCGGTGGGGGGGAGATAAGCCGCGCTCTCCAAATAACGGGAGTGAGACGCCTACGCAACTTAAAAAAAAATAAAATAAATGCCCCCCCCCCATATCAAACAACTGGGCCAACTTCCAGCAAAGCGCCCCGCCCTGTCGAGTCCCCCAGCACCTCTTTGTCCGACGGCCTTTCCAGCTGGATGCGCGCAAGTCGGGGATGCTGCTGCTGCTGCTGCTTTCGGGGTGGCAACCTTGCGCACTGAGCGCAGCGAGGGAGGAGAAAACGGACTTTGTCGCCTCCCCGGAAGCGCGCAAGGTTGCGCAACGGAGGGATTTCAGGAGCGAAGTGCGGACTTGCTCCGGGAAAGGACTGCCTGCCTCGCCCCAGAAAACTAGGGAAGAGACCTGGAGGCAGAAGGGGCCCGACCAGATGCGGGAAAACCCTGAGCAGGATCCGAGCTCTTCACCTGCGCTTCCCAGCATCTGGGGTCCAGAAGCATTGCTGCCTCCATGAATTGCAAGAACATAAGAAGAACCTGCTGGATCAGGCCCAGAAGAGCCCATGGCTCATGTTCTGTTCTAAATGGCTCCTAGACCCTGGCATCGTGTTCTCACAGTTGTTATTGTTCAGTCGTTCAGTCGTGTCCGACTCTTCGTGACCCCCTGGACCAGAGCACGCCAGGCACGCCTATCCTTCACTGCCTCTCGCAATTTGGCCAAACTCATGTTAGTAGCTTCGAGAATACTGTCCAACCATCTCATCCTCTGCCGTCCCCTTCTCCTTGTGCCCTCAACCTTTCCCAACATCAGGGTCTTTTCTAGGGAGTCTTCTCTTCTCATGAGGTGGCCAAAGTACTGGAGCCTCAACTTCAGGATCTGTCCTTCTAATGAGCACTCAGAGCTGATTTCTTTAAGAATGGATAGGTTTGATCTTCTTGCAGTCCATGGGACTCTCAAGAGTCTCCTCCAGCACCAGAATTCAAAAGCATCAATTCTTTGGCGATCAGCCTTCTTTATGGTCCAGCTCTCACTTCCGTACATTGTGGGATGTATAACACTGGTGCAGTCAATCACAACATTCCTAGAGTGTACACAAAGGGGTCTTGGTCCTCCAGGTAGAGTTTCCTGTGCCAAGGCTGAAATCACTTCCTTTGTGTGACCAGAAGTGGGAGTGGCCTTACCTGTAGCTATTCAAAGATACAGGTGAGCTGCTACTCTCTCTCTCTTCCCACCAGGACTCCGAGGATGCAACATCTCAGGAGATGCTCTCTTGGCTTCCAGCCAAGAGAGGCCCACATGGAGCCTTTCTCCCTTAAGGAGAATCTCCACATGTAAATACATTTAATCTAAGCTAGCCTGCCTTTCTGAGACTGTAGAAGCTTGAAATGACTGTGAGTAAAACCTTTATACTTTTATAAGCTTATGTGTCGTGTATTTTCTTTTAAGAGGGAACCAGGGGAAATATGTGCCAGGATCTGCCTTATTCTAGAAGTTCATAGGAACTTAAACGCCACGCTTTGCTGCGCTTTATTGGGGATGAGAAACTCTGCTAGTTTGGAGCTTGTTAGCACAAGCTGGGATAGGAAATATTAATCAATATTCCCTCATCCACATTCCCTCTCATCTCCCACAAAGGGTTTTGAGGCCCAGAACTACGTATTTTGTGTATTTTTAAAGGATTGCTTTGGATTGTGATTTTTGGCAGAGTAGTATTTTTCTGTTTGTACTTCCTGGTAAGCACATGGTCCTTTGTTCTCCATTGTGCTGTGAAAAGGGGGATTAGCGACCCCTCCCCTCCCTCAGAGCTCACAGACCTCAGAGGCAGTGAAGATTAGTTTGCATTTTGAGATTTTTAAGTTTTGATTTTTGAATTTTAGCCATTTTTGGGAATTTTGAAAATTTTTCAATTTTTGAGGATTAAGATGGCAAGCTCAGGATTTGATAGTGAAGCAAGATCAAGCTTTATGCTGCTGAATGATCGTAACTTTGTGCAATGGAAGCAGCGCCTTTTAGTGCATCTTGGTGCAAAACAAGTGCTTAAAGCGGTGAAAGATCCCAAACCTGATTTTGCTGATTTAACCAAGAAAGCAGATTGGGAAAGGCAAGATGCAGAAGCTAAACACATAATTTTGAGCAGTTTGAAAGATGAGCATTTATCTCTGATTGACTATGAAAGTGATGCATCTCAGATTCTAAAGGATATTGAGAGGGTTTATGCACAATCATCAGAGAACTCTTATAGACATTTATTGGATAAACTGCTGAAGTTAAAGATGAATTCCAGAGAACAATTTACAGGGCATTTTAAGGACTTTAATGAAATTGTTCAAAGGATTGCCCTAACTCCCAGAGCTTTTGATGATGCAACCAAAGTGACTTTTATGCTGGCATCATTAGGAAAAGAATTTACTTCATTTAAGAGTATAATGGATCACACCAGAGATTTGACTTTTAATGAACTAGCAAATCACTTAAGAGAGGAATGCAGAGATTACCTTGATTCTCCACAAAGGAATCCAAGGAGGGACACAAGTTATGTTTCTAAGCAATTTCCCAAGTCTAAGGAAGTGTCCAAAGAATTAATATGCCATAACTGCAATTTAAAAGGGCACATTGCAAGGAGTTGCCAGAAGCCCAAGAATAAGTCCCGCCCCTTTCAACCAAAAGGTGAAAAGAAGGGGGGTCACGAGTGTACATTTCTACTGCAAGAAAAGAGTTTAAATGTGCAAAGAAATGAAAGGAAAAGTGACCAATTTATTTTAGATTCGGGAGCTACAAGCCATTTTGCGCATAAAAGAGAATATTTCAGAGAAATTAATGATAGTGAATGGACTGAAATCCAGATTGCTGATGGAAATGTTCTAAAATCACAAGGTGCAGGTTCAATGCGTTTGAAATTCAAGGTGAACAATGAATCTCTTGAAACAACTGTGCCTAATGTTCAATATGTCCCAGAATTGAATTGTAACTTGCTTAGTGTGTCTGCTTTAGACAAGAAAGGTTTCAAGGTTACATTTGCCAATGGAGAATGCAATGTAACGAAAAATGATGAGGTTTATGCTCAAGGGAAACTAATCAATGGTGTTTATGAGATTAACGTTTCAGAAAACCAATCAGCACAAGTCGCCCAATCCAAGCAGAAGCATGAAGCAGATCTGGAGCTCTGGCATCGAAGACTGGGTCACCGGGATATCAGAGTCATCCAGGAACTGCAGAATGGAGATCTTGTGAGAGGTCTACAGGTAAACAAAAGTAACACACCCACACCAAAGTGTATAACTTGTGTAAGTGAAAAAGGAGTCAAACCTTCTTTCCCACGTTGTGCAGAAAAGAGAAGCACAAAAGTTCTGGACATTGTGTACACTGATTTAGCTGGACCTATGAATATACCTTCCTTAGGAGGAAATAAGTATATTTTGATATTTTTGGATGATTATTCAAGGTTTTGTGTGGGATACCTTCTCAAAGAGAAGAGTGAAACAGTGGAATTGTTCAAGCAATACGTAAGCATGGTCAAGAACAAATTCCATCGAGCACCCACCACCCTAATGTCCGATAATGGTGGGGAGTTTTGCTCACGTGAAATGGAAGCCTTCATGGCTCAGGAAGGCATAGCACATGTGACCACAGTAAGCTACACACCTCAACAAAACTCTATTGCTGAGAGGAAATTTAGGTCCATCCTAGAGATGACAAGGTGTATGCTAAAAGGATCCAACTTGTCGAAGAAACTTTGGGGCGAGGCAGCAAATACTGCGATTTATATACAGAATAGACTGCCAACAAAAGGCACAGAGCGCACGCCATTTGAACTTTGGCATGGAAGAGCCCCAAATTTGTCACACATACGTGTATTTGGAAGTTTGTGCTATTACCACGTGCCCAAGGAGCACAGACACAAACTTGACTCCAGAGCAAAGCCTGGTATCCTAGTTGGATATGCTTCTGGAGGAAAAGGCTACAGAGTTGTGGACTTACAAACAGGGAAAACAAGTTCACATCACGTGATTCATTTTGAGGAGTATGAAAAGGCTGACACAAGGAACACAGCAATTGACTGTTCCAATGAGCCACCAACAGAGGAGTTTGTAAGTTTTCCTTTTGAAGCCATACCAGAAACTAATCCACCTCCTAGTATTGTACCTCCTAGTGTTGTAGCACCCCCTACAGATGACACCCCAGAAGACGCGGAGGACCAGATGTCAGAAGGCTCCAGAGACGAAGAGGACCCGTATGCAGGGATGCCGCCATTGGAAGGAGATGAGGAAGCTGATGCGGTTCAACAAGAGCCAGAGGTCAGACGTTCCTCCAGGTCCAACAGAGGCGTTCCACCACTACGACTGTCCTACTTTGCAGGGTCGGCGCCACCACAGGAACCTTCCACGTGGGAACAGGTTCAACGGTTGCCAGCTGCTGAGGCCAGTCTCTGGAAGCAAGCCGCGCAGGAAGAGATGGATGCACTGCATCGCAACAAGACCTGGACCCTGACAGAGCTACCTCCTGGTAAGAAGGCAATTGGGTCCAAGTGGGTGTTCAAGCTTAAGAAGGGGTCAGAAGGGGAGGTGCAACGCTACAAAGCTAGGCTTGTAGCACAAGGATTTTCACAACAGTATGGCGAAGACTATGATCAAGTATTTGCGCCTACAGTGCGATACAGCAGTGTTAGATTACTTCTAAGTATTGCAGCATCTAAAGGCCTATCAGTCCGTCATGTCGACATAGCAACAGCTTTTCTTCATGGGACGATTTCTGAACAGATTTATATGAAGCAGCCCAAAGGCTTTATCAAGCAAAATGAGGCACATCTTGTATGTAAACTTCAGAAAGGAATTTACGGTTTGAAACAAGCTGCAAGAGCATGGAACCAGAAATTACATGAAATGCTGGTTCAGCTTGGGTACAAGCAGTCGACAGCTGACAAGTGCCTGTACACTAAGAACAGAAATGGACAATTCTCTTACATTCTGGCTTTTGTCGATGATTTATTAATATCAACGTCCAATGACAGAGACTATAAAGACATAGTCAGACATCTCAACAAAGAGGTGGAAGTAAAGGAATTGGGACTTGTCCAGTATTACTTGGGAATTCAAATTGAGAGAGAAGAAGACGGCTCATTTCTTCTCAGCCAGAAGCAGAAGATAATAGAACTGATAGAAAGTATGCAGATGCAAGGTGCACACCCTGTCGCGACACCCATGGCCACAGATTTTCTAAAGAATCAACAAGATTCGAAGCTGCTGCCAGACAACAGCGAATACAGGTCAGCGATTGGTAAACTTTTGTATTTGGTTACTACCAGCAGACCTGACATAGCAAGTGCAGTGGGGATCCTAAGCAGAAAAGTGAGTTCTCCCACTGAACATGACTTGGGTGGGGTCAAGAGGGTGGTGCGTTACCTCAAGGGTACAATGAATTGTAAATTAAAATTGCCAGCTGTAAGGGACCCTAAGTTGGTTGGGTACAGTGATGCAGACTGGGCTGGGGATAAGGCGGATTACAAATCCACAAGTGGTTATGTTTTTATGTTTGGAAATGCACCTATCATTTGGGGCAGTTATAAACAGAAATGTGTAGCCTTATCGTCCACAGAGAGTGAATATATTTCAGCTTCGGAAGCATGCAGAGAGATCATCTGGCTGGATCAACTCCTGACAGACTTTGGTTTGCCGAGAAAAGGACCTGTCAGCTTGATGGAGGACAATCAAGGCTGCCTGCAGCTAGCGCAAACCGAAAAGTTCCTTGCACGTTCAAAACACATTGGGGTCAGGTATCACTTCATTCGCCAGATGATCCAAGATGGACTAGTAGAAATGTCCTACTGTAATACTCAGGAGATGACTGCGGACATTCTCACGAAACCCTTGCCACGAGAGAGTTTCCAGAACCTGCGTGTCAAGCTGGGACTCTGGGTGGTTGAATAAAGTTGTTTTATGTTTGTTAAATGTTGTTCAGACTGAGAAGGGGTTTGTGGGATGTATAACACTGGTGCAGTCAATCACAACATTCCTAGAGTGTACACAAAGGGGTCTTGGTCCTCCAGGTAGAGTTTCCTGTGCCAAGGCTGAAATCACTTCCTTTGTGTGACCAGAAGTGGGAGTGGCCTTACCTGTAGCTATTCAAAGATACAGGTGAGCTGCTACTCTCTCTCTCTTCCCACCAGGACTCCGAGGATGCAACATCTCAGGAGATGCTCTCTTGGCTTCCAGCCAAGAGAGGCCCACATGGAGCCTTTCTCCCTTAAGGAGAATCTCCACATGTAAATACATTTAATCTAAGCTAGCCTGCCTTTCTGAGACTGTAGAAGCTTGAAATGACTGTGAGTAAAACCTTTATACTTTTATAAGCTTATGTGTCGTGTATTTTCTTTTAAGAGGGAACCAGGGGAAATATGTGCCAGGATCTGCCTTATTCTAGAAGTTCATAGGAACTTAAACGCCACGCTTTGCTGCGCTTTATTGGGGATGAGAAACTCTGCTAGTTTGGAGCTTGTTAGCACAAGCTGGGATAGGAAATATTAATCAATATTCACTCATCCACATTCCCTCTCATCTCCCACATACATTACTACTGGGAAAACCATAGCTTTAACTATACGGACCTTTGTTGGCAAGGTGATGTCTTTGCTTTTTAAGATGCTGTCTAGGTTTGTCATTGCTTTTAAACCAAGAAGCAGGCGTCTTCCAATTTGTGACTGCTGTCACCATCTGCAGTAATCATGGAACCCTGTTCTCACAGTAGCCAGCCAGATACCTAGGAAAACAGGATCCGAGCAACCAAACAACTCCCTCCTGTGCTTTCCAGCAGTTGCTATTTAGAAATGTTACAAAAACATTAGGGGGCAGGCACATAAGTACAGGGGCCTCGTTTCCAAAAACCACTAAAACCCTGCAAAACACAAACACGCTAAAGCCTGCCCACCCACCCATCCCCACTTCACTCCCCCCCCCATATTTTATTTCTTTGCATTTCAAATGCAATTCAAAACTGTAACTTCTTCTATTACTTTCAAAGGTACAAACATTATTGGACTTCCCTTCCTCTCCTTCCATGGCTCGTTTTATAATCCACTCCCTCTCACATCTTAATTTTCCAATCCTTTCTCTTTTACTCTCTTTATCTCTTGTTCTTACTTACACTGCTGAAGTTACTAGCATCCTGCTAAGTTAATTGTGTGTTATAGTTAATTGTTTATTATAGTTTTTCATGTAATCTATATTATCCTGTCCTCCTTAAACTTTTATTTCATCTTGATTTTTTATTCTACTGGTCTTTCCTGCGAATTCCGCATATTCCAACATCTTAAGGTGCCACTCCTCCAAGAGATCGGAAGGAACCTTAGTTAGTTTTTATTGATTTACTTGATTGGGGGCCATGGGCAGACCCCTCCCTCCCGCAGACTGCTACCGCACCGCCTTGGAGCTTAAATGGGGGCCGGATGCGAGAGCTCTTCGGCTCTTCGGCTCCCCCGCTCCGATTCCTCTTCGCCTGCCGGGAGGAACACCTTGGTCTTCTGCCAAGTTCTGTCGGAAGGAAGTCTTCTGCCAAGTTCTGTCTGTCCTTATTAGAGTTGCTGGCAAATCCTACAAAAGGAAATACCATATTTTTCCGTGTATAAGACTAGGTTTCCCCCCTAAAAAATATCAAAAATTCTTGTTGTTGTTTAGTCGTTTAGTTGTGTCCAACTCTTCGTGACCCCATGGACCAGAGCACGCCAGGCACTCCTGTCTTCCACTGCCTCCCACAGTTTGGTCACTCATGTTAGTAGCTTCGAGAACACTGTCCAACCATCTCATCCTCTGTCGTCCCCTTCTCCTTGTGCCCTCTATCTTTCCCAACATCAGGGTCTTTTCCAGGGAGTCTTCTCTTCTCATGAGGTGGCCAAAGTCTTGGAGCCTCAGCTTCAGGATCTGTCCTTCCAGTGAGCACTCAGGGCTGATTTCCTTCAGAATGGATCGGTTTGATCTTCTTGCAGTCCATGGGACTCTCAAGAGTCTCCTCCAGCAATTCAAAATGTCAAAAATTAGGGGGCATCTTATACACAGATACATCTCCCCCCCATTTTCTTAAATCTGAGTCCCCTAAAAATAGGGGACTTATACATGGGGCGTCTTATAGACGGAAAAATACGAAATATGGTTCTTTGTTCCAATATTGAGTCTTGCTAGGTACCAGGGCTGGACTGCACCACAGCACTTACCCTGGCATTCTTCCCTCCCCCCCGAAGTTCAAAAAGAACTTTATTGAAACTCAGAGCAAATGAACCAAGTCTGCATTTAAAAGAACGTGTTTGGTCTCTTGGTGGTGAAGCGTGGCTTATGTTGGCGACGCAGAACTCTATGTGGCAGAGGGAACTTGATTTTGGAATCATGGAACTGCTTGACAGCTGGTCTGCGGCACTTGCTAGCAGCGATCTCTTCAACCTTCATGATCTGAATTGAGTGAGCACGAGCTCTATGACGGGCTCCCATATCGCGATAGCACTGTGTAGCAGCTCCAGCTGTTGTCAAATCCCTGTACTCCCTGTACATGTTATGAGTTCCACTACGAGAATCATAGCGCAGCCAGATACCAAAAATTTTCACCTTCAATGGAGACTTCTCAAAAACCTGTCCACAGTACACAATTTCCCCCGAAGATTTCTTCATCTTCTTCAGCTGAGAGACAAAGTACCAGAAACGGGACTTTGGAACAACATGATTAGGAGCAAAGATGCGCATACGATAGAGAGGTGGTGTTGGGCACTTAGGAGTGGGGAGGCATCTCCCAACAACTTTGTACTCCCTCAGGGTGCCCGACGCCTTCATGGTGCTGCCTCTCTCGCTGCCACCCAGAAAAGCTACCCTGGCATTCTTTTAACAAAACAAAAAACAAAAAAGGAAGAATGAGAAGTAAGACTCTAACCCTCCGAAAATAAAACTTACAATGTGTGGGATGTATAACACTGGTGCAGTCAATCACAACATTCCTAGAGTGTACACAAAGGGGCCTTGGTCCTCCAGGTAGAGTTTCCTGTGCCAAGACTGAAATCACTTCCTTTGTGTGACCAGAAGTGGGAGTGGCCTTACCTGTAGCTATTCAAAGATACAGGTGAGCTGCTACTCTCCCTCTCTTCCCACCAGGACTCCGAGGATGCAACATCTCAGGAGATGCTCTCTTGGCTTCCAGCCAAGAGAGGCCCACATGGAGCCTTTCTCCCTTAAGGGGAATCTCCACATGTAAATACATTTAATCTAAGCTAGCCTGCCTTCTGAGACTGCCTGTATGAGCTTGGAATGTCTGTAAGTAAAAGCTTTATACTTTTATAAGCTTATGTGTCGTGTATTTTCTTTTAAGAGGGAACCAGGGGAAATATGTGCCAGGATCTGCCTTGTTCTAGAAGTTCATAGGAACTTAAACGCCACGCTTTGCTGCGCTTTATTGGGGATGAGAAACTCTGCTAGTTTGGAGCTTGTTAGCACAAGCTGGGATAGGAAATATTAATCAATATTCCCTCATCCACATTCCCTCTCATCTCCCACAAAGGGTTTTGAGGCCCAGAACTGCGTATTTTGTGTATTTTTAAAGGATTGCTTTGGATTGTGATTTTTGGCAGAGTAGAATTTTTCTGTTTGTACTTCCTGGTAAGCACATGGTCCTTTGTTCTCCATTGTGCTGTGAAAAGGGGGATTAGCGACCCCTCCCCTCCCTCAGAGCTCACAGACCTCAGAGGCAGTGAAGATTTGTTTACATTTTGAGATTTTTGAATTTTGATTTTTGAATTTTAGCCATTTTTGGGAATTTTTGAAATTTTTGAAAATTTTTCAATTTTTGAGGATTAAGATGGCAAGCTCAGGATTTGATAGTGAAGCAAGATCAAGCTTTATGCTGCTGAATGATCGTAACTTTGTGCAATGGAAGCAGCGCCTTTTAGTGCATCTTGGTGCAAAACAAGTGCTTAAAGCGGTGAAAGATCCCAAACCTGATTTTGCTGATTTAACCAAGAAAGCAGATTGGGAAAGGCAAGATGCAGAAGCTAAACACATAATTTTGTGCAGTTTGAAAGATGAGCATTTATCTCTGATTGACTATGAAAGTGATGCATCTCAGATTCTAAAGGATATTGAGAGGGTTTATGCACAATCATCAGAGAACTCTTATAGACATTTGTTGGATAAACTGCTGAAGTTAAAGATGAATTCTAGAGAACAATTTACAGGGCATTTTAAGGACTTTAATGAAATTGTTCAAAGGATTGCCCTAACTCCCAGAGCTTTTGATGATGCAACCAAAGTGACTTTTATGCTGGCATCATTAGGAAAAGAATTTACTTCATTTAAGAGTATAATGGATCACACCAGAGATTTGACTTTTAATGAACTAGTAAATCACTTAAGAGAGGAATGCAGAGATTACCTTGATTCTCCACAAAGGAATCCAAGGAGGGACACAAGTTATGTTTCTAAGCAATTTCCCAAGTCTAAGGAAGTGTCCAAAGAATTAATATGCCATAACTGCAATTTAAAAGGGCACATTGCAAGGAGTTGCCAGAAGCCCAAGAATAAGTCCCGCCCCTTTCAACCAAAAGGTGAAAAGAAGGGGGGTCACGAGCGTACATTTCTACTGCAAGAAAAGAGTTTAAATGTGCAAAGAAATGAAAGGAAAAGTGACCAATTTATTTTAGATTCGGGAGCTACAAGCCATTTTGCGCATAAAAGAGAATATTTCAGAGAAATTAATGATAGTGAATGGACTGAAATCCAGATTGCTGATGGAAATGTTCTAAAATCACAAGGTGCAGGTTCAATGCGTTTGAAATTCAAGGTGAACAATGAATCTCTTGAAACAACTGTGCCTAATGTTCAATATGTCCCAGAATTGAATTGTAACTTGCTTAGTGTGTCTGCTTTAGACAAGAAAGGTTTCAAGGTTACATTTGCCAATGGAGAATGCAATGTAACGAAAAATGATGAGGTTTATGCTCAAGGGAAACTAATCAATGGTGTTTATGAGATTAACGTTTCAGAAAACCAATCAGCACAAGTCGCCCAATCCAAGCAGAAGCATGAAGCAGATCTGGAGCTCTGGCATCGAAGACTGGGTCACCGGGATATCAGAGTCATCCAGGAACTGCAGAATGGAGATCTTGTGAGAGGTCTACAGGTAAACAAAAGTAACACACCCACACCAAAGTGTATAACTTGTGTAAGTGAAAAAGGAGTCAAACCTTCTTTCCCACGTTGTGCAGAAAAGAGAAGCACAAAAGTTCTGGACATTGTGTACACTGATTTAGCTGGACCTATGAATATACCTTCCTTAGGAGGAAATAAGTATATTTTGATATTTTTGGATGATTATTCAAGGTTTTGTGTGGGATACCTTCTCAAAGAGAAGAGTGAAACAGTGGAATTGTTCAAGCAATACGTAAGCATGGTCAAGAACAAATTCCATCGAGCACCCACCACCCTAATGTCCGATAATGGTGGGGAGTTTTGCTCACGTGAAATGGAAGCCTTCATGGCTCAGGAAGGCATAGCACATGTGACCACAGTAAGCTACACACCTCAACAAAACTCTATTGCTGAGAGGAAATTTAGGTCCATCCTAGAGATGACAAGGTGTATGCTAAAAGGATCCAACTTGTCGAAGAAACTTTGGGGTGAGGCAGAAAATACTGCGATTTATATACAGAATAGGCTGCCAACAAAAGGCACAGAGCGCACGCCATTTGAACTTTGGCATGGAAGAGTCCCAAATTTGTCACACATACGTGTATTTGGAAGTTTGTGCTATTACCACGTGCCCAAGGAGCACAGACACAAACTTGACTCCAGAGCAAAGCCTGGTATCCTAGTTGGATACGCTTCTGGAGGAAAAGGCTACAGAGTTGTGGACTTACAAACAGGGAAAACAAGTTCACATCACGTGATTCATTTTGAGGAGTATGAAAAGGCTGACACAAGGAACACAGCAATTGACTGTTCCAATGAGCCACCAACAGAGGAGTTTGTAAGTTTTCCTTTTGAAGCCATACCAGAAACTAATCCACCTCCTAGTATTGTACCTCCTAGTGTTGTAGCACCCCCTACAGATGACACCCCAGAAGACGCGGAGGACCAGATGTCAGAAGGCTCCAGAGACGAAGAGGACCCGTATGCAGGGATGCCGCCATTGGAAGGAGATGAGGAAGCTGATGCGGTTCAACAAGAGCCAGAGGTCAGACGTTCCTCCAGGTCCAACAGAGGCGTTCCACCACTACGACTGTCCTACTTTGCAGGGTCGGCGCCACCACAGGAACCTTCCACGTGGGAACAGGTTCAACGGTTGCCAGCTGCTGAGGCCAGTCTCTGGAAGCAAGCCGCGCAGGAAGAGATGGATGCACTGCATCGCAACAAGACCTGGACCCTGACAGAGCTACCTCCTGGTAAGAAGGCAATTGGGTCCAAGTGGGTGTTCAAGCTTAAGAAGGGGTCAGAAGGGGAGGTGCAACGCTACAAAGCTAGGCTTGTAGCACAAGGATTTTCACAACAGTATGGCGAAGACTATGATCAAGTATTTGCGCCTACAGTGCGATACAGCAGTGTTAGATTACTTCTAAGTATTGCAGCATCTAAAGGCCTATCAGTCCGTCATGTCGACATAGCAACAGCTTTTCTTCATGGGACGATTTCTGAACAGATTTATATGAAGCAGCCCAAAGGCTTTATCAAGCAAAATGAGGCACATCTTGTATGTAAACTTCAGAAGGGAATTTATGGTTTGAAACAAGCTGCAAGAGCATGGAACCAGAAATTACATGAAATGCTGGTTCAGCTTGGGTACAAGCAGTCAACAGCTGACAAGTGCCTGTACACTAAGAACAGAAATGGACAATTCTCTTACATTCTGGCTTTTGTCGATGATTTATTAATATCAACGTCCAATGACAGAGACTATAAAGACATAGTCAGACATCTCAACAAAGAGGTGGAAGTAAAGGAATTGGGACTTGTCCAGTATTACTTGGGAATTCAAATTGAGAGAGAAGAAGACGGCTCATTTCTTCTCAGCCAGAAGCAGAAGATAATAGAACTGATAGAAAGTATGCAGATGCAAGGTGCACACCCTGTCGCGACACCCATGGCCACAGATTTTCTAAAGAATCAACAAGATTCGAAGCTGCTGCCAGACAACAGCGAATACAGGTCAGCGATTGGTAAACTTTTGTATTTGGTTACTACCAGCAGACCTGACATAGCAAGTGCAGTGGGGATCCTAAGCAGAAAAGTAAGTTCTCCCACTGAACATGACTTGGGTGGTGTCAAGAGGGTGGTGCGTTACCTCAAGGGTACAATGAATTGTAAATTAAAATTGCCAGCTGTAAGGGACCCTAAGTTGGTTGGGTACAGTGATGCAGACTGGGCTGGGGATAAGGCGGATTACAAATCCACAAGTGGTTATGTTTTTATGTTTGGAAATGCACCTATCATATGGGGCAGTTATAAACAGAAATGTGTAGCCTTATCGTCCACAGAGAGTGAATATATTTCAGCTTCGGAAGCATGCAGAGAGATCATCTGGCTGGATCAACTCCTGACAGACTTTGGTTTGCCGAGAAAAGGACCTGTCAGCTTGATGGAGGACAATCAAGGCTGCCTGCAGCTAGCGCAAACCGAAAAGTTCCTTGCACGTTCAAAACACATTGGGGTCAGGTATCACTTCATTCGCCAGATGATCCAAGATGGACTAGTAGAAATGTCCTACTGTAGTACACAGGAGATGACTGCGGACATTCTCACGAAACCCTTGCCACGAGAGAGTTTCCAGAACCTACGTGTCAAGCTGGGACTCTGGGTGGTTGAATAAAGTTGTTTTATGTTTGTTAAATGTTGTTCAGACTGAGAAGGGGTTTGTGGGATGTATAACACTGGTGCAGTCAATCACAACATTCCTAGAGTGTACACAAAGGGGCCTTGGTCCTCCAGGTAGAGTTTCCTGTGCCAAGACTGAAATCACTTCCTTTGTGTGACCAGAAGTGGGAGTGGCCTTACCTGTAGCTATTCAAAGATACAGGTGAGCTGCTACTCTCCCTCTCTTCCCACCAGGACTCCGAGGATGCAACATCTCAGGAGATGCTCTCTTGGCTTCCAGCCAAGAGAGGCCCACATGGAGCCTTTCTCCCTTAAGGGGAATCTCCACATGTAAATACATTTAATCTAAGCTAGCCTGCCTTCTGAGACTGCCTGTATGAGCTTGGAATGTCTGTAAGTAAAAGCTTTATACTTTTATAAGCTTATGTGTCGTGTATTTTCTTTTAAGAGGGAACCAGGGGAAATATGTGCCAGGATCTGCCTTGTTCTAGAAGTTCATAGGAACTTAAACGCCACGCTTTGCTGCGCTTTATTGGGGATGAGAAACTCTGCTAGTTTGGAGCTTGTTAGCACAAGCTGGGATAGGAAATATTAATCAATATTCCCTCATCCACATTCCCTCTCATCTCCCACACAATGCAGGCACCCAAAGGGTTTTCTGTGAGATGAAAGAGCCTAGTTCCTCCTGCCTTTCTGTGTTTCCAGTCAACGTATGAAGTCAGAACTGTGATTGACCCAGTGCAGTTTGTCCACCAGGCTAGAGGGTGTGTGTGCTAAATTGTGGTCCTCAAGAGCTGCTCTCCTTCCCACTCCCACTTCAGTGCTGCCCATTTCATTCCTGCTTCTGTCTCGTTTTCTAGCACTTGGAATCTCCAAAGTTCCAACCCAGACAGACTACAGTACTGGGGTACGGTCCCTTTTTTTGTTCTGTCGAAAGAAAAGCCTCCAGATACACCCCCACCAGGATCAGACTCCATCCGGTTGATCTAAAGTAAAATCTAAACACCACCCTCATCAATAGTCCAACACTTTATAGTATTTCATTGACAACATAAGAGGGAAAATGACTCGTCCCCAGGCAATTACCTGTTAACTCTGCTCTACCCTGTTTCCCCCTTTTCTGCTTTTGCTTACACCAATTCATGAACCAAGAACTCAGACACTGACCACTAATAATGAACCATATGTTGAAGGGATTATCACAAATTTATCACGCTATTTTTGCACAGATGACAAGAGAAGACTTGGTCTATTTATTTGTATCTTTTATTACTCCTATGATACTTGTTTATAAAACCCAATAAAAAGCCATTCCAAGAAGAAAGGAGACAGACAAGACACATACCCAGGCCCCGCCTGCACTGTATCTACAAAGCACAATCATCCCACTTTAGAGTCCTGGCTTCCTCCACAGAATCCTGGGAATCTGGGGATTATATCTGGTGGGAGAGAGTCTCCCAGCAACTCTGAGCAGGGGAAGGGAGCTGCCTCTTTCACCCCCAACCCCACCCCAGCTTTGCTTCCTTCCCCGCAGGGCCTCTCCTGCTGCTACCTTGCATTCCTTGGATGGAGAGACCTCCAGTGGTTCTCAGCAGGGTTTTCTGTTCTGTTTCAGAAGATCCTCTGGACATCTGAGAAGTTGCCCTGCCTGATGAATGAGCGGGGGAACTTCTAACTCAGGGGTGGCCAACTCTGAAGAGACTGTGATCAACTCAGAGTTAAAAACTGGCAGTGATCTACCCCCTTTGTGGGGGTTCGGGTCAGAGTTGTTGAGATTTTTTTTAGGAAGGAGGAAGGCCCATTTTTTAGGGGTTCAGGTCAGAGTTGTTGAGCTTTTCTGAGGCGAGAGGAAAGCCCTGTTTTGGGGAGTGAAGGGCTAAAATGTTGAGCATTTTTTAGGGGAGCCAAAGTTGTTGAGCTTCTTTGAGGGGAGCCAGTGATCTACCACAGATGTCCAGTGATCTACTGGTAGATCATGATCTGCCTGTTGGACATGCCTGTTCTAACTGAAGGACAATTCGCTTGCATCTGGAGGAACTCAGCATCAGAACAGATACCCTGCGGATTCAGGCCAAAGGAGTCCCCACTCTGCTCCTTGTTCATCCCCCATGCATGACCTGAACAAGCCCCCCATGCATCCTCTCTGGGGCTCCCCTTCTCCCCATTGCACCCCTAAGGGGGGAGAGACTCGCCAGATCCCAGGAGGCGCCACCTGGGTAGCGCTTGGCTTGCAGAGAGAGACAAAAGCCAAGGGATTTTGCTCTGGAGGACCTGTCTCTCCCTCGCCTTTATTTCCTCTCCTCTCCTTTTTAGGAATCCAGCGCGGCTCCTTTTAACCCTTTTAAAGCCGAGACACGAAGCTCCCCCTTCTCTCCCTCTCTGCACTTTCTCTCCTGAAAGCAGGAGCCCAGGAGGAGCCCCGTGCATTGCGCACACCCAGAGAGCCTTCATTTTGGGGGCCCTCTTGGCTGGGAGCCTTTTCCCCTCCGCTTCTTTTTGCTGGCCAAGGCAGGGAGCAACTCAGAGGAGGGGTAAGCTCGGCTTGCAAGGGTTACAAGGCACTGATCTGCGTTCCTAGAGAGGACAGGCAATACAGGAGGGGCAGGTCCTCCATTACAACAGCCCCTCCCCCCCCAGTCGCTTCCTGCAAAGGGAGGCTGGTGGTTTTTGTCTGCCTGCGGAGCAAGCGCTGCCTCCGTGGCGCATTCTGGGATCTGGTGAGTCTGGGGGAGAAGGGGGGGGGTCCCGGGACTGCACGGTGGGTGTGCTTGGGGGGGGCCTCCCCAGCTAATGTATGCAGGGACCCCCAAGTCTGGGACCAGAGGGTCCTGCCCTACCCCTCTATGAAAAGGCAGGGAAGGGACGTGTTTGCAGGAAGCCTGGCACGCTAGTCTTCCTTGGGATCCCTAGGCTGCTGCTTGCTACTTTTTTTGGGGGGGGTCCTCTGGGTCAGGGGAAAAGAGCACGCAGAGAAGACTGATCAGGATCAGCCATAGGGACGAGCAGAGGCTGCAGCCGGACGGGGCATGAAATATACGCAAAAGATAAAAGGAAAACCTGAGCTGTGCAATCCATCAATAAGGAATGCGGAGAGGTGGAGGGCCGTCTCTGCCCGAGCTATAATTCCCAGATTTCCCTGGCATGAAGCACAAATTCTTAGAACCCTATTTTTTTTGGGGGGGGGGGTCTCTTAGCAACCCTCAGCATCCTTAACTGGGAGACCCTCTCCCACCAGCTCCCTCTGCCTGGGCTATAATTCCCAGAGAATAATTGGGTGCACTCTTCCCATCTTGGATCAAATCTATGCCTCCAGGTGCTATAAGAAAGCTGCAGGATAGTGCACACCCTGGAAATGATCTCTTTCAGCTTCTGCGTTCTGGAAGAAGGTACAGGGTTATAAGACCAGGACTAGCCGCCTGAGAAATAGCTTCTATCCAAAAGCGATTTTGTTTTAAACGCAGTGTAAGGCAGTCTCTAAGGGAGTGTCTGTATTTAGTTGTGGGGCATCAGAGTTTTTAGGGGGCTAATCAGGTAGGGCATTAAAGTTTTAGGAGGTTAATTATGCATAGGCGGGATGGGGAATGAGTCGACAGGCATTCTCTGGATAGTAGGCTTGTCGGTTTTGCATGTCTGGTGTAGATTCTCAATTTCGTTGTACTGTATGGGACAATGACAATAAAGATTATCGTACCGGTTTTTTCTCAGACACACTTAAGGGGGAATCACCTAGGAACTCTCAGCACCCTTTACAAACTACAGTTCCCAGGATTCTGTGGGCTGGCTCTTTAAAGAGGTCTCATCCTGCTTTGCAGATGCAGCGCAGAGGGAGGGCCTGAGAGTGTGTGTTGTTGTTTCTTTGAATAACTTTTTATTGGGTTTTATGAACAGGGATCATAGGAAGAATAAAGGATAAGGAAAAACAAAAGACAGTCTTCTCTGCATCACAAAAATAGCATCATAAATTGGCAGGAATATCTGCAACGCATGGTTCGTTATTCTTGGAGTGTCTGAGTTCTCAGTTCATGAACAGGTTTAAGCTAAAGCAGAAAAGAGGGAAACAGGACAGAGCCGAGTTAACAGATAACATTGAGCATCTTATAACCCAGGGGTAGGCAACCTAAGGCCCATGGGCCGGATGCAGCCCAATCGCCTTCTGAATCCGGCCCCCAGACCGTCTGGGAATAAGCGTGTTTTTATATGAGTAGAATGTGTCCTTTTATTTAAAATGCATCCCTTGGTTATTTGTGGGGCATAGGAATTTGTTCATTCCCCCCTCCAAAAAAAAATATAGTCTGGCCCACCACATGGTCTGAGGGACGGTGGACCGGCCCACGGCTGAAAAAGGTTGCTGACCCCTGGTGTAGCCAAAGGCCTGGCCAGGAGCCCTTGGGGTTGCGCTTAGGTCAAGTGTGAAAAATAGTCATTTTTCCACCTATGTTACCAATGAAACAATATCAAGTAATTGGTCTATTGATGAACGTGGGTTCAAAGTGAAGATAGTAGTTTATGTTTAAATTCAAATTTAGATCAACCAGGTGCAACCCAATCCTGAAGGGGTGGGGGTGTTCCTGGGGGCTTTTTTCTCCTTTTCATGATGCTGTGTGTGTAGCTTAGTGATGCCAAAACCTGGAAGGGGGGTCATGGCGGTAGAAAAGGAGGCAGTTCTTCAGTTTCTTGGGTTCTAAGTGAACCCCTGGCGTGAGCACCTCAAATTGGGCCCCAAAATGAACGGAACACCAAAAACAGGAATGAAATGTGCTTTCAAGGGTTGTTGAGGAGATTCATTGAGGAGGGGCAGATCTGTGGAGGCCACCTTGAGCTCTCTGGAGGAAAAAGATGGGATAAAAATGTCGTTAATAAAGAGAGGGAACCCAGCCGATAATGTGGTTGTTCCATTTTGGACCAGGTTGTGAGTTGTTGTAGCAGAACCCACTGCTAGCCACCGATTAATAACACGGCAGACTCACCTCGCTAACTGCCCCCCATTAAATATACTGCTTGGCAGTAAAATTACATGAATTTCTGCAATTTGCCACAGGCTACCTTGTGAGGATCTTGTGTGAGGGAAAACTTAGTGATTTAGAGTCTTAGGAAAGAGCTGAACGAACAAGAACAGTTTTATTTACAAAAAGAGGAGGTTTGTGAAACAAATTGGGGGTCAGGAGATGCGTTCTTTCAAATAAAGGTCAGCTTATTAAAAAACTAAAAATAAAGATGTCACTGTAGTATATGCACAGCTTTTCTTAAACTTCAGTTGTTCAAAGCTCACTTGTTGCACTTCAGTTGCAAGTTCAAGTTTCTACCATGGGAGGTAAAAGAATTAACTCGTTTTCTGTTCATTTACTTAGTTATGACCAGGGTTATACTTAAATACTTTTAATACAACACACCTTCCTTCTCAGCCTAATACTTTGGTTCCTGAGCGAGGGGCATTTTTCGTCCATCCCCCTCTCTCTTAGCCACTCCTGAGGGATTTCCCACAGACCCAGGGGATCCCCTCAGGCCTTGTTATTTGTTTGGGGATCTCCTTTTCCTAGGAAATCTCTCCCCTCCTGGCTGGAAGGAGACCCTGGTTTGTCTTCCCACAGCTTCTCTCTCTCCTGCCTCAGACTCAGCCCTCCAGATTAAATCCTGTCCCAATACTCTCCCCCAGACCCTCCACTGGGTCATCTTCCTATCTAAGCTGTGAGGCTCCTTCTTCTGGCTAGAGAGATTCTCCTCTCAGATCAGAGCTAGTTCTCCCTCAGACAGAGCCTCTCATAATAATAATAATAAGAAGAAGAAGAAGAAGAAGAAGAAGAAGAAGAAGAAGAAGAATATATCCCCATCTCCCCTCTCAGATCAGAGCTAGTTCTCCCTCAGACAGAGCTTCTTTGAATAATAATAATATAAATAAATAAATAAATAACCCCCCTCTCCCCTCTCAGATCAGGCCCTGTCCAACTCTCCCCCTCAGAAAGGGCTCCTTGGATTTTCCCTCCAAAAGTGCTGGGAGCCAATCAGAGAGAGAGAGAGAGATGCTCCCGCCCTCTGGTGGAATCTCTGAGGCGCTGCCTCCCCAGAGTGTCCCTCAAAGTTGCCTTCAAGGGCGGCTCCACATGGAGCCCCCACCCCATTACCATGTCTTTCGAGTGTTGCAGATTCCAAGTGCTAGAAAACGAGAAAGAAGCAGGAAAGAAATTGTCCCCAAAGTGGGGGTGGGAGGGAGAGCAACTTTTGAGGATCCCAGGGTTCAGACCCCCACTCTAGCTTAGTGTCCAAATTACACTCCATAGTCGATCAACTCATATGTCAATCACACTTCTGACTTCGCTCTTTGAAAATACAGAAAGGCAGGAACAACCAGGCTGCTTCATCTCACAGAAATCCCTTTAGTTGCCTGTATATTTTCTTCCGAGGAGGGCTGGAGGATTATTCATTCATTCATTCAGAGCTTAAAAAAATTACAAACAATTATCAAAAAACCAACTTAAAAAGAGTATTCCAAAGGATCTCCTGAACTTCCCTCCTCCTCTTTGTGGGTCCTTATATTAATCTTTTCCTCCTGCATCTTGTCTATTATTCCAAATCTTTTAAATCTGTTATACCCAAAATTCAACATTAAACTAGAAGTGTTCTTCCAATCCTACTAATAATTTTAGTTGTTTACAGTGGTTTTTAAGGTAAATTATATATTTTCCCCATTCCTTATTAAAATTTTGGTCTTCCTGGTTTCTGATTCTTCCGGTCATTTTTGCCAATTCAGCATAGTCCATCAACTTAATCCTCCATTCTTCTCTGGTACAAAGAAGAAGAAGACTGTCTTCTTTCCATCTCTGGGCTAATAACATCCGAGCAGTAGTGGTCACATACATAAATAGTATTTTCTGATCTGTTGTAATTTCAGCACCTAGAATTCCTTTAAAAAAAGCTTCGGATTTTCTAGAAAAGGTATTTTAAACATTTTTTTCAGTTAATTATATATCATCTCCTAGAATTCTTTTACTACCTTACATGTGCCTTCTTTTTCCTTACATTCCCAGCATGTATTTGGCCTTGTTTTGTACATTTTAGCTAGTTTACTAGGAGTTAAATACCAAAGATACATCATTTTCATAAAAATTTCTTCCAAAGTATAACATGCTTCAAATGCCAGCTCCATAGCTTCTCCCATGCTGTAAGTTGTATATTATATCCAAAGTCCCTCGCCCAGTGTATCATAACTGATTTAACCTGTTCATCTTTCATATGCTATTCTAATATTAATATTTTAAAATTAATTTATACATTTTTGAAAGCAATTTAGTCTTGTTTTCTAACAGCTTTTTTTATTAAGAAAACCTTTCTTTTTATCCATCTTAAATATATCATTTAGCTGATGGAATTGTAACCGATCAGTTAATTATTCTCTTATAATCTCAAACCTCTTAAATCTTAGTTGATGTTCTACTTCAATTAACAGTTTTGTGAGTTGCCCAGTCATTTCTCATATTGAATTTTTTCAAAGATATCACTTCCTGTGGGGAAAGCCACCACGTTTTTTGTTCTAATAGATTTATATATTTTTCCAATACTTCATAAACCAATTTTCTTACTACATGATTTAGGAAAGCTCTATGTACTTTAACCTTCTTGTACCACAAAAATGCATGCCAACCGTATCTATTGATATGACCTTCGAGATCTAAAATGTCAGTTTTTAAAAAAAATAATATCCATTCCCTTAGCCAGTATAAACAGGATACTTCATAATATAAGTCTGGCAGGGATAATCCGCCTCTATCTTTAGAATCTATCAAAGGAGGGCTAGAGGATTACTTCTCTTCCTTCTTCCTTCCTTTGTTAAAGAAAGCTCAGACTCTGGGATGTGGTGGAATCCAGCCCTGGTTTCTAGTAAGACTCACTCACGCTTGCTCATGGAACCTTTTTCTTCTCCTGACCGTGTATTAGTCTTATAACAATTTTTTTTGTAGGATTTGCTAGTCCCTCTCATTAGGACAAACAGAACTGGGCAGAAGACCAAAAGATTCCTTCCGATCTCTTGGAGGCTTCCTGAGAGCCCAGATGGATGAGCTAGACTCAGCTGGCCCGGAAGCAGGAAGAGGCCATGCCATCGAAACTGAGAGCAGTGGGGGATTATGGGAAATCTCTGTGCAGAAGATCCTGGGTGAGGAGGACATTCTCCACTCAGATGTGCAGAGCCAGCGCTTCAGGCAATTCTGCTACCAGGAGGCTGAAGGACCCCGAGAGGTTTGCAGCCGACTCTACCGCCTTTTCCGTCAGTGGCTGAAGCCAGAAAGGCACACAAAAGCTCAGATGCTGGACCTGGTGATCTTGGAGCAGTTCCTGGCTGTCCTTCCACCGGAGATGGAGAGCTGGGTGAGGGAATGTGGAGCGGAGACCAGTTCCCAGGCGGTGGCCCTGGCCGAAGGATTCCTCCTGAGTCAGGCAGAAGAGAGGAAGCAGGCAGAGCAGCAGGTGAGACTTTCCTCAGGATACCCTCAAGGGGGTCTGAATGATTTGGGAGTTCCGTAATTTTTTTGTCTCTGACCCTCCTTTTCTAATCTTTCCCCTCAATCTCTGTTTTGAATCCTTGTTGCTATATCAGGGAACGGTGATCTTTGCAGAAATGGGCCCTGATTCCTCTGAGGCAGAGAGGACTGCATTGGACACCAGAGAAACACCCCTGGGTAAGATGGAGCTTTTTCTCCGTTTGGTCACATGCTTTGCAATCGGTGAGTTCTTTTTGAGGATACTTGGGGTCAAGAGCCTAAAGGAGGGGATATGTATTTTTGCACAACTAAAATACAAAATGGGTACCAACATCAAAATGCACTCCGCTGGTGGCACTTCTTCGAAGGCCTGTCTGTAGTTAGAGATGCACTGCTTCACCTCTGAGAGCACACACTCACGGCTTCTTACTTACCTTTATCTCTCGCAGGTGACAGAAGGATGCTGGCAAGGCCTGCTTATCCATCTTTTCATTGTGGCAAAGGAGTAGCAGCAGCTGTTGAACCAGATCAGGTAGGAAGGAGCATTGTGGAAAAAGTGGCTGAGGGGCAGGGCAGCCAGGGTGCCTCTGGGCCAGGATGAACCTCTCTCCTCTTGGCTTCTGTCAAAGCTGCCGTTAACAAAGGCTGAACATGCCATTCAAGGAGATTTACGTGCAGAGAATAATGAACAGCTGCCTCACCTTAATTTGCCTTCTGAGTGCTTGTAGTATCATTTACCACTGGTTGTAATTATATTTATATATTGATCATTGAATGTGAAAATAGTAGTTAAACCATACAAAACAGTTGCCAGGAGTCACCTAAGCAGCCTCATCAGTTGCACAATGGGGCTTCCCCCCCTCTCCTCCTGCTCTCTGTGCCTCCATGTGTCCCTTGAAGCTTTAGTACGTTGTGAGGGTCCCCAATACAGAACTGCACATGAGGAGAGTAGAGAGGGAAATGCTTGCACAGACAGAATGTTTTATAGAACACAGTGTGGCGTTCCATCCATTTAAAAAAAGATTAATAGCCATCATTAAAATACCAAGTAATAGAATTACATTAAGACATTCAAAAAGCATCCATAATTGAAACGTGCAGCAAAAAAACCCCCATCAAAACAACACAGCAATGAATAGGCAGAAAATAAGAAAGAAATGTGTAGTGGATAGTTGTTATGCTGTTTTAGAAGAGAAACTTCCTTTTTCTTTTAGGGTCCAGTGTGCTTTGAAGATGTAGCCGTTCATTTCACAGATGAGGAATGGGCATTGCTGGATCCTGACCAGAGAGCTCTGCATAAGGAAGTCATGGAGGAGAATCGTGGGATCATGGACTCGCTTGGTAAGGCTCCCTGTTGGTTCACAATATCTGTTTTGAAAATCAATACATATCTCTGTGTGATGAACCTCCTATATTTTGATGGGGCTCAATAGTGCAACCTACAGCATCTGGGATTCTGACACCTCTAACAGCTCACCTTGAATGCACAGCTATCTACTCTACTGTTTAGTCTGCAAATCTTATTCCTCCAGTTATGCCTTTTTAAACCACAATCAGGTTAGTCTTAAATGCCTGGCCCTTTTTATAGGCTTCAGAATTGTTAGGGAAGTTGAAGTAGCTCCCTGGCAGGTTTTTTCGTTTTTGCTTATGTCGGCTTTTGGTTGATCAAAGATTCCATGATGTGGCCAAACAAAATCCATCCTAGAAAAGAGCCAGGCTTTTTGAATCTCAGGTTCTCATAAATATCCCTGTTAGTGCCAGTAAACTAAGGCAGTGAATCGTGTAGTAAGACCTCACACCTAACTCCCTTCAGTACTTCATCTTTCACATGTGTTTATGAGCATTGTTCAATAATTTGGGGCTCCATTTCTTCTTGAGGCTCTAATCCATTTCTCTCTTTGTTGCAGGTAATGATGATTTTGAAATTAAGAACGAGGGAGACCACGACATCATCCACACAGTGGAAAAGCCGTATCAACATTCAGAGTGTGGAGAGAGCTACAGTGAGAGTTCCCATTCCACTTCCCTTCAAATAAATCCCATTTGGAAGAAACTCTATCAGTGTTTGGAATGTGGAAAGAACTTCACTTGGAAGAAAAGTCTCATGTCTCATCAAATAATTCATACAGGGGAGAAACTATATTACTGCTTAGAATGTGGAAAGACCTTCAGCGAGAGGGGCAAGCTCACGGCACATCAAAGAACTCATACAGCAGAGAAACCATATCAGTGCTTGGAATGTGGAAAAAGCTTCAGTGAGAGGGCCAATCTAATTTCTCATCAAAGAATTCATACAGGGGAGAGACCATACCAGTGTTTGGAATGTGGAAAGAGCTTCAGTCAGAGCACTCATCTCACTTGCCATCAAAGAATCCACACTGGGGAGAAGCCCTATCAATGCTTGGAATGTGGAAAAAGCTTCACCTGGAAGAAAAGTCTCACTTCCCATCAAAGTATTCATACAGGGGAGAAGCCATATCCGTGCTTGGAATGTGGAAAAAGCTTCAGTGAGATGGGCAAGCTCACGGCGCATCGAAGAATTCACAACGGGGAAAAAGCATATCAGTGCTTGGAATGTGGAAAGAGCTTTAATAAAAGTGCCAATCTCACATCCCATCAAAGAATTCATACGGGGGAGAAACCATATCAGTGCTTGGACTGTGGAAAGAGGTTCAGTCAGAGTGCCAATCTCACAACCCATGAAAGAATTCATACAGGGGAGAAACCCTACCAGTGCTTGGAATGTGGAAAAAACTTCAGAGAGAGGGGCAATCTCACATCCCATCAAAGAATTCACAGTGGGGAGAAACCCTACCAGTGCGTTGAGTGTGGAAAGAGTTTCAGTAAGAGTGCCTATCTCACATCCCATCAAAGAATTCATACAGGGGAGAAACCCTACCAGTGCCTGGAATGTGGAAAGTGCTTCACCTGGAAAGAAAGTCTCACTTCCCATGAAATGATCCATACAGGGGAGAAACCCTATCAGTGTTTGGAATGTGGAAAGAGCTTCAATAAGAGCACCTATCTCACATCCCATCAAATAATTCATACAGGGGAGAAGCCATATCAGTGCTTGGAATGTGGAAAGACCTTCAGTCGGAGCACCAATCTCACGGCACATCAAAGAATTCATACAGGGGAGAAACCATATCACTGCATGGAATGTGGAAAGAGCTTTACCTGGAAGGAAAGTCTCATTTCCCATCAAATAATTCATAAAGGCGAGAAACCATATCAGTGTATGGAATGTGGGAAGAGTTTCAGTGAGAGTGCCCATCTCACCGCCCATCAAATAACTCATACAAGGGAGAAACCCTATCAGTGCATGGAATGTGGAAAAAGCTTCTGTAAGAGGGCCAATCTTACTTCCCATCAGAGAATCCACACTGGGGAGAAACCCTATCAGTGCTTGGAATGCGGAAAGAGGTTTAATACAAGCACAAACTTCCGTCGACATCAAAGTATTCACCGTGGGGAGAAACCATATCAATGCTTGGAATGTGGAAAGAGCTTCAGTCAGAGCTCCCATCTCACTTCCCATCACAGAACTCACAGAAGAGAGGAACAATATCATTTCTCATAATGTGGAAAGAGCCTCAGTCAGAACATCAGTCTCATGACCCATAAAATAATACATACAGGGAAGAAACCATATCAATGCTTCTAATGTGCTAAGAGCTTCATTCAGAGAATCCATCTCACTTCCCATGAAAGATCTTCCAGAGGAGAGAATCATAAAATTGTAGCGATGGATCCACCCTGAGGTTCATTTACCCCAATTCCCTCAAGGCTGGAATCTCAGCTAAAGTATCTCAGACAGATGGCCACCCAATCCTTCTGTGGGAATTCCCTTCCAATGTTGAATAACTATTATGGTATTGTCTGAGTTCTTGTCTGATGTTTACTTGGAATCTCCTTTATTGTTACTTTAATCCATGGCTTCAGGTCCTGCTCCCGGAGCAAGAGAACACAAGTTTTCTCCATCTTCAGTGTGACAGCCCTTTTGATCTTAGAAGACGGCTATCGTATCTCGGGCTCCATTTGTATGTAAAGTTGTATGCACCTGTATCAAAGTAATTCATAATGATAGGTAAAGTATAATAGTAGATTTAAGGTACTGTTAGCTAGGGAGATGGGGCAGAGTGAGTTTGGAATGCTGGGGTGAGAGGTGATTGGCTGAGTTTCAAAGGATGTTTGAATAAATACGGTATCCGAAAAGTAGTCATAAACCATGAATGAAACATTAAAAATATACAATCAAACAAAACAATTCCACAACAATTGCAAAAAGATCTAAAATAAATATACAAGGAAAAAAACATAACAGCAACAGCCTCCCCACCCCGAAATCCCTAAGCCCCAGAGCCTGTTCAGCAGGCTCAGCCTTTGCAGCTGGAGTCAGTCCATCAGGCCAGGTGGGAAAAGGCCTGCAAGGCTGAGAGCAGGTCTTTTGGAGATGGCCAAGATGGTCTCTGGCCTCTTCAGTAGAGACGGTTGGAGGGTGGAGTGCAGTGTGAGAGGGGTGGTTGTTGTGAAGCAGCCTTGGTTAAATTAGGAATAGAGGGACAGCATTATAATACCTGTTGTTACAGTTGTAATAAAGTGACGAAAATGGAAATGGGGACATTTGAAAGCATTCGTTTATGTACACAAATTTTCATTGAAACCTTTGTTTATTTTTTAAAAAGTCAGTTACAATCCACCACACACCTCCCCCCCCCCACGCTACATTAGGGCTGAAGTGTTCAGGTAAGAGTGGCAGAGGAGAAAAGGCAGGTGTTTGGTAAAAGACCCAGCTCACAGCTGTGCACCTTTTACCAATGTTGATTTCAAGCCTTTATTTTAGTGTTTCTTGTCATGGGCCCAGTCTTGTGGAACATCCTGCCACTAGAGATTCAGTAGGTTCCTGCTGTGCCAACTTTCAACTGCCTTCTATTTTTCCCCCTATTCCATTAAGAGTACACCCCCCACAAGGGTCTATTGATACTTGTTTTTAAATTTTATTTTTGCTGTTAACTTGTTTTCAACTAACTTGCTTTTAGTTTTAATTTTTATGATATTAATTGGTTTTATGTTCTTATATTGCTCTAAACTGCTGTGGTATATTTTTATGATACCGCTGTCTATAAATACTTAAATGAACAATCCTGTAAGGTAGTTTAGGCTGAGAGACAGCGACTGGCTGGCCCTGAGCTTCGTAGCTGAGCAATACTCTCTCTTACCTCCCAATCCTCTTAATATGACCTGTAATCCCATCATCTTTAAAATAAATGAATAAATAGAAATGATGGCTTTTGCTGCAAAGTGGGCAGTTAGTTGCAAGGGTAAATTTTTGCAGTGTCCACAGTCACATATGAAAACCAGACAAGAATGCAGTCCTCAAAAAAATGAAATCAAAATAAAGTATTTCAGAAGTTCATGAAAAGATGGAGACAGTGTCCATGATGTTGGGTTTTGCAGCTTCCAAAGAGGAATCTGGCACAGTCCGTGGGCTCCTGGACTAGGGCACCTACCTACTAACCTGGAATTAAGCAACTGGTCACAGAAATCATATCACACCCTTTAACCTGCTTAGCTATTGGCTGTCCTGTTCCTTAGGTCCAGAAATCTGAAGCTGGGGGACCTGGGGTGCCACTGAGATTTTGTACAACACCTTTCATATAAAGCACCTTTCCCCCGGCACACACAACCCACACCTGAATTTATTTTGAATTGGGGTGTTGTTGTTTTGTTTTGTTTTTTTAAATGTTCCTTTGGTGCATTGTGACTTTTTGGGGTTTCTATATAGATGGATAGACTAGAGATACTTCGGTGTCAAAGCAGAGGTATCTTAAGATTTAATGTTACAATAGAAATGTTCCATTTCATATACGGTAAAGTATCATAAAATTTGTTTGCCTAGTGAATTCATGGGAGGGGGAACCATTTGTACTTTTCTATGAATCTGCTTGCACGGGTTTAGTGTTGTTTGGAGACAATAACTCTCAGTAATTTCATATTATCTATGTGTTTGTGTCTGTTCAGCACACATAATTGCAGATGAGACTAAATAAAATGCTTCCTAGGAAAATCCCTTGGACTGCTGCTGTCGTGTTTCAAATGTGGCTTCACTTACAGATAATAATATATCATATTTATTGCTGAAAAATTACACCATAGTTGGCTCATTAATCTGAACCCCGACAAACCCTGCTGCTTTCTCCCAATTTCTTAGGTAGAAATAACTGATAATGAAAATGAAGAAAAGAGGCACACCCTTTCCCCCAAACGTTTAGAATCTAGTGAGAATCATGGAGAATTTCAGCACTTAGTCAGGCTATAAAAAGTGCAAATGTGTAAGTAGATGTTCACACACTGCCATGAGTTAAAAATTAATCCTTTTAAATATAAAAGGTATGTATTGCAGTGCTAAAGTGGCTCAAGAAAGTAATTGCTGTGGCAGCTGACATCTTAGAGAGCAGAATGCCACTATGCCAACTGCCTTACAGCTAACTAACCTGGAAAGCTGTTGTGTTATCTCTGTAGGTCGAACATGGTGCATGCAAAGCAGATGCTCTATTACTGAGCTATGGTGATTCCCCACATGTGGTGCTGCCACCTGATCAAAGAAATCTTGGGTAAGGCATCATTTGTCTCTTTAACGATGTGTTCTATGTTGCAAACTTCTATGTTGCAAACTGCCCTTTGGTCTCTTGATGAATGGCGGTATCTCAAGGGCATAAGCCTGGGCAGTGTGTATGGAGGTCCTGGGCTGCCCAGATGACAAGACACCCCCCCAGCCTCACTGATGTGGTCCAAAGGAATGCAGAGCAATATGTTTGGCACCTGCTTGGCTGCTGGAAGGAGACATACAAGACACCGTAGGGTCTCCACTCCATATTTGTACAGGGTTTACTCCTTAGCCTTTTCTTCTCCCAAAGGTATCCCACAAGGCTACGAATTGTTCCTCAGGGTTTACTCCCCATGCCTTTCTCATAAATGAGTACAGCTGCAAGGCAGCAGAGGTTTTGGATCACAGTTTTCCTTCTAGATGGACTACCCTCCCAGGTTGAAAAGCCCCATCTGCTCCTCATTTCCTTGTGCCTCATGACCATGGAGAGACCTGGTCTGAACAAAGACATTGGATTCTTATCTCATTATACATGACAAAGCTATTTTTAACCTTCTCACCCCTTGCTTTTTCCTGTAAGACTAATTGCAATCGTTAACAGTCAACAGGTTTACCACAGCTATCACCCATTCCCACCACCCTTCTGAGTAATACCCCTCCTACCCTCTCACTACGTATATATAAGGGTCTAGTGACTTCTGTTTCAGTGTATCTGAAGAAGTGTGCATGCACACGAAAGCTCATACCAAGAACAAACTTAGTTGGTCTCTAAGGTGCTACTGGAAGGAATTTTTTTATTTTTTATTTTGTTTTGACTATGACAGACCAACACGGCTACCTACCTGTAACTGCCTCGTAATATGTTATCGTCATCCTGAGCTGCTAAATATTTTGTGATCCGTTGTGTTCTAGATGTTGCCTTCATGTTCACTGAGCTCGGTGTCAAAACAGTGAGAGTATTCACAATTAACCGCCCCAACTGCAGCACATAAAGGGACGTGTGTGATGCTCCTTTAAATTCTTAAATCTTCCTGCAGAAGCAAAGACTGCAAAAAAACCCTCACGCCGACATGTTCCTTGACTGTTACAAAGTGCCCAGGCCAGGCTCTCTGTGGCATTTCAAATACTGTATATTCCTGCGTATAAGACTACTTTTTAACCCAGGAAAATCTTCTCAAAAGTCGGGGGTCGTCTTATACGCCAGGTCGTATTTCTTATACAGCCAGTATATCCCAAACTCTATATTTTAACTGGAAAAGTTGGGGGTCGTCTTATACACCGGAATATACGGTACTTATCTCCAAGTTCTGGCAGGCTTGTTAAAAAAAATTGCCTCATGCTGCCTGATCTGATGTTTATGCTATTATTGGTCTCCAAGGCTATCTTGGAAGAAATCCCAAGGCTGGAGAAATAAATCACCACAATTTTGACAACTGAAAGCAACATCCTGGACACTTGGCCTTGGCTCCAGGGGCCAGGAAAGAGCCAGAGAAAGACATGCTCCCAAGAACTCTCTGGTGTTGCTGTCAATCGGGTGCTGTTAGGCCTGAGGAACCATCAACTTTTGCAATGTTCACCAAACAGCAAAGCAGCCATGGTGGACCAAAGGACAATTCTGTGGGAGACTTTGTGCAAGGTGCCTGGAACTTTTGATGAACCACAGTGACTGTCCTAGAGTTGTAGCTCCATCCTAGTACACCTGCTTTGTATACAGAAGGTCCTCCATTCAACCCCCAACATCTCCGGGTAGGGCTGGGGATGTCCCATCTTTGAAACCTTGGAGAACGGCTGCAGTCCGTGGAGACAAATCGGAGCTAGCGGAAGCAAAGGTCTGATGTGGAATGAAGGAGCCCCCTATGATCCCATGTCCTTGTCATCATAAAAAAACATGGTGGCATCAGTGCAAGAGGATGCTAAACCCAACAAAGGAGCCCCCAGCAGGCCATAGGACCTTGGTGAGAAATCTCAGAGAAGCAGGAGTCCCACTTACACATTTCCCCCAGAGAGAGAAGGGGCTTGTCTGGTGTGGGTCGCTGTGCATAACAGAGCCACTGTGGTGTAATGTGTAGAGCAGCCTTCCTCCACCTTGGGTCCCCTGATGTTGTTGGGCTACAAGTCCCATCATCCCTAAGGTGGTCAGGGATGATGGGAGTCATCCCACATTGGGGAGACCCCAGACTGCGAAAGGCTGGTGGAGAGTGTTGGATGAACTTCTTCTTCTTTGGCGATCACTCGTTGCCAAGTAAGACCTGGGAGACGGAGGTTCAAATCCCCACTCTGTCACGGTCTCTTAGCCTGACCTGCTTCCCTGTGTTGCTGGGAGAAGACCATGTATGGCGCCTTGAGCTCCTTGGAAGAAAGGTGGGGTGTCAATATAATTAACTAAGAAATAAAAATAAATAACATGTACATAAGAATAACACATAAGAATCTATTATCCCCATTCCAACCAAAGGTGACAGAATTCATGTGCTGCAATCCAGCAGTTTCAAGATGCAATCTCTTGGAGAGAATATAATCCTGGGAGAAAATAATAAATAATAATAATAAATTTTTATTTATACTCCGCCCTTCTAGATTTAAAAACCGGGCTCAGGGCGGCTAACAACAAATATAAAACATTGATTAAAAACGACTTAAGAAGAAAAAAAAGAAAAAGTTAAAAACAGCACCAAATACAACAAAATTGAACATCACCAGGGCTAACTGGCCAAGTTATTCCTGCTAGGGCCAGTAAGGAGACCAGGGAAGGGTTTAAATGTGGGGTCTCAGAAAAGGTTTCTTCAAAGAAAAAGGGAAGGGAAAAAAAGAATGGCGAATCAGGCTTTGAAGGCCAGATGGAATAGCTCTGTTTTACAGGCCCTGCGGAAGGAGATCAGGTCCTGCAGGGCCCTAGTTTCGTGGGACAGAGCATTCCACCAGGTCAGAGCCATCACTGAAAAAGCCCTGGCCCTGGTGGAGGATAATCTGGCTTCTTTACAGCCCGGGACCCTTAAACTATTATTATTCATGGACCTTAAGGTCCTCTGCGGGACATACCTGGAAAAGGTATCGGCAAAGAGATTTTTTAAAAAACCTGAGAGCTCAATTTCTAGGGGCAATGAAATTTTAGAAACTTAGTTTTCAGCTCTGCCCTAGCAGGAATATCTTGAGGAGCCCCAGTAAACCAGAATGGCATATATGCTATGGCTTCAGCTGTAAGTTTCATTCCACAGTTTAAAGCCAGTCAGAATTAGTTCAGTTTTTCAAAACCAGAGTGTAAGTTAATCCCCACGTAACCAAAACCCACATTCCACTCTGCTGTCTACACGAAAAGTACCGGTAGGACTTGGAATGTGCTTTCGTCTCCCTGACCAAAATGCCCAGAGTGATCCTGCGTTGGGGAATGAAATCAAGGAAGCATCCAAAAGAGGGCGGAAGGAAATTTATTGAGATTTTTCGACATACAATAAAAGCCAGGCTAGTCTACGTGTCAGGCAGCAGAGGAACCAACCCTCCACAGCAGGTTGCCAGGAACAGACACAGAAAAGTCCTTACCATCTTGCTTTTTATTCAATATTTACAGAGCCTTGGAACGCAGCCTCTTGGACTAATGGCGTTGTCCTGAGTGACTCTCCACCCCCTTTTTCTCCCTCATTTGTCACCTTCTCCCCTACGGGTGGCGCTGAGGGCCCTTTGCTTCTGAGCCCTTTCCTCCACTATCAAGGCTTGCCGGGTTCTGGGAGAGGGGGGGTCTGGAATGCTTTCTATAGACACTGTGTCCTTCAGCTATTGCCCTCCTGATGATTCCTCCTCCTCATCTCCCATTATTTCCCAGCTTTCCCCCTCATCTGCCTCTGAGCTGTGATCTCCCTCAAACCCGTTGTAATTCTGAACTGTCTTCTTCTTCTCTGGAAGGGTCAGGCTGGGGAGGCGGTCTCTACCTTTCCTCCTCTGCCCAGTCCCTGACACCATGGAACAGGAACAAAAATAACCAACCAGGAATGGGTGCAGAGGAGGGTGACCAAGAAGTTCAAAGGTCTGGAAACCAAGCCTTATGATGAATGGTCAGCCTAGAAAAGAAGACACTGAGAAGAGATCTGATAGCCATCTTCAAAGATCTCAAGGGCTGTCTCATGGAAGAGGGGACAAGATGAAGAAAGCCTGTTTTGTGCTGCTCTGGAAGATAGGACCTGAAGCAATGGATGCAAGTTGCAAGAAAAGAGAATCAGACTAAACATCAGGAAGAACCTTCTACGGGTAAGAGCTATTCAGCGGAACAGGCTGCCTCAGAAGGTGGTAGGTTCTCCTTCCGGGGAGGTTTTTAAGCAGAAGTTGCATGTTCTTCTGCCGTAGTGTATATTCCTGCATTCCAGGTGGGTGGACTAGACAACAAACAGAGGCCTCTCAAATGCTACAACTCTATAATTCAGAGACTCTGATTCTTCTCATTTTGAGTTTCTTGATGGAAAGTGAAATTGGAGCTATGGCTGAAGCTCATTTCACATTACAAACATTTTTATTGTTTCCAACATATGAATTATTTGATGGTCAGACTTTAATCCTGGGTGAAGCCCTTTCTGCATTCCATGCACTGATGTGGTTTCTTTCCTATATGAATTATTTAATGGGAACTGAGACTTTCCTTCCAGGTGAAACACATTCCACACACTTATATGGTTTTTGCCCACTGTGAGTTCTTTGCTGGGAAGTGAGACTTGCCCTCTGATTGAAGTTCCTTCTACATTCCATGCACTTATATGGTTTCTACTCTTTATGCATTCTTTGATGGGAAGACTATTCTTCCGACTGAGGCTCTTTCCCCATTCCATGCACTGAGGTAGTTACATCCCACTGTGAGTTACTCAATGAGAAGTGAGACTGATCCTTTGACTGGAACTCTTTCCACATTCCATGCACTGATATGGTTTCTCCTCATATGAATTCTTCGATGGTACATGAGACCTGCTCTCTGAGTGAAGCTCTTTCCACATTCCAAGCACTGATATGGTTTCTCCCCTGTATGAATTCTTTGATGAGAAGTGAGACTATCCTTCCGATTGAAGCTCTTTCCACATTCCAAGCACGGATAGGGATTTTCCCCTGTGTGAATCATTTGGTGGGAAGTGAGCATTGTCTTCCAACTGAACCTCTTTCCACACTCCAAGCACTCATATGGTTTCTCCCCTGTATGGAATCTTTGATGGGACGTGAGACCAGCTCTGTGAGTGAAGCTCTTTCCGCATTCCATACATTGATATGGTTTCTCCCCTGTATGAATCCTTTTATGGTACATGAGACCTGCTCTCTGAGTGAAGCTCTTTCCACATTCCAAGCACTGATATGGTTTCTCCCCTGTATGAGTTCTTTGATGGAGGGTGAGACTATCCTTCCGATTGAAACTCTTTCCACATTCCAAGCACGGATAGGGATTTTCCCCTGTGTGAATCATTTGGTGGGAAGTGAGCATTGTCTTCCAACTGAACCTCTTTCCACACTCCAAGCACTCATATGGTTTCTCCCCTGTATGGAATCTTTGATGGGACGTGAGACTGGATTTCTGAGTGAAGCTCTTTTCACATTCCATGCACTGATATGGTTTCTCCCCTGTATGAATTCTTTGATGGACAGTGAGCTCGCCCTTGTGACGGAAACTCTTTCCACATTCAAAGCACTGATAGGGTTTCTCCCCTGTATGAACTTTTTGATGAGAAGTGAGCATATTCTTCCCATAGAACCCCTTTCCACATTCCAAGCACTTATATGGTTTCTCCCCTGTATGAATTCTCTGATGGACTGTGAGACTGGCCCTCTGACTGAAGCTCTTTCCACATTCCAAGCACTGATAGGGTTTCTCCCCTGTATGACTTCTTTGATGGAAAGTCAGACTATGTTTCCGGCTGAAGCTCTTCCCACATTCAATGCACTGATAGGGTTTTTCCCCTGTATGAATTCTTTGATGGAAGGTTAAAGCATCCTTCCGTTTGAAGCTCTTCCCACATTCCAAGCACTGATAGGGTTTCTCCCCTGTATGAATTTTTTGATGGGAACTAAAACTTCTCTTCCAACTAAAACGCTTTCCACATTGTAAGCACTGATATGGTTTCTCCCCGCTGTGAGTTACTTGATGGTAAGTGAGGCGGGATTTCCGACAGAAGTTCTTTCCACATTCCAAACACTGATAGAGTTTTTTCCCCAAGGGATTTGTTAGATTGGAAGTGGAGTGGGAGCTCTGACTGAATCTCTTTCCAGACCTCGAATATTTAAGCGGCTTCTCTGTGTGGATTCTGTCGGGGTCTCCCTCATTCTTCATTTGCAATTCTTCAGCACCTGCACCAAAGAGAGAAATTCATTAGAGCTTCAAGAAGAAATGCAGCTCTTCAATATCAGAAAATCAAGGATAAAAAAACCAGGCTCTTTTATTTGATGGATTATGTTGAGTCCAACATGGAATCTGCGCCATCTCCAATGTCAGTCATTTCTTTTGTCAACCAAAAACAAAAAACCCAACTGAAATTCCTTCAACTTCCCTTACAACCTTAAAGCCTACATTTTAAAAGGCTTTGATCCTTTTTAAAAGCCTGATCACTGTTTAAAAAGACATAACTGGAGGAAGAATATTTGCAGGCAAATCTTTTAGAGCTGTGGGTGTGTTAGAATCCCAGCTGCTATAGGTGGCGCTGTTGAGCTCCATCAAAATATTGGAAGTTTGTCACATAGATATACGTATGGAATTTCAAAACAGATAACGTGATCCAACAGGGAGCCTTACCAAGAGAGTCCATGATCCTATGATTCTCCTCCATTAGTTCTTTATGCAGAGCTCTCTGGCCAGGATCCAGCAATGCCCACTCCTCGTCTGTGAAATGAACGGCTACATCTTCAAAGCACACTGGACCCTAAAATGAAAAAGAAAAGTATCTTCCTCTAAGACAGCATAAAAGATTATCTACTACAATAACTGGCCAGTGACATTGTCATCAATACCAGGAAAGGTCCTGGAACAGATAATCAAACATTTGGTCTGTGAGCACTTGGAAAAGGCAGATTAAACAAAGAAAGAGAAACCCATTGATCTAGGGTTTCACGTACCACAGACCATCTATGTTCATCATCTTGAAATTCCGTCAGGCAACCAGCTACAAATCCCCTCATCCAGCCCAACTAACAGAATGAAATATAATTGCTACTCCCTTGCGAAACTGTAGACTCTCCTTCGTTGGTGGTTGGACTAGATGACCCTTGGGTCCTTTCCAACTCTAGGATTCTATGATTCTATTACCCTGTGGGCCATCTAGTCCAGCCCCTTGCGATGCAGGAATCTCAGCTAAAGTATCCCTGACAGATGGCCATCCAACCTCTGCTTAAAAACCTCCAATGAAAGAGACTCCACACCCTCAAGAGTGAGACTGTTCCACTGTTGAACAGCTGTGTCAGAAAGTTTTACGTTTGTCTAGTCAGAATCTCCTTTCCTGCAATTTGAAGCCTTTTATTCGAGTCCTACCTTTTAGAGCAGGAGAAAAGAAGCTTGCTCCCTCCTCCATGTGACAGCCCTTCAGATATTTGAAGATGGCTCTCATAGCTCCTCTTTTCCAGGCTAAACATACTCTCTCAACTGTTCCTCATAAGGCTTGGCTTCTGGAGCCTTGATCATCCTAGTTGCCCTGCACACGTTCCAGCTTGTCAACATCCTTCTTACATTGTGGCTCCCAAAACTGGACACAGTATTTCAGGTGAGGTGTGACCAAGGCAAATTAGAGCAGGACTATTACTTCCCTTGATCTGGACACTAGACTTCTGTTGATGCAGCCTAGAATGACATTCACTTTTTTTGCTGCTGCTGCTGCATCACATTGTTGACTCAAATTAAGCTTGTGGTCCATCAAGACCCCTAGATCCTTTTCACATGTACTGCTAGTAAGCCAGGTGTTCCCCATCCTATATTTGTGCATCTGGTTCTTCCTCCCTACCCTAAGTGCAGAACCTGACATTTGTCCCTACTGAAATTCACATTGTTAGCTTGCACTCAGTTCTCCAATCTGTTATGGTCATTTTGAATTTGGATTTTGTCTTCTGTGGCATTAGTTACCCCTCCCAGTTTGGTGTCATCTGCGAATTTGATGAATATCTCCTCAGTTTCTTCAGCCAAGTTGTTTATAAAGATGTTGAACAACAAAGGGCCCGGGACAGATTCCTGCGGCACCCCACTTGTCACTATTTTCCAGGATGACGAGGAACCATTCATGAGTCCTCTTTGGGTTCAGTCAGTCAACCAGCTACAAATCCACCTAACAGTTACCTCATTCAACCCACATTTCACCAGCTTCCTCGTGAGAATATCATGGGGGACTTTGACAAAAGCCTTACTGAAATCAAGATACACTCTGTCCACAGCATTCCCCTGGTCCACCAGGTTTGTAATTCCATCAAAAAAAGAAATTAGAATGGTCTGGCATGACTTATTTTGGAGAAACCCATGCTTACTAATCACAGCATCCTTTTCTAAATGCTCACAGACCAAATGTTGAATTATCTGTTCTGGTACCTTCTCTGGTATCAATGTCAAGTTCACTAGTCTGTAGTTAACTGGTTCTTCCTTTCCCCCCTTTTTTGAAGTTGGGACATTTGCCCTCCTCCAGTTTGTAGGGACCTCATCTGTTCTCCAAGATTTCTCAAATATAATAGACAAAGGCTCTGAAATTACATCCACAAGCTCCTTTAGTACTATTGGATGCAGCTCATCAGGCCCTGGAGATTTCGATTCATTTAAAGTAGCTAGGTCCCTACCAATTCTGCAATTCTATAAGTCTATGACATTGCTCTGTTTTTTCTGCCTGTTGATTGCTATGTTGTTTTAATGGGAATGTTGTGCTGCACATTTTAAGTCTGGGTCCTTCCTTTAATATCTTGATGTATTTTTTTATTGTGTCTTTAAACGATGGGTATTCATCTTTGTATGAACAGGTGGAATTCCACATGGTGGTCTTCAAATCACTATGTCTGCAAAAGCATTCCTGTTGCCAGAGGGAAGGATCCCCTCTTTACTCTCCCTGTGCACAGTTCTGGGGTGGAACTCTCCTGATGCACAAAAGCAAAGTTCACGGGGCGCATGGGGGCACGGAGAGTAGGAGGAAAGGGGGGAGAAGCCCATTGTGCAACTGATGCGGCTGATGAGGTGAATCCTGGCAACTTTCTCCTATGGTTTCTTACCAGCTTCCCAACATATACTAGCATCCCACCATCAATAAGACAGAGCAGGAAGAGAGAGATTTCCTCAGCCTCAGAGGAACCCTGACTGCTCCTTTCCCCACAATGCTCCTTCCCTTACCTCATCTGGTTCTACAGCCACTGCTTCCTCTCCGCTACCATGGAAAGATGGATGAGGAGGTCTTGCTGGCATCCTTCTGTCACCTGAAAGAAACAAGGGGAAGTGGGAGACCATGAGTGCATACTTTTCTCAGAGGCCAATCAGTGCATCTCTAACCACAGATGGACCAAAGAAATAGTGTCACCTGCTACCCATTTTGTATTTTAGTTGCGCAAAAATGCACAATTCAGTGTATTCTCCAAGATGATTAAAAGAACCTGTGGATTAGTTTCAAAATCCACAGAATGTGACCAAACAGAGAAAAAACCCATTCCTCCTTACCCAGTGGCCTCTCTCTGGTGTCCAACGGAGTCCTCTCCGTCTCAAAGGAATCTGAGCTCACTTCTGGAAACAGATCCTCTCCCTGAAGAAGCAACAAAGATTCAAAGCAGAGAATGGGGAGATGGATTAGAAAAGTAATGTCTGAGGGGGGAAATTTGGTGGTATCCGATATCATTCCTTGGATGCTTTCCAAAAAAAGGATGGGCCATTAGGAGAGAATTTGGAGATACTCTCCCTCCTGTTCAGACCCCCATGAGAGTATCCAGAGGAAAGTCTCTCTCACCTGCTGCTCTGCCTGCTTCCTCTCCTCTGCCTGACTCAGGAGGAAACCTTCGGCCAGGGCCACCGCCTGGGAACTGGTCTCCGCTCCACATTCCCTCACCCAGCTCTCCATCTCTGGTGGAAGGATAGTCAGGAACTGCTCAAAGATCACCAGGTCTAGCATCTCAGCTTTTGTGTGCCTTTCTGGCTGCAGCCACTGATGGCAAAGGTGGTAGAGTCGGCTGCAAACCTCTCGGGGTCCTTCGGCCTCCTGGTAGCAGACCTGCCTGAACCCCTGGCTCTGCACATCTGAGCGGAGAATGTCCTCCTCACCCAGGATCTTCTGCATGGAACCGATGGCATGGCCTCTTCCTGCTTCAGGGCCAGCTGAGTCTTGCTCATCCATCTGGGCTCTCAGGAAGCCTCCAAGAGATCCGAAGTAACCCTTGGTCTTCTGCCAAGTTCTGTCTGTCCTTATGAAAGCTGCTACCAAATCCTACAAAGCAAATACATTTTTCTGTTATAAAATCCATTCATTGTCAGGAGAAGAAAAAGTGTCCCCTGAGCAAGCATGGTTGAGTCTTGCTAGGAACAACGCCTGTACCCTCTTACAGCTCAGATTCTTAGCTTTCTTCAAGAAACAAGCAAACAAGCAGGCAAGAAGGAGAAGTAAGCCTCTAGCCCTCCTAGAAGGAAAGTTACCATGCAAAATGTGCAGGCAACTGAAGGGATTTCTGTGCTATGATCCTGCCTTTCAGTATTTTCAGTCTACGAATCCAGTCTGAGCTGTAACTGACAAGTGAGTCATTTGTACAGAGTGTAATTTGAACACTAGGCTAGAAAGGAGGTCCTAACCCTGGGGTCCTCAAGAGCTGCTTTCCCTCCCACCCCCACTTCAGTGCACATTTCTTTCTTGCTTCTGTCTCATTTTCAAACACTTGGAATCTCCAACATTCGCAAGATTTCATTTCCCAGAAGGTGGAAGAAGCAATAACGGGATCATCTATCTTGGATCTGGTCCTCACCAGCAGGGAAATACTGGGAAACTTGGGAGGACCTGGCCAGAACAAGGGAAGTAACCATCTCACTCTCTTCTGCCCTGGTCAGACCACACCTGGAATACTGTGTCCAGTTCTGGGAGCCACAATTTAAGGAGGATGTGGACAAGCTGGAACATGTGCAGAAGAGGACAACCAAGATGATCAAGAGTCTGGAAACCAAGCCTTATGAGGAAGGGTTGAAGGAGCTGGGTAAGTTTAGCCTGGAAAAAGAGGAGACTGAGAGAGGAGGTATGGTCCAAATTTAAACACAAATTGTTATCTTCACTTTGAACTCTCCTCCCATGTTCATTCAGAGACCGACACTTTATACTGTTTTATTGTTAACATAAGGGGAAATTTCCTCATTCAACAAGGGCTCCTGATTAGGCATTTGGCCATGTGTTGATGACAGTTAACTCTGCTCTCTCCTGTTCCCCCTTTTTCTGGTTTTGTTTAAACCCATTCACGAACCAGGAACTCATGCACTGACCACCAATAATTCAGCATATGTTGTGGATTTGCCTGCAAATTTATTATAGTATTTTTCATCTACAAATGAAGTGAAAAGACTCCGTCTATTTATTTGTATCATTTATTACTCCTATGATCCTTGTTATAAAACCCAATAAAAAGTTATTCCTTAAGGAAAGGGAAAAGACAACACACAGAGACCTACGCCCCGTCTGGACTGTGTTTGCAAAGCAGGATCAGAGCATTTCTGCGCTGCAGGATCAGACCTCTTTGAAGAGCCCTGGCTTCCTCCATAGAATCCTGGGAACCATGAATTGGCTTCATTGCCCTTTTAAAACCATCTACATGGTTTTGAATGGTTTGTGATATTATATGCATTCAGACTTTGCTTTATTTTTATAGATTATGGATTAGTAACTATTGTAATTGATAAGGGTAAATTGTTTAATTATTATTTGTTGATGTTTAATTTTACTGTTTACTATTAGATTATAATGCATCATTGAATATTGTTATTTATTTTAATCTTATTGGGACTTTTTATATTGGATTGGATTGCTATTATTTATTTATTTTTTGTGTTTTTATACGTGTTGGAAGCCGACCAGAGTGGCTGGGGCAAACTAGCCAGATGGGCGGGGTATAAATAATAATAATAATAATAATAATAATAATAATAATAATAGTCATTTAGCTTGGTGGGCAGCCCGCCTCCTGCAGGAGGGAGTTCCGTAGGTTTAACTCTTCACCGCAGGAAGACGCACTTTCTTTTTTCTGCCCTCCATCTTCCAATATTCCTTATTTATTTACTGCATAGGTCGTGTTTATTGTTTGTGTGGATTTTATGCCTGAATGTTTCTGTCTGGCTGCAACCTCTTCTAACAGATGCGGCTGATTCCTAAATCTGACGGGGGGCTGTTTGCAGGCCATTGTTTCCTCGCCAAAGCGGCGAGCATCGCATCTCTACAAAGACCACCGTTGCAAACCTCCTGAAAACTCGCCCCTTCCCTGGCTTTGCGGAGAAGGAAAGTGCAGGAACCTCTGCCTTGGCGGCTCCCCTCCCCATGGATTATATGCACAGGACCCTCTCCGATGCATCCTCGCTGGCAGTCCTGGGACCCCCTTCTGCCCGCTGCACCCAAAGGGGGAAGAGAGAGGAGACTCACCAGATCCCCGGAGGGGCCACCAAGGCAGCCCTTGCGCAGGAGACAGACACAACATGCAGGAAGTGACGCGGGGGAGGGAGCTTTGCTCTGGAGGATCTGGCCCCCACCCCCTCCGTGATCTCCTTCCCCCTTCTAGTAATCCAGCTCAGCTCCTTTTAACCCTTGCAAAGCCGAGCGGAGCAAGCTCTCTCTCTCTCTCTCTCTCTCTCTCTCTCTCTCTCTCTCTCTCTCTCTCTTTCTCTCTCTCACACACACACACACACACGTCCCTCTGGAAAGCAGGAGCCCCGGGCATTGCGCGCAGCCAGAGGAGAGGCATCATTGGGGTGGGGGAGCCTCCTGGCTGGGCTCTGAGCTGCTCCCTCCCTTGGAGAGGAACAGGAGGAGGAGATGAGAGGGAAAAGGCTCTGCAAGAAGCAGGAGTCGCCTTCCTGGGAGAGGAGGAGGGGTCATCCCACTGGGTCAACCGATAGTGGGGCTTTCATGCACCTTCGTGTATTCCCTTCGTGTTCCCCTTGTACTGAGGAACACTCCATAGAGAGACAACTGGGGCAGTTAAAACAAAATATTTTTTTTTCCCTTCCAGTAGCACCTTAGAGACCAACTAAGTTTGTTCTTGGTATGAGCTTTCGTGTGCATGCACACTTCTTCAGATACACTGAAACAGAAGTCACTAGACCCTTATATATACGTAGTGAGAGGGTAGGAGGGGTATTACTCAGAAGGGTGGTGGGAATGGGTGATAGGCTGATAGCTGTGGTAAACCTGTTGACTGCAATTGGTCTTACAGGAAAAAGCAAGGGGTGAGATGGCTAAAAATAGCTCTCATTATACATGAGAGCCATCTCACCCCTTGCTTTTTTTAGCCATCTCACCCCTTGCTTTTTCCTGTAAGACCAATTGCAGTCGTTAACAGTAGTCAACAGGTTTACCTCACCTATCACCCATTCCCACCACCCTTCTGAGTAATACCCCTCCCCACCCTCTCACTATATACTGTATAAGGGTCTGGTGACTTCTGTTTCAGTGTATCTGAAGAGGTGTGCATGCACACAAAAGCTCATACCAAGAACAAACTTAGTTGGTCTCTAAGGTGCTACTGGAAGGAAAAAAAATTATTTTGTTTTGACTATGACAGACCAACACGGCTATCTGCCTATTGTCTCTCTAATTTAGTGCTATGCCAGGCTCCAAGGCAGCCATTGGGTGTTACGCCACGCTTCCTCCTTCCTTTTGTAGCTGACACCCCCAGCACTCTCTCCCAAAATTCAAAACACATTTTTGCTTTTTTTCCATTTATGGGATGTGAAAGGAGAAAGACCAGCTGCAGATTCTAGCAAGGGGTTCCCTGCTTCTTGCAGAGCCCTTTGCTGCTCCTCCTGTTTCTGACCAAGGGAGGGAGCAGCTCAGGAGGGCCCCCCCAAAAAATAAAGCCTCTCCTCCGGGTGTGCGCAATGCACAGCTCTCCTGCTTCGGAGAGAGAAAGCGCAGAGAGGGGTGAGTTTGGTGCGCAAGGGTTAAAAGGAGCCGAGCTGGATTCCTAGAGAGGAGAGGAAATTAGGTTCCGGGTGGGGGGGTCCAGGTCCTCCAGGGCATCAGTCCCTCCCCCAAAGTCTCCTCCTTGAAAGGGGAGCAGGCTGGGTCTCGGGTTTTTCTCTTGTGCAAGCGCTTCCTTGGTGAGTCCCTTCTCTCTTCCCCCTTTGGGTGCATTGGGGAGAAAGGGGGTCCGAGGGATGCATGGCGGGGCGGCGGCGGCGTTCAGATCATGCTTTCAAGTCAAGAAGCAGAGGGTCCTGCCCGCACTTTTCCCTCTCTGCAGATCCAGGGAGGGAGGAGTCTGCGCCTCTGCCCTTCCTTTGTATCCCTGCGCTGCTTGCCACTTTGCAGAGGCGTCTTTGGATCAGGAGAAAAGGCGTGCAAATATTTATGAATCAGTCACGTTGATTAGCAGAGGATGTAGCCAGACGGAGACAGTCAGACATCAAATAGGAACAAGAAATAAAGACGAAAATCTGACCCAGGCTGTCAGATGGAGGGTGGAGGGCAGAGAAAAGAAAGTGCTTCTTCATGCGGCGCAGAGTTAAACCTATAGAACTCCCTCCTGCAGGAGCCAGAGATGGCCACTAGCCTAGATGGCTTTAAAAGGAGGATGGAGGAGGAGAGGGCGATGGGGGGCTCCTGGCCCCGAGGGCCATGCTCTGCCCTCCTCAGTCGGAGACAGGGACGCTTCTGAAGCCCAGTTGCAGGAAAACCACGGGCAGATGTTCTTGGGCTCGGATCCTGCTGGTGGTCTTCCTGGAATAAGCCCCTGCTCAGCCCCTGTAAGAACAGGAGGGGGGACTCAATAGGGGCACCTTTGGCCTGATCCTGCACGTCTCATCTTCAGTTCTGATGCTAAGTTCCTTCAGATGCAAGCGAATCCTCTGTTTTCCTTCAGTTAGAAGTATAAAGGGTAAAGGTAAAGGGACCCCTGACCATTAGGTCCAGTTGTGACCGACTCTGGGGTTGCGGCGCTCATCTCGCTTTACTGGCCAAGGGAGCCGGCGTACAGCTTCCGGGTCATGTGGCCAGCATGACAAAGCCGCTTCTGGCGAACCAGAGCAGCGCACGGAAACGCCGTTTACCTTCCTGCCAGAGCGGTACCTATTTATCTACTTGCACTTTGACGTGCTTTCGAACTGCTAGGTTGGCAGGATCTTCTGAGACAGAACAGGAAGCTCTTCTGAGAACCCCTGGAGGTCTCACCACCCAAGGATTCCAAGGCAGGAGAGGCCCTGCGGGGAAGGAAGCAAAGCTGGGGTGGGGCTGGGGGTGAAAGAGGCAGCCCCCCCCCGAGTGCTGAGAGTTACTGGGAGACCCTCTCCCACCAGCTTCTTCTGCCTGGTCTATAATTCCCAGAGTCCCCAGGCAAAAAGAAGTCTTAAAACACTCTGCTCCTGAGAAGAGGACACGGAGCAATGGATTCAAACTACAAGAAAGAAGATTCCACCTAAACATTAGGAAGAACTTCCTGACAGTAAGAGCTGTTCGACAGTGGAATTTGCTGCCAAGGAGTGTGGTGGAGTCTCTTTCTTTGGAGGTCTTTAAGCAGAGGCTTGACAGCCACCTGTCAGGAATGCTTTGATGGTGTTTCCTGCTTGGCAGGGGGTTGGACTGGATGGCCCTTGGGGTCTCTTCCAACTCTATGATTCTATGATTCTTAATGGAGTATCTCCTAGGAACTCTCAGCATCCTTAACAAACTACAGTTCCCAGGATTCTTTGGAGGAAGCCAGGGCTCTTTAAAGGGGACTGATTCTGCAGCGCAGATGGGGCGTAGGTCTCTGTCTGTTGTATTTCCCCTTCCCTTATGGAATAACCTTTTAATTGGATTTCATAACAAGGATCATAGGAGTAATAAATGATACAAATAAATAGACGGAGTCTTTTCACTTCATTTGTAGATCACAAAAATACTATGGGGGAACAGGAGAGAGCAGAGTTAACTGTCATCAACACATGGCCAAATGCCTAGTCAGGAGCCCTTGTTGAATGAGGAAATTTCCCCTTATGTTAAGAATAAAACAGTATAAAGTGTCGGTCTATGAATGAACATGGGAGGAGCGTTCAAAGTGAAGATAATGATTTGTGTTTAAATTTAGACCCTACCTCCTCTCTCAGTCTCCTCCTTTTCCAGGCTAAACATACACAGCTCCCTCGACCCTTCCTCATAAGAGATGGTTCTTAGCAAGACTCAACCATGCTTGCTCAAAGAACATCTCATCTTCTCCTGACAGTGAATGGATTTTATAACAGAACAATGTATTTGCTTTGTAGGATTTGCTAGCAGCTCTCATAAGGACAGACGGAACTGGGCAGAAGAACAAGGTATTCCTTCCGATCTCTTGGAAGCTTCCTGAGAGCCAGGATGGATGGGCCAGACTCAGCTGGCCCTGAAGCAGGAAGAGGCCATGCCATCGAAACTGAGAGCAGTGGGGCATTTTGGGAAAGCTCTGTGCAGAAGATCCTGGGTGAGGAGGACATTCTCTGCTCAGATGTGCAGAGCCAGGGGTTCAGGCAGTTCTGCTACCAGGAGACTGAAGGACCCCGAGAAGTTTGCAGCCGATTCTACCACTTTTGCCATCAATGGCTGAAGCCAGAAAGGCACACAAAAGCTGAGATGCTGGACCTGGTGGTCTTGGAGCAGTTCCTGGCTGTCCTTCCACCCGAGATGGAGAGCTGGGTGAGGGAATGTGGAGCGGAGACCAGTTCCCAGGCGGTGGCCCTGGCCGAAGGTTTCCTCCTGAGTCAGGCAGAGGAGAGGAAGCAGGCAGAGCAGCGGGTGAGAGAGACAGTCCTCTGGATGCTCCCAAGGGGCTCTGAACAGGAGGGAGAGTATACCCAAATTCTCTCCTGATGGTCCATATTTTGGGGGGGGGGGGCAGAGGACATCCTAGGAATGATCTCTTATACCCTAAAGTATTTGCCGCTGTGAATCCTTTCTGAATTCTTCTCCCCATTCTCTGTTTTGAATCCTTGTTGCTCTTTCAGGAAAAGGATCTGTTTGCAGAAATTGACTTTGATTCCTTTGAGACAGAGAGAATTCCGTTTGACACCAGAGAGAGGCCAAAGGGTAAGGAGGAAGGTTTTTTTTCTCCATTTGGTCACATTCTGTGGATTTTGAAACTAATCTGCGGGTTCTTTTAATCTTCTTAGATTAAAATATAAAATATTTTATATAAAATATAAAAATATAAAATGGGTACAAACATATTGCATGCACTCAGCAGGGGGCGCTGCGGTCTAAACTACCGAGCCTCTTGGACTTGCCGACAGCAAGGTCAGCAGTTTGAATCCCTGCGACAGAGTGAGCTCCCGTTGCTCTATCCCAACTTCTGCCAACCTAGAAGTTCAAAAGCACGCCAGTGGAAGTAGATAAATAGGTACCACTGTGGCGGGAAGCTAAATGGTTTTTCTATGCGTTCTGGCTTCTGTCATGGTGTCGTGTTGTGCCAGAAGCAGTTTAGTCCTGCTGGCCACATGACCTGGAAAGCTGTCTGTGGACAAAATACTGGCTCCTTCGGCCTGCAGTGCCTTTGACTGGACTTAACCGTCCAGGGGTCCTTTGCCTTTACCGTTTCCTACTATTTCTTTGGTCCATCTGTGGTTCGAGATGCACTGATTGGCCTCTGAGAAAAGCATGCACTCATGGTCTCCCACTTCCCCTTGTTTCTTTCAGGTGACAGAAGGATGCCAGCAAGACCTCCTCATCCATCTTTCCATGGTAGCGGAGAGGAAGCAGTGGCTGTAGAACCAGATGAGGTAAGGGAAGGAGCATTGTGGGCAAAGGAGCAGTCAGGGTTCCTCTGAGGCTGAGGAAATCTCTCTCTTCCTGCTCTGTCTTATTGCTATATTGAGGGTGGGATGCTAGTATATGTTGGGAAGCTGGTAAGAAACCAGACAATCATTATTATCTCATATTAAAAATTGGGAGAGGGTGGTTCTTAGTACAGCCCTCCAGTGTACACTAGTGGCCAAAATTGTGGAACCTACTGGAAAAAACGTATTTCCAAGGTTTGATGGCTCATAACACCACTAGTGCTTTTTTTCTGTGGGGACGCAGGGGGACGCATACCCCTAAACATTTTGTGAATTTAACAGGAGAACAAATTCACTGTATTTATTTGTCCAGATTTGAACTGTATTTATTTTCCCCCAGTGGTGATTTTCTTGAGTCAAAATGAGAGTACCCCTAAACATTTTTAAAGGAAAAAAGCACTGAGTTATAACATAAAATTATATATCAATGGAAAGATAAGTTAATGAAGAATGTAATGCTATAACTTTTATGAAGGATTATTTATTGCAACAGCAGTCATAAAGAAGAAACGTGAAACACGGGGGGAAATGAGATATGCAGGTTAAATTGCCATGTTGCCACTTTGTGATAAATAAGTGGGTTTTGGGTTGTAGTTTGGCCACTCGGTCTCTAAAAGGTTCGCCATCACTGCCCTAGATCAATGGTTCAAGTAGGTAGCCGTGTTGGTTTGCCGTAGTCGAAATAAATTAAAACAATTCTTTTAGAAGATACTTAAAAATACTCCTCTTTTTAATGGGTTTCTCTTTATTTATTTTAATCTGCCTTTTCTAAATGCTCACAGACCAACTGTTTCATTCTCCGTTCTAGGACCTTTCTTGGTATTGATGACACTCTCACTGGTCAATCATTACCTGTGTAGTAGATGGTCTTTAAGCTAAGAGGAAGATACTTTTCTTTTCCTATTAGGGTCCGGTGTGCTTTGAAGATGTAGCTGTTCATTTCACAGACGAGGAGTGGGCATTGCTGGATCCTGACCAGAGAGCTCTGCATAAGCAAGTCATGGAGGAGAATCGTGGGGTCATGGACTCTCTCGGTAAGGCTCCCTGTTGGATTGTAATATCTGTTTAGAAATTCTATGTGACAAACGTATACTGTATATCTTGATGTATTTCAAGAGTGCTACTTCTAGCATCTGGGATTCTAAGACTCGCAGCTCACGTTGGATGTGGGGCTATCTGCAGTTGGGTCTGAAAATATTCTTCCTTCAGTTATGCCTTTTTAAACCGTGATCAGGCTGGACTGAACTGCCCAAGCCTTTTAAATGTAGGCTTCAAAGTTGTTTGGGATGTTGAAGAAATTTCAGTCAGGTTTTTTGTTTTTGCTGTGTCCATTTTTGTTTTACGAATGAGATGAGATTGGATATGTTTTGACTCAACAAAAGACATAAAAGAAAAGATCCTGGCTTTTTGATCTTTGTTGTTCCGATATTTAAGAGCTGCATTTCTTCCTGAAGCTCTAATGAATTTCTCTCTTGGTTACAGGTGCTGAAGAATTGCAAATGAAGAATGAGGGAGACCCCGACAGAATCCACACAGAGGAGAAGCCATTGAAACATTCAGGGTCTGGAAAGAGATTCAGTCAGAGCTCCACTTCCAATCTAACAAATCTCTTGGGGGGGAAACTCTATCATTGTTTGGAATGTGGAAAGAAGTTCTGTCGGAAATCCAACCTCACTTCTCATCAAATATCTCACAGCACGGAGAAACCATATCAGTGCCAAGAATGTGGAAAGAGTTTCAGTTGGAAGAGAAGTTTCACTTCCCACCAAAAAATTCATACAGGGGAAAAACCCTATCATTGTTTGGAATGTGGGAAGAGCTTCAATCGAAAGGATGCTTTCACTTTCCATCAAAGAATTCATACAGGGGAGAAACCATATCAGTGCATGGTATGTGGAAAGAGCTTCAGTCGGAAGCAAAGTCTAACTTTCCATGAAAGAATTCATACAGGGGAGAAACCCTATTCATGCATGGAATGTGGAAAAAGCTTCCGTCAGAAGGATAGTCTCACTTCCCATCAAAGAATTCATACAGGGGAGAAACCCTATCAGTGTTTAAAATGTGGGAAGGGGTTCTATGGGAAGAATATGCTCACTTCTCATGAAAAAGTTCATACAGCGGATAAACCCTATCAGTGCTTGGAATGTGGAAAGAGTTTCCGTCAGAAGAGCGAGCTCACTTCCCATCAAAGAATTCATACAGGGGAGAAGCCATATGAGTGCACGGAATGTGGAAAGACCTTCACTCACAGAGCTGGCCTCGTGTACCATCAAAGATTCCATACAGGGGAGAAACCATATGAGTGCTTGGAGTGTGGAGAAAAGTTCAGTTGGAAGAATATGCTCACTTCCCACCAAATAATTCATACAGGGGAGAATCCCTACCAGTGCTTGGAATGTGGAAAGAGCTTCAGTCGGAAGGATAGTCTCACCCTCCATCAACGGATTCATACAGGGGAGAAACCATATAAGTGCTTGGAATGTGGAAAGAGCTTCACTCACAGAGCTGGTCTCATGTACCATGAAAGAAAACATACAGGAGAGAAACCATATGAGTGCTTGGAGTGTGGAAAGAGGTTCAGCTGGAAGACGATGCTCACTTCCCACCAAATAATACACACTGCGGAGAATCCCTATCCTTGTTTGGAATGTGGAAAGAACTTCAGGCGGAAAGATAGTCTGACTTCCCATCAAAGAATTCATACAGGGGAGAATCCCTATCAGTGCTTGGAATGTGGAAAGAGCTTCAGTCGGAAGAATAGTCTCACATCCCATAAAAGAATTCATACAGGGGAGAAACCATATAAGTGCTTGAAATGTGGGAAGAGCTTCACTCACAGAGCTGGTCTCATGTATCATGAAAGAATACATACAGGAGAGAAACCATATGAGTGCTTGGAGTGTGGAAAGAGGTTCAGCTGGAAGACAATGCTCACTTCCCACCAAATAATACACACTGGGGAGAATCCCTATCCTTGTTTGGAATGTGGAAAGAACTTCAGGCAGAAAGATAGTCTGACTTCCCATCAAAGAATTCATACAGGAGAGAAACCGTATCAGTGCTTGGAATGTGGGAAGGGATTCTATGGGAAGAATATGCTCACTTCTCATCAAAAAGTTCATACAGGGGAGAAACCCTATCTTTGCCTGGAATGTGGAAAGAGTTTCCGTCAGAAGAGTGAGCTCACTTCCCATTACAGAATTCATACAGGGGAGAAGCCATATCAGTGCTTGGAATGTGGAAAGAGCTTCACTCACAGAGCTGGTCTCGTGTACCATGAAAGAATACATACAGGAGAGAAACCATATGAGTGCTTGGAGTGTGGAAAGAGGTTCAGCTGGAAGACGATGCTCACTTCCCACCAAATAATACACACTGGGGAGAATCCCTATCCTTGTTTGGAATGTGGAAAGAACTTCAGGCGGAAAGATAGTCTCACTTCTCATCAAAGAATTCATACAGGGGAGAAACCATATAAGTGCTTGGAATGTGGAAAGAACTTCGCTCACAAAGCTGGTCTCATGTCCCATCAAAGAATTCATACAGGGGAGAAACCATATCAGTGCTTGGAATGTGGAAAGAGCTTCACTCACAGAGCCGGTCTTATGTACCATCAAAGAATTCACATGAGAAGAAACCATATTGGTCCTTGGAATGTGGAAGAGCTTCAATCAGAGGGCCAGTCTCACTTCTCATCAATTAACTTACCGTGGGGAGAAACCATGTAAGTTTTGGAATGTAGAAAGAGCTTCACCCACTCACCATCAAAGAATTCATAGGTTGGAAACCATAGAAATGCTTGTAATGTGTCACAGCTGAGTCAGTGCGTTCGAGTTCCCCAAATGTGGGAGAGAACTTCAGGGTAGAAGAAGAGGACGCTGTGCCTGAGGGGGAGGGAGCTGGAGGAGCTAGCGAAGAAACCTTCACCTTCTGAGGCAGCCTGTTCTGTTGAATAGCTCTTACCCGTAGAAGGTTCTTCCTGATGTTTAGTCTGATTCTCTTTTCTTGCAACTTGCATCCATTGGTTCAGGTCCTATATTCCAGAGCAGCACAAAACAGGCTTTCTTCATCTTGTCCCCTCTTCCATGAGACAGCCCTTGAGATCTTTGAAGATGGCTATCAGATCTCTTCTCAGTGTCTTCTTTTCTAGGCTGACCATTCCTCATAAGGCTTGGTTTCCAGACCCTTGAACTTCTTGGTCACCCTCCTCTGCACCCATTCCTGGTTGGTTGTTTTTGTTCCTGTTCCATGGTGTCAGGGACTGGGCAGAGGAGGAAAGGTGGAGACCGCCTCCCCAGCCTGACCTTTCCAGAGAAGAAGACAGTTCAGAATTACAACAGGGGTTTGAGGGAGAGCACAGCTCAGAGGCAGATGAGGGGAAAAGCTGGGAAATAATGGGAGATGAGGAGGAGGAATCACCAGGAGGGCAATAGCTGAAGGACACAGTATCTTTAGAAAGCATTCCAGACCCCCCTCTCCCAGAACCTGGTGAGTCTTGATAGTGGAGCAAAGGGCTCAGAAGCAAAGGGCCCTCAGCGCCACCCGTAGGGGAGAAGGTGACGAATGAGGGAGAAAAAGGGGGTGGGGAGTCACTCAGGACAACGCCATTAGGCCAAGAGGCTGCATTCCAAGTCTCTGTCTGTAAATATTGAATAAAAAGCAAGATGGTAAGGACTTTTCTGTGTCTGTTCCTGGCAACCTGCCATGGGGGGTAGGTTCCTCTGCTGCCTGACACGTAGACTAGTCTGGCTTTTATTGTTTGTCGAAAAATCTCAATAAATTTCCTTCCGCCCTCACTCTTTTGGATGCTTCCTTGATTTCATTCTCCAACGCAGGATCACTCTGGGCATTTTGGTCAAGGAGACGAAAGCACATTCCGAGTCCTACCGGTACTTTTCGTGTAGACAGCAGAGTGGAATGTGGGTTTTGCTTAAGTGGGGATTAACTTACACTCTGGTTTTGAAAAACTGAACTAGTTCTGACTGACTTTAAACTGTGGAATGAAACTTACAGCTGAATCCATAGCGTATATGCCACTCTTCCTTCCCCTACCCAAAAACTGCAGCTTGCATTGAGATACACCTACCTTGTTGATTCAAAGATGGCTCTCCTGCTAACTTGGTCTGTGCCACATGAAACCAGAGATCAATGGGTTTCTCTTTTTTTGTTACCTGCCTCTCTAAAATTGGGATCTCATCTAAGCTTCTGGTTTTCTGCGGCTCCTCAAGATATTCCTCTTGGTGTAGAGCAGAAAACGAAGCTTCTAAAGGCATTTTGCCCCTAGGATTGAGTTCTGAGGGTTAATTTTTTTACAAGCTTTAGCTCCTAGCACACAGTGCTTTCACTATTTCAGTGGATGCAACAAACAAATGGGGATTCTTAGCCCTACAGTTACAGAGCCACTTAACTCAGTTCTTTCCCAGATGCTTTCTCAGTGGGATTGAGTTGGGCTGGCTGCGTGGCCGGGGAACGTTTGCAAATGCTTGCTGCAAAGCTGCAACTGCAGGAAGGCTGATTGTGCCCTTCATTGATCATCTGAGCATCTGCAAGCCAAAGCCTATTAAAGTATAAAAAGGGGGGGGGGGATACAACTCTTTCCCAAAAACCTTTTCTCCCAGGACCTTTTGTTCTCCAAGAGAAGAATTTCAAAAGCATATTGCAGCATGAAACTGCTGGATTGCAGCTCATGAATTCTGTCACCTTTGGATGAATGGGGATAATAGATTCTTATGTGTTATTCTTATGTAAAGGTAAAGGTAAAGGGACCCCTGACCATCAGGTCCAGTCGTGTCCGACTCTGGGGTTGCGTGCTCATCTCGCTCTATAGGCCGAGGGAGCCGGCGTTTGTCCGAAGACAGCCTCCGGGTCATGTGGCCAGCATGACAAAGCTGCTTCTGGCGAACCAGAGCAGCGCACGGAAACGCCATTTACCTTCCCGCTGGAGCAGTCCCTATTTATCTACTTGCACTTTAACATGCTTTCGAACTGCTAGGTGGGCAGGAGCTGGGACCGAGCAACGGGAGCTCACCCCGTCGCAGGGATTCAAACCGCTGACCTTCTGATCAGCAAGCCTGTGGTTTAACCCACAGCGCCACCTGGTCCCTTTATTCTTATGTACATGTTATTTATTTTTATTTATTAGTTAATTTTATTGACACTCCACCTTTCTTCCAAGGAGCTCAAGGCGCCATACATGGTCTTCTCCCAGCAACACAGGAAAGCAGGTCAGGCTAAGAGATAGCTAGCTCCCATTTGTCTCCACGGACTGCAGCTGTTCTCCAAGGTTTCAAAGATCATAGAATCCTAGAGTTGGAAGAGACCCCAAGGGCCATCCAGTCCAACCCCCTGCCAAGCAGGAAACACCATCCAAGCATTCCTGACAGGTGGCTGTCAAGCCTCTGCTTAAAGACCTCCAAAGAAGGAGACTCCACCACACTCCTTGGCAGCAAATCCCACTGTCAAACAGCTCTTACTGTCAGGAAGTTCTTCCTAATGTTTAGGTGGAATCTTCTTTCTTGTAGTTTGAATCCATTGCTCCGTGTCCGCTTCTCTGGAGCAGCAGAAGACAACCTTTCTCCCTCCTCTATATGACATCCTTTTATATATTTGAACATGGCTATCCTATCACCCCTTAACCTTCTCTTCTCCAGGCTAAACATACCCAGCTCCCTAAGCCGTTCCTCATAAGGCATCGTTTCCAGGCCTTTGACCATTTTGGTTGCCCTCCTCTGGACACGTTCCAGCTTGTCAATATCCTTCTTGAACTGTGGTGCCCAGAACTGGACACAGTATTCCAGGTGGGGTCTGACCAGAGCGGACTACAGTGGTACTATTACTTCCCTTGATCTAGATGCTATACTCCTATTGATGCAGCCCAGAATTGCATTGGCTTTTTTAGCTGCTGCATCACACTGTTGACTCATGTCAAGTTTGTGGTCTACCAAGACTCCTAGATCCTTTTCACATGTACTGCTCTCAAGCCAGGTATCACCCATCCTGTTATTTGTGCCTTTCATTTTTTTTGCCCAAGTGTAGTACTTTACATTTCTCCCTGTTAAAATTCATCTTCTTTGCTTTGGGACATTCCCAGCCCTATCTGGAGATGTTGGAGGTTGAATCCATAGCTATATATGCCACTCTTCACAAACCTAGGAATGTTTGTGTTTCCTTGGAACAAGGGGCAGCGGAGACTGTGTTTAGGATATATGGTTTATTTACACATATCTACAACCTGATCCCAAGAAGTTCTTGCTTGCCCCATAGTTCAGGCCCCATCATGGGCCTGAAACAGCCTTGGTCCCGAAGGTCGATGATTTCCAGTGGACTATGGACAGAGGTGAAAGCTGTTCCTTGGTTCTGGTGGATCTCTCAGTGGCTTTTGATACTGTTGGCCACAGCATTGTTCTGGACCATCTAGGAGGGATGTGAGCGGGAAGAACTGTTATACAATGGTCAGGGGCGGAGCAAAGTAGGTGCGGTGGTGGCGGGCCGCCCCGGGTTCCACCCTGGGGGAGGGTGACACTCGGCACACACACCCCCGCGACTCCCAAGCTTACAGCGAGCGGCGCCCATGACGGCACGTCTGGGCTGCCGGCAAAGTGGCAAAGCTCTCCCCCTTCCCGCAGGCTCACTGTAGGCTTGGGAGGTGGTGGTGGGGGCGCCGTTGCCCAGCAGCCTGGTAAAAAGCCTCGCTCCGTGGCTTGCTCGCTCACCCACTCGGCACTTTGCTTCCTTCCTGCTCGGGCTGTGGGCGGAGGCAAGGGGCAGGCCGGGGAGGGGCGTCAGTGGCCCAAGAGAAGAGTCCCCTCCTGCCGGCTGGTGGCCAGCCTCCTTCCTTCCCTCCCTTCCTTCCCAGCTCTTCTGAGCGCACGGAGCCAGCGAGGGAGCTGTGCGCACACAGCAGTGTCATTAGGCCAGGGCTGGGCCAGTGGCAGAGAAAGGGGGGGAGCGCTCCTCTCACAGGCAACCCGCCTTGTCAGCTGCGTCCCTCCCGCCCACCTGTCTCTCCCGACTCCCTTTCCTCCTCTCCAAGCCCAAAATATTATTGGTCATCCTCTCCCATCTCTGGAAGAACTATACAGTTCCCGTTGCCTTAAAAAGGTTAACAATATTTTAAAGGATCCATCTCATCCAGGATATAGTCTCTTTGCAGCACTGCCTTCGGGTAGAAGATATAGAACAATTAGATCAAGGACAAATAGATTGAAGAACAGTTTCTACCCAAGAGCTATAACCACCTTAAATGCTGTAACCAGATAATATGACCTTGGAGAGCTGTGATGGGTGTATGTGTGGCTTTGTGTGTGTGTGTGTGTGTGTGTTTTGTGCTGTTTTTTGTTTGTTTCTGTTTTTTTAACGGGACGGCATGCAATTTCGTTGCACTTGTGCTTGTACTTCTGCAATTACGATAAATTATCTTATCTTATCCAAGCGCTTGCTCCCTCGCTCCCTCATCGGCCTCCATCCCCGCCCAGGCTTGCCTTTCCCTCACCAGCGCACCCTCCCCTCTGGCTACCGTTCCACTGTCAAGCAGCTCTTACTCAATTCCTCAAATGATGTGACATGAAAGTTCCTCCCTCCCTCCAATGAAGGAATAGGGCAGGCCCACCTCTCTTTCCCCTACTGTTGCTTTAAAGCCTTTCCCTCAAACTCATGGAGCGCCAAGGCGGCATTGCCCCATGTCTGTTGTTCTTTGCTTTCCCCATGAGCTCTAACCCTCAGTAGGCAAGCCAGCTTCAGAAGGAGGAAGGAGGAGCCTGCGATGGACCTCAGGATCCACATATTGGACACGCCTGCCCTAGAATTATAGCATTGTAGGGTTGGAAAGGACCTTGAGGGTCATCTAGTCCAACCCTCTGCATTGCAGGAAGTTTTGCGTATTTAGCAGATTAATTGCACGGCAGAAAGCGGGCTGGGGAGACCACACATTCAGGAAACAATGAAGAAATGCAAAAATATCTTTTGCTTGCCTTTAATTACAAAAACAAAAACTCCTCTTACATTAAATCTATAAGTATCACCCATCTAGCGACCCATTCACCAGGATACAGAGAGAGGTACACGCTGCTCTTTATATACTATACCCAATTGCTGACACAGCTTAATTAACACAACTTAACAGCACCTGCTATACTGCTTCACAGCTGTAAAACTAGGTCATGATATTTACTCTGGCCTTTAACGAGATACACATCTTGTGAAACCAATAATGAACCTTAATATTTAAATAAACCATTCAACAGGAATATGCAGTTGTCCCATCCTTTTTAGATTTGCTCTCAGCCCTCGCTTGCCCTCCTCCACACACACATACAGTTGCCTTGGGAGCTAGTCCGACTCAGAGTAGACTCACTGAAATGAATTAAAAATCCAAACTTTGATTTCAAAGGGTCTGCCCCAAGTAGGATTTAGTTGGATGTAGCCTGTTGCTATGACCAAATTATCTTACCCAAAAATATCTGCACAAACCAGTTTATCTGAGTGCATTATTCTCGGGGGGGGGGGGACTCATTTATTTATAATTGCTTAATCATATGGGACTAAATTGCATTATGTTATAAGGACCTTTCATAAAATCTTATCACAATCTCATTTCATGTAACTTGAAGCCATTGTTTTGTGTCCCATCCTCCAGAGCAGGAGAAAACAAGCTAGTTCCATCTTCCATGTGACAGCCCTTCAAATATTTGAAGATGTCTGTCATATCTCCTCACAGTCTCCTCTTTTCCAGGCTAAACATTCCCAGCTCCTTCCAACGCTCCTCATAAGACTTGCTTTCCAGACCCTTGATCTCGGTTGCCCTCCTCTGCACACGTTCCAGCGTGTCAATGGTCTTCTTGTGGCGCCCAGAACTGGACACAGTATTCCAGGTGTGGTCTGACCAAGGCAGAGTCGAGTGGTACTTGATCTAGAGACTGGACTTCTGTTGATGCAGCCTAGAATAGCATTTTGCCAGGCAGGAATAGGTGCTTGATTACTGCTTACAGCTGTAACCAGAAATTCTGTCCAAACTGGGGGGAATTTGGAGAATATATGAAAAAACAGTGCCCCACCTTAAAGACCTGGATCCATATCTGATAATACGTATTGATACACAAGAAAGAAGGGTATATGATATATTACCTTTATTATATATATTGATTTAGTGGTAATGGAAAGCAGTAATAATATGATTTGATGAAATAACCCGAGAGAACGACAAGTGGAAGTCTAAGATGTGGATAGGAGTGAATGTGGAATATATGTATGGTTTGTTTTCTTTGATTTATTTAGTTTCTTCTTGTTTTTGTTTGTCAGAATGTTTGTTAGAAGTATTGAATGGCTTTTGAGTTGTTTTGTGATGCTTGTTATGTTTTATTTGCCTTTTTTGATGTGTATGTTTTATTTGTATGTTTTGATAAAATTTTAAATAAAGATTATCTTGTTTAAAAAAAAGGGAATAGGTGGTTCAGCTCTGTCTGTGGTTGAAGCAAGAGATACAAAGAACATGATGAGGCATTAAGTAAAGCAGAGGTGGAGTCTGAGGTGCCAGAACTGAGTTCCTTCCCACCCCTTGGGAAGGGGGCGAAAGGGAAGGAAAGTCGGAGGGGAGGACTGTTGGAAATCGACAGGACTCCCACCTGAGGAACAGCAAGAGGGGCAGCAAACTGAATGACTGCCCCAGGCAGCAGACGCCTTAACTATGCCACTGATAATTTTTTAAATAATTTCAATAGGGGGGGGGGGTGACAATAATTTTTTCGCACTGGGTACCACCTGACCTTGCTATGCCATGGTGGTGGTTCTGCTTCTTCCTCCTGGACTGTGTCCTTATTTCCTGTGTGTGCTCAGAAGATACCAGGAAGAGCTTCATGATGACACCATCCTGGACACGCAAAGGACGACAGTCACAGTCAGCAGCACACAAATTTGCAACTTGGAGGTCCCTGAAGTACAAATTACTTGTCAACGTCTTCAGAGAAGAGATCAGCCTCAATGGCTACCTCCTCAGTGTTGCCAAATTGCTCCTAACCGTCTCCCCAGATGTGACATGGAAAAGGTATTCAACACCTCGTACAGCGACTTGAAGAAATATTGGTGACTGAGGGTCTTCTCCATTGCAATCCTCATCCACATACTGAAGTCTCCTAAAATTAAATTCATACACAGCCATTGATAGACAGTTTCTCTGCACTATGAGTTCTTTGATGGGCAGTGAGATTGGTGCTTCTTGCCATATTCCAAGCACTACTATGGTTTCCCCCTTGTATGAATTATTTGATGGGCTGTGAGACGATCCTTCCGGCCGAAGCTTTTTCCACATTCCAAGCACTGATATGGTTTCTCCCCTGTATGAATTCTTTGATGAGAAGTGAGACTATCCTTCCGATTGAAGCTCTTTCCACATTCCAAGCACCGATACGGTCTCTCCCCTGTATGAATTAGATGGTGGGAAATGAGACTTAACTTCTGTGTGAAGGTGTTCCCACATTCCAAGCACTGATATGGTTTCTCCCCTGTATGAATTGTTTGATGGAAAGTGAGATTTCTCTTACAACTGAAGCTGTTTCCACATTCCAATCATTTAAATGGTTCCTCCCCACTATGCATTCTTTGGTGGGAATTGAGACTATCTTTCCGACTGAAGCTCTTTCCACATTCCAAGCACTGATATGGTTTCTCCCCTGTATGAATTCTTTGATGGGAAGTGAGATTATCCTTCCGGCCGAAGCTTTTCCCACATTCTAAGCACGGATATGGTTTCTCCCCTGTATGAATTCTTTGATGGGAAGTGAGATTTCCCTTACAACTGAAGCTGTTTCCACATTCCAAGCACGGATAGGGATTCTCCCCAGTGTGTATTATTTGGTGGGAAGTGAGCATTGTCTTCCAGCTGAACCTCTTTCCACACTCCAAGCACTCAAATGGTTTCTCCCCTGTATGGAATCTTTGATGGGACGTGAGACCAGCTCTGTGAGTGAAGCTCTTTCCGCATTCCAAGCACTGATATGGTTTTTCCCCTGTATGAATCATTTTATGGTATATGAGACCTGCTCTCTGAGTGAAGCTCTTTCCACATTCCAAGCACGGATAGGGTTTCTCCCCTGTATGAACTTTTTGATGAGAAGTGAGCATATTCTTCCCATAGAACCCCTTTCCACATTCCAAGCACTTATATGGTTTCTCTCCTGTATGTATTCTTTCATGGTACATGAGACCAGCTCTGTGAGTGAAGCTCTTTCCACATTCCATGCACAGATATGGTTTCTCCCCTGTATGAATTCTTTGATGGGAAGTGAGACTATCCTTCCGGCCGAAGCTTTTCTCACATTCTAAGCATGGATATGGTTTCTCCCCTGTATGAATCCTTTGATGTAAAGTGAGATTTCTCTTACAACTGAAGCTGTTTCCACATTCCAAGCATTTAAATGGTTCCTCCCCACTATGAATCCTTTGATGGGAAGTGAGATCACCACTTTGACGGAAGCTCTTTCCACATTCTAAGCACTGATATGGTTTCTCCCCTGTATGAATTCTTTGATGGGAACTGAGATTTTTCTTCTGACAGAAGTTCTTTCCACATTCCAAACACTGATAGAGTTTCTTCCCCAAGCGATTTCTTTGATTTGAAGTGGAGTGGGAGCTCTGGCTGAAAATCCCATGTCCCAGATATTTAAATGACTTCTCCCTTGTGTGGATTTTGTCGAGCTCTCCCTTATTCTTATTTTCCCATTCATCACCACCTGCAACAAAGAGAGAAACTGATTAGAGCTTCAAGAAGAAATGCAAATTCAAAATATGGGAACCTGAGATTTAAAAAGCCAGACTCTTTTCTTCAATGGATAATCATGGAATCTGCACCATTTCCAATGTCATTCATCTCTTTGGTTAAACAAAAATGGGAACAAGCAAAATCAAATAACCTGACAGAAGCTACTCCAACTCAAAACCATGATTTTAAAAAGCCTGGCCAGTTCACACCGGCTTGATCATGGTTTAAAAAAGCATCAATGGAGGAAGAATATTCAAAGTAGGAAACAGTGGATAGCACTCCATTCAAGCTGAGCTGTGGGGGCGTGTTAGAATCTGCTGTAGGAAGTACATCAAAATATTGGAGGTTCATCATGTACAGACATGTAGTAAAGGATTTCAAAACAGATGTGTTCCAACAGGAGGCCTTACTGAGAGAGTCCATGATCCCACGATTCTCCTCCATGACTTCCTTATGCAGAGCTCTCTGCTCAGGATCCAGCAACGCCCACTCCTCATCTGTGAAACAAACAGCTACATCTTCAAAGCAAACTGAACCCTACAAGAAAAAGAAAAGGATATTCCTTTTAGACACAATCAAGATTATCTTCCACACAGGTAACTACTGACCAGTGCACTTCACATCAATACCGGGGAAAGTGGAGACTGAGAGGAGATATGACAGCCGAAGGAGTCTCAAAGCGGCTCACATTCTCCTTTCCTTTCCTCCCCCACAACAAACACTCTGTGAGGTGAGTGGGGCTGAGAGACTTCAGAGAAGGGTGACTAGCCCAAGGTCACCCAGCAGCTGCATGGGGAGGAGCGGAGACGCGAACCCGGTTCCCCAGATTACGAGTCTACCGCTCTTAACCACTACACCAAACTGGCTCTCATCCACATGGTGGTCTTCAAACCATTCCATCTGCACAAGGATTCCTGTCTGCCTCTACTCTCCCCATGCACTATTCTGGGCAGAGGAGAGACTTTCCTGATGCCCTAAAGCCAACTTCAAGGGGGGCCTGGGAGCAGGGGAGGAAAGGGGGGAAGCCATTGTGCAACTGATGGAGCCGCTTAGGCGAATCCTGACAATGGTTTTGTATGGTTTCTTGGCTGCTTCAAAGCCCATATCAGCATTCCAACATAGGAATAAAATATAGTGGTTGATAAATAATGCTAGCGATCTTCAGAAGGCGAGGTAAGGTGAGGCTGCTGTGCATTATTCTCAGAATGGCAGTTCCAGGCCTTCTGACAAAAGCCAAAGGGAGGAGGAGAGACATTTATTCAGGCCGAAAGGCAGCTGGCTCCCCCTCTTTCCCCACAGTGCTCCTTCTCCCTACCTGGTCTGGTTCCACAGCCACGGCTTCTCCTTCACCCCCATGAGGAGATCTTGCCAGTGTCGTCTTGTCACCTGCGAGAGACAAGGGGGAAGTCATGAGTTCATGCTTCTGAGAGGAGGAATGGTGCCTCTCTCACTTAAGATGAGCCTCAGAAAAATTCTCCCTGCTGAATTCATATCGGTGTTTGTACCCATTTCATAATTTGGTTGTGCAAAAATACATCTCTCCTTTTCTGGGCTCTTGGCCCCAAATGTCTTCCCCACCCCAAAGAGCAAAGGAACCCATGGATTAGTTTCCAAATCCACAGAATGTGACCAAACAGAGAAAAAGCTCCTTCCTCCTTACCCAGTGAGCTCTCTCTGGTGACCAACGGAGTCTTCTCTGCCTCAGGGGAATCCAGGCTCCTTTCTGCAAACAGATCCTTTCCCAGATAGAAAAAGATTCAAAACAGAGAACGGGGGCAGGATTACAAAAGGAATGACAGAGGAAAAACTTCAGGGGTACCTGATATCATTCCTAGGATGCTTCCCCTCCCTCCAAAGGGTGGACCATTAAGAGAGAATTTTGGGATACTCTCCCTCCTGTTCAGAGCCCCTTGGGAGCATCCAGAGGAAAGTCTCTCTCACCTGCTGCTCTGCCTGCTTCCTCTCCTCTGCCTGACTCAGGAGGAATCCTTCGGCCAAGGCCACCGCCTGGGAACTGGTCTCCGCTCCACATTCCCTCACCCAGCTCTCCATCTCCGGTGGAAGGACAGTCAGGAACTGCTCCAAGACCACCAGGTCCAGCATCTCAGCTTTTGTGTGCCTTTCTGGCTTCAGCCACTGATGGCAAAGGTGGTAGAGTCGGCTGCAAACCTCTCTGGGTCCTTCGGCCTCCTGGTAGCAGAACTGTCTGAACCGCTGGCTCTGCACATCTGAGCGGAGGGTGTCCTCCTCTCCCAGGATCTTCTGCACAGAGTTTTCCCAGAATCCTTCACTGCTCCCAGTGTTGATGGCATGGCCTCTTCCTGCTTCTGGGCCAGCTGAGTCTAGCTCATCCATCTGGGCTCTCAGGAAGCCTTCAAGAGATCAGAAGGAAGCCCTTGTTCCTCTGCCCAGTTCCGTCTGTCCTAAGTGTCTGCAAATCCTACAAAGCAAATACATTGTTCTGTTATGAAACAGATACATGGCCACAGGAAGAAGAAAGTTCCCTGAGCAAACGTGGATGAGTCTTGCTAAGAACCAGGGCTGGAATTCATCACAGCCCAGACTCTGAGCCTTCTTCAAGAGAGGAGCAAAGAAAAGGAAGAAGTACGGTAAGCCTCCAGCCCTCATAGAAGGAAAGTTACCATGTAAAATGTCCAGGCAGGAGGAAGAATCTGCCTAGCTGCTCCTTTCTCTCAGTATTTTCAGTCAAGGAATGAATCTGAGCTGTAATTGACAAGTGAATCATTCCTACTGAGTGTGATTTGAACACTAGGCTAGATTGCGGGTCCTACCCCTGGAGTCCTCAAGAGTTGCTCTCCCTCTCACTATATAGCTTTATATATACAGTATTAAAGATTTATTGGTTTACAAAAGTATGTGCAATATCTCTTTTTTCATCTTTTTATTAAAGATTTATTGGTCTCTCACTATATATCTGACTTTCTGACACTGATCCTTAGGCCCAAATACTGTTAAGGCTCTTTTACTACTCCTATTATATCCTTGCTTATAAAACCCAAGAAAAAGTTATTCCATAAGGAAAGGAAAAAGACAACACACACACACACAAACAAACAAACAAACAAACACAGGCCTCACCTGCTGTGCATCTGCCGCACTGCATGTGGCCCTTGTTCCTGCACACTTGTTGTATTACTCTGCTTATTGTGATGCACAGATCACAACAGAAGACTCAGTCTAATCATTTGCATCATTTATTATTCCAAGTTTCCTTGTTTATAAAACCCAGTAAAAAGGCATTCCAGAAAGAGAAGAAAAAGACAATAAACACACACAAACACATAGGCCCCATCTGTGCTGTATTCACAAAGCAGGATGAAGAGTCCTGGCTTCCTCCAAAAATACTGGGAACTGTAGCGTGTTAATGATGCTGAGAGTTGCTAGGAGGCAGGGAACTCTGAGAATTATAGCTCAGCTGGAGGGGGCTGCTGGAAGAGGGTCTCCAAGTAACTTTCAGTGGGGGGGGCTACCTCTTTCATCTCCCACCCCACCCCAGCTTTTCCTTCTTCATCCTCCTTTTAAAACTATCTCCGTTGGTGGCCATCCCTGCCTCCTGACGAGGGAGTTCCAAAGATTTAACCCTGCTGCACGTGAAAAAGCACTTTATTTTCTCTGCCCTCCATCTTCCAACAGTCTTTCTTTCTTTCTTTCTTGCTCAAGTCAGGTTTTTTTTGTTTATTTGTTTTGAAGTATATTTTATGTCCAATTGTTTTTGTCTGGCTACAACCCCTGCTAATAAATGTGACTTCTGCATAAATGTGAATGGAGTTTATATGCACGCCTTTTTTCCTGACCCAAAAACACCACAACCCCCCCCCCCCCAAGACGTATTGATCCAAAGGAAGAACAGAGTTGCAGACCTCTTGAAAACTCGCGCCCTCCCTGGCTTTCCAGAGATGAAGGGGGCATGACCCTCTGATCCTTGACTTGGGGGTCCCCCCATGCATGAGCTGAACAGCCACCCCCCCAAAGCAGTCCTGGGACCCCCTTCTCCTCATTGAACCCAAAAGCGGGGAGAGAGAGGAGACTCACCAAATCCCGGGAGGCGCCACCGAGGCAGCACTTGCAGAGAGAGACAACAGCCAGCCTCCCTTGGCAGGAAGGGCTTTTGCTCTGGGGGAGCTGCCCTCCTCCCGCCTTTATTCCTGTTCTCTCCGGGAATCCAGCTCAGCTCCTTTTAACTCTGGCAAAGCCGAGCGCACCAAGCTCACGCCTCCGTCCCTCTCCGAAGCAGGAGCCCCGAAGGATTGCGCACACCCGGAGGAGAGGCTTTGTTTTGGGGGGCCCTCCTGGCTGGGCTCTGAGCTGCTCCCTCCCTTGGCCAGGAACAGGAGGAGCAGGAAATCCCTTGCTAGAACCCTAGAATGGGAGAGAGGGAAGAGGAGGAGGGGGAGAAGCCTCTCTGCGATTTAGAATAACAATGAAACCAAAGCTCTGCTGGAGAGCATCCATCTATTCCTTTGGAGGAAGGACAATACCTTCCTTGGGTGTGGAGGAGCCTCTGGCTTCTGGTTGGAAACCTCACCAGTCTCCTCAGGAAGGGACCCCAAGGGTCATCCAGTCCAACCCCCTGCAATGCAGGAATCTCAGCTGAAGCATCAGTGGCAGAATGTCATCCAACCTCCGCTTAAAAACCTCCAAGGAAGGAGAGTCCACCACCTCCCAAGGAAGTGGGCTCCAATGTTCTTAAAGGTAAAGGTAAACGGACCCCTGACCATTAGGTCCAGTCGTGTCCGACTCTGGGGTTGCACCGCTCATCTCGCTTTATTGGCCGGCGTACAGCTTCCAGGTCATGTGGCCAGCATGACAAAGCCGCTTCTGGCGAACCAGAGCAGCGCACGGAAACGCCGTTTACCTTCCCGCCGGAGCAGTTCCTATTTATCTACTTGCACTTTGATGTGCTTTCGAACTGCTAGGTGGGCAGGAGCTGGGACAGAGCAACAGGAGCTCACCCCGTCGCGGGGATTTGAACTGCCAACCTTCTGATCAGCAAGCCCTAGGCTCTGTGGTTTAACCCACAGCGCCACCCGCGTCTTACGTTCTTACGTTTTGTTAAAAACAAAGTCATATTCCTACGCCACTGGCCCTGAACAAAGGGTTGATTCAAGTAAAAACATGCCTTTGACCAAGTTGGGCCCCTGGTCCCTTGCGCTGCCTATGAACTGGCAGTGTCCCTGCACCATTTCACACAGGGGGTGTTCCCAGCCTTATGTCCTTAAAGACTCGCTTCTGGGTCTGAACCTGGAAGTCTGTGGGAATGTTTTGGAACGTGGATGGAGATTTATAATTTAATATATCTCATCCTAACTTGTGCTAACAAGTTCAACTAGCAGAGTAACATTCCCTTTTAAAATACACACAGCGGAAGTTGCTTTGATTCGCTAGAATCAACTTAATCTAGTTTCCTGGTTTGTCACTATATTTCCCCTTTTGTCCCTCTTAAATAAGACACAACACACGTCTTCTATAAAAAGATATAAAATGTTTACTCACATATATCCAGCTCAAGACAAATCCCAAAGAAGGCAGGCTTATTCTTAGTAAAGATATTTACAATTGGAATCTCCCCATGTGGGAGAGAAGTCCAGGCCCCAGTTGGCTGGAAGCCAACTGAGCATCCTCCTCACAGTTCGAGTGAGAGAGTGGAATGGAATGGAATGGCCGCTGACCTGTGAGGTTCTTTGTTCATACCTTCCCAGGTGAAGCCACTCCCACATCTAGTTGCAAGAGGAAATTGCCTCAATCCATGTGACCAGGAAGTTGTGGCTGGAGGACTGAGGCAATCTCCACTATCTGCTCTAGCATTGTTGTACTTGACTGCTCTAGTGTTTACATCCCACAAACCCCTTCTCAGGCAAATACAACATACAAAACATAAACAACTTTATTCAACCACCCAGAGTCCCAGCTTGACACGTAGATTCTGGAAACTCTCTTTTGGCAAGGGTTTTGTCAAGATGTCGGCAGTCATCTCTTTGGTGCAGCAATAAGACAGTTCCACAAGTCCATCTTGCACCATCTGGCGTATGTAGTGGTACCTGACCCCAATGTGTTTGGTTCTGGCTAGGAACTTTTCACTCTGCGTCAGCTTCAGGCAACTTTGATTGTCCTCTAGCAGGCTGACAGGTTCCCTTCTCACCAGTCCAAAGTCTTTGATGAGTTCATCAAGCCAGGCAATTTCTCTGCATGCTTCTGTAGCAGCAACATATTCGGACTCTGTTGAAGACAAAGCTACACAACTCTGTTTATAGCTGCCCCACACAACAGGTCCATCCCCAAACATAAAAACATGACCACTTGTGGATTTATAGTCAGCATTATCCCCGGCCCAATCTGCATCAGTGTACCCAACCAACTTAGGGTCTCTGACAGCTGGCAACTTTAATTTACAATTTATTGTACCTTTCAGGTATCTAACCACCCTTTTCAGCCCCGCTAAATCATGCTCAGTGGGAGAATTCACTTTTCTACTCAGAATCCCCACAGCATTAGCTAAGTCAGGTCTACATGTGGTAACCATATACAAAAGTTTACCAATTACCGACCTATATTGACTGTTATCTGGCAACAGCTTCGAATCCTGCTGATTCTTCAAGAAGTCTGTAGCCATGGGCGTTGCAACCGGGTGTGCGTCTTGCATCTGCAAATACTCGATCAGTTCATGAATCTTTTGCTTCTGGCTGAGAAGAAATGAGCCATCTTCTTCTCTTTCCACTTGGATTCCTAAGTAGTATTTGACATCTCCAAGTTCTTTTACTTGTACCTCCTTGCTGAGGTGTTTTACTATTTGTGTATAGTCTCTATTATTTGCAGTAGCAATAATTAAATCATCGACAAAAGCCAATATATATGAATATTGTCCATTACTTGACTTGGTGTACAAGCACTTATCTGCGTTTCCTTGCTTGTACCCAAGTTGCACAAGCATACTGTGCAATTTCTGATTCCAGGCTCTAGCCGCTTGTTTAAGCCCATAGATTCCTTTCTGGAGTCGACATACTAGATGCGCCTCATTTGGTTTTGTGAAACCTTTAGGTTGTTTCATATATATTTCTTCTGAAATTCTCCCATGTAAAAACGCAGTACAAATGTCAATGTGCTTCACGTTCAATTGTTTAGAGGCTGCAATGCTCAAAAGCATTCGGACGGTACTATATCTCACGGTTGGTGCGAAAACTTCGTCGTAATCTTCACCAAAACGTTGTGAAAAACCTTGTGCTACTAGCCTTGCTTTGTAGCGTTCCACTTCCCCTTCTGACCCCTTCTTAACCTTGAACACCCACTTGCACCCAATGGCCTTCTTACCAGGAGGGAGCTCTGTCAGGGTCCACGTCTGGTTCTGATGCAGTGCATCCATCTCCTCCTGAGCGGCCTTCTTCCAGAGACTGGCTTCCGCAGATGGCATCTTCAGAATCTCTTCCCATGTGGAAGGTTCCTGTGGAGACACCGACCCTGCAAGGTAGGACAGCCGTACTGGTGGGACACCTCTGTTGGTTCTGGATGAGCGTCTGACCTCTGGTTCTGGTTCCTGAACCGCATCAGCTTCCTCACCATCCTCCAACGCTTCCATGTCCCCATCTGAGTCCTCCTCTTCGTCTCTGGAGCCGCCAGGGGTCTGGTCATCTGCGTCTTCTGGTGCGTCGCCTGTAGGGGGTGCTATGACACTAGAAGGCAGATTAGTACCATGTGGGGTTTCAGAAGGAAAGTTTATGAGTTCTTGAGTCCATTCTGACTCCTTGGAGCAGCCAATAACAGTGTTCTTTGTGTCTGCTTTTGCATGTTCATCAAAATAAATTGCATGGTGCGCACTCACTTTGCCTGTCTGTAAGTCCATTACTCTGTATCCTTTGCCTCCAGCAGCATATCCCACTAAGATACCTGCTTGTGCTCTGGAGTCAAGCTTGTGCCTCTGTTCCTTGGGCACGTGGTAGTAACATATACTGCCAAATACACGTATGTGCGACAGACTAGGCACCTTTCCATGCCAAAGTTCAAATGGTGTGCGCTGTGTTGCCTTTGTTGGCAACCTGTTCTGGAGATAGACAGCTGTGTAAGCAGCGTCTCCCCACATCTTCCTTGGCAGGGACGCTTCCTTTAGCATACACCTTGTCATTTCCATAATGGATCTGAACTTCCTTTCAGCTATGGAGTTCTGTTGTGGCGTGTAAGGAACTGTGGTTACATGTGTAATTCCTTCCTTTGCCATAAGGGCTTTCATCTCATGTGAGCAGTATTCTCCTCCATTGTCAGACATTAAGTCACCTGGAGCTCTTTGGAACTTGTTCCTAACCATGGCAATGTAATTCTTGAACATTTCTACTGTCTCACTTTTATCTTTGATGAAATATGCCACACAATATCTCGAAAAATCATCAATAAAAATTAAAATATACTTGTTATGTCCAAGTGATGGAACACTGAGTGGCCCACACAAATCTGAATGCACAATATCCAGAACTTTTGTACTCCTTTGTTCTGTGCAACGTGTAAAAGAAGGTTTTACTGCCTTTTCAGTAACACAAGTTATGCATTTTGTTGGAGTCTGGTTGCTGCTCCCTTTTACCTGCAAACCTGTGACAAGATCACTTTCCTGTAGACTCTTAATGATGGTGGTGTCTCTGTGTGCAAGTCTTCTATGCCACAGCGTCAAATCTGCGTCTTCCTTCTGGCTGGAGCGTGCCACTTTTGCAGACTGGTTCTCTGAAAGATTAACCTCATAAACACCATTTGTTAATTTTGCTTCAATGTACACTTCACCATCTTTAGTTACACTGCACTGTCCATTCTCAAATGTGATCTTGAAACCTTTCTTGTCCAAAGTAGAGACACTGAGTAAATTGCAGCTCAGTTCTGGTACATACACAACATTGGACATTCTGGTCCTAAAAGATTCATTGTTTACATTGAATTCCAAATGCATTGAACCTTCACCTTTGGACTTTAAAATATTTCCATCTGCAACTTCAATCTCAGTCTCTTTATCACTTAATTCATTAAAACAGTATTTTTCAAAACAGTAGTGGCTAGACGCTCCACTGTCTAAAAACCACTTATTGCGCGTGTTTTCTTGGCTCTGGACAGCTAAACTCCTTTCTTGCAACAGCATGTTGCGCTCAAATTTCCCTTTTCTTTCTCCTTTACGCTGAAAGGCTTGGGAATCTTTCTCTTTAGCTTTTGGCGCTCTACAATTTCTGGCTATATGGCCGATTTTATTACAATTGTGACATGTGACCTTCTTGTGTCCATCTCTGGACTGTGCAGGCTGTTTAAAAACATAATTGCTGCCTTTATTTCTAGTGCTCCTTTCTGGGGAATCAGATCTCTTTCTGCATTCCTCTCTTAATTCACTAGTCAGTTCCTTAAAAGTTAGATTCTCTTTATGATCCATCAAACTGACAAATGCATCAAAATGTGGCCCTAATGAGGCTAACAGAAATGATACCTTTGTTACTTCATCAAAAGATTGTGGAGCAAGTTCAAGCTTTTGAATAATTTCTGTGAATTTATCAATATGCTCTGTGAATTCTTCTTTTGAATTCATTCTCAGTCTAGTTAATTTGCCCATCAATGTTCTGTAGGAGTTCTTTGTAGATTCTCCATACATGCGCTCAATATCTTTTAGGATCTGAGATGCATCATCTTTGCTATTTATTAACGATAGATGCTTATTGCGAAGTCCACTCAAAATTATGTGCTTGGCCTCGCTGTTCTGCCTTTTCCAGACTTTAACCTTGGCTTCATCATCTGTACCTTGGGGCTTTGCTTTCTCTATCGCATCCAAAACATCCCTTGCTTCTAAATATGCTATTAAGCGCGTTTTCCAGTGCACAAAATTGTCCTCATCTAGCAGCATTAAGCCTGGCTTTGCTTCACTATAAAAACTGGCACTAGCCATCTTAAAATCCAAAATTTGGAAAAAAAATTCAAAATTCAAAAATTTGTCAAAATTCAAAATCAAAATCTCAAAATTCTCAAAATGCAAAAAGCAAAAGCCTCAAAATAAATCTTCACTGCCTTTTGGGTCTTTTGTGAGCTCTGAGGGAGGGGAGGGGTAGCTTAATCCCCCTTTCTCTAAACAATAGGACAAAAGACCATGCGGTCTGACCAGGAAATGCTCTCAGAAAAAATCCTACTCAGCTCAAAAATGCAATCCAACGCAATCCTTCAAAAATACACAAAATACGTAGCGCTGGGCATACATAACCCTTTGTGGGAATGTTTTGGAACGTGGATGGAGATTTATAATTTAATATATCTCATCCTAACTTGTGCTAACAAGTTCAACTAGCAGAGTAACATTCCCTTTTAAAATACACACAGCGGAAGTTGCTTTGATTCGCTAGAATCAACTTAATCTAGTTTCCTGGTTTGTCACTATATTTCCCCTTTTGTCCCTCTTAAATAAGACACAACACACGTCTTCTATAAAAAGATATAAAATGTTTACTCACATATATCCAGCTCAAGACAAATCCCAAAGAAGGCAGGCTTATTCTTAGTAAAGATATTTACAATTGGAATCTCCCCATGTGGGAGAGAAGTCCAGGCCCCAGTTGGCTGGAAGCCAACTGAGCATCCTCCTCACAGTTCGAGTGAGAGAGTGGAATGGAATGGAATGGCCGCTGACCTGTGAGGTTCTTTGTTCATACCTTCCCAGGTGAAGCCACTCCCACATCTAGTTGCAAGAGGAAATTGCCTCAATCCATGTGACCAGGAAGTTGTGGCTGGAGGACTGAGGCAATCTCCACTATCTGCTCTAGCATTGTTGTACTTGACTGCTCTAGTGTTTACATCCCACAAAGTCAAGGCGTGTGGAACTAGAAACAAGCAGGAGAACCAAGATCACAAGCGAAGCGGATTTGAGATGTGTGTTGAAATCGCAGCAGCATACAAATGGCGACAGTTTATAAACTCAGAAAGTAAACGTGTGAGAATGGGGAAAGCAGAGCATAAAAAGCAGTGTTTGTGTGATAGGAGAGAATTAACGAGAAGAGGAGCATGTATAAAGCGATTAATGTGTGAACTACTTAAAGAGGAAGGCTATAGGCAGAAAACAATGATCTCTATGAGAAAAGCTTACTATTCTTAATATTCCCTACCCACTCTCTAGTACCACATCCATCACATAAAAATTAGACCGTAATGAAACCAAAGAAGGCCAAATAAATGTGCAAACTGCCACCCTGGTGGTGGGGATGGCTGAAGGTCCGAGTGAAGGCACCTCCTGTAATCCTCATGGGGAAACTGGGGGGAGTTTAGAAATAGTCATCTGCTGGAAAGGGAGAGGAGAAGCTCTTCCCACCACAGCCAAGTCCCCCTCAGACCAGGGCAGATCAAACTTCAGGACAGAAGAGCCCAGCCATGAACCCCAGAGGCATTTGGATGGAGGGCAGTGGGGGCAGGACAAGGGAAGTGTTTCCAGCTCTTATTCCATGGGAAATGTTGACCTCTCCTTGCTGGCCTCACTGGGATTGAGCTGATAGTGGTGCTTTCCTGCTTTTCAGAGGGCCTGGGCTGTTGTGTTTCTTGCTGCGTATTAGGCGTGGCTATGACACGGAGTGGTTAAAACCCCGAAAATAAGCCATACTGTGTTTTTTTGAGGGGGGGGAATATAAGACGGTATCTAATTTTAGGAGTGATACGGGTAACTGAGGAGGGGTACCCCCCCTTTTCCTGTCTTTCCCCTCTGCTTGCCGCAGAGACAGCAGCAGCCAGTGCGGGACCCTCTTTTGCCCAGGTCCCCCCCCTTCTCTAGTTTCCCCCTTCATCCCACAAGTTGTAATACAAGCACACACACAAACCCTCACGAAACTCAGTTTCAAGTGTTTATTAATACTATTTGGATATATTGTATCAAGTTGAACTCTGAACGTATACAGAGCCTTTAAACCTTTAGAAATTCATAGAAAATCGCAGCCTCCACGGATCTTCTCTCTGTTTCCGCCATTCTACTCTGGCTGCCCTTGCCCTCCAGGTCACCCCTTGTCCTCCATAATCCCCTAAGCAGAACACCACGTGGGCACCAGGTGCTAGAGGAAATGCCCCACCTGGGTAATCTTTCTCATGCACCCATCCTCAGGTTTCCAAGGTGCCAGACAAATCCCAAGATGCTTCCCATTGTTCTCCCACGGAGGATACTCAAGATGTATTGTAGACCCACCCAAGGGCCATTTACATGTTCCTGTAACACATCACCTGTATGTTAATCCTGTTTACCCATATGTTAATCATGTTCGACCCTCCTTCTCTCCACCCTTTTTCTGACGTTTCCCCATGTAATCATGATGTAGTTATGATGCTCCCAAAATGTATCCTGGGACAGAACGAGAAGTTTTAAAAGTCCCTGTCACCCTGTGTTCAGGGTTCAGTCTCTGTTACTCAAACCTGTTGCGCAATAAAGTGACTTTGTCCTTGCTCCAGTTGCTGGTTGGTTTCATCTTTAGCTCCGTAGTACCACGGACCTCCTGTCCGAAGGGCCAGGTTGCTGAGAGGACTCGTGCCTGGGATTTTTCCTTAACAGGCCTCCGTCCCCGCCCAGCGTTGCCTTCCCCTCTGGCTACCGTTCCACTGTCAAGCAGCTCTTATTCAATTCCTCAAATGATGTGACATGAAAGTTCCTCCCTCCCTCCAATGAAGGAATAGGGCAGGCCCACCTCTCTTTCCCCTACTGTTGCTTTAAAGCCTTTCCCTCAAACTCATGGAGCGCCAAGGCGGCATTGCCCCATGTCTGTTGTTCTTTGCTTTCCCCATGAGCTTTAACCCTCAGTAGGCAAGCCAGCTTCAGAAGGAGAAAGGAGGAGCCTGCGATGGACCTCAGGATCCACATATTGGACACGCCTGCCCTAGAATTACAGCATTGTAGGGTTGGAAAGGACCTTGAGGGTCATCTAGTCCAACCCTCTGCATTGCAGGAAGTTTTGCGTATTTAGCAGATTAATTGCACTGCAGAAAGTGGGCTGGGGAGACCACACATTCAGGAAACAATGAAGAAATGCAAAAATATCTTTTGCTTGCCTTTAATTACAAAAACAAAAACTCCTCTTACATTAAATCTATAAGTATCACCCATCTAGCGACCCATTCACCAGGATACAGAGAGAGGTACACGCTGCTCTTTATATACTATACCCAATTGCTGACACAGCTTAATTAACACAACTTCACAGCACCTGCTATACTGCTTCACAGCTGTAAAACTAGGTCATGATATTTACTCTGGCCTTTAATGAGATACACATCTTGTGAAACCAATAATGAACCTTAATATTTAAATAAACCATTCAACAGGAATATGCAGTTGTCCCATCCTTTTTAGATTTGCTCTCAGCCCTCGCTTGCCCTCCTCCACACACACACACATGGTTGCCTTGGGAGCTAGTCCTACTCAGAGTAGACTCACTGAAATGAATTAAAAATCCAAACTTTAATTTCAAAGGGTCTGCCCTAAGTAGGATTTAGTTGGATGTAGCCTGTTGCTATGACCAAGTTATCTTACCCAAAAATATCTGCACAAACCAGTTTATCTGAGTGCATTATTCTCGGGGGGGGGGACTTCATTTATTTATAATTGCTTAATCATATGGGACTAAATTGCATTATGTTATAAGGACCTTTCATAAAATCTTATCACAATCTCATTTCATGTAACTTGAAGCCATTGTTTTGTGTCCCATCCTCCAGAGCAGGAGAAAACAAGCTAGTTCCATCTTCCATGTGACAGCCCTTCAAATATTTGAAGATGTCTGTCATATCTCCTCACAGTCTCCTCTTTTCCAGGCTAAACATTCCCAGCTCCTTCCAACGCTCCTCATAAGACTTGCTTTCCAGACCCTTGATCTCGGTTGCCCTCCTCTGCACACGTTCCAGCGTGTCAATGTTCTTCTTATGGCATCCAGAACTGGACACAGTATTCCAGGTGTGGTCTGACCAAGGCAGAGTCGAGTGGTACTTGATCTAGAGACTAGACTTCTGTTGATGCAGCCTAGAATAGCATTTTGCCAGGCAGGAATAGGTGCTTGATTACTGCTTACAGCTGTAACCAGAAATTCTGTCCAAACTGGGGGGAATTTGGAGAATATATGAAAAAACAGTGCCCCACCTTAAAGACCTGGATCCATATCTGATAATACGTATTGATACACAAGAAAGAAGGGTATATGATATATTAACTTTATTATATATATTGATTTAGTGGTAATGGAAAGCAGTAATAATATGATTTGATGAAATAACCCGAGAGAACGACAAGTGGAAGTCTAAGATGTGGATAGGAGTGAATGTGGAATATATGTATGGGTTGGTTTGGTTTGTTTTTTCTTCTTTTTGTTTGTCAGAATGTTTGTTAGAAGTATTGAACGGCTTTTGATTTGTTTTGTGATGCTTGTTATGTTTTATTTGCCTTTTTTGATGTGTCTATTTTTGATTTGTATGTTTTATTTGTATGTTTTGATAAAAAAATTTAAATAAAGATTATCTTTTTTAAAAAAGGGAATAGGTGGTTGAGCTCTGTCTGTGGTAGAAGCAAGAGAAACAAAGAACATGATGAGGCATTAAGTAAAGCAGAGGTGGAGTCTGAGGTGCCAGAACTGAGTTCCTTCCCACCCCTTGGGAAGGGGGCGAAAGGGAAGGAAAGTCGGAGGGGAGGACTGTTGGAAATCGACAGGACTCCCACATGAGGAACAGCAAGAGGGGCAGCAAACTCAATGACTGCCCCAGGCAGCAGACGTCTTAACTATGCCACTGATAATTTTTTAAATAATTTCAATTGGGGGGGGGGTGACAATAATTTTTTCGCACTGGGTACCACCTGACCTTGCTATGCCATGGTGGTGGTTCTGCTTCTTCCTCCTGGACTGTGTCCTTATTTCCTGTGTGTGCTCAGCAGATACCAGGAAGAGCTTCATGATGACACCATCCTGGACACGCAAAGGACGACAGTCACAGTCAGTAGCAGCACAAATTTGCAACTTGGAGGTACAAATTACTTGTCAATGTCTTCAGAGAAGAGATCAGCCTTGATGGCTACCTCGTCAATGTTGCCAAATTGCTCCTAACCATCTCCCCAGATGTGACGTGGGAAAGGTATACAACACCTCATACAGCGACTTGAAGAAATATTTGGCACTGGGGGTCTTCTCCATTGCAATCCTCATCCACATACTGAAGTCTCCTAAAATTAAATTCATACACAGCCATTGATAGACGGTTTCTCTGCACTATGAGTTCTTTGATGGGCAGTGAGATTGGTGCTTCTTGCCATATTCCAAGCACTACTATGGTTTCCCCCTTGTATGAATTCTTTGATGGCACGTGAGATTTTTCTTATGGGTGAATCTCTTTCCACATTCCAAGCACTGATAGGGATTCTCCCTTGTATGAATTCTTTGATGGGAAGTGAGACTATCCTTCCGATTGAAGCTCTTTCCACATTCCAAGCACGGATAGGGATTTTCCCCTGTGTGAATCACTTGGTGGGAAGTGAGCATTATCTTCCAGCTGAACCTCTTTCCACATTCCAAGCACTCAAATGGTTTCTCCCCTGTATGAATCCTTTTATGGTACATGAGACCTGCTCTCTGAGTGAAGCTCTTTCCACATTCCAAGCACTGATATGGTTTTTCCCCTGTATGAATCCTTTTATGGAACATGAGACCTGCTCTCTGAGTGAAGCTCTTTCCACATTCCAAGCACTGATATGGTTTTTCCCCTGTATGAATCCTTTGATGGGAAGTGAGACTATCCTTCCGGCTGAAGCTTTTTCCACATTCTAAGCACGGATATGGTTTCTCTCCTGTATGAATCCTTTGATGTAAAGTGAGATTTCTCTTACAACTGAAGCTGTTTCCACATTCCAAGCATTTAAATGGTTCCTCCCCACTATGAATCCTTTGATGGGAAGTGAGTTTACCCCTTTGACGGAAGCTCTTTCCACATTTCAAGCACTGATATGGTTTCTCCCCTGTATGAACTCTTTCATGGAAAGTGAGATAATCCTTCCGGCCGAAGCTTTTTCCACATTCCAAGCACTGATATGGTTTCTCCCCTGTATGAATCCTTTGATGGGAAGTGAGATTTCCCTTACAACTGAAGCTGTTTCCACATTCCAAACACTGATAGAGTTTCTTCCCCAAGCGATTTCTTAGATTTGAAGTGGAGTGGGAGCTCCGGCTGAAAATCCCATGTCCCGGGTATTTAAACGACTTCTCCCTTGTGTGGATTTTGTCGTGCTCTCCCTTATTCTTATTTTCCCATTCATCACCACCTGCAACAAAGAGAGAAACTGATTAGAGCTTCAAGAAGAAATGCAAATTCAAAATATTGGAACCTGAGATTTGAAAAGCCACTCTTTTCTTCTTCAATGGATTTTGTTTAGCACAACCATGGAATCTGCACCACCTCCAATGTCATTCATCTCTTTGGTCAAACAAAAATGGAAACAAGCAAAATCAAATAACCTGACAGAAGCTACTCCAACTCAAAACCAAGATTTTAAAAAGCCTGGCCAGTTCACACCAGCTTGATCATGGTTTAAAAAAGCATCAATGGAGGAAGAATATTCAAAGTAGGAAACAGTGGATAGCACTCCATTCAAGCTGAGCTGTGGGGGCGTGTTAGAATCTGCTGTAGGAAGTACATCCAAATATTGGAGGTTCATCATGTACAGATATGTAGTAAAGGATTTCAAAACAGATGTTGTGTTCCAACAGGAGGCCTTACTGAGAGAGTCCATGATCCCATGATTCTCCTCCATGACTTCCTTATGCAGAGCTCTCTGGTCAGGATCCAGCAACGCCCACTCCTCGTCTGTGAAACAAACAGCTACATCTTCAAAGCAAACTGAACCCTACAAGAAAAAGAAAAGTATATTCCTTTTAGACACAATAAAGATTATCTTCCACACAGGTAACTACTGACACTTCACATCAATACCGGGGAAAGTGGAGACTGAGAGGAGATATGACAGCCATCTTCAAATATGTAAAGGGCTGTCACATGGAAGATGGATCAAGGAACAAGAGGGAAGAGGGAACAAGATGGAGGAAGCCTCTTTTCTCCTGCTCTGCACAGTAGGACCCAAATCAATGGATCCAAGTTACAAGAAAAAAGCTACATGCTAAACATGAGGAAGAACTTCCTGCAGGTAAGAGCTATTCAACAGAGGAACCGACTCCCTCAGAAGGTGACGGGTTGTCCTTGCTTGGAGGTTGTTTAGCAGAGCTTGGATGGCCATCTGTCATGGATGCTTTTGTTGAAATTATTGCATTGCAGAAGGTTGGACTAGATGACCCTTGGGATCTCCTCCAACTCTCCAAGTCTACATTCCTACCGGTATTGCTCTGTTGTTTCCTGCCTATTAATTATTGTGTTGTTTTAATGGGATTGTTTTGCTGCACAGTTGAGTTATGGATGCTTATTTTAAGGTCCTAATGGAATTCTTCATTGTCTTTTAACGGTGGGTCTTAATCTAGGTGTGAATAGGTGGAACTCCACATGGTGGTCTTCAAACCATTCCATCTGCATGTGGAGGAGAGGAGACGCGAACCCGGTTCCCCAGATTACGAGTCTACCGCTCTTAACCGCTACACCAAACTGGCTCTCATCCACATGGTGGTCTTCAAACCATTCCATCTGCACAAGAATTCCTGTCTGCCTCTACTCTCCCCATGCACTATTCTGGGCAGAGGAGAGACTTTCCTGATGCCCAAAGCCAACTTCAAGGGGTGCCTAGGAGCAGGGGAGGAAAGCGGGGAAGCCATTATGCAACTGATGGAGCCGTTAAGGCGAATCCTGACAGTGGTTTTGTATGGTTTCTTGGCTGCTTCAAAGCCCATATCAGCATTCCACAATTAACATAGGAATAAAATATAGTGGTTGATCAATAATGCTAGCGATCTTCAGAAGGCGAGGTAAGGTGAGGCTGCTGTGCATTATTCTCAGAATGGCAGTTCCAGGCCTTCTGACAAAAGCCAAAGGGAGGAGGAGAGACATTTATTCAGGCCGAAAGGCAGCTGGCTCCCCCTCTTTCCCCACAGTGCTCCTTCTCCCTACCTGGTCTGGTTCCACAGCCACGGCTTCTCCTTCACCCCCATGAGGAGATCTTGCCAGTGTCGTCTTGTCACCTGCGAGAGACAAGGGGGAAGTCATGAGTTCATGCTTCTGAGAGGAGGAATGGTGCCTCTCTCACTTAAGATGAGCCTCAGAAAAAGTCTCCCCTGCTGAATTCATATCGGTGTTTGTACCCATTTCATAATTTGGTTGTGCAAAAATACATCTCTCCTTTTCTGGGCTCTTGGCCCCAAATGTCTTCCCCACCCCAAAGAGCAAAGGAACCCATGGATTAGTTTCCAAATCCACAGAATGTGACCAAACAGAGAAAAAGCTCCTTCCTCCTTACCCAGTGAGCTCTCTCTGGTGACCAACGGAGTCTTCTCTGCCTCAGGGGAATCCTGGCTCCTTTCTGCAAACAGATCCTTTCCCAGATAGAAAAAGATTCAAAACAGAGAACGGGGGCAGGATTACAAAAGGAATGACAGAGGAAAAACTTCAGGGGTACCTGATATCATTCCTAGGATGCTTCCCCTCCCTCCAAAGGGTGGACCATTAAGAGAGAATTTTGGGATACTCTCCCTCCTGTTCAGAGCCCCTTGGGAGCATCCAGAGGAAAGTCTCTCTCACCTGCTGCTCTGCCTGCTTCCTCTCCTCTTCCTGACTCAGGAGGAATCCTTCGGCCAGGGCCACCGCCTGGGAACTGGTCTCCGCTCCACATTCCCTCACCCAGCTCTCCATCTCTGGTGGAAGGATAGTCAGGAACTGCTCAAAGATCACCAGGTCTAGCATCTCAGCTTTTGTGTGCCTTTCTGGCTTCAGCCACTGATGGCAAAAGTGGTAGAATCGGCTGCAAACTTCTCTGGGTCCTTCGGCCTCCTGGTAGCAGAACTGTCTGAACCACTGGCTCTGCACATCTGAGCGAAGAATGTCCTCCTCTCCCAGGATCTTCTGCACAGAGCTTTCCCAGAATCCCCCACTGCTCCCAGTGTTTATGACATGGCCTCTTCCTGCTTCTGGGCCAGCTGTGTGTTGCTCATCCATCTTGGCTCTCAGGAAGCCTCCAAGAAATCAGAATGAATCCCTTGTTCCTCTGCCCAGTTCCGTCTGTCCTAAGTGTCTGCAAATCCTACAAAGCAAATACATTGTTCTGTTATGAAACAGATACATGGTCACAGGAAGAAGAAAGTTCCCTGAGCAAACGTGGATGAGTCTTGCTAAGAACCAGGGCTGGAATTCATCACAGCCCAGACTCTGAGCCTTCTTCAAGAGAGGAGCAAAGAAAAGGAAGAAGTAAGCCTCCAGCCCTCATAGAAGGAAAGTTACCATGTAAAATGTCCAGGCAGGAGGAAGAATCTGCCTAGCTGCTCCTTTCTCTCAGTATTTTCAGTCAAGGAATGAATCTGAGCTGTAATTGACAAGTGAATCATTCCTACTGAGTGTGATTTGAACACTAGGCTAGATTGCGGGTCCTACCCCTGGAGTCCTCAAGAGTTGCTCTCCTCTCACTATATATCTTTATATATATATAGTATTAAAGATTTATTGGTTTACAAAAGTATGTGCAATATCTCTTTTTTCATATTTTTATTAAAGATTTCTTGGTGTCTCACTATATATCTGAGTTTCTGACACTGATCCTTAGGCCAAAATACTGTTAAGGCTCTTTTACTTATTATATCCTGGCTTATAAAACCCAAGAAAAAGTTATTCCATAAAGAAAGGAAAAAGACAACACACACACAAACAAACAAACAAACACAGGCCTCACCTGCTGTGCATCTGCAACACTGCATGTGGCCCTTGTTCCTGCACACTTGTTGTACTACTATGCTTATTGTGATGCACAGATCACAACAGAAGACTCAGTCTAATCATTTGCATCATTTATTATTCCTATTATCCTCGTTTATAAAACCCAGTAAAAAGGCATTCCAGAAAGAGAAGATAAAGACAATAAACACACACAAACTCATAGGCCCCACCTGTGCTGTATTCACAAAGCAGGATGAAGAGTCCTGGCTTCCTCCAAAAATACTGGGAACTGTAGCGTGTTAATGATGCTGAGAGTTGCTAGGAGGTAGGGAACTCTGGGAATTATAGCTCAGCTGGAGGGGGCTGGTGGAAGAGGGTCTCCAAGTAACTTTCAGCGGGGGGGGGCTACCTCTTTCATCTCCCACCCCACCCCAGCTTTTCCTTCTTCATCCTCCTTTTAAAACTATCTCCGTTGGTGGCCATCCCTGCCTCAGAGGGAGTTCCAAAGATTTAACCCTGCTGCACGTGAAAAAGCACTTTATTTTCTCTGCCCTCCATCTTCCAACAGTCTTTCTTTCTTTATTGCTTAAGTCAGGTTTTGTTTTGTTTTTAAGTATATTTTATGTCCAAATGTTTTTGTCTAGCTACAACCCCTGCTAATAAATGTGTTGTTGTTTAGTCGTGTCCGACTCTTCGTGACCCCATGGACCAGAGCACGCCAGGCACGCCTATCCTTCACCGCCTCTCGCAGTTTGGCCAAACTCATAAATGTGACTTCTGCATAAATGTGAATGGAGGTTATATGCACAGATTATATCCTTTTTTCCTGACCCAAAGACACCACAACCCCCCCCCCCAAAGACGTATTGATCCAAAGGAAGAACAGAGTTGCAGACCTCTTGCAAACTCGCGCCCTCCCTGGCTTTCCAGAGAGGAAGGGGGCATTACCCTCTGATCCTTTACTTGGGGGGTCCCCCCATGCATGAGCTGAACAGCCACCCCCCCCCATTGCAGTCCTGGGACCCCCTTCTCCTCATTGAAGCCAAAAGCGGGGGGAGAGAGGAGACTCACCAAATCCCGGGAGGCGCCACCGAGGCAGCACTTGCAGAGAGAGACAACAGCCAGCCTCCCTTGGCAGGAAGGGCTTTTGCTCTGGGGGAGCTGCCCTCCTCCCGCCTTTATTCCTGTTCTCTCCGGGAATCCAGCTCAGCTCCTTTTAACTCTGGCAAAGCCGAGCGCACCAAGCTCACGCCTCCCTCCCTCTCCGAAGCAGGAGCCCCGAAGGATTGCGCACACCCGGAGGAGAGGCTTTATTTTGGGGGGCCCTCCTGGCTGGGCTCTGAGCTGCTCCCTCCCTTGGCCAGGAACAGGAGGAGCAGGAAATCCCTTGCTAGAACCCTAGAATGGGAGAGAGGGAAGAGGAGGAGGGGGAGAAGCCTCTCTGCGATTTAGAATAACAATGAAACCAAAGCTCTGCTGGAGAGCATCCATCTATTCCTTTGGAGGAAGGACAATACCTTCCTTGGGTGTGGAGGAGCCTCTGGCTGGGAAACCTCACCAGTCTCCTCAGGAAGGGACCCCAAGGGTCATCCAGTCCAACCCCCTTGTAATCTCAGCTGAAGCATCAGTGGCAGAATGTCATCCAACCTCCGCTTAAAAACCTCCAAGGAAGGAGAGTCCACCACCTCCCAAGGAAGTGGGCTCCAATGTTCTTACGTTTTGTTAAACACAAAGTCATCTTCCTGCGCCACTGGCCCTGAACAAAGGGTTGATTCAAGTAAAAACATGCCTTTGACCAAGTTGGGCCCCTGGTCCCTTGTGCTGCGTATTAACTGACAGTGTCCCTGCACCATTTCACACAGGGGGTGTTCCCAGCCTTATGTCCTTAAAGACTCGCTTCTGGGTCTGAACCTGGAAGTCAAGGCGTGTGGAACCAGAAACAAGCAGGAGAACCAAGATCACAAGCAAAGCGGATTTGAGATGTGTGTTGAAATCACAACAGCATACAAATGGCGACAGTTTATAAACTCAGAAAGTAAACGTGTGAGAATGGGGAAAGCAGAGCATAAAAAGCAGTGTTTGTGTGATAGGAGAGAATTAACGAGAAGAGGAACATGTATAAAGCGATTAATGTGTGAACTACTTAAAGAGGAAGGCTATAGGCAGAAAACAATGATCTCTATGAGAAAAGCTTACTATTCTCAATATTCCCCACCCACTCTCTAGTACCACGTCCATCACATAAAAATTAGACCGTAACGAAACCAAAGAAGGCCAAATAAATGTGCAAACTGCCACCCTGGTCCGAGTGAAGGCACCTCCTGTAATCCTCATGCGGAAACTGGGGGGAGTTTAGAAATAGTCATCTGCTGGAAAGGGAGAGGGGAAGCTCTTCCCACCACAGCCAAGTCCCCTTCAGACCAGGGCAGATCAAACTTCAGGACAGAAGAGCCCAGCCATGAACCCCAGAGGCATTTGGATGGAGGGCAGGACAAGGGAAGCGTTTCCAGCTCTTATTCGATGGGAAATGTTGGCCTCTCCTTGCTGGCCCAGTGGGTCAACCCTCACTGGGATTGAGCTGATAGTGGTGCTTTCCTGCTTTTCAGAGGGCCTGGGCTGTTGTATTTCTTGCTGCGTTTTAAAACCCAGAACAATGGTGTGCAAACTCCCATTTTGAAATTCCCACCCTCCAGGTCAAGACCAGCCCCCATCATACATACATCACAGAAGGGGCAGTGTACAGCAGAAATCTGAGGGTGTTGTTTTTCTGCTGTCTGCCAGGATACCTGATAATGGATCACTGATTGCACCACCTGGGCCATTTGGCCACTCTTTTGTGATGATAACTACCGGTACTTAATTCCTGAATCCAGGTCACAGGCTCACCCTGTTCAGACACAGATACCCCTTAAGACAGGATTTGTGAACAAAGAGACAATGGCGAGGCCATTTCCTTCCTCCTTGCAGAGAAATATTTGAGGTGACTGAGAGAGTCAAAATGGCTTTAGGACTGTTTTCCTGTACTGTTTCCAAACAAGTCGTTTATATATTTATGTATGTGTTTGCCTTGTACAGTTACGAACATTTATTGTGTGTGTGTATGACCTTAAAATTCCTATAACAGTGTATTTATTTACTTTACTGAATCTGATATAAAGAACAGTAGGGGGGGGAAGAATGCTCACAGTCTGGGGCAGCCAGGGAATTCTTTGTGGGTGCCATGTCCCCCAGAAACGCCAGGTTGGTGAGCCTTACAGGGAAGCACTTTGTTGAATACAAGCCAGTTTCCAACAGAAGGAACTTAAATCCTTTCCTGCAGGAGTCCTTGGATCAGAAGTGTTCGCTCAGAGTCAGGCTAAGGCTCTTTCCACATCAGATGTAGGTTTTCTGCTCCACAACAGAGCGATAAGCCTCTTTCCTGACAACCCCCACTGGGTCCCCACTTCCTAAACATTATGAAGTGTGCTCACTGGTCCACAAGGTTGGCAGCGCTTAGATAAGATTTCTCTCTGTGCGACAGAAAGTTCTCCCCTCTCCTCTCCCTAACCCTCAATCTGCTCTGGGAATCCCAGATTTGGGGCTGACCCATGGCGCACCGGGAGGATGGAGAGCGAGGCGGGGATACCCCCTTGCGCTAGTGCTGATCTTTCACTGGTACAATGATTCAGTTGACTTACCACCCGCTGTCTTATTTTTGAGAAGTCATGCCTCCCTTTCCACAGAATTCATTGGCTATAGCACATGGTTTGCAAAAATTAAGATGGCAAAAACAGCAGCAGCCGAGACCCTAAAGAGCAGGTGCATGAAAGCCCCACTATGCAGTTGGACTTACTTTCCTTTGTATAAAACAAGCCCGAAGGAGGCCCCCAACCCCATCACAGGTCCTTGTACGATCAGTGGAAACAGTTGGTCCTGGCAAGTATTAACCACTCTCAATTCCAACCTGGTAATTGCCACATACCTGGATTTTAGCTTGTCTGAATTAATTTTAAGATGTATTTTAATTAATTGATGTCTGTTTTTATGCATATTGGGTTTTTTTTATGATGTTAGCCCGGTGTTGTAGGAATTTCGGGGGGGGGACTTCCTTTTAAAACACCCCAGTGCGCTGTTTGGGACATGAGCAGAGAGGGGTGACTGGGACCCCAGAATACTGTTTGAGACATGAACAGAGAGGGGTTACTGGGGCCAAAATGTCTGAAAACAACACAGAAAGACAGTCCTGAAACCATTTATGATTCCTGACACCATTTTGACTCAAAACTTGACCAGGTGTTTCTCTGCAAGGAGGAAGGGAGTGGGAAAATCTCCCCATTGTCTCTTTCCTCACAAATCCTGTCTTAGGGGCACACTCAAGATATGGACAGGGTGTGGGCCTGTGACCTGTGACCTAGATTCAGGAATTAGTGGTTATAATAACAAAAGAGTGGACTCCCCAGGAAATGCAATCAGATAAGACATTATCATATGAAGTGGCAGACAGGAGGTAAACAACTCAAGATTTCTGCTGGGCTGGAGACCGCCTTTTTTCTATGATGTAGTTGTGATGTATCTGAGGGGTGGTACTGCGTTACACCCCTTTTAGTGATGTATGTATGAGGTATAGGGGGTTGGTCTTGAGGGGAAAGGGGGGGAATTTCAAAGTCTATATAGGAGCTTGCCCACCATTGTTCTGGGTCCTTTTCCTGCTCCTGTGTGAGAGGAAAGCACCCTGTTGCAACAGTGAAAATAAAGGCTTTGCTTCTCAATTTTTCTCTGGTTGGCCTCTGTTTTTACTCCTACCGATGGAGAACCTGCAGGGAACTTGCAAGGGCTCTTGTGTACCCCATAAGGGAATAAGGGCAGATTTTTCTACAACAGATGGTGACTCTGGTGGGACCTCGGTTACCCGGACTCTGGGGGCAAAGGAAGGATTGGTGATCCCGTGCACACCAGGCCATTTGCCAGGAGGAGCAACCAATCTTCCATTGATCCCAGGGTCTGGAAATAACTGGAGTTCTAGTGAGGCTTTAACCAGAGGGAGCAAAGTTTTATCAGGCCGGCCTTAAAACAACCAGTTAAAAGATCCCAGGATCTCCAGGAAACAGCGCGTGCGTCGACGTGAGTATAAATAGGAAAATTGGTTCAGGGGTGGGTTCTGCCACAGCAACAAAACTTACTGTTCTCCTTTCCTTCTGAACTACCCTAACCTACTCCTCGTCCCCAAGCTCAAGGCCCCTCGGAGTCTGCCCAGGTTGAGAGCTTGTAGGTCCCTTTCTCCCAAACCTCTTCTCCTTCTGTCTGCCTCCAAGGCTCAAACTCCATCGGAGTCTGGCCAGGGTGAGAGCCTTGTGAGGACCCTTCTTTCCTAAACTCCCTCTTCCCTAAACTTTGACGGGTGCAGCCGCAAACCGCCTCGTGGAGACCTTAATTGGGCATGACCCACGGGAACGGGGAAGCAAGGGCGCCCATTCTTTTCTAACTTTTAATTTTCTCAGTCTTGATCTGACATTGCAATACTGCAAGCGTTCAGTAGGGACTGATTTAGATTGTAAGAAGCAGGGAGTTGCTGTGGCTTCAAATTAGTTAATGTGGGTGGGTTAGTTCCCTATCTTCCCTATCGGAGTTTGTCCATCCTTCCCAGGTCGGAGTTTGTCCATCCTTCCCTATCGGAGTTTTTGTGGGATGTATAACACTGGTGCAGTCAATCACAACATTCCTAGAGTGTACACAAGGGGCCTTGGTCCTCCAGCTAGTTTCCTGTGCCTGGAGGAGGATCACTTCCTTTGTGTGACCAGAGGTGGGAGTGGCCTTACCTGAAAGTGCACAGGTCTGTGCCATTCTCCTCTCTTCTTCCCACCAGGACTCCGAGGATGCAACATCTCAGGAGATGCTCTCTTGGCTTCCAGCCAAGAGAGGCCCACATGGAGCCTTTCTCCCTTAAGGGGAATCTCCACATGTAAATACATTTAATCTAAGCTAGCCTGCCTTCTGAGACTGCCTGTATGAGCTTGGAATGTCTGTAAGTAAAAGCTTTATACTTTTATAAGCTTATGTGTCGTGTATTTTCTTTTAAGAGGGAACCAGGGGAAATATGTGCCAGGATCTGCCTTATTCTAGAAGTTCATAGGAACTTAAACGCCACGCTTTGCTGCGCTTTATTGGGGATGAGAAACTCTGCTAGTTTGGAGCTTGTTAGCACAAGCTGGGATAGGAAATATTAATCAATATTCCCTCATCCACATTCCCTCTCATCTCCCACAAAGGGTTTTGAGGCCCAGAACTGCGTATTTTGTGTATTTTTAAAGGATTGCTTTGGATTGTGATTTTTGGCAGAGTAGTATTTTTCTGTTTGTACTTCCTGGTAAGCACATGGTCCTTTGTTCTCCATTGTGCTGTGAAAAGGGGGATTAGCGACCCCTCCCCTCCCTCAGAGCTCACAGACCTCAGAGGCAGTGAAGATTAGTTTGCATTTTGAGATTTTTAAGTTTTGATTTTTGAATTTTAGCCATTTTTGGGAATTTTGAAATTTTTGAAAATTTTTAAATTTTTGAGGATTAAGATGGCAAGCTCAGGTTTTGATAGTGAAGCAAGATCAAGCTTTATGCTGCTGAATGATCGTAACTTTGTGCAATGGAAGCAGCGCCTTTTAGTGCATCTTGGTGCAAAACAAGTGCTTAAAGCGGTGAAAGATCCCAAACCTGATTTTGCTGATTTAACCAAGAAAGCAGATTGGGAAAGGCAAGATGCAGAAGCTAAACACATAATTTTGAGCAGTTTGAAAGATGAGCATTTATCTCTGATTGACTATGAAAGTGATGCATCTCAGATTCTAAAGGATATTGAGAGGGTTTATGCACAATCATCAGAGAACTCTTATAGACATTTATTGGATAAACTGCTGAAGTTAAAGATGAATTCCAGAGAACAATTTACAGGGCATTTTAAGGACTTTAATGAAATTGTTCAAAGGATTGCCCTAACTCCCAGAGCTTTTGATGATGCAACCAAAGTGACTTTTATGCTGGCATCATTAGGAAAAGAATTTACTTCATTTAAGAGTATAATGGATCACACCAGAGATTTGACTTTTAATGAACTAGTAAATCACTTAAGAGAGGAATGCAGAGATTACCTTGATTCTCCACAAAGGAATCCAAGGAGGGACACAAGTTATGTTTCTAAGCAATTTCCCAAGTCTAAGGAAGTGTCCAAAGAATTAATATGCCATAACTGCAATTTAAAAGGGCACATTGCAAGGAGTTGCCAGAAGCCCAAGAATAAGTCCCGCCCCTTTCAGCCAAAAGGTGAAAAGAAGGGGGGTCACGAGCGTACATTTCTACTGCAAGAAAAGAGTTTAAATGTGCAAAGAAATGAAAGGAAAAGTGACCAATTTATTTTAGATTCGGGAGCTACAAGCCATTTTGCGCATAAAAGAGAATATTTCAGAGAAATTAATGATAGTGAATGGACTGAAATCCAGATTGCTGATGGAAATGTTCTAAAATCACAAGGTGCAGGTTCAATGCGTTTGAAATTCAAGGTGAACAATGAATCTCTTGAAACAACTGTGCCTAATGTTCAATATGTCCCAGAATTGAATTGTAACTTGCTTAGTGTGTCTGCTTTAGACAAGAAAGGTTTCAAGGTTACATTTGCCAATGGAGAATGCAATGTAACGAAAAATGATGAGGTTTATGCTCAAGGGAAACTAATCAATGGTGTTTATGAGATTAACGTTTCAGAAAACCAATCAGCACAAGTCGCCCAATCCAAGCAGAAGCATGAAGCAGATCTGGAGCTCTGGCATCGAAGACTGGGTCACCGGGATATCAGAGTCATCCAGGAACTGCAGAATGGAGATCTTGTGAGAGGTCTACAGGTAAACAAAAGTAACACACCCACACCAAAGTGTATAACTTGTGTAAGTGAAAAAGGAGTCAAACCTTCTTTCCCACATTGTGCAGAAAAGAGAAGCACAAAAGTTCTGGACATTGTGTACACTGATTTAGCTGGACCTATGAATATACCTTCCTTAGGAGGAAATAAGTATATTTTGATATTTTTGGATGATTATTCAAGGTTTTGTGTGGGATACCTTCTCAAAGAGAAGAGTGAAACAGTGGAATTGTTCAAGCAATACGTAAGCATGGTCAAGAACAAATTCCATCGAGCACCCACCACCCTAATGTCTGATAATGGTGGGGAGTTTTGCTCACGTGAAATGGAAGCCTTCATGGCTCAGGAAGGCATAGCACATGTGACCACAGTTAGCTACACACCTCAACAGAACTCTATTGCTGAGAGGAAATTTAGGTCCATCCTAGAGATGACAAGGTGTATGCTAAAAGGATCCAACTTGTCAAAGAAACTTTGGGGCGAGGCAGCAAATACGGCGATTTATATACAGAATAGGCTGCCAACAAAAGGCACAGAGCGCACGCCATTTGAACTTTGGCATGGAAGAGTCCCAAATTTGTCACACATACGTGTATTTGGAAGTTTGTGCTATTACCACGTGCCCAAGGAGCACAGACACAAACTTGACTCCAGAGCAAAGCCTGGTATCCTAGTTGGATACGCTTCTGGAGGAAAAGGCTACAGAGTTGTGGACTTACAAACAGGGAAAACAAGTTCACATCACGTGATTCATTTTGAGGAGTATGAAAAGGCTGACACAAGGAACACAGCAATTGACTGTTCCAATGAGCCACCAACAGAGGAGTTTGTAAGTTTTCCTTTTGAAGCCATACCAGAAACTAATCCACCTCCTAGTATTGTACCTCCTAGTGTTGTAGCACCCCCTACAGATGACACCCCAGAAGACGCGGAGGACCAGATGTCAGAAGGCTCCAGAGACGAAGAGGACCCGTATGCAGGGATGCCGCCATTGGAAGGAGATGAGGAAGCTGATGCGGTTCAACAAGAGCCAGAGGTCAGACGTTCCTCCAGGTCCAACAGAGGCGTTCCACCACTACGACTGTCCTACTTTGCAGGGTCGGCGCCACCACAGGAACCTTCCACGTGGGAACAGGTTCAACGGTTGCCAGCTGCTGAGGCCAGTCTCTGGAAGCAAGCCGCGCAGGAAGAGATGGATGCACTGCATCGCAACAAGACCTGGACCCTGACAGAGCTACCTCCTGGTAAGAAGGCAATTGGGTCCAAGTGGGTGTTCAAGCTTAAGAAGGGGTCAGAAGGGGAGGTGCAACGCTACAAAGCTAGGCTTGTAGCACAAGGATTTTCACAACAGTATGGCGAAGACTATGATCAAGTATTTGCGCCTACAGTGCGATACAGCAGTGTTAGATTACTTCTAAGTATTGCAGCATCTAAAGGCCTATCAGTCCGTCATGTCGACATAGCAACAGCTTTTCTTCATGGGACGATTTCTGAACAGATTTATATGAAGCAGCCCAAAGGCTTTATCAAGCAAAATGAGGCACATCTTGTATGTAAACTTCAGAAAGGAATTTACGGTTTGAAACAAGCTGCAAGAGCATGGAACCAGAAATTACATGAAATGCTGGTTCAGCTTGGGTACAAGCAGTCAACAGCTGACAAGTGCCTGTACACTAAGAACAGAAATGGACAATTCTCTTACATTCTGGCTTTTGTCGATGATTTATTAATATCAACGTCCAATGACAGAGACTATAAAGACATAGTCAGACATCTCAACAAAGAGGTGGAAGTAAAGGAATTGGGACTTGTCCAGTATTACTTGGGAATTCAAATTGAGAGAGAAGAAGACGGCTCATTTCTTCTCAGCCAGAAGCAGAAGATAATAGAACTGATAGAAAGTATGCAGATGCAAGGTGCACACCCTGTCGCGACACCCATGGCCACAGATTTTCTAAAGAATCAGCAAGATTCGAAGCTGCTGCCAGACAACAGCGAATACAGGTCAGCGATTGGTAAACTTTTGTATTTGGTTACTACCAGCAGACCTGACATAGCAAGTGCAGTGGGGATCCTAAGCAGAAAAGTGAGTTCTCCCACTGAACATGACTTGGGTGGGGTCAAGAGGGTGGTGCGTTACCTCAAGGGTACAATGAATTGTAAATTAAGATTGCCAGCTGTAAGGGACCCTAAGTTGGTTGGGTACAGTGATGCAGATTGGGCTGGGGATAAGGCGGATTACAAATCCACAAGTGGTTATGTTTTTATGTTTGGAAATGCACCTATCATTTGGGGCAGTTATAAACAGAAATGTGTAGCCTTATCGTCCACAGAAAGTGAATATATTTCAGCTTCGGAAGCATGCAGAGAGATCATCTGGCTGGATCAACTCCTGACAGATTTTGGTTTGCCGAGAAAAGGACCTGTCAGCTTGATGGAGGACAATCAAGGCTGCCTGCAACTAGCGCAAACCGAAAAGTTCCTTGCACGTTCAAAACACATTGGGGTCAGGTATCACTTCATTCGCCAGATGATCCAGGATGGACTAGTAGAAATGTCCTACTGTAATACTCAGGAGATGACTGCGGACATTCTCACGAAACCCTTGCCACGAGAGAGTTTCCAGAACCTGCGTGTCAAGCTGGGACTCTGGGTGGTTGAATAAAGTTGTTTTATGTTTGTTAAATGTTGTTCAGACTGAGAAGGGGTTTGTGGGATGTATAACACTGGTGCAGTCAATCACAACATTCCTAGAGTGTACACAAGGGGCCTTGGTCCTCCAGCTAGTTTCCTGTGCCTGGAGGAGGATCACTTCCTTTGTGTGACCAGAGGTGGGAGTGGCCTTACCTGAAAGTGCACAGGTCTGTGCCATTCTCCTCTCTTCTTCCCACCAGGACTCCGAGGATGCAACATCTCAGGAGATGCTCTCTTGGCTTCCAGCCAAGAGAGGCCCACATGGAGCCTTTCTCCCTTAAGGGGAATCTCCACATGTAAATACATTTAATCTAAGCTAGCCTGCCTTCTGAGACTGCCTGTATGAGCTTGGAATGTCTGTAAGTAAAAGCTTTATACTTTTATAAGCTTATGTGTCGTGTATTTTCTTTTAAGAGGGAACCAGGGGAAATATGTGCCAGGATCTGCCTTATTCTAGAAGTTCATAGGAACTTAAACGCCACGCTTTGCTGCGCTTTATTGGGGATGAGAAACTCTGCTAGTTTGGAGCTTGTTAGCACAAGCTGGGATAGGAAATATTAATCAATATTCCCTCATCCACATTCCCTCTCATCTCCCACAGTTTTGTCCAACTTCCCTATCGGAGAGTGACCGCCTTCCCTAAATTGTCTAACACCCTTTACCTATCGGAGATTGACCACCTTCCCTATTGGAGTTTGTCCAACCTCCCTATCGGAGAGTGACCACCTTCCCTATCGGAGTTGACCACTTCCCTGTCGGAGATTGTCCACTTCCCTGACACCCAGAGATTCCCCAGGTTCCCCGGATTCCCCAGGTTCCCCGGATTCCCCAGGTTCCCCAGATTCCCCATATCGGAGATTGACCAGAGAAGCCTAGGTAGAGAAATGGGTGCACCCCTATCAAAAGGACAAAGTTCCCAGGCTCCCGATGAGAAAGAAGCCCAAACTGGTGCTTATTTCCCATCTGGACTCTGAAAGACCCCTTGAATTTGTGTTTAAGAAACTTTGTGTCTGTGCTAAAAAAAAAAAAATTGGTTTGCGTTTAAAATTGGCCACAACTTCACTTAAGTGTGCACAGTAAAATAAAAAATAATAATAAAAATTGCAAGCTTGCTTTAAAAATTTCATGTAAGGGCTTGATCAACCCAGAAACATTGTGAACATTGAAAAGTGTGGAAGTGATGTGTACATTTTTTTTAGGCTATAGAAGGCCAATTTTTCTCCAGAGAGTAAAAAGTGTGTGTGTATACATATTTGTTTTCCTGCAGTAAGGAGAAGCAGGACACAAAAGGAAATGGGAGATTGGTAACTTTGAAAATGGTTCATTTAAACTTTGAATTTGTGAACTCGCAATGTCTGTGAAAAGGGAAGGCTGTGCTCTGTACTTAATTTTTCATGCTGCAAAGTTTTAAAAGTTAAGCACACGATGCTTTTTTTAAGATAAAATGCAGTATCTGGCTTTACTTAAAGTAAAAGGTCTTTTGAGAAATCTTAAAATGCCCCTTCCCATCTTCTATGCTTAAACAGGACAATTTACTCCCAAATAAGCTTCCTTTCATGAGGCAACTGCAAAGGGGGGGGGGCAGTGTTTCCTAGGAACTCCATTTGTTGTGAAAGGTACTCACCTTGTCTCACTTTCTGTGTGTATTTACTATTTTAACCTTCAAATTACTCCTTTCCTAGGCTTACCATGCAATTCCAGGAAAGTGTTCACTCTTTATCATGATTTTACAATTATTCTCTAGAAACTTCACCCCAAATCCTGTAGATACGGGAGGCATTGGTCCTAATTTCTTTGCCTGGGGTGCAGGTATTTGTGTTTGATGCAGTAAGCATGAGTCATTAAGTGCTGAGACTTCAAGTTGACCAAACTGAGACTTCAAGTTGACCAAACTTATATCTCTGGTTTTGGTGGATGTTGAAGTCCTATATAGTTTTAAGATTTATAAGCCTATTTACTAAGCGGCAAGAAACAGGAAATAAAATGTGTCAGAAATGGCTTTAAACTGACCAAACCGAAATTTAATTTGACTAATTTATTGCTGGTTTTGGAAATAGCATGAGCTACCGGATTTCTGTTTAAAATCTAACCTTATTCTTAAAATTCTACTCCTCACGCTTCTCTCCCTTTATTCAAATGGTAATTTAACCAACAGATTCAATTCTTTCAAATGGTACAATAGATTTCTGAGTCATGAACTCTGTACATGCACAGAGGCTATGTCAACTTTATAATAAAAAAAAAAAGAGAGAGGGAGGTTTTAACTAAGAGGTGATAAAGTCATGCTCTCAACTCGAAACTTAAATTCAACTTTATGTAAAACTTGGAACCATTGAGAAATTGTTAAATTGTTGATGTTGCAAAGTTCCAAATTTACTCCTGACAGAGATTTCCACATGAAGCAATTTTCCCTTCAACAGGATATGCGGAGAAGGACTTTGCTGTTCTTTCAAACCTTTCATGCAAATTCTATCTCCGAAGGGGGGGGGAGGAAGAGGAATGGGGGGATTGTTCTCTCCAGGTGACAGACTATGCAAAACCAAGATTCCATTGTTCTATCTCAGTGGGTACTCAAGATATATTATCTCACATTTGCATTGCAAGATTTCCCCCCACAACTTTTAACAGGATACTTGAGAAGTCTCAAAACGACTTCCCTCTATGACTTTTATGTCTATTTTGTGTGTGACTTTTATGCTTCTCTGTTGGTTACAAATAATTTGCTTTGTTCGCTCTAATATTTCCTATTAACATCCTAGCTGATCTTGCCACATAAAGAAACATTTCCCCCCTATTCTTTTATGTGAGATGTTTAAATTTTGTGTGTTTTAGTATTTATTTAATTTTGGTTCCTCAGGCCATGTTTTATATTTTGAGTACATGTGCATCACATGAAAAATAAATAAATAAATAATAAAAACTTCCCTTTCAAACAGGATATGTGGACCTCTGAGAAGACTCTAACCCACATAAAGAAAATATTTAATAACTTGCCAACTGTGTCCAAATTAACAAAATCTTTGTCCCATCTTTCTTCCACAGCCAAAGTGAAGGAAAAAATTAAACAGACTGAGCAGGAAATAACAGTAGTGATTAAATGTAAAGGATAATAATATTTAAATGAATAAAATGCTTAAATATGATTTTGTATTTACAGCTTCCCAAGAAGAAATTTCTAGAATATTCTCCCCTTTCTTGTCTATTTCTTATCCTCCTCCCTTTTTTTTTTTTTTATTAAACTAATTATGTCTTCAGACCCCAAACCCCCCTGCAGGCCTATTTTCGCAGGAGACCAAATGATAAGACCGTCTCCTCACCAGCTAAACAAGCCTGCCAATGCATCAATGGCCACAACAATTTCCTCCCATAAAGGACTTGAGGAACTGAATAACTGAATTATGAAGGACATTTTATCTTCTTGACCACAACCTAAGAAGGAAAACACCAAAAAAACTATAACTTTTCAGCAAGGTTTGGAAGTGCTGCTATCTTCCTCCCAGTGATTCAAAGGCAGGCAAGAAATGCCCTTGTGCCCAAGGTTGGAAATTCATTTAAGAGTAGCAAGAATCACAGATCACAGGATTGCCTCAAGATATGCAATTGGTGTAGAGTTAATAATTTGTATGTTTTGTGTATTATGTGTTATTATGTATGAATGCTGAAACGTGTCTGATACTGTGATATTTCAAAAAGGGGGGGGCAATTATTTATGTGAGCAATGGTTTCTGTATAATATAGAGTGCCTAACTATGAACAACAGAAGGGTTTGGCCTACACCCCAAGTTTTCCCATGGAAGATTCTCATATACTACATGATTTCCTTGTCCCACCTGGCACTCTGTACCAACCTTCTCTATCCATTTTATTATATTTATCTTATTTTAGTTTTATTTTATTTGTGCTACTTCTTTATTTCTTTGCAGTCACTCTCTTTCTGTTCCAGAAAATTATTTGAATCCCTTCTATGACTTCTCTCTATCTCGTGCGGTTTCAATACTGTCCTTAAGTAGCAATTGTTCTGCGTTATTTATTAATCTCAGTTTTCTTGTATATCTGTGAAATTAATCTAAACACACCCAAGTATTATTTTAGAACCATATTTTATCAGGTAGTTTTGAAGCAACCCCACTCTCTTTTATCGTGTGAATACCAAATAGGAATGCTTCCGGTTTCTTTAGGAATGCATGTTAACATTTGTTTGTTTGTTTTTAGTTCCTCATAGATAATGCCCCAAGTTTTATTTATTTGGGGACACGTCCACCACACGTGGAATAAGGTTCTTTCCCCCCCAGATAGCATGCAGTGAATTTTAAGGTTTTCCCCATAATTTCTCTTGCCCCCCTTATTTTTTCATCTCAATTGGACACATTTTAATTTTACCAAGGAGAAGCTTCAGGATCCATGAGAGCCCAAATAACAGGAAAGTGTCTATGCTTTGATTTAGCTAGAGTGATCCCTTATAGAATTAAAATTAACTAATTTGAACAAGTGCCCCTTTCTTTAAGTTTTTTTTAAAAAACAGATTGGTTTGGAAAGTAACAACCATGGGGCAAAATAAATTCTAATTTGGCTCAGTTCTGATTGGGCATGTATCCCAGGTGCAATGAACTTTCTTTGGTCCCCTTAGAACAACTGAGCAATTTTCCCATGAGTGCAAGACCAGAGCCTATAAAAAATAAAATCCCATAGGAAGGTTAGGCAAGGACATTTCTCTCATGACGTGTTCGAAGCCTGTCCAATTCTATGGCAAATGCCAGGCGAAAACGGTCAAGAGGAAAGCCCTCCGGGGATTCCCCAGGGATTTTTGCTGCTGTGCAAATGGAGGTGTGAGACCACATGAAAGCTGGATTTGCCACCTGGGAACATATAAAAAGGCAGAAGCAGAACAAACTGCATTTTTCAGTCATTGGTGATCCTGCTAAGTGAAAAGCATAGCCCACAGTTGAAAATGGTTCTCCCAAAGTGCTGAAATACCACAAGTAAATTTCTTCAGATTTATACGAAAACATACCTGGTTATTATTTGTGAGGCAATAATTTTTTTATCAAAAAATTAAGCCTCAGAGAGGGGGATTGTTGTAGGAATTTCGGGGGGGGACTTCCTTTTAAAACACCCCAGTGCGCTGTTTGGGACATGAGCAGAGAGGGGTGACTGGGACCCCAGAATACTGTTTGAGACATGAACAGAGAGGGGTTACTGGGGCCAAAATGTCTGAAAACAACACAGAAAGACAGTCCTGAAACCATTTATGATTCCTGACACCATTTTGACTCAAAACTTGACCAGGTGTTTCTCTGCAAGGAGGAAAGGAGTGGGAAAATCTCCCCATTGTCTCTTTCCTCACAAATCCTGTCTAGAGGGCACACTCAAGATATGGACAGGGTGTGGGCCTGTGACCTGTGACCTAGATTCAGGAATTAGTGGTTATAATAACAAAAGAGTGGACTCCCCAGGAAATGCAATCAGATAAGACATTATCATATGAAGTGGCAGGCAGGAGGTAAACAACTCAAGATTTCTGCTGGGCTGGAGACCGCCTTTTTTCTATGATGTAGTTGTGATGTATCTGAGGGGTGGTACTGCGTTACACCCCTTTTAGTGATGTATGTATGAGGTATAGGGGGTTGGTCTTGAGGGGAAAGGGGGGGAATTTCAAAGTCTATATAGGAGCTTGCCCACCATTGTTCTGGGTCCTTTTCCTGCTCCTGTGTGAGAGGAAAGCACCCTGTTGCAACAGTGAAAATAAAGGCTTTGCTTCTCAATTTTTCTCTGGTTGGCCTCTGTTTTTACTCCTACCGATGGAGAACCTGCAGGGAACTTGCAAGGGCTCTTGTGTACCCCATAAGGGAATAAGGGCAGATTTTTCTACAACACCCGGGAGGGCGGGATACAAATAAAAATTATTATTATTATTATTATTATTATTATTATTATTGGGATTGTGGTCTAAACCACAGAGCCTAGGGCTTGCTGATCAGAAGGTCGGCGGTTCAAATCCCAGCAACGGGGTGAGCTCCCTTTGCTTGGTCCCTGCTCCTGCCAACCTAGCAGTTCAATAGCACGTCAAAGTGCAAGTAGATAAATAGGTCCTGCTCCAGCGGGAAGGTAAACGGCGTTTCCGTGCGCTGCTCTGGTTTGCCAGAAGCGGCTTAGTCATGCTGGCCACATGACCCAGAAGCTGTCTGCGGACAAACTCCGGCTCCCTCGGCCTATAGAGCGAGATGAGCACGCAACCTCAGAGTCATCTGCGACTGGAGCTAATGGTCAGGGGTCCCTTTACCTTTACCTTTACTATCAGCGCCCTCCCAATACGGGCTGACCCATTGGGATGACCCCTCCTCCTCTCCCAGGAAGGTGACTCCTGCTTCTTGCAGAGTCTTTTCCCTCCCATCTCCTCCTCCCGTTCCTGGCCAAGGGAGGGAGCAGCTCAGAGCCCAGCCAGGAGGCTACCCCCCCCCAAATAAAGCCTCTCCTCTGGCTGCGCGCATTGCTCGGGGTTCCTCCGGAACTGACTCCTGCTTTCCAGGAGAAGGGGGTGTGTGAGCTTGCACCGCTCGGCTTTGCAAGGGTTAAAAGGAGCTGAGCCGGATTACTAGAGAGGGGAGGAATAAAGGCAGGTTTCCCCGAGTCCAGAGCAAAGCCCCTCCTTCCGAAGCCCCTTGCTGCCAGGGGAGGAACGTGCATATTTTGTCTTCCTCCTGTGCAAGCGCTGCCTCTGTGGCGCCTCCTGGGATCTGGTGAGTCTCCTCTCTCTTCCCCCTTCGGGTACCTTGGGGAGAAGGGGGGGTCCCAGGGCTACGGGGGGAGGGTGCCTGTTCAGATGCATGGAGCCCCCCCCCAAAAAATAAAAAATCAGGGAGCAGCGCTTTCTCCTCCTTCCTGAAAAAGGAAAGCCAGGGAGGGGGCGAATTTGCAAGAAATCGTATCTGAAGAAGTGTGCATGCACACGAAAGCTCATACCAAGAACAAACTTAGTTGGTCTCTAAGGTGCTACTGGAAGGAATTTTTTTATTTTATTTTGTTTTTGCAAGAAATCTGCAACTCTGTTCTGCCTTTGGATCCCTACGCCGCTTGCCGCGGAGTGTGTGTGCGTGTGGTTCTTTGGATCAGGAAAAAAGGCGTGCAAATTAATCTCACATTTATGCCTGAATGTATCCTTTCGACTTGACAGCGCAGGGAAGATATCTAGCTTTATAAATTCGTAGAAAATCCATACTTTAACCGACTCTCCTCATTCCAACGCCATTTTAACCCTTAAAGAAAGGTGGATTTGGGCTCCACCTCCCTCCATGAACCAAGAAGCAGGAAGTCATGCAGGCAGCAGGAACAGGGCATCCTGTCATAATTCCCCAAGTGTGAGAGCACATACACGGCCCCCCACCCAGAGAGTGACCAGGGGGGCAACACTAGACATCCGCAGAGGCAGTTGAGCAAGTCAGGTGTTAAAGTCCATCTCCAGACAAGTCCTGAGGGCAAGGAGATGTCAAGAGTTTTATTGTTCTTTCGGTGATGGGGACTTAAGAGGAGTTGGGAAAGGTGTCTGATAAAGGGACCTAATGTTGAACTTGTGTAACCTTTGTGTGCCCCATTTGTGACATGCGGGTGATGTAGTGGTGATGTATCAGTGATGCCGCTCAAAGTGTATTCTTGGGGAAAGAGGGAAGTTTTATAAGTCGGTGTCATCCCATGCTCGGGGCTCTTGCTCCTGTGGGAACCTGTTGCATAACAATAAAGACCATGGTCCACTGACTGCTGTTTTGCCAGCGTTCCCAGGCAAAAAGAATGAATTGTTCAAACACTCTAAGGGGGTCTTTCCTAGGAACTCTCAGCATCCTTAACAAACTACAGTTCCCAGGATTCTTTGGAGGAAGCCAGGGCTCTTTAAAGAGGTCTGATCCTGCAGCACAGAAATGCTCTGATCCTGCTTTACAAACACAGTCCAGACGGAGCCTGAGTCTCTGTGTGTTGTCTTTTTATTGGATTTTATAAGCAAGGATCATAGGAGTAATAAATGATACAAATAAATAGACAAGAGTCTTTTTGTGTCATCTGTATATCACAAAAACACTAAAATAAATTTGTAGGCAAATCCAGAACATCTGGTGCATTACAGTGGTACCTTGGGTTACAAACGCTTCGGGTTACAAACTCCGCTAACCCGGAAGTAGTTGCTCTGGGTTGTGAACTTTGCCCCAGGATGAGAACAGAAATCGTGCACCGGCGGTGCAGCGTCAGCGGAAGGCGCCGTTAGCGAAAGCACGCCTCAGGTTAAGAACAGTTTCGGGTTAAGAACGGACCTCCGGAACAAATTAAGTTCGTAACTCAAGGTACCACTGTATTGGTGGTCAGTGCATGAGTTCCTGGTTCGTGAATTGGTTTAAACCAGGCATGTCCAAACAATAGATCATGATCTACCATTAAATCCCCAGCTGATCCTGGTAGATCACGGGACCCTTATCAACCGTGGGATAAAATAAAGTTTACCGAAAGTTAACAAATAAAAGCTGAAGAACTCTGGGCAATCCTACCCCAAAAACAACTCTGGGCTCCACAACTCTGGCCACACTCCTCCTCCTCCCTGGAATGACAATGGGTAGATCACTGCCAGTTTTTTTATACTGAGAGTAGATCACTGTCTCTTGGGAATTGGAGGTGCCTGGTTTAAGCAAAACCAGAAAAGGGGGGAACAGGAGAGAGCAGAGTTAACTGTCATCAACCCATGGCCAAATGCCTAGTCAGGAGCCCTTGTTGAATGAGGGAGAGAAATTTCCCCTTATGTTAACAATAAAACAGTATAAAGTGTCAATCTATGGATGAACATGGGAGGAGCATTCAAAGTGAAGATAATAATTTGTGTTTAAATTTAGACTACGGTATATCCCCTTGCAGCCTTCAACTGTTGGAAGGCTGCAGTACCTGCTGCGGCTGCAGAGGCGATAGTCTAGTGCAGTGTTTCCCAACCTTGTGCCTCCAGATGTTTTGGGACTACAACTCCCATCATCCCTCGCTAGCAAGACCAGTGGTCAGGGATGATGGGAATTGTAGTCCAAAAACATCTGGAGGCACAAGGTTGGGAAACACTGGTCTAGTGTACAGATTACACTTGGTAGAAATACCTCACTTGTCATTCACAGTTCTGACTTCATTCATTGACTGAAAACGCTGAAAGTCAGGAGCAACTAGGCTGATCCATCTGACAGAAATTCCGTTTCCGCTTCCTGCACATTTTGCATAGTCACTTCCAGGAGGACAAGATGCTGGCTGCTTTTCCTTCTGCTTCTCTGTCTTCTTTCTGTAAAGGAAGGTCAGAGTTTGGGCTGTAGTGTAGTCTATCCCTAGTTCCTAGCAAAACTCATCCATGCTTGATCAGGGTACCTCTTTTTTCTCCTGACCGTGTACCAATTTCGTATGTATTTGCTTTGAAGGAGTTACCTCTACTTAGGACAGACGGAACTGGGCAGAAGAATAAAGGCTTCCTTCTGATCTCTTGGAGGCTTCCTGACAGCCCAGATGGATGAGGAAGACTCAGCTGGCCCAGAAGCAGGAAGAGACCATGTCATCAACACTGGGAGCAGTGAAGGATTCTGGGAAAACTCTCTGCAGAAGATCCTGGGTGAGGAGGACACCTTCACCTCAGAAGCGCAGAGACAAAAGTTCAGGCAGTTCTGCCACCAGGAGACTGAAGGATCCCGAGAGGTTTGCAGAAGACTCTACTGCCTTGATTATCAGTGGCTGAAGCCAGAAAGGTATACGAAAGCTGAGATGCTGGACCTGGTGATCTTGGAGCAGTTCCTGGCTGTCCTTCCACTAGAGATGGAGAGCTGGGTGAGGGAATGTGGAGCAGAGACCAGTTCCCAGGCGGTGGCCCTGGCCGAAGGATTCCTCCTGAGTCAGGCAGAGGAGAGGAAGCAGGCGGAGAAGCAGGTGAGAGAGACTTTCCTCTGGATGCTCCCAAGGGGCTCTGAACAGGAGGGAGAGTACCCCAAATTCTCTTCTAATGGCCCACCCATTTTTGGAAAGCATTAAGTGGATCATATTAGATGCCTCTAAAGCTTTTGCTTCTGCCATTCCTTTTCCAAACCTTCTTCCCATCCTCTGTTTTGAATCCCTGTTGCTCTTTCAGGGAAAGGATCTGTTTGCAGAAAGGAGCCAAGATTCCTCTGAGGCAGAGACGACTCCGGTGGACACCAGAGAGAGGCGACTGGGTAAAGAGGAAGGAGTTTTTTCTCTGTTTGGTCACATTCTGTTGGTTTTGGAACTAATCCATAGGTTCTTTTAATCATTTGGGGCCAAGAGCCCAAAGGAGGGGAGATGTATTTATGCACAACTAAAATATTAAATGGGTACAAACATCGACATTAACTCAGCAGGTGAGACTGGCCCAAGTAGGACTAATTTCGCCAGCTAGCCCTGGTGACTATATAATGTTTATTGGATGGATTTCCCCCAAATTGATTTTTGAACTTTGAATTTTATTGTTATTCAAGCTTTTATAATGTATTTTATGCTGCTTTTATGTTGTATTACAATTATGTGTTTTAAATTTGTTGTTAGCCGCCCTGAGCCCGGGTTTCTGAAGCGGGAAGGGCGGGGTATATATAAAAAAATATTTATTGTTATTATTATTTATTTTAAAAAGGCTGCTCTTTATTTAGTGCTGCAGTGCTTAAACCTCTGAGAAGCAGGCACTGATCCTTCCCCCTTCCCTTTTTGTCTTGCAGCTGACAGAAGGACGATGGCAAGACCTCCTCATCCATCTTTTCCTGGTGGGGGGGAAGCTGTGGCTGTGGAAACAATTCAGGTAGGAGGAAGGAGCCTTGTGCGGAAGGAGCCTTGAGGGACGGGGCAGCCAGGGTGCCTCTGGGGCTGAATGAATCCCCCTCCTCATCTTTGTTTCTGTCAAACCTGCCCTTAATAAAGGCTGAAAACGCAATTCCAGAAGGTTAATAAACAGCCATCTCACCTTAACTGGCCTTATGAATAGTGCTAGTATAATTTATCTGTAATTGTAGTTTTATTTACTGATTTCTCATTTAATGTTAAAATAGGCTTCTAAGCATTAAAAAAAATAGTGGCCAGGACTCACCTAATAAGCCCCATCTGTTGCACTTTCCCCCTCCTTCCCCTCCTGTGACCCCCTGCACCCCCTTGAAGTTGGCCTTGGGAGGGTCCCCCCCCCCAGAACAGCAGACGGGGAAAGGCAAGAGGGGGTCCTTCCATCTGGGAAACAGGAACGCTTGCGCAGACAGACTGATTTGAAGAACGCCATGTGGAGCTCCTCCCATTTACACATAGATTAATCCCCGTTATTAAAAGACACCATAAAAGACATGTAAAAGAAGCATCCATAATTAAAATATACAACCAAACAATCCCATTAAAACAACACAGCAATTAACAGGCAGAAAACAACAAAGCAATGTGTAGTAGATAATGTTTTCTAAGAAGAAGTCTTTCCCCTTTTAATTTTAGGGTCCGGTGTGCTTTGAAGATGTAGCTGTTCATTTCACAGAAGAGGAGTGGGCGTTGCTGGATCCTGACCAGAGAGCTCTGCATAAGGAAGTCATGGAGGAGAATCGTGGGATCACGGACTCTCTCGGTAAGGCTCCTTGTTGGATCATATTATCTGTTTAGAAATATATTTTGATGGGGCTCAACAGCGCTGCCTACAGCATCTGAGATTTTAACACCCCACAGCTCACCTTGAGTGGAGGGCTGTCTACTGTTTTGTCAGTGAATATTCTTTCTGCAATTTTGCCTTTTTAAACCACGACCAGGCTGCACTGAACTGCCCAGGACTTTTAAAATGTAGGCTTCAAAGTTATTAGGGAACTTGAAGTAACTTCTGTCATGTTATTTGTTTTTGCCTGTGTGCATTTTTGATAGTCCAAAGAGACGACATTGGAGATGGCACAGATTTCATGGTTGGGCTCAACAAAATCCATTAAAGAAGAGATTCTGGCTTTTGGATCCTTGTTGTTCCAAGATTTAATTTTTTTGAACAATTTTTTTTTTCATTTTCAATACAAATCTTCCAATTATTAACAGATCAAATCAAATCATAACAAATCACAAACAATATTGCCAATTATATATTCCAAATTCAAATAATTTCAGAAGGGGGACTCCCCATGTCCTGGATTTCAAGAGATAATGTCTATAATTTGTCCTCTGCTTTCTTCCTTGTTGTTATCCAAATTCATAATTCTGTTGTTAATCATCCTCATCTTCTCAGTCAGTCAGTCAGTCAGTCACTGGACCATCTTGTTGGACAAGTTCTTATATCTATAAGTACGCAGGAGGCAGATTTTATTCAATATGATCCATATCATTCTTTGTCAAATTAATTTTCAATCTGCCATTTCTTGCTCTGAAAGATTCTGGGCATCCATCCAAGGTTAAAAAACAATGACGATGTGTTCTCTTTGATTTCTCTTAACAAGCTGGTATTTCAAAAATATGTCTCCAATAATTGTTGTAGTGTGGGCTGTACTTCTCAGCCAGTAAGTTATATGAAAGTAATTTCCGGTTTCTCTAACAAAATCCATGCCAGCTTTCCCGTGCCCTAGGAAATCTGGCAGGAATCCATAAATCACAATCAAACTCTCTTCAAACCATATACGAAAATAATCCAAACAAATATATTTTTATATGAAGTACCCCCTTTTATAATCCAAAAGTTATCTCCAACCTCCTCAGAGGTTTTTTCTTTCCTTGCTGTGCAACAACTGTCGCTATTTTTACGTTCCCCTCCTCAGCCCAAGCCACTTTCATTTCTGATCTTATTTTGTCAGATCTAATGGGGGCCAAGGACTGTACAATTATGTATCCAATTAGTTTTTACACCTCCTGCGTTTCCTTTAGGTAATTAATTTTTTCTTTCTTGGTGAGGTTTGCCAAATCATGAAGTAGCAAATATAATGAAAACAAAAGAACGGCAGACACGCACCTCATTAATCCAAATGCCAAGATAAGAGTCTCTTTGAAATCCGACGCTTGGTGTACAGCGACTGTATAGTTTGGCAGATTGTTTCTTTTATCTCCTTCCATCGATAACATGCCTGTTTTTAGTCTGAATCTCATTAATTTTTAGAAAACAGGTATCCCCCGCTCATGGGAGTGGCTCCGGAGAGTGCCCAGTTTCATGCCAGGCTCAGCACCCAGTGTCCCAGCCCCCACATCTTGTTGCGGGTGGCCGATAATGGACATCTGCGGCTGAGACAGTGCCCCCACCCTGGAGGGGTCGGCAGGGCTAATTACCCTCATATTATCCCTGAATTTCTGGCATGACTAGTGGTCCGATCTCATGGGAGGCAGCCATTTCCCTCGGCAGGAAACAGGAAGCTGGTTGTTCCAATATTTAAGACCTGCATTTCTTCTTGAAGCTCTAATCAGTTTCTCTCTTTGTGACAGGTGGCGCTGAATTAGAAATTAAGAATAAGGGATGGCCGGACAAAATCCACATGGAGGAGAAGCCATTTAACTATCCGGGACGTGGGAATTTCAGTCAGAGCTCCCACTCCACTCCCCATCTAAGAAATCTCTTGGGGAAGAAACTCTATCCGTATTCAGAATGTGAAAAGAACTTCTGTCGAAAATCCAACCTCACTTCCAATGAAATAAATCACAGCAGGGAGAAACCATATTCCTGCTTGAAATGTGGAAAGAGCTTCCGTAAGAAGGACAAGCTCACTTCACATCAAAGAATTCATACAGGGGAGAAACCCTATCCATGCATGGAATGTGGAAAGAGGTTCAGTCATAGCGCCAGTCTCACAGTCCATCAAAGAATCCATACAGGTGAGAAACCATATGAGTGCTTGGAGTGTGGAAAGAGCTTCAATCAAAGGGCTGCTCTCACTTCCCATCAAATGACTCACAGCGGGGAGAAACCTTATCAGTGCTTGGAATGCGGAAAGAGCTTCACCCGGAAGGATAGTCTCACTTCCCATCAAATAATTCACACAGGGGAGAAGCCATATCAGTGCTTAGAGTGTGGAAAGAGCTTCAGTCGAAAGAATGTTCTCAGTTGTCACGAAAGACTTCATACAGGGGAGAAACCATATCAGTGCTTGGAATGTGGAAAAAGCTTCCCTCAGAGCGCCAGTCTCATGTACCATCAAAGAATCCATGCAGGGGAGAAACATTATCAGTGCTTGGAATGTGAGAAGAGCTTCATTAATATGTCCTCTCTCACTTCCCATCAGATAACTCACAGTGGGGAGAAATTATATCTGTGCATAGAATGTGGAAAGAGCTTTTGTAGGAAGAAAAGTCTCGTGTCTCATCAAAGAATTCATAAAGGGGAGAAACCATATCTGTGTGTTGAATGTGGAAAGATGTTCAATCATCGTGCCGATCTCACAGTCCATCAAAGAATTCATACAGGGGAGAAACCCTACCAGTGCTTGGAATGTGGAAAGAGCTTCAGTCGGAAGAATAGTCTCACCCTCCATCAACGGATTCATACAGGGGACAAACCATATCACTGCTTAGAATGTGGAAAGAGTTTCACCCAGAGAGCCACTCTCTCGTCCCATAAAAGAATTCATACAGGGGAGAAACCCTACCAGTGCTTGGAATGTGGAAAGAGCTTCAGTCGGAACTCCCATCTCAATTCCCATAAAAGAACTCACAGCAGAGAGAAACCATATCAGTGCATGGAATGTGGTAAGAACTTCGCTTGGAAGAAAAGTCTCACAGCCCATCAAATAATTCATACAGGGGAGAAACCATATCAGTGCTTGCAATGTGGAAAGAGCTTCACCCAGAAGGAAAGTCTCACTTCCCATCAAAGAATCCATATGGTGGAGAAACCATAGCAGTGCTTGGAATGTGAAAATAGCTTCAGACATAGCTCCAAATAACTCGTAGCGGGGGGAATCATAGAGTCATATAATTGTATCAGAGCAGGGACTCTGCAGGTCATCTAGTCCATCCCTCTGCAATGCAGCAATCTTCACACTCTGCTTAAAACCCACCAAGAGAGAGAACCCACCACCTTCTGAGGCAGCCGGTTCCACTTTGAAATAGCTTTTACCTGCAGAAGATTCTTCCTTTTTTTTTTTTTTTTTTTTTTTTTTGCATAATACATTTTTATTGTAGATTTTACAATTACAATTCTCTGGTCATTGTGTATTGCATTGTCGATGTGTATTACATGAATTAAATAAATAAAAGTATTTGTTTCTATAAATTTGTTATCGTCATTGTCGCAGAAGATTCTTCCTGATGTTTAGCCTGCATCTCTTTTCTTGCAACTTGCATCCATTGGTGCGGGTCCTCTCCTCCAGAGTAGGAGAAAACAGGCTTGCTTCATCTGCTATGGCAGGGGTCAGCAAACGTTTTCAGCAGGGGGCCGGTCCACTGTCCCTCAGACCTTGTGGGGGGCCGGACTATATTTTGGGGGGAAATATGAACAAATTCCTATGCCCCACAAATAACCCAGAGATGCATTTTAAATAAAAGGACACATTCTACTCATGTAAAACACGCTGATTCCCGGACCGTCCGTGGGCCAGATTTAGAAGGCGATTGGGCCAGATCCAGCCCCCGGGCCTTAGTTTGCCTACCCATGTGCTATGGGATGGAACCTGCCACAATGGATGGCAATGTTGAAGATAATTTCTCTCAGGACGTGTCAGCATCTGTGCCAAATCAGAAGATTGCTGATGATTGATGAAATTAAAGGGGAATTGTTGTGGAATAGCAAAGATATTGGGCCCAGAAAACTAATTTGACACCGGGAATAAAATAAACCCGAAGCAAGAAAATTAATGTTTCTTTATTTATAGACCTTCCTACTGTGTATGAAGCATAGACTATCATGTTTAAAGCAAGGGAGAATACTTCCCCAAGGTTCTTGAAAGGTTGATCTCCTCAGATTGCATACACACACGCGCGAAACCCTGTCTGTGGTGCCCACCCCTTTCCCCAAGAAAGAGACATGAGACCAGAGTATGGGATTAAATTGGCCACAACTTTATTGAACTTCAGAAGTGGGAAACTTGGCACAGGCCTTGGCAGGCAACCCTCTCAGCCCCTGTGGCTGAGGATATGCAGGATGAAGAGTAAGCACACACTTACACAACATGCCCTCCCACAGACCTCAGCCTGGGAGTTCGACCTACATGCCGCCGCTCTATGGCCAGAAACTCCCGGTTTACCCCCTTTAACGGGCCCTGCAAGCGCCGCCGCCTGGGCTGGGATCATGCCAGCATCCCGCCCAACCAGATGATAGACTAAAGACTACCTTGCCAAGGCCTAAAACCGCCAAAGTTGTGACGAAATGCTGTGGGGAGGGCGAAACCTGCCAATGCAGGGAAATTCCGCCCCAGTTCCGAAAACGGCAACCATCATAAGACCACAGCAGCGCCTGCAGACCTGTAACGCAAAGTGTTAGGCTGTAAGAAAAGCATTGTTAGCTTGCTGACCACTGCTTTTGGACGAACTGTATGGAGAGAAGAAATAGTATTAATTTTAGGGAGGGTGGGTTGGTGAACCTAGAAGGAAAAGAACCAAAGAGGGCTGGCTGTGGAGCTCAGACCCTTTTCTAGCACCTTGACCCCACCCCCGGCCGGCTGTCCATTGTCCACCTGGCCGAGGGCGTGTCAAAGGGGTCAGCCTAAGCCAGGTGGGCAGCTCCCGCCCAGGGGACCCCTGCTCGGTGTCGCAAACCCGCCCACCTGAGAAGGGAGGGCGGAAATTACATTAAGGAAGTTATTCGTTTTCCTCTCAGTCATTCTGTTTCATATTGCTATGTTGTGGTATTCTATGCTTGTAAAAGTGTGTTGTTTTGTACATAAGGCCAATAGGTAGATTGATAACTTTGATAAAGTGTGGTCATAATCCTTGAAAAGGCTCCAGTACTTTGGCCACCTCCTGAGAAGAGAAGACTCCCTGGAAAAGACCCTGATGTTGGGAAAGATGGAGGGCACAAGGAGAAGGGGACGACAGAGGACAAGATGGTTGGACAGTGTTCTCAAAGCGACCAACATGAGTCTGACCAAACTGCGGGAGGCAGTGGAAGACAGGAGTGCCTGGCGTGCTCTGGTCCAGGGGGTCACGAAGAGTCGGACACGACTGAACAACAACAACAACATGCTAAGTTTTGTTTTATTTGTGTGGAAAAACCCAATAAAAACTTTTTTTTTTAAACTTACAGTCTGGTTTTGAAAAACTTAATAGTTCTAACTGGTTTTAAACTGAAGAACGAAACTTACAGCTGAAGCCATAGCATATATGCCACTCTTCCTTCCCCTGCAAAAAACCCTGATGTTTGCATTGAGATACCTTGTTGATTCAAAGATGGCTCTCCTGCTACCTTGGTCTGTGCCACATGAAACCAGAGATCACTGGGTTTCTCTTTTTTTGTTACCTGCCTCTCTAAAATTGGAATCTCATCTAAGCTTCTGGTTTTCTGTGGCTCCTCAAGATATTCCTCTTGGTGTAGAGCAGAAAACGAAGCTTCTAAAGGCATTTTGCCCATAGGATTGAGTTAATTTTTTTTTACAAGCTTTAGCTCCTAGCACACAGTGCTTTCAACTATTTCAGTGGAAGCAACAAACAAATGGGGATACTTAGCCCTACAGTTACAGAGCCACTTAACTCAGTTCTTTCCCAGATGCTTTCTCAATGGGATTGAGTTGGGCTGCGTGGCCGGAGAACGTTTGCAAATGCTTGCTGCAAAGCTGCAGCTGCAGGAAGGCTGATTGTGCCCTTCATTGATCATTTGAGCATCTGCAAGCCAAAGCCTATTAAAGTATAAAGGGGGGGGGGATACAACTCTTTCCCAAAACCGTTTTTCCCAGCACCTTTTGTTCTCCAAGAGAAGAATTTCAGAAGGAGATTGCATCTTGAAACTGCTGGATTGCAGCTCATGAATTCTGTCACCTTTGAATGAATGGGGATAATAGATTCTCATGTGTTATTCTTATGTACATGTTATTTATTTTTATTTATTAGCTAATTGTATTGACACCCCACCTTTCTTCCAAGGAGCTCAAGGCGTCATACATGGTCTTCTCCCAGCAACACAGGGAAGCAGGTCAGGCTAAGAGACAGTGACAGAGTGGGGATTCGAACCTCGGTCTCCCATGTCTTACTTGGCTACGAGTGATCGCCAAAGAAGTCAATCGAACACTCTTCACCAGCCTTTCGCAATCTGGGGTCTCCCCAAAGTGGGACGACGACTCCCATCATCCCTGACCACCTTAGGGATGATGGGACTTGTAGCCCAACAACATCTGGGGACCCAAGGTGGAGAAAGGCTGCTCTACGCATTACACCACCGTGGCTGTCTTATGCACGGCGCCCCACACCAGACAAGCCCCTTCTCTCTCTAGGGGAATGTGCAAGTGGGACTCCTGCTTCTCTGAGATTTCTCACCAAGGTCCTATGGCCCGCTGGGGACTCCTTTGTTGGGTTTAGCATCCTCTTGCACTGATGCCACCATGTTTATTACGATGACAAGGACATGGGATCATAAGGGGCTCCTTTATCCCACATCAGACCTTTGCTTCAGCTAGCTCCGATTTGTCTCCACGGACTGCAGTCGTTCTCCAAGGTTTCAAAGATGGGACATTCCCAGCCCTACCTGGAGATGTTGGGGGTTGAATCCATAGCTCTATATGCCACTCTTCACAAACCCAGGGTTTGTGTTTCCTTGGAATGAGGGACAGCGGAGACTGTAGTGTCTTTAGGATGTATGGTTTATTTACACATATCTACAACCTGACCCTGCAATGGAGGAGATCACAGCATCAACACCCCAAGAAGTTCTTGCTTGCCCCATAGTCGTAGCCTTGAATTCAAACAAATCAAACATTTCTCTTGTCCAGCCCGATGCCTTGCTTCCAGCTTCCCCTAACCCCACCCCCGCAAACAACCTAACTCAAACCTAACCCTAAATCCCTAACCATAAGCCAGAACCTAGCTTATGAAGTACTGTTTTTGGGGGACAGGGGGTGGACGGGTGTGGGGGATTCCCTGGTCCTGAATGGGGTAATTGTGCCCCTGAAGGACCAAGTGCACAGCCTGGGAGTCATTTTGGACTCACAGCTGTCCATGGAGGCACAGGTTAATTCTGTGTCCAGGGCGGCTGTCTACCAGCTCCATCTGGTAAGCAGGCTGAGACCCTACCTGCCCGCAGACTGTCTCACCAGAGTGGTGCATGCTCTAGTTGTCTCCCGCTTGGACTACTGCAATGCGCTCTACGTGGGGCTACCTTTGAAGGTGACCTGGAAACTGCAATTACGGTAACCCGGAATGCGGCAGCTAGACTGGTGACTGGGAGTGGCTGCCGGGACCACATAACACCGGCCCTGAGAGATCTACATTGGCTCCCAGTACGTTTCCGAGCACAATTCAAAGTGTTGGTGCTGACCTTTAAAGCCCTAAACGCCTCGGTCCTGTATACCTGAAGGAGCGTCTCCACCCCCACCGTTCAGCACGGACACTGAGATCTAGCGCCGAGGGCCTTCTGGCGGTTCCCTCACTGCGAGAAGCAAAGCTACAGGGAACCAGTCAGAGGGCCTTTTCGGTAGTGGCCCTGTGGAACGCCCTCCCATCAGAGGTTAAAGGGAGCAACAACTACATGACATTTAGAAAACACCTGAAGGCAGTCCTGTTTAGGGAAGTTTTTAATCTGTGATGTGTTAATGTATGTTAATGTTTGCTGGAAGCCGCCCAGAGTGGCTGGGGAGACCCAGCCAGATGGGCGGGGTACAAATAATAAATTATTATTATTATTATTACCTGAACATTAACCCCTAACCATAACCCAACCCTCCAGCTCTAATCCTAAACTTGACCCCAAACCCTGTACAAATTAAACCCTAAAGCTAATGACCCTCTAACCCCACACCCTACCCTGAACCTTAATCCCTAACCCCTGAACTCAACCCCTCTAACCGAAACCCCAACACAAACCCTAATGGTAACTTTAACACAGGGGTAGTCAACCTTTTTATACCTACCGCCCACTAATGCATCTTTCTTGATGGTAAAATTTCCTTACTGCCCCCCAGTGCTCGATGGAAGGAGGATTCAGCTTCTGCCGTAGAAGCCCCTACCGCCCACCTAGAATCCTGAAACTCCCACTGGTGGGTGGTAGGGACCAGGTTGACAACCTCTGCTTTAACCCCTAATGTTACACTAACTGCAACCCCTACCCCTCAACCCTATTCCAACCCTAACCCTCTAATCCTACCCTAATTCCTACGCCCCTAATCCCCCGACTCCTCATAAAAGAGTATCACAGTTCTCATCAGTCTTCCTGTGTTCATCAAAATGAACCTCCTGCCTCGTGGGGACTCCTTTCCCTGTGTTTTTTGCTCCCTGAAGCACAGCCAATCGCCATAGTCTCTTCTGCCCTGGAATCTAACTTGTGCCTACTTTCCTTGGGTACACAGACATAGGCAAGACGGCCAAATACATGAATGTGTGACGTGTTAGGTGCTCTTCCAGGTCTACGTTCCAAAGCCATACGTGTAGCTCCCTGGATTGGTAGTCTATTTTGGAGACACACTTCACCCCATATGTATTTGGGAAGGCCAGAGTCACTCAGCATGAACCCAGCCATTTCCAGAAGAGATCTAAACTTTCTCTCAGGGACTGAGTTTGCTTCAAGGTGTGGCTAACACTCAAGTGTGTTATCCCTTCCTCGTTCAAGAGGGTTTTCATGTGGTGCGAGAGAAACCATTTGGATCCCTTTCCATCATGGGACTCAAACAGCCTTGGTCGCGAAGGTTGATGATTTCCAGTGGACTACAGACAGCGGTGAAAGCTGTTTCCTGGTTCTGCTGGATCTCTCAGTGGCTTTTGATACTGATGACTACAGCATCGTTCTGGACCATCTAGGAGGGATGGGAGGTGGAGGAACTTTTATGCAGTGGTCCTGCTTCTTCCTCCTGGACTATGTCCTTATTTCCTGTGTGTGCTCAGCAGATACCAGGAAGAGCTTCATGATGACACCATCCTGGACACGCAAAGGACGACAGTCACAGTCAGCAGCAGCACAAATTTGCAACTTGGAGGTTCCTGAAGTATGAATTACTTGTCAACGTCTTCAGAGAAGAGATCAGCCTTGATGGCTACCTCGTCAGTGTTGTCAAATCGCTCCTAACCATCTCCCCAGATGTGACGTGGAAAAGGTATTCAACACCTTGTACAGTGACTTGCACCTTGAAGAAATATTGGTCACGAGGGTCTTCTCCATTGCAATCCTCATCCACAAACCGAAGTCTCCTAAAATTAAATTCATACACAGTCATTGATAGATGGTTTCTCTGCGCTATGAGTTCTTTGATGGGCAGTGAGATTGGTGCTCACTGAAGCTCTTGCCATATTCCAAGCACTACTATGGTTTTCCCCTTGTATGAATTCTTTGATGGGCTGTGAGATTGCCCCTCTTATTGAAACTTTTTCCACATTCCAAGCACTGATACGGTCTCTCCCCTGTATGAATTAGATGGTGGGAAATGAGACTTAGCTTCTGTGTGAAGGTGTTCCCACATTCCAAGCACTGATATGGTTTCTCCCCTGTATGAATTGTTTGATGGAAAGTGAGATTTCTCTTACAACTGAAGCTGTTTCCACATTCCAAGCATTTAAATGGTTCCTCCCCACTATGAAGTCTTTGGTGGGAATTGAGACTTTCCTTCCAGGTGAAGCTTTTCCCACATTCCAGGCACTGATACGGTTCCTCCCCACTATGAATCCTTTGGTGGGAATTGAGACTATCTTTCCGACTGAAGCTCTTTCCACATTCCAAGCACTGATATGGTTTTTCTCCAGTATGAATTCTTTGATGGGGTGTGAGATGGCAGCTCTTACGGAAGCTCTTTCCACATTCCAAACACTGATATGGTTTCTCCCTTGTATGAATTATTTGATGGGAAATGAGATTTTTCTTCTGGTTGAAGTTCTTTCCACATTCCAAGCACTGATACGGTTTATCCCCTGTATGATTTCTTTGATGGGAAGTGAGACTTTCCCTCCGAATGAAGCTCTTTCCACATTCCAAGCACTGGTATGGATTCTCCCCAGTATGAATTCTTTGATGGCACGTGAGATTTTTCTTATGGGTGAAGCTCTTTCCACATTCCAAGCACTGATATGCTTTCTCCCCTGTATGAATTATTTGATGGGAGGTGAGATTGGAGTTCCGGCTGAAACTCTTTCCACATTCCAAGCACTGATAGGGTTTCTGTCCCATGGGATTTCTTTGATGCGAAGAGGAATGGGAGCTCTGCCTGAAACTCTCTCCGCACTCCAAATATTGAGATGGTTTTTTCACTGTGTGGAGCTTGTCCTGTTCTCTCTTGTTCCTAATTTCAAATTCATCACCACCTGCAATGAAGAGAGAAACAAATTAGGAAGAAATGGAGCCCCAAATTACTGAACGATGCAAATGAATGCTTGTGATAGAGGAAGAACCTACAGGGTTTGCTGCCTTTGTTAACTGGCATTAACAGACATGTCTTTGGTAACCTGAGTCTGGAAAAGCCTGGCTCTTTCTGCAATGGATTTTGTTTGGCCCTATCATGGAAGCCTGCCTTTTTTAGTAATAAAAAAACCTGACAGAAGCAATAAAATAAATAAACATCCTGGCAGAAGCTACTTCGGCTTCCCTTACCACTCTGAAGCCTACATTTTAACAGTTCTGGTTCATTCAGAGCAGCCTGTTCATTGTTTAAAAAGGCATAACTGGAGGAAGAATATTCACAGACAAAACATTACATAGCTCTCCATTCAAGGTTTGCTTTGGGGGGTGTTAGAATCCCAGGTGCTGTACGTGGTCCTGCTGAGCTCCGTCAAAATACTGGAGGTTCGTTACATAGAGATACTGTACGTACTGAATTCCAAAACTGATATTATGATCCAACAGGGAACCTTACCAAGCGAGTCCATGATCCCACGATTCTCCTCCATGACTTCCTTATGCAGAGTCTTCTGGTCAGGATCCAGCAACGCCCATTCCTCGTCTGTGAAATGGAGAGCTACATCTTCAAAGGACACTGGACCCTAACATGAAAAAGCATGTTCCTCTTAGACAGCATACAGATTATCTACTACTCGCTGCTCTGTTGTTTTCTGCCTGTCAATGGCTGTGTTGTTTTAATGGGATTGTTTTCCCGCATATTTTAATTACACATGAGATTCTTTAAATGTATTTAATTGTGTCTTTTAACGATGGGTATTAAACTTTTGGAAAAGAGTGGAACTCCACATGGTGGTCTTCCCGTTTGCCCCATGGAAGGACCCCCTGTCCACTGTTCTGGGGCAGAACCTTTATGGTGCCTTAAAGCCAACTTCAAGGGGCACATGGGGGCACAGGGAAGGGGGTCAGAGGGAGCACAGCCCCCTTGTGCAGCTGGTGGGGCTGTTAGGTGAATCCTCACCACTCTGTTGTATGGTTTTCCAACAGCTTATAAGCCGATTTTAGCATTAAGAGATAAAGCTGTAAATTAAAATGAAGCTACTGATAAATAATGCTAGCAACCTTCTGAAGGCCAGTCAAGGTGAGGATCCTTATTCTCAACACGTAAACCTTGATTGACACGCTCAGACTTTGTTCAGGGCAGCTTTGACAGAAGTCAAGAGGAGGAGAGGAGATTCCTCTGGGCCGAAAAGCAGTCTGGCTGCCCCCCCCCCCACCTGCCCCTTCCCCACAAGGCTCCTTCCCGCTACCTGATCTGGTTCCACAGCCGCTGCTTCTCCTCCACCTCCATGGAAAGGCAGATGAGGTGGTCTTGCCAGCATCCTTCTGTCACCTGACAAAGTTAAGTGGGAAGCCATGAGGGCCTGCTTCTCTCAGAGGTGAAGCTGTGCATCTCTAGCTGCAGGTGGGCCTTAGAAAAAGTCCCACTCGCTGCTTTCATTTGTGCCCATTTCGTCGTTTTGCTGTGTAAAAATACATCTCCCCTCCTTAGGATTCTAGGTCACAAATGTTTTCTCCAAAAAGATGAGGAGAACTCTCAGATTAGTTTCAAAATCCACAGAATGCGACCAAAGAGAGAGGAAACCCTCATTGCTTCTTACCTGGGGGCCTCTCTCTGGTGTCCAACAGAGTCCTCTTTGCCTCAGAGGAATCCAGGCCCATCTCTGCAAATGGATCCTTTCCCTGAAAGAGCAAGAAGGATTTGAGAAGAATTAGAAAAAGAATGGCAGGTGTAAACACTCTAATGGTGTCAGACATCATTCCTTGGAAACTTTCCAAAAAAGGATGGGCAAACTAGTAGTAGTAGGCTATTCTCCCTCCTGTTAAGAGACCCTTGGGAGCATCCAGAGGAAAGTCTCTCTCACCTGCTGCTCTGCCTGCTTTCTCTCCTCTGCCTGACTCAGGAGAAATCCTTCAGCCAGGGCCACCGCCTGGGAACTGGTCTCCGCTCCACATTCCCTCACCCAGCTCTCCATCTCTGGTGGAAGGACAGCCAGGAACTGCTCCAAGATCACCAGGTCCAGCATCTCAGCTTTTGTGTGCCTTTCTGGCTTCAGCCATTGACGGCAAAGGTGGTGGAGTCGGCTGCAAACTTCTCGGGGTCCTTTGGCCTCCTGGTAGCAGAACTGCCTGAACTGCTGGTTCCGCACATCTGAGCAGAGGGTATCCTTCTCACTCACGATCTTCTGCACAGAGGTTTCCCAGAATCCTTCACTGCTCTCAGTTTCGATGGCATGGCCTCTTCCTGCTTCAGGGCCAGCTGAGTCTTGCTCATCCATCTGGGCTCTCAGGAAGCCTCCAAGAGATCAGAAGTAACCCTTGGTCTTCTGCGAAGTTCTGTGTGTCCTTATACCAAATCCTACAAAGCAAATACATTGTTCTGTTAAAAAAATTATACACTGCCAGAAGACAAGATATTCCTTGAGCAAGCATGGTTGAGTCTTGCTAGGAACAAGGCCTGTACCCCCTCACAGCTCAGATTCTTAGCTTTCTTCAAGAAACAAGCGGGCAAGAAGGAGAAGTAAGTAGCCCTCCTAGAAGGAAAGTTAGCATGCAAAATGTGCAGGCAACTGAAGGGATTTCTGTGCTATGAATCCGCCTGGTTGCTCCTGCCTTTCAATAGTTTCAGTCAAAGATTGAAGTCAGAACTGTGACTGACGAATGAGTAATGTGCATGGGGTGGAGTTCATTTCCAGGCTCAATTCAAGCTGCTCACATGAGGGATTCACTTAGGCCCCCAAATATCTGAAGAACTGTCTCCTTCCGTACAGACCATCTTGGGTGTTCAGGTTGGCAGAGGGGGTCCTCCTGGTAGTTTCATCACCACCCTCAGAGTCTTCGGTGGGGGTGGCCCAAGAGTGGGCGTCTTGGTGGCAGTTCCTCAGGGAGGGAATTCCCCCCAACAGAGGCCAGCCAGGCACCTCCCCCTCTTTACCACGATATCCAACTGCCGAGACGTGTGGTTTTAATACTGAATATGGTTGCAACCAGCCCTGGGTTATAAATTTAGTTTTAGTAATAAGAGTAACAAAAATAACAACCGGAACAATAAAAAAATAAAGTGTAGGGGGGAGGAAAATAAAACCACAAGAAAACACCCACCCACCCCACCAGCATTTGGCTCAGTGTGGTTGATCTAAATTTAAATTATCTTCACTTTGAACGCCGCTCCCACATTCAACCAAAGACCAACATTTTTTTTATATTTCATTGGTAACATAAGGAGAAATATGACTATTACTCTTAATTAACCACAAGTGCTCCTGACGTTGCAGAGGGTTGGACTTGATGATCCTCAGGACACCTTCCAACTGATTCTATTGCTTCCTCCACAGTATAATGAATAATAATAATAATAATAATAATAATAATTTATTATTTATACCCCTGCCCATCTGGTTGGGTTTCCCCAGCCACTCTGGGCGGCTTCCAACAGAATATTAAAATACAATAGTCTATTAAACATTAAAAGCTTCCCTAAACAGGGCTGCCTTCAGATGTCTTCTAAAAGTCAGGTAGTTTTTATTTCCTTGACATCTGATGGGAGGGTGTTCCACAGGGCGGGTGCCACCACTGCCTGGTTCCCTGTAGCTTTGCTTCTCACAGGGAGGGAACCGCCAGAAGGCCCTCGGCACTGGACCTTAGTGTCCGGGCTGAACGATGGAGGCTAGGAACCAGAGTTATGGATGCTGACAGTTGCTAAGAGACAACCCCCCCCTCCCCAGAGTTGTTTAACAATCCATCCTCCTTGCCAGGGAACTCAGATAATTGTACCTTGGGCAAAGGGGGCTGGTGGAAGAGGGGGGCGCTGCCTGTTTCACCCCCAGCTGAGCTTTGCTTCCTTTCCAGCAGGGCCTCTCCTGCCTTGGATGGTGAGACCTCCAGGGGTTCTCCGTAGGGCTTTCTGTTAAGTCTCCAAAGAATCTCAGGACATCTGAGCAGTGGCTGCATGTCTGAATGGGCGCACATGGGTTAGCCAGGAGTCTGGATTGCATCGGGACAAACTCAGCATCAGAACAGATGAGTTCCACAAGATCAGGCCAAAGGCCCCACTGTGGAGGGCAGAGTAGACCCACCCAGGCTCCCCTCTCCTCCACCAGGAATTTGCCTCCTCCTCCTCCTTTTAAAGCCATCCAGGTTGGTGACCTTCCCTGCCTCCCGCAGGAGGGAGTTCCAAAGGTTTAACTCTGCACCGCAGGAAGAAGCACTTTCTTTTCTCTACCCTCCGTCTTCCAACATGCCTTATTTATTAACTGCACAGATCAGGTTTTCGTTTTCATTGTGTATTTTATGTCCGAATGTTTCCGTCTGGCTGCCACCTCTGGTAATAAATGTGACTTGTGCATCAATGTGAATTCGGTTTCTTTGCATGACTTTTCCCCTGACCCAAAGACCAGCCCCCCCCCCCCGCGAGCCCAAAGTGGCAAGAAGCCCAGCAGAGTTGCAGACTAGGAACTCTCCTCGGCTTTGCAGAGGGGGGACCCTCTGCTCCTTGATCTGGTGGATCCTCCATGCATGAGCTGAACAGCCCCCCCCCATGCACCCTCCCCCTTCTCCCCAATGCACACACAGGGGGAAGAGAGGGGAGACTCACCAGATCCCAGGAGGACCCACCCGAGGCAGCATTTGCAGAGAGAGATCCGAGCCACCCCTCTCCCTATGCAAGCGGGGGGGGGGGAGGCGTGGAGGAAAAGGTTTTAGCTCTGGGGGGGGGGACCTGCCTCCTCCTTTATTTCCTCTCCAGCTCCGCTCCTTTTAACCCTTGCAAAGCCGAGCGGTGCAAGCTCACCCCTCGCCCCGTCCCTCTGGAAAGCAGGAGTCCCGGGCATTGCGCGCAGCCAAAGGAGAGGCATCATTTTGGGGGGGGGCTCCTGTCTGGGCTCTGGGCTGCTCCCTCCCTTGGCCAGGAACAGGAGGGAGGAGATGGGAGGGGAAAGGCTCTGCAAGAAGCAGGAGTCGCCTTCCTAGAATCCAAAATGCCAGAGAGATCCAAGAGGAGGAGGAGGGAGAAAGCCTCTCTTCTGCAACTCAGAATAGCAGCAGAGCAGCCCTTTCGGTGGCGCCTTGGTGCCCCCAGGGGTCATCTAGTCCAACCCCCTCGTGCAAAGAGCATCCCATGCAGAAGCCCCCCCCCCCGCTTACTAACCTCCAGGGGAGGAGAGCCCACCACCGCCAGACTCAGAGAAATAGTAGAGCTGGGACCCCGCAAGGCCATGTAGTCCAGCCCCCTGCCTGCCCATGCTCCCCCGCCCCTCTCTGTTTCTCAAGCGTCGGAAGCGGAACCTTCGCGCGCGGGCCCTGCCGCCGAGGGGGACGCCTTTGCTGGAGGGACGCGGGGCGTCTTCCGCCTCGCTCTGCCTCTCCTGTCATGGCGGCGGCCCTTCTCCTCGGAGGCTGCGCGGGAGAGGCGCTCTGCGCAAGCCACGCGCGACACGGGCAAGAATGTGGGGAGAATAGAGCAGCTCCAAGCAGGCGCTTTTAGCCTCTTAAGCTTAGGGCCCCACTCTCTTGGGGGCCCCCAAAAAATTTAAAGGAAAAAATAACCTGTATGTACATTTCCAAAATATAAGATAAAAAAACAAATAAAATAAAACCTACATACAGCAAGAGTGTTTTGTGTTGTGTAGGCTCCTGTTTGTTATATGCAAGTGGCTTCAGATACCTGGGTTTCTGGGGGTTTTTCCTGTTGTTATTCTGTCTCTCACAGCTACAATAAACCTACCATTAAAATCATGGACTGGTCATTCCTTCATCAGAGGGCAAACAGGCAAATTTAGCAGGGGATCAAATACTTGGGCCCAGTCTTATTGTCTTGGGCCCAGTCTTATTCAACATCTTTATCAATGACTTGGATGATGGGCTTGAGGGCATCCTGATCAAGTTTGCAGATGACACCAAATTGGGAGGGGTGGCTAATACCCCAGAGGACAGGATCACACTTCAAAATGACCTTAACAGATTAGAGAATTGGGCCAAAGCAAAGAAGATGAATTTTAACAGGGAGAAATGTAAAGTACTACACTTGGGCAAAAAAAATGAAAAGCACAAATACAGGATGGGTGACACCTGGCTTGAGAGCAGTACAAGTGAAAAGGATCTAGGAGTCTTGGTAGACCACAAACTTGACATGAGTCAACAGTGTGATGCAGCAGCTAAAAAAGCCAATGCAATTCTGGGCTGCATCAATAGGAGTATAGCATCTAGATCAAGGGAAGTAATAGTACCACTGTATTCCGCTCTGGTCAGACCTCACCTGGAATACTGTGTCCAGTTCTGGGCACCACAGTTCAAGAAGGATACTGACAAGCTGGAACGTGTCCAGAGGAGGGCAACCAAAATGGTCAAAGGCCTGGAAACGATGCCTTATGAGGAACGGCTTAGGGAGCTGGGTATGTTTAGCCTGGAGAAGAGAAGGTTAAGGGGTGATATGATAGCCATGTTCAAATATATAAAAGGATGTCATATAGAGGAGGGAGAAAGGTTGTTTTCTGCTGCTCCAGAGAAGCGGACACGGAGCAATGGATTCAAACTACAAGAAAGAAGATTCCACCTAAACATTAGGAAGAATTTCTTGACAGTAAGAGCTGTTCGACAGTGGAATTTGCTGCCAAGGAGTGTGGTGGAGTCTCCTTCTTTGGAGGTCTTTAAGCAGAGGCTTGACAGCCACCTGTCAGGAATGCTTTGATGGTGTTTCCTGCTTGGCAGGGGGTTGGACTGGATGGCCCTTGTGGTCTCTTCCAACTCTATGATTCTATGATTCTATGATTCTATGATTCTACTTCCCCCCCCCTCACTGTAAATAACAAGGGTTTCAAGGGAACTTTGTGTACATAAATGCATGCTTTCAAATGTTCCTTTTTTAATAGTTTGTTTATTATTTTATTACATTTGTACACCACCCTTCACCCGCAGATCTCAGGACGATACACAAGATAAATATACAATATAAAAACACCAAGTGCATGATGATAAAAACAAGAACAGGGAACAAATCACTACCCATTCCCCACCTCTTCCCAACTGTAACAAGGGGTAAAGGTAAAGGGACACCTGACCGTTAGGTTCAGTTGCGGACGACTCAGGTTGCAGTGCTCATCTCGCTTTACTGGCCAAGGGAGCCGGCGCACAGCTTCCGTGTCGTGTGGTCAGCAGGACTAAGCCGCTTCTGGCGAACCAGAGCAGCACACGGAAACGCCGTTTACCTTCCCGCTGGAGCGGTACCTATTTATCTACTTGTAGTGCGTGCTTTTGAACTGCTAGGTTGGCAGGAGCTGGGACTGAGCAACGGGAGCTCACCCCATCGCGGGGGTTCGAACCGCCGACCTTCTGATCAGCAAGCCCTAGGCTCTGTGGTTTAGATCACAGCGGCACCCACGTACCTAACAAGGGGTATTATAAGGCTGTTCCTTTACTGCTAATCTACCCAATGCAACACTGCTTCAAAACAACTACCAGTACTACTTTCACCCTCCACCTGTCTCTACTGAAGAGACCATAGACCATCTCAGGAGAGCTGCTCCCTGCCTTGCAGGCTTTTTTCCACCTGGCCTGGGAGGACTGACTCCGGCTGCAATGGCTGAGCCTGTTGAACAGTCTCTGGGGCTTTGGGGCTTTTGTGGGGGGGATGTTGCTGAGGGGCTTTTGTGGGGGGGGGTGTTGCTGTTGAGTTTTTTGTAACTTTAATATTTTTATTATTTTATTATTTATTGAATTTATATACCGCCCTATACCCGGAGGTCTTAGGGCGGTTCACATAAAAAGATCACAGTATATAAAATTAAAATAAAAGTAATAACCCAATAATACTCCCCCTCCCAAAAAAAGAGCTACATTTTAAAAGGGTATGGCATGTCAATAAGATCAACCAAAGGCCTGGTTAAAAAGGACCGCTTTTGCCTGGTGCCTAAAGGTGTATAATGAAGGTACCAGGTGAACCTCCCTGAGGAGAGTATTCCATAGACGGGGAGCCACTGCAGAGAAGGCCCCGTTCTTGTGTTGCCACCCTCCGGACCTCTCGAGGAGGAGGCATATGAAGAAGGGCCTCGGAAGATGATCTCAGGGTCCAGGTAGGTTCATATGGAAACAGGTGGTCCTTGAGGTATTGCGGTCCTTAGCCCTTTAAGGCTTTATAGGTCAAAACCAGCACTTTGAATTGGGCCCGGAAACTAATCGGTAGCCAGTGCAGTTGGACCAGGATCAGTGTAATATGCTCAGACCATCTTGCTCTGGTGAGCAACCCGGCTGAAGTTTCCGAACTGAATCTTTATTTTAGATCTTGTTGTGATTTATGTTAAAACTGCTCAGTTTGGTGCTTTCAAACTCGGAGCCAATAATCTCTCACTTTAGCATTCCTAACTCCCCCTCCCACTCCCTAGCTAAAATTTCCTTAAAACCACTATTATACTTACTTACCACTATTACATTAATTACTTTGATATAGGTGTATACAACTTTAAATACAAAACACCAGAACATTGCACACAAACATTAAGGAGATGCACACGCATGCACATTTTGCAAGAGTGTTACTAGAGAGCAAGTGATTAGGTATAGTGATAAGGGTTTCAGGAACCCTGGGAGACTTGGGTTCAAATCTCAATTTGGCCATGAAGCTGAATAAATGGATTTCAAATAGGACAAATGTCAGGTTCTGCAGTTAGGCAAGAAGAACCAGTTGCACAAATTTAAGGTGTGGTATCCTGGCTTGCCACAAGCTGAACATGAGACAACAAAGTGATGCAGCAGCAAATTAACTTAATGCTATTCTAGACTGCATCAACAGAAGTCTAGTGTCCCGATCAAGGGAAGTAATAGTCCAACTCTATTCTGCCTTCCTCAGACCACACCTGGAATCTTTTGTTCAGTTCTGGGCACCGCAATTTAAGAAGGATATTGACAAGTTGGAATGTGTTCTGAGGAGGGCGACCAAGATGACCAAGGGTCTGGAAACCAAGCCGGATGAGGAACAGTAAAGGTATTTGGGCATGTACTGAAAAAGAGAAGATATGATAGGCATTTTCAAATAGCTAAAAAGTTATCACATAGAAGATGGAGCAAAACTTGTTTTCTCCTGCTCTGGAGGGTAGGACACAAATCAATGGATTCAGGTTACAAGAAAGCAGATTCTAACTAAAAATGAGGAAAAACGTTCTGACGGTAAGAGGTGAATTGGACCAGATAACAATGGGTCCTTTCCAACTCTACAATTCTATGATTCTACCCGTTGTGAGTTCTTTGATGGGAAATGAGATGGGTTCTCTGACTGAACCTCTTTCCGCATTTCAAGCACTGATAAGGTTTCTCCCCTGTGTGAATTCTTTCATGGGAAGTGAGATGGGCACTCTGACTGAATCTTTTCCCACATTTCAAGCACTGATATGGTTTCTCCCCTGTGTGAATTCTTTGATGGGAAGTGAGACTTTCTTTCCGGCCGAAGCCCTTTCCACATTCCAAGCACGGATACGGTTTCACCTCGCTGTGAATATATTTATGTCGGCGGAAGTTTGTGATTGTATTAAAGCTCTTCCCACATTCCAGACAGTGATATGGAACCTCCCCTGTATGAATAATTTGATGGGAAATGAGGCTAAGTTTTTGGGTGAAGCTCTTTCCACATTCCAAGCACTGATAGGGTTTCTCCCTGCTGTGAATTCTTTGATGGGAAGAGAGACTTTCCTTCTGACCGAACATCTCTGAACTCTCCAAATATTGATATGGCTTCTCCACTGTGTGGATTTGGTCGTGGTCTCCCTTAAGATTAGAACCCGCAATGAAGCGCTTCCCACATTCCAAGCACTGAAATGGTTTCTCCCCAATATGAAATATTTGGCGGGAAGAGAGTTTAGCACTCTGACTGAAGCTCTTCCCACAATCCAAGCACTGATACAGTTTCTCCCCTGTATGAATTCTTTGATGACCCTTGAGATGGGAACTCTGACTGAAACTTTTCCCACATTCTGAGCAGAGATACGGCTTCTCCCCTGTATGAATTCTTTCGTGGGATGTGAGATGGGCTCTCTTACTGAAGCTCTTTCCACATTCTGAGCAGAGATAAGGTTTCTCCCCAGTATGAGTACTTTGATGGACCGTGAGACCAGGCCTGTGACTGAAGCACTTTCCACATTCCAAGCACTGATATGGTTTCTCCCCTGTATGAATTCTTTGATGGACCGTGAGACTGGAACTCGCATTGAAGCTCTTTCCACATTCCAAGCACTCATAGGGTTTCTCTCCTGTATGAATTCTCTGATGGGAAATGAGATTGGCTGTCCGACTGAACTTCTTGCCACATTCTAAGCACTGAAAGGGTTTCTCCCCGGTATGAAATCTTTGGTGGGAAGTTAGATTGGCACTCTGACTGAACCTTTTTCCACATTGCAAGCACTGATATGGTTTCTCTCCTGTATGAAATCTTTGGTGGGAAGTGAGATGGGTGCTCCGACTGAAACGCTTCCCACATTCCAAGCACTGATAGGGTTTCTCCCCAGTATGAATAATCTGATGGCCCTTGAGATGGGCACGCTGCCCGAAACTTTTTCCACATTCCAAGCACTGATATGGCTTATTCCCAATGGGAATGTTTTGAAGGGAAGTGGAATGGGAGCTCTGAAAGAAGCTCTCCCAGCAATCTGAATATATATATGGATTTTCCACTATTTGGATTTTGACATGCTCTCCCTCGTTCTTAATTAGCAATTCATCACCACCTGCAACAAAGGGAGAAATTGATTAGATATCCTCAGGAAAAAATGGAGCCCCAAATTATTGAACAATGCTCATGAAGGCCTGTGATAGAGGAAGAACTGAAGGTCTTACCACAGGGTTCACTGCTGTTGACTGGCATTACATATTTATTGATTTTGCTTGGCCCAATCATAGAATTTGTGCCATTTCAAATGTCAGTAATCTCGTTGGTCAACCAAAAATGTGAGAAGCATAAACCAAAACAAAAAAATGTGACAGAATCTACTTCAAGTTCCCTAACAACTCTGAAGCCTACATTTAAAAGGGCAGGACAGTTCAGACCAGCCTATTCCTAGTTTAAGACGACAAATAATTCAAGGGTAGCTGTGGGGGTGTCAGAATCACATAAAGATATGTATTATTATTAATAATAATTTATTATTTATACCCTGCCCATCTGGCTGGGTTTCCCCAGCCACTCTGGGCGGCTTTCAACAGAACATTAAAATACAATAATCTATTAAACATTAAAGCCTCCCTAAACAGGGCAGACTTCAGATGTCTTATAAAGGTCTGGTAGTTGTTGTTTTCTTTGACATCTGAAGGGAGGGCGTTCCACAGGGCGGGTGCCACTACCGAGAAGGCCCTCTGCCTGGTTCCCTGTATCTTGGCTTCTCGCAGTGAGGGAACCGCCAGAAGGCCCTCGGCGCTGGACCTCAGTGTCCGGGCTGAACGATGGGGGTGGAGACGCTCCTTCAGGTATACTGGACCGAAGCCATTTAGGGCTTTTTTGCATTTCAAAACAGATATTATGATCAAATGGGCAATCTTACTGAGAGAGTCCATGATCCCACGATTCTCCTCCATGACTTCCTTATGCAGAGCTCTCTGGTCAGGATCCAGCAAAGCCCATTCCTCGTCTGTGAAATGAACAGCTACATCTTCAAAGCACACTGGACCCTAAAAGAAGAAGAGAAATGCCTTGCTCTCAGACAGCAGAAAGATTATCTTCTACACATTGCTCCGTTGCTTTGTGTCTGTTTGTTGCCGTGTTGTTTTAATGGGATTGTTTGGCTGTACATTTTAATTATGGATGCACATTTTAACGTCTTAACGGAATTGTTTTATTGTGTATTTTAATGATGGCTATTCATCTTTCTGTAAATGGGCGGAACTTCATCTGGTGTTCTTCAGATCATTCTCTCTGCTCAACATTCCCCCCTTTACTCTCCCCCTCTACTGTTCTGGAGGGGGGAAACCTTCGCCATGCCCCATAGGCAACAGGGGTGCAGGGGTCACAGGGAGGCGAAGGAGGGGCAAAGCCCTATAGTGCAACTGATGGGACTCGTCAGGTGAATCCTGGCCACAGTTTTTTATGGTTTGTCAACTGCTTAGAAGCCTATCTTAGCATTAAGTGATAAACATAAATAAAACTGAAGCTACTGATAAACAATACTAGCATCATTCAGAAGGCTAGTGAACGTGAGGTGATGGTTACTCATTCTCAGCACATAAACCTTCTGGAATGGCATTTTAAGCCTTTGTTAAGGGCAGTTTTGACGGAAGTCAAGAGATGAGCGAAAGAGATTCGTTGAGGCCCAGAGAACCCTGGCTGCCCCATCTCTCAGCCTCTTTCCCCCCAACAATCCTTCTCCCTACCTGATCTGGTTCCGGGGCTGCTTCTCCTCCTCCACCAGCATAAGAAGATGGATGAGGAAGTCTTGCCAGCATCCTTGTGTCACCTGACAGAGGCAAGTAGGAAGCCGTGAGTGAAGCAGGGCAGCTCTAACTACAGCTTGGCCATAGAAAAAGCCTCACCTGCTGCATGCATTGGGCTGTTTGTAGCTGTTTCGTATTTTAGCTGTGTAAAAATACATAATAATAATAATAATAATAATAATAATAATAATAATAATATTTATACCCTGCCCACCTGGCTGGGTTTCCCCTGTCACTCTGGGTGGCTTACAGTATATTTAAAACATAATAAAGCATCAAAACTTCCTGATACAACGCTGCCTTCAGACGTCTTCCAAAAGCTGTATAGTTTGTTATCTCCTTGACATCTAAAGGGAGGGTGTTCCACAGGGAGGGTGCCACTACTGAGAAGGCCCTCTGCCTGGTTCCCTGTTGCTTCACTTCTTGCAGGGGGGGGGGGGAACTACCAGAAGATCCTCGGAGGAGGACCTCAGTGTCCGGGCTGAGTGATGGGGGTGGAGAGGCCGTTTAGGGCTTTAAAAGTCAGCACCAACACTTTGAATTGTGCTTGGAAACGTACTGGGAGCCAATGTAGGTCTTTCAGGACTGGTGTAATATGGTCTCAGCAGCCACTCCCAGTCACTAGTCTAACTGCCGCATTCAGGATTAGTTATAGTTTCCGGGTCACCTTCAAAGGTAGCCCCACGTAGAGTGCATTGCAGTAGTCCAAGTGGGAGATAACCAGAGCATGCACCACTATGGCCAGAGAGTCTGCAGGCAAGGAGGGTCTCATCCTGCGTACCAGATGGAGCTGGTAGACAGCTGCCCTGGATACAGAATTGACCTGCGCCTCTATGGACAGCTGTGAGTCCAAAATGACTCCCAGGCAGCGCACCTGGTTCTTCAGGGGCACAGTTACCCCGTTCAGGACCAGGGAGTCCTCCACACCCGCCCACCCCGTCCCCCCAAAACAGTACTTCTGTCTTGTCAGGATTCAACCTCAATCTGTTAGCAGCCATCCATCCTCCAACTGCCTCCAGACACATTCCTCCTTACCCAGAGGCCTCTCTCTGGTGTCCAACGGGGTCCTCTCTGCCTCAGAGGAATCCAGGCCCGTTTCTGCAAATGAATCCTTTCCCTGAAAGAGCAAGGTTTAAAAACAGAGAATGGGGAGAAGAATTCGAAAAAAGACAGATGTAAACCCAAACCCTAACCTTCCTTGAATGTTTTCCAAAAAAAGGAGGAACCATTATTAGAAAATGAGGGGGTAATCTCTCTCCTGTTCAGAGCCAGGACCGGTGCTAGCGATTTTGGCACCCTAGGCGAGGGGGCGGGCCATGTGACGTCATTGCGCATGACGTACATTGCGGAGCGGTGCCCTGCCCCCTGCCCGGCCGGGCGCCCCCCGCCGCTGCGGTTTTCGCCCCAAGTTCCTTGCTCCGCCGCTGGTTGGGGCAGCACCGGGCGGCGGCAGGAGGCGAGGGGCAGGCTGGCCAGCGCCCCCTCCATTTTGGCGCCCTAGGCAACTGCCTAGTTCGCCTTAATGGACGCGCCGGCCCTGTTCAGAGCCCCTGGAGAGTATCCAGAGGAAAGTCTCTCTCACCTGCTTCCTCTCCTCTGCCTGACTCAGGAGGAATCCTTCGGCCAGGGCCACCGCCTGGGAACTGGTCTCCGCTCCACATTCCCTCACCCAGCTCTCCATCTCCGGTGGAAGGACAGCCAGGAACTGCTCCAAGATCACCAGGTCCAGCATCTCAACTTTCGTGTGCCTTTCTGGCTTCAACCATTGATGGTCAAGGTGGTAGAATCGACCACAAACCTCTCGGGGTCCTTCAGTCTCCTGGTGGCACAACTGCCTGAGCTGCTGGCTCTGCACATCTGAGCGGAGAATGTCCTCCTCACCCAGGATCTTCTGCACCCTCACCCAGGATCTTCTGCAGTTTTCCCAGAATCCCCCACTGCTCTCAGTTTTGATAGCATAACCTCTTCCTGCTTCAGGGCCAGCTGAGTCTTGCTCATCCATCTGGGCTTTCAGGGAGCCTCCAAGAGATCAGGAGGAATCCTTTGGTCTTCTGCGAAGTTCTGTCTGTCCTAAGTAGAGCTGCTAGCAAATTCTACAAAAAGAAATACATTGTACCATAATAAAGTTCACACACGGTCTGGAGAATAAATAGGTTCCCTGAAGAAGAATGGAGGAGTCTTGCTAGGAAACAGGCTGGACTCCACATCCCAGACTCTGAGCTTTCTCCTACAAGAAAGAAAAAAAGGAAGATGTAAGTTTCTACCTCTTGGAAGGAAAGTTACTATGCAAAATGTGCAGGCAACAGAAGGGATTTCTGTCAAATGAATCAGCCTACTTGTGCCTTCCTTTCAGTGTTTTCAGCGAATGAATTGCGTCAAACTGAGATTGGCAGGCGAGTACGGTAATTTGTATGGGGTGTAATTTTGACGCTAGGCTCAATTCAAGGTGGTCAAATGAAGGATTCACTATCCTTCCCTACTGACCCTCTTGGGTGGGAGGGTTGGCAGAGGGGCCCCTCAGAGTTTGGAGTGGCCCAAGAGAGGGCACCCTGGGGGGGCGGTTCCCAGGTTGGGAAATCCCCTCCCCAGAGGTGTGTCTGGCTCCTTCCCCCTCTGACACCTGAGACAATCCAGACCCATCCTATTCCTGTGACTGTCATTTGTTCTAACTCTTTTAAATATGGAATTTTACCACTGATGTAACTTGCCCTGGGTAATAAATGGAGCAGAGTAACAGGGAAACCTCCCAGGGACACACAACCCGTCACATGCGCAGCGTCATGGCCCAGGACGCAGCATGGAAATGTCATGGAAAGAGGCGGAATGGGGCAGACTAAAGGGTGGGGGCTGCTTGTAATAATAACAACAAGCTTTACAACAATAACATAAAGCCTCAAGTGGGGGGGGTGTCTCAAGATACACATAGAACCCCAAGAAAGTGGGTGAGTCTGTTGGAATTGGCAATGTTCTCCCTCCGAGATTTTGGCAGAACGAAGCGCACAAACATTACAGCATCATGAGAGAGAGAGGGGGGGAATTTATAAATTTTTTATTGTTTTTCAAGTTTAGATTTTAGAATATTCATTTGAACAACCTTAAAGTATCAGTGACTTCCCTTCTTCTCCTTCCATGGTTCAATTTGCATAACATAAAGCCCCACATATCTTATCCTATATAATAAAGTCCAAGTGTCTCTGCGTCGTGTCCCTGTGTCCGTGGGATTGCGTTACTGCGCATGTGCCCCACGGACACAGGGATTGGAGCGCAGAGACTTCGGGCGGCCGGGCAAAGGCGAGGCAAAATGGCGGACGGCAGGAAGCCGCAGAGCTCCTGAGGGCGCCCAGTGCTGCCGGAGCTGCCCGGCCGGCTTTAGTGCCGCCAAAGCCGCCGCCACCGCTGCCATCGCCGCGCGAACAGCGCGGGCTACCGGGGGAGGTGACCGGGAAGCCGCCCCCCCCCGCGGGCCCGCAACACCCAGAGAGAGCCGTCCGGGGCCGGGCAGAACGGAGGGCTCCGAGGCCTAGCGGCCTGGGACGGCCCATCCAGCAAAGCGCCGGTGCTCCGGAGGCCAAGGAGGGCCGCCCCATCCTCGCTGCCGCTACCGCCGCCCCCGGGGAAAAAGAAGGGGGAGGGAGCCCCTCTCCACCCCCCAGCGGCCTGAAACAACCCGCCTCGCGGAGCGCAGGTGCTCCGGAGGCCGAAGAGGGTCGCCTCACACCCGCCGCCGTCACCGCCGCCGCTGCAGCCACCCCCGGGGAGAAAGGAGAGGAGGGGGGATCCCCTTCCCGTCCCCAGCGCCCCCCTCTAGCGCCCGTTAATTTAACGGGCTTAAAGTCTACTAGTCTACAGTAATAAAGTGCAAGTGTCTCTGCGTCCAGTCCCTGTGTCCGTCCCTGTGTCCTACTGCGCATGTGCCCCACAGACGCAGGGATTGGAGCGCAGAGACTTCAGGCGGCCGGGCGAAACTGTGGAAGCGGCGGGAGGGGCCGAGCAGTGCCCTGCGACGATGCGCCTCCAGTTGGCCGGAGCACCGGCCCTTTCCTCTCTCTCGGAGCGCCCGAGCAACCTGCAGCGCTGCCCGCTCGGGCACAGGCGAGGAAAAGCAGGTCGAGCAGCTCCCGAGCTGCTGTGAGCGCCCCACCGCCCTGGCCCGGCTCTGCGGCTCCTCCTCCTTTTCCAGGCCCGGCAGTTGCTAAGAATATCGCGGCTGCTGCGGCCAGCGCTTGCTCGGCCTGCGGGAGCCACGCCTGCTGCAGGCAGCGCTCGGGCGCCGAGGGAGAGGCCGCGGCTTCCCCTCCAGCACCAGGCCATGTGAGTGGGCGCCGCTGCCTTCCCAGCTGGACAGCGCGGGCCTGGCGGCTTCGCCTTCTGGCGCCCGAGCGCTGCCTGCAGCTCCTTGAAGGCTTCCAAGCCCGGCTCCTTGAAGGCTTCGCCTTCGCGAAATCCCTGCCTAGACCGTACCTTAATTGTTTTTGTTTACTAAATCAAAAAAAAAAAAAAAATTAAAAAATGAAATTATTCACATTATTCTTCTTTAACATTTCTAAAAAATAAATACGATAAGATAGAAATCAACTGCATGGTTGTCCACTTTTTTTTGTATTGGAACAACTGTTTTTACAAATGTTTGACCACATATGTTCTAGCGCCCGTTAATTTAACGGGCTTAATGTCTACTAGTATAAACTAAACCATTCAGTATTTCATTACTACATCCATCAGAACTTATTTACACTGTTGAATTTATCTTAATGCTGCCAATGTTTTCAAGTGTACACGGTTTCCCCCCATATATTCCAGTCTTCTCTAAATGTATATTCTTCTTGTTCTCTTATTCTATATGTTAATTCTATATGTTAAGTCATATTCCGTCAACTTGAGTTGCCATTCTTCTTTGGTTGGGACCTCACTAGTTTTCCATTTTGGGGCTAACAAAACACCAGTCACAATAGTAGCATACATAAACAACCTTTTTTGTCACCTGGGAATTCCCAACAAAAAGGACTCTGGTGGGTTGTTTTTTGTTTTTAGAAGCACCCGGTACTTTTAAACATTTTTTCAATTCATTATAAATTATTTCCCAATACTCTTTTACTCTTTTACAAGTCCACCACATATGATGGGACGTACCCTCAGCCTCATTGCATCTCCATCACTTAGCTGATTCAGTCTTATACATTCAGTCTTATACATCTTAGCGCGTCTGCTCAAAGTTAGATACCATCTGTGAATCATTTTCAGGTAGTTTTCTTTCAAGGAATAACATGCTGTGAACTTCAAAGCACTCTTCCATAGTTTTCCCCAGAGATTCAAATCTATATTATGTCCTATATCTATTACCCAGTGTGTCATTGAGTCTTTAACAATCTAATAACAGATCTGAAGAAGTGTGCATGCACACGAAAGCTCATACCAATAACAAACTTAGTTGGTCTCTAAGGTGCTACTGGAAGGATTTTTGTTTGTTTGTTTCAACTATAACAGACCAACACGGCTACCTACCTGCAACTAATAACAGATTGTACATTTTAGATAAGAGTTTTTCTTTGTTTTATAAAAGTTCTTTATCAAAGCGTGAGCTTTGGAGCAAAAAAACCCCACAATTTTTCCTGTCTGTTTTAAACATCCTCTATAATAATCTCCCTGTGTCCCTGCGTCCGCCGTCCGTGTGTCAGTGGAATTCGCAACTGCGCATGCGGCCCACTGGCACACGGATTGGACAGCTCTACTTACCCCCCGCCCAACAGGGACGCAGGCATTGGAGCGGCCAGAGAGGGGGCGTGTCCGAGAGGGCGGCCATGCGCAGACGCGTCGTCAGTTGGGTCAGTGCCGCCGCCTCGCACGGCTGCCCTCCCGGGCCGCTGAGGGGGCAACCGACCGCCGCCGGGCTCGCCCTGCCCAGGCACCTCCGCGGACCTGCCGGCTTCGCCAGGGGCGCCTTGAGCCTAGCGGAGCCTCCCTCCTCAACTGGCCGAGGGGGAGACCCTCCGTGTCGCGAAGCCCCGGCCTCTCCCCCCGCCAACGCCGCTGCCTCGACAGGCACCTCCGCGGACCTGCCGGCTTCACCAGGGGCGCCTGGAGCCTAGCGGAGCCTCCCTCCTGAACTGGCCGAGGGGGAGACCCTCCGTGTCGCGAAGCCCCGGCCTCTCCCCCCGCCAACGCCGCTGAGGAGGGAGGCTCCGCTAGGCCCGAAGCCCCGGCCTCTCCTCCCGCCAACGCCGCTGCTTTGGGCGTGCGCCGTCAGACCCCACACCCTGCCATGTCCTTGACTCCCTAACCACAGTTTTGTTTAGTCAGGCAAACCGGGGGGGGGGGGGGAGGAAGAGGAGGAGGTCCTGGCTCTAGAGAGACATATATATAGCTGCGACCCACAGGTAACAGTGCGTCATGTGCCGGGTTCACGCACCTGGCAACGCAAGCCTGAGCTGGGTGTGTGTATTTGTGTTTGTGCGCCGTTCCCTCTGAGATTTCTCTCTCTCTTTCCCCCTAGACACCGAAACCCAGGATCCCCAAACTGGATCTCTTCACCAAACGCCTTTATTCCGCTCTCCTCCTCCTCCCTTCCCACGGCCCAGATTTAGGGTTGCCAACTCTCTCCTTCTGCCTCTGCTCCTCTGCCCCTTTTTTTTCCTGCTTCAGCCGTCTCCTGTGAGCCTGACTGGCACCCCCAGATTTGATCTCTTTCCCCAGAAAGGCTTTGTTCTGCTTCTCTCCCTTCCTGTGACCCAGATTTAGGGTTGCCAACTCTCTCCTTCTGGCTCTGCGCTGCGGTGGGTGAAGAGAATGAGGGAGGGAGGGAGGGAGGAAAGAAGGAAGGAAAGAAGAAAAGAAACAGGGAAGGAAGTATGGAAAAATGTAGGGAGGGAGGGAGGAAGGAAGAACAGAGGGAGGGAGGGAGGGAGGGAGGAAGGAAGGAAGGAACAGGGAATGCCGGCCGCCCTGACAGGAACAGGAGCGACGAACCAACCAGCGGCGCCCTCGGCTGCGGTGCGCATGCACCAACGGCGAACCGCGCGGGGAGGGAGGGGAGCCGTGTGTGTGTGTGTGGAAAGGGAGAAGGAGGAGAGAGGCCGCCTCCCCCCCCCCGGGGCCAGAGAGCCGTGTGTGTGTGTGTGGAAAGGGAGAAGGAGGAGAGAGGCCACCTCCCCCCCCCGGGGCCAGAGAGCCGTGTGTGTGTGTGTGGAAAGGGAGAAGGAGGAGAGAGGCCACCTCCCCCCCCCGGGGCCAGAGAGCCGTGTGTGTGTGTGTGGAAAGGGAGAAGGAGGAGAGAGGCCACCTCCCCCCGGGGCCAGAGAGCCTCCTCCGGGGCCGAGTGCGGCCGCCAATCCCTGCTACCGCCGCCGCGGCCTAATGGCCGCGGGAAGGGGCAGCTCCGGGTGAAGGGAGGGAGGAAGGAGGTGGCGCCGACGGCGGCGCCGCCTCCCTGAGGGGGAGGAGGAGGCGGCGACCAAGGGAGGCGCGGCCGGTGGAGGGGGCGCGGCAGCCTGGCCCACGCCGCCCACCTCGGCGGGAGGCCGGCCACCCTCTCAGCCCTCGCGTGGGTATCTAGAGCCCGTTATTAACGGGCTTAATTCACTAGTTTCATATAACTGATAATATTGTAGCCAATCTGTCACATGGCTCCTTACACTTTCCATTGATTTCAGTTTAGGTTCCCCCTCTGTAAAATACAGCAATTCCCTGTAAATTACCAACTGTCTGTCCATATTAATTCTCTTTGTTGTAATAGCCTCCACAAGAGACAGCCATAAAGGTGTTTTCCTTTCCAGCAGATTTTTATATTTCTCCCAAACTCTATACAGATTCTTCCTAAGGATATAGTTAATAAAACTTTTATAAATTTTCGCCTTCCCATACCGAAGACATGCAGGCCAGCCGAATTTTAAGTCATGACCTTGTAAATCCAGGGTGTCTGCCTCCAGAAACACCCCTCCCCCTCAGCATTGGGCTCAGTGTGGTTGATCTGCACCTTGCATTGTTTTATTGGTTAACCCATCAGAGGTTAAAGGGATCAACAACTACATGACATTTAGAAAACACCTGAAGGCAGCCCTGTTTAGGGAAGTTTTTAATCTGTGATGTGTTAATGTATTTTAATGTTTGCTGGAAGCCGCCCAGAGTGGCTGGGGAGACCCAGCCAGATGGGCGAGGTACAAATAATAAATTATTATTATTATTATTATTATTGGTAACGTAAGAGGGGAGAAATGACTCTGCCTCACACTTGACCTAAGCACAACTAACTCCAAGAGCTCCTGACTAGGCGTTTGGCCAAAAAAGACAGTCACGAGGAATATAACGAAAGACAGGGAAGAGCCTAGGCTCTGTCGTGACACTCCCTGAATTGGGATATTAGAACTAATTACTAAACTGAAATAAATCTTTACTCAAAAGAAGAAAAGAACACAAAGCAGCAAATTAAACTTAAAACTGGTAAACTGAAATGACTTAAGTAGCTTAAACTGCAAAATAGGAAACTGAAATAACCAAATAAACCTAACGAGATGCCAGCTAATACCCCGTTTCACTGGGCTGCCAGTTTTCTCAAAGATAGTAAGATTTCTAAAAGCTCTAAGAGCTTGTAAGATTCCTTCTTGAGAAAAAAGAAAATGAGCAGTCTGAAAGGATATATATATATCTACAATAGCTAATGAAACCCACTGTGCATTTTTTAAATAATTTTTGGCAAAGTTACGTTGACGACCTTTTCTTGATTTATAACAACAGTAATAGACTAAATAGCTTCTTCGCTTGGTGTCAGGAAATGCATCCCAACATCAAATTTACTACGCACTATCACAGCCAACAGGTGACCTTTCTGGACACAGTGGTATATCGAGATAAGAGTAATAAACTAGCAACCAGAACTTATAAAAAGCCCACTGATAGACCATCGTACTTACACTATAAGTCTTTTCATCCATCTCATTTGAAACGCAATTTACCATACGGTCAGTTTCTAAGAATTAAGAGAAATTCTACCTTGCAGAAAGATTACTACACAAACTGTAATCAAATGGCTCTGGAGTTCGAGAATAGAGGCTATCCTCAACATGTTATAAGATCTGCACAGAGAAGGGCACACAACAGGCCCAGACACACTCTCTTTGAAAAACACCTTAAATTAAAAGAACAGCCTCTATCTTGGTCTCTTGATTTCACTCCACTATCTAACCCCATAGCTCAAGTCATCAGGAAGCATTGGCACATCCTTAAAGAGGTTCCAGGATGTCCAAGCACTCCCCCACACATTGGGTTTCGCAGGACTAAGAACTTTAGAGACATTCTGGTACACGCAGACGTAATCAAAGGGACTCAGCAACAACTGAATAAGATCCAGGGCCATTACAAATGTGGCCATTGTGCCGTTTGCGGCCTAACTATTGAACAGAAAGAATTCACCATTCCCAATACCAACAAGATAATTAAATTGGAGAATTTCTCCAATTGTAATTCCCGCAATGTCGTGTATGCGATAAAATGCACTTGTAATCTCTGGTACATAGGGAGCACCATAAGAATGGTTAAAACCAGGATAATGGAGCACAAAAGTCGAATAGCCAATAAGATTATTGAGGCTCCACTGACCGCACATTTCATAGAGGCTAATCATAGCCCCACAGACTTCAAGTGGTTTGTCGTTTACAAACATAACCAGAAAGAATCAAACCCGGAAATTATGCATAAGAAATTATTACAAAAAGAGGCATATTGGATCCATAGATTCGAATCCCTGACACCGAAAGGCCTTAATATAAACATTGACTTTAGTCCCTTTTTATAACAGCCTAGAGTACGGGTATTGACTTTTATTTAAATCTATGTTTAAACCTTTTTGGTTCAAAAAAACCCCATTTTTCTAAGAAATCCCTCTGCCTTTTTATTTCATCATTGCCATTGACTTTACATCCTGCAACAAACATGTTTGTAGTACTTCTCAACTTTATTTAGCATTTACTCCTTCAACAAGGCGGTGCAGGTATTTTGGTTACTTCAGTTTTCTACTTTACAATTTAAGTTATTGAAGCCAATTCTTTTTACCAGTCTAAAGTCTATTTTGCTGTTTAGTGCTTCTTTTGAGTAAAGATTTACTTCAGTTCAGAACTTAGTTTCTAATATTAAGAACCATAAACATTTAGGGAGTTTTGCTAGTGAGTTTGTTGTAAATCAGTGCCCTGAGACACGCCTTAAATTTTCAGAGAGCACTGTCTCTTTAAGAAACCAGATCCAGTGGAGTATAAATAACAGGAACTAGGAACAACCTGTAGCAGTCTTTCGTTTCAGTTCAACACTTTGGGTGCAGAAATGCCGCTCCTTATGATTTAGTTGGAAGTTTAGACAAACAGGCACTTTGCCAAAAATTATTTTAAAAATGCACAGTGGGTTTCATTAGCTATTGTAGATATATATATATCCTTTCAGACTGCTCATTTTCTTTTTTCTCAAGAAGGAATCTTACAAGCTCTTAGAGCTTTTAGAAATCTTACTACCTTTGAGAAAACGGACAGCCCAGTGAAATGGGGTATTAGCTGGCATCTCGTTAGGTTTATTTGGTTATTTCAGTTTCCTATTTTGCAGTTTAAGCTACTTAAGTCATTTCAGTTTACCAGTTTTAAGTTTAATTTGCTGCTTTGTGTTCTTTTCTTCTTTTGAGTAAAGATTTTTTTCAGTTTAGTAATTAGTTCTAATATCCCAATTCAGGGAGTGTCACGACAGAGCCTAGGCTCTTCCCTGTCTTTCTTTAGGTGTTTGGCCAGGCAATGTTGACTGTTACCTGTTAACCCTGCTCTCTCCTATTTCCCTTTTCTGGTTTTGATTAAACCAATTCATGAACCAAGAACTCAGACACTAATAATGATCCAGGTGTTGTAGATATTCCCATAAACTTACTGTGCGGTTTTTGTGATGCACAGATGACAAGAGGAGAATCGGTCTATTTATTTGTATCCTTTCTTCCTCCTATGATCCTTGTTTATAAAACCCAATAAACCAGTATTCCAAAAAGGAAGGGAAAAGACAGCACACCCTCCCAGATCCCCATCTGCACTGTATCTGCAAAGCAGGATCAACCCACTTTAGAGAGCATTGGCTTCCTCCCACCTAAGAATCCTGGAATCTGTAGTTTCTTAAGGACGCTGAGAGCTCTTTGGAGACAGGGGCGTAGCAAGGGGGCGGGCCGCCCTGGGTTCCACCCCAGAGGGGGTGACACTTTTTTAAAAAATATATTTTTTAAATTTAAAAAAAAATTTTTTTTTAAATTTTAACTTCATTGAAAAAAAGAGATAATAGACACACACACACACACAACCCCCCACACCTCACAAAGTGGCACCATCAGAGGGGGGGGACACTTTTTAATTTTTTTAAATTTTTATCATTTTTTATTATTTTTTATTTATTTTAACTTTATTGAAAAAAAGAGATAATAGACACACACACACACAACCCCCACACCTAGCAAAGTGGCACCATCAGAGGGGGGTGACACTTTTTAATTTTTTTTAAATTAAAGTGGTGGGGGGTGACAAAAAAAAATTCCGTCCCGGGTACCACCTGGGCTTGCTACGCCTCTGTTTGGAGACACCCTCCAAGTGGGCTTTAACAACCTGTCCTTTGTGCCAGGGAATTCAGGACACTCTAGCTGGTGGGGAGAGGGTCTCCCAGTAACTACAGCAATGGGGGGAGGCTGCCTCTTCCACCCCCATCCCTCCCAAGGTTCCTTCCCTCTCCAGCAGTACCTCTCCTGCCTTGGATTCCTTGGGTGGGGAGACCTCTGGGGCATCTCAGCAGGGCTTTCTGTTCAGTCTCCAAAGATCCTCAGGACACTTGAGAGGATGCATGTCTGAACAGGTGTACATGTGTCAAAGTCTGCAGAAGACCCCTGTCGGATGAATGGGTGGTGGGGAAAGCTTTCCTTCTACCTGAAGAACAACGGAGGGTTGGCTTGCATCTGGAGGAACTCAGTATCAGAGAGTCCTGCAGGATCAGGCCAATGGGACTTCCTATTGAGTCCCCCCCTCCTGTTCTTACAGGGGCCTCTTCCGGGAAGCTGGATCCGAGCGCAAGAGCATCTTTCTCCCTGCCTGTGGTTTTCCAGCAACTGGAGTTCAGAAGCATCTTTGCCTCGACGGGGGAGGCAGAGTCGGGCCCTCGTGGTTAGGCGTCTCCCACCGCCCTCTCCTCCTCCATCACTTTGGCAGCAGCAACTAGCAGCCGCTGCAGAGAATCTCCATCCTGGTGAAGAGGCTTAAAAGCTCAGTCTGGGACCAGAAGGGGAAGCGCCCAGGACCGCCACCCGCGTCCCTCTCCTCCTCCCTGCACTGGCCGCCTCCTCTTGGGAAAACCCATCCCATCCTCCAGTGGGAGGGAGTTCCCTAGGTTGAACTCTGCGCCCCATGAAGCAGCTCTTTCTTTTGTCTGCCCTCGATTTCCCAACATTCCTTATTTACGGATGGCAAATGTCAGGCTTTCATTGTTGTTGTTTTGCGTATGCTTTATGCCCGAATGTTTCCGTCTGGCTACAACCCCTGCTGACGAGTGCGGCTGATTCACAAATCTGAAATGGGTTTATCTGCATTGCATTCCATTATTTTCTCCCCAAAATGGCAGCGTCTTGCCACCGTGGAAGAACATAGTTGCAGAGCTCCTGCACACGCGCTCCCTTCCCTGCCTTTGCAGAGAGGAAGCGGGGAGGACCCTCTGCTCACAGACTTGGGTGGTCCCCACATACATTAGCTGAGCAGGCCCCCCAAGCACACCCACCCTGCAGTCCCGGGACCCCCCCTTCTCCTCCAGACTCACCAGATCCCGGAATGCGCCACGGAGGCAGCGCTCGCTCCGCAGGCAGACAAAAACCACCAGCCTCCCTTTGCAGGGACGGACTTTGCAAGGAGGTGCTTTTGCTCCGGAGGACCTGCCCCACCGCCTTTATTTCCTCTCCTCTCTAGTAATCCAGCTCGGCTCCTTTTAACCCTTGGCAAGCCGAGGGCACCAAGCTCACCCCTCTTCTTCCTCTCTGCGCTTTCTCTCTCCAGAGCAGAACTGTGCATTGCGCACACCCGGAGGAGAGGCTTTATTTGGGGGGGGAGCCCTCCTGGTTGGCCTCTGAGCTGCTCCCTTGCAGTGGGGGAAAGCTGGGCAAGGAGCAGGAATCGCCTTCATAGAATCCTAGAATAAGAGAGATGGGGGGAAAGGAGCAGAGAAACCCTCTCTGCAATTTGGAACACCAGTTTGCAAACTGTCACCATCGGGCTGCTGAGCTTCCGCAAGGAGGGCACCTTCAGCGTCGTCATCACCATCATTTTTAATTTGTATACCGTCTTTCTATCTTACAATACTCAAGGTGATTTACAAGCTGAGGAAACAAAAAATGTGCATCTTATAACAATCTAGGTAAAGGTAAAGGACCCCTGACCGTTAGGTCCAGTTGCGGATGACTCTGGGGTTGCGGTGCTCATCTCGCATTATTGGCCGAGGGAGCCGGCGTACAGCTTCCAGGTCATGTGGCCAGCATGACTAAGCTGCTTCTGGCGAAACCAGAGCAGCTCACGGAAACGCCGTTTACCTTCCCGCCAGAGCGGTACCTATTTATCTACTTGCACTTTGACGTGCTTTTGAACTGCTAGGTTGGCAGGAGCAGGGACTGAGGAACGGGAGCTCACCCCTTTGCAGGGATTCGAACCACCGACCTTCTGATCGGCAAGCCCTAGGCTCTGTGGTTTAACCCACAGTGCCACCCACGTCCCAATCTAATGCAATACAAAAATGTGTTAATAAAACAAAACTTTAAAATAAGCAACCTACATCAAAAAAGTAACATTCGATCATTAGAATAGTATAAAATAATAATATCAACATATAAAAGTTAAACAGAAATCCACTCAACAGTTATAATAATTTCTAAACTATAATCAATAAAACAACAGCAAGCTACAGTACATAAAATAATACAATACAAATTGAGAAGCAGAGACTGGAGGGTGGGGCAAGGCAGGTGGAAGGAGGCCTTGCCTGACGAAGTCTCTCCCCTCACCTCTGGAACCTGGCTGGTGTCTCCTTGCAGCAACCTCCTCTCCAGGTGCCCACTGGACTCATACGGATCCCAGACCATGCTGCCCACAACTGGACAGATGTGTAAGGATACCTTGAGGAGGTGCGCATGCCACTTCTCAGCACAGCTTACAGGAGGGGTTTCCAAACTCCCCCCCCCCACAAGCCGCTTGAAAATTACTGGCCACTTAATTATTTCATTCAGTTTATTGTAGCTTTTGTGGTAGAATCACAGAATTGTAGAGTGGGAAGGGGCTCTGGAGATCAACCTTGGGTCCCCAGATGTTTTTGGCCTACAACTCCCATCAACCCTGACCACTGGTCCTGCTACCCAGGGATGATGGGAGTTGTAGGCCAAAAACATCTGGGGACCCAAGGTTGAGAAGGGCTGGTTTAGTCCAACCCCCTGCAATGCAGGAATATGCAGCTGTCCCAGAACCCACGACCTTGATGTTATCAGCCCCATGCCTAGCCAATGGTCTCTGCTAGATGCTCCATGATATTTAATGGTACGTTTTTATTGCTCCTTTTATATCTTACACATTGTCTTTTTTCATATTGCACAAAATTCAAAGTGTAATGCAATATAATATGCTGGATAAGAGAAGGAACTAAAATACAATTAAAAATCAGTATGAATATTTACTGGGGTAGATGTAACGTCTCCCATCTTCAGTGACAAAAAAGCCGGAACAATTTGTCTTCTTATTCATCACTGAGATCTGGCAGAATGAAATATGCGAATGCCACTTCCCAATATCTCAAGGGCTGTCTCATGGAAGAGGGAGCAAGCTTGTTTTCTGCTGCTCCGGAGGACAGGACCCGAACCCATGGCCTCAAGTTACAAGAAAGGAGATTGTGACTAAATATCAGGAATAACCTTCTGGTGGTAAGAGGGTGGTGGATTCTGCTTCCTTGGAGGTTTTCCTGAGGAATCATAGAATAATAATAATAATAATAATAATAATAATAATAATAATTTATTATTTATATCCCGCCCATCTGGCCGGGTCTCCCCGGCCACTCTAGGCGGCTTCCATCATACATTAAAATACATACACATGTTACAGATTAAAAACTTCCCTGAACAGGGCTGTCTTCAGGCATCTTCTAAATGTCAGATAGTTGTTAGTACCTTTGACTTCTGATGGGAGGGCGTTCCACAGGGCGGGCGCCACTACCGAGAAGGCCCTCTGCCTGGTTCCCTGTAGCTTTGCTTCTCGCAATGAGGGAACCGCCAGAAGGCCCTCGGCGCTGGATCTCAGTGTCCGGGCTGAACGGTGGGGGTGGAGACGCTCCTTCAGGTATACAGGACCGAGGCCGTTTAGAATCATAAGAGTTGGAAGAGACCATAAGGGCCATCCAGTCCAACCCCCTGCCAAGCAGGAAACACCATCAAAGCATTCCTGACAGGTGGCTGTCAAGCCTCTGCTTAAAGACCTCCAAAGAAGGAGACTCCACCACACTCCTTGGCAGCAAATTCCACTGTCAAACAGCTCTTACTGTCAGGAAGTTCTTCCTAATGTTTAGGTGGAATCTTCTTTCTTGTAGTTTGAATCCATTGCTCCGTGTCCGCTTCTCTGGAGCAGCAGAAAACAACCTTTCTCCCTCCTCTATATGACATCCTTTTATATATTTGAACATGGCTATCATATCACCCCTTAACCTTCTCTTCTCCAGGCTAAACATACCCAGCTCCCTAAGCCGTTCCTCATAAGGCATCGTTTCCAGGCCTTTGACCATTTTGGTTGCCCTCCTCTGGACACGTTCCAGCTTGTCAGTATCCTTCTTGAACTGTGGTGCCCAGAACTGGACATAGTATTCCAGGTGAGGTCTGACCAGAGCGGAATACAGTGGTACTATTACAGTACTTCCCTTGATCTAGATGCTATACACCTATTGATGCAGCCCAGAATTGCATTGGCTTTTTTAGCTGCTGCATCACACTGTTGACTCATGTCAAGTTTGTGGTCTACCAAGACTCCTAGATCCTTTTCACTTGTACTGCTCTCAAGCCAGGTATCACCCATCCTGTATTTGTGCTTTTCATTTTTTTTGCCCAAGTGTAGTACTTTACATTTCTCCCTGTTAAAATTCATCTTGTTTGCTTTGGCCCAATTCTCTAATCTGTTAAGGTCATTTTGAAGTGTGATCCTGTCCTCTGGGGTATTAGCCACCCCTCCCAATTTGGTGTCATCTGCAAACTTGATCAGGATGCCCTCAAGCCCATCATCCAAGTCATTGATAAAGATGTTGAATAAGACTGGGCCCAAGACAGAACCCTGTGGCACCCCACTAGTCACTTCTCTCCAGGATGAAGAGGAGCCATTGATGAGCACCCTTTGGTTTCGGTCAGTCAGCCAGTTACAAATCCACTGAATGGTAGCATTGTCTAGCCCGCATTTTACCAGCTTCTTTACAAGAATATCATGGGGCACCTTGTCAAATGCCTTGCTGAAATCAAGATAGGCTACATCCACAGCGTTCCCTTCGTCTACCAGGCTTGTAATTCTGTCAAAAAATGAGATCAGATTAGTCTGACATGACTTATTTTTCAGAAACCCATGCTGACTTTTAGTGATCACAGCGTTCCTTTCTAGGTGCTCACAGACCGTTTGCTTAATGATCTGCTCTAGAATCTTTCCTGGTATTGATGTCAGGCTGACTGGGCGGTAATTGTTTGGGTCCTCTCTTTTCCCCTTTTTGAAAATAGGGACAACATTTGCCCTCCTCCAGTCTGCTGGGACTTCACCTGTTTTCCAGGAATTCTCAAAGATTACTGCCAGTGGTTCTGAAATCACCTCTGCCAGTTCTTTTAATACTCTGGGATGTAGTTCATCTGGCCCTGGAGACTTGAATACATCTAAACTAGCCAAGTATTCTTGTACTACCTCCTTACTTATTCTGGGCTGTGTTTTCCCTGCTGAATCATCTGCTCCATATTCTTCAGGTCGGGCATTGTTTTCTTTTTTGGAGAAGACTGAGGCAAAGAAGGTATTGAGGAGTTCTGCCCTTTCTGCGTCCCGTTCGCATTTCACCTTCTTCTCCTCTAAGTGACCCCACTGTTTCCTTGTTCTTTCTTTTGCTACGGACATACCCATAAAAGCCCTTTTTATTGCTTTTAACCTCTCTAGCAAGCCTGAGTGCATTCTGTGCTTTAGCTTTTCTGACTTTGTCTCTACACGTGTTGGCTATTTGTTTGAATTCCTCTCTGGTGGTTTCCCCCTTTTTTCCATTTTTTGTACATATCCCTTGTAAATCTTAACTCAGTTAAAAGTTATTTAGATAGCCACCCTGGCTTCTTTAGGCACCTTCCATGTTTTCGTCTCATTGAATCACAGAATCACAGAATCATAGAGTTGGAAGAGACCACAAGGGCCATCCAGTCCAACCCCCTGCCAAGCAGGAAACACCATCAAAGCATTCCTGACAGGTGGCTGTCAAGCCTCTGCTTAAAGACCTCCAAAGAAGGAGACTCCACCACACTCCTTGGCAGCAAATTCCATTGTCGAACAGCTCTTACTGTCAAGAAATTCTTCCTAATGTTTAGGTGGAATCTTCTTTCTTGTAGTTTGAATCCATTGCTCCGTGTCCGCTTCTCTGGAGCAGCAGAAAAACAACCTTTCTCCCTCCTCTATATGACATCCTTTTATATATTTGAACATGGCTATCATATCACCCCTTAACCGTCTCTTCTCCAGGCTAAACATACCCAGCTCCCTAAGCCGTTCCTCATAAGGCATCGTTTCCAGGCCTTTGACCATTTTGGTTGCCCTCCTCTGGACACGTTCCAGCTTGTCAATATCCTTCTTGAACTGTGGTGCCCAGAACTGGACACAGTATTCCAGGTGGGGTCTGACCAGAGCGGAATACAGTGGTACTATTACTTCCCTTGATCTAGATGCTATACTCCTATTGATGCAGCCCAGAATTGCATTGGCTTTTTTAGCTGCTGCATCACACTGTTGACTCATGTCAAGTTTGTGGTCTACCAAGACTCCTAGATCCTTTTCACTTGTACTGCTCTCAAGCCAGGTATCACCCATCCTGTATTTGTGCCTTTCATTTTTTTTGCCCAAGTGTAGTACTTTACATTTCTCCCTGTTAAAATTCATCCTGTTTGCCTTGGCCCAGTTCTCTAATCTGTTAAGGTCATTTTGAAGTGTGATCCTGTCCTCTGGGGTATTAGCCACCCCTCCCAATTTGGTGTCATCTGCAAACTTGATCAGGATGCCCTCAAGCCCATCGTCCAAGTCATTGATAAAGATGTTGAATAAGACTGGGCCCAAGACAGAACCCTGTGGCACCCCACTAGTCACTTCTCTCCAGGATGAAGAGGAGCCATTGATGAGCACCCTTTGGGTTCGGTCAGTCAGCCAGTTACAAATCCACTGAATGGTAGCATTGTCTAGCCCGCATTTTACCAGCTTCTTTACAAGAATATCATGGGGCACCTTGTCAAAGGCCTTGCTGAAATCAAGATAGGCTACATCCACAGTGTTCCCTTCGTCTACCAGGCTTGTAATTCTGTCAAAAAATGAGATCAGATTAGTCTGACATGACTTATTTTTCAGAAACCCATGCTGACTTTTAGTGATCACAGCGTTCCTTTCTAGGTGCTCACAGACCGTTTGCTTAATGATCTGCTCTAGAATCTTTCCTGGTATTGATGTCAGGCTGACTGGGCGGTAATTGTTTGGGTCCTCTCTTTTCCCCTTTTTGAAAATAGGGACAACATTTGCCCTCCTCCAGTCTGCTGGGACTTCACCTGTTTTCCAGGAATTCTCAAAGATTACTGCCAGTGGTTCTGAAATCACCTCTGCCAGTTCTTTTAATACTCTGGGATGTAGTTCATCTGGCCCTGGAGACTTGAATACATCTAAACTAGCCAAGTGTTCTTGTACTACCTCCTTACTTATTCTGGGCTGTGTTTCCCCTGCTGAATCATCTGCTCCATATTCTTCAGGTCGGGCATTGTTTTCTTTTTTGGAGAAGACTGAGGCAAAGAAGGTATTGAGGAGTTCTGCCCTTTCTGCGTCCCCTGTTCGCATTTCACCATCTTCTCCTCTAAGTGACCCCACTGTTTCCTTGTTCTTCCTTTTGCTACGGACATACCCATAAAAACTCTTTTTATTGCTTTTAACCTCTCTAGCAAGCCTGAGTTCATTCTGTGCTTTAGCTTTTCTGACTTTGTCTCTACATGTGCTGGCTATTTGTTTGAATTCCTCTCTGGTGGTTTCCCCCTTTTTCCATTTCTTGTACATATCCCTTTTAAATCTTAACTCAGTTAAAAGTTCTTTAGATAGCCACCCTGGCTTCTTTAGGCACCTTCCATGTTTTCGTCGCATTGGTACTGCTTGAAGTTGTGCTTTTAATATCTCCCTTTTAACAAACTCCCATCCATCATGAACTCCCATCCCTTTTAGTATTACTGACCATGGGATCACATCCAGCATTTCCCTAAGTTTTCTGAAGTCGGCTTTCTTAAAGTCTAGAATTTGAGTCTTAGTATGCTTGGTTGCTCCTTTCTGATGTATAATAAACTCCAGAAGAGCATGATCACTCCCACCTAATGATCCTGCCACTTCTACCCCACTAACCAGGTCATCACTATTGGTTAGGACCAGATCTAAAATGGCTGATCCTCTTGTTGCTTCTACCACTTTCTGGACAATGAAGTTGTCTGCAAGGCCAGTGAGGAATCTGTTCGACCTTATGCTCTTGGCTGAGTTTGACATCCAACAAATATCAGGATAGTTGAAATCCCCCATTACTACTATCTCATTTCCTTTTGAATGCTTGGTCATCTGTTCCAGGAAGGCATCATCTATGTCCTCAGTTTGGCTCGGGGGTCTATAGTAAACTCCCACAATGAGATCACTGTTATTTTTCTCTCCCTTAATTTTGACCCAGATACTCTCAATTTGGCTTTGAAGTTTTAAATCATGGATCTCTTCACAGGTATACACATCCCTGACATATAATGCCACTCCTCCTCCTTTCCTGTTTGGTCTATTTCTCTGAAATAGATTGTATCCCTCTATTACTACATTCCAATCATGAGACTCATCCCACCAGGTTTCAGTGATGCCTATTATGTCGTATTTAGTTTGCTGTATCAAGAGCTCAAGTTCATCTTGTTTATTTCCCATGCTCTGTGCATTTGTATACAGACATTGAAAACCATTGATCATTCCCCCTAGTCTCCTACTTAAGGATTGTTTTCCTCCCACCACTAGGTCTGTGTGCTGTTTGCTCCATTTGGTCCTTGACTTTTGGATGATCATCTTCAGCATTTGATAGACTCCTACCTTCAGGACCACTGTCTCCCTCCCCCACATAAGTCAGTTTAAAGCCCTCCTGATGAGGTTTTTGAGATTGTTGGCAAAAACATTCCTCCCAACCCTTGTGAGGTGCAGCCCATCACTTGCCAGAAGTCCATCTTCAAGAAACTGCAGGCCGTGATCTAAGAATCCAAACCGTTCCTGCCGGCACCATTTGCGAAGCCAGTTGTTCACTTCTCCTATTTTCCCCTCTCTTCCTGGGCCACGGCGTTCAACTGGGAGGACAGATGAGATGACAATTTGTGCATTTAATTGCTTCAGCTTCCTGCCCAGAGCCTCATAATCACTTTTGATCTTCTGGAGGCTATGGCTTGCGGTGTCATTGGTTCCCACATGGACTAAAAGGAAGGGGTTTTTATCCGTAGGTTTTATTATTCCTTGCAGCCGTTCTGTAACATCATGGATCTTGGCCCCGGGGAGACAGCATACCTCTCGAGACATCTTGTCAGGCCCACAGATCACTGCTTCGGTACCCCTCAGTAGGGAATCCCCTATCACCACTACACGTCTCCTCTTAGGCTTGGTCGGGATTCTTACACGTGCTGTCCCTTCCAAGGTCGCCTGCACATTCCCGGAGGACTGACTATGCTGCTCGTCTTCATATACCTCATCAACTGTGATGAGGGAGAGATCTTCCAATGGAGTCTGGTCTTCATCTTCCAGATTTGAGAGCACTTCAAATTGATTTTGTAGTTCTAAACACTCAGAGCGATCCCTGGGCATTCTACTTCTGTGAGTCACGTTCCTCCATACATCTGGCTCCTGAGTTGGGGAACTGATCTCCTCCTCAGGGATGTGCCCTGTCTCCTGCTTGGTGGAGACAGTGTGCTCTGCTGCATCCAAGAAAAGCTCCAGCTCTTTAATTTTCTGGAGCGTAGATACACGGGCCTGAAGTTGCTGGACCTTGTCTTCGAGTATGGCAACCAACTTGCAGTTGCTGCAGGTGTAGCTGTCTACAACCTTTGGCAAGAAGACAAACATTGCGCAGGAATTACAGGCGACTACAGTTGTTCCTTCCCCCTCCTGAAGTTGCCGGACCTTGTCTTCTAGTAGGGCAACCAACTTGCACTTGCTGCAGGTGTAGCTGCCTACATCCTTTGGCAAGAAGGCAAACATTGCGCAGGAATTGCAGGCGACTACAGTTGTTCCCTCACCCTCCATCTTGAAGCTTGAAGTCAGGACACACAAAAAAGAAGCCTAGGTCTCCCCAAGTAAACGTTTGAGACTAGCTCTCCTCAATTTAAAAGATAGGTCAAACTGCGCGCGCCGCTAGGCGCGTGCCGCTACCCTCCAGGCACTGATTAGCTCCGCCCACAGCTAGTCACCAGACAAACACACACACACAAGCCAGAAACAAACTCTCTCGCACACACAAGCCTGGGAAACACACAAACAAATAAGGAAACAAATAAGCACACAAACTTAATCACACACAGCCCCAAAAAGACAAACCCTCAAAACCTACAAGCTCAGCTCACCTTGTGCTCCCTCCTCAGTCGCTGCCCTCCAGGCACTGATTAGCTCCGCCCTACAAGCTCAGCTCACCTTTTGCCTACTTCCTCAGTCTCTGCCCTCCAGGCACTGATTAGCTCCGCCCACAGCTAGTCACCAGACAAACACACACACACAAGCCAGAAACAAACTCTCTCGCACACACAAGCCTGGGAAACACACAAACAAATAAGGAAACAAATAAGCACACAAACTTAATCACACACAGCCCCAAAAAGACAAACCCTCAAAACCTACAAGCTCAGCTCACCTTGTGCTCCCTCCTCAGTCGCTGCCCTCCAGGCACTGATTAGCTCCGCCCTACAAGCTCAGCTCACCTTTTGCCTACTTCCTCAGTCTCTGCCCTCCAGGCACTGATTAGCTCCGCCCACAGCTAGTCACCAGACAAACACACACACACAAGCCAGAAACAAACTCTCTCGCACACACAAGCCTTGTGCTCCCTCCTCAGTCGCTGCCCTCCAGGCACTGATTAGCTCCGCCCTACCATTGGTACTGCTTGAAGTTGTGCTTTTAATATCTCCCTTTTAACAAACTCCCATCCATCATGAACTCCCTTCCCTTTTAGTATTACTGACCATGGGATCACACCCAGCGTTTCCCTGTTTTCTGGTCGGCTTTCTTAAAGTCTAGAATTTGAGTCTTAATATGCTTGGTTGCTCCTTTCTGCTGTATAATAAACTCCAGAAGAGCATGATCACTCCCACCTAATGATCCTGCCACTTCTACCCCACTAAACGGGTGAGGTTTCATAGCCAGATGTCAGATGCTCAACAAAGGTTTTCCAGCTCCACAATGGTCCTACCTCACAAGGTTGGCGCAACCCCTAGAACCTTTTGCCTGGGCAGAGATTGAAGAGATGCTGCAAAGGAAGGGATTAATGCTCTGCACCAGAGCTTATTATGTTCTATGGTTATTCTTAATGCCAGAGGATTCCACCACCACCCCACTCCTCTTCCAACTTTCTCTCTCTAGGATGGGGTTGCCTGCTTCTTGAGAGCCTTTTCCCCTTCCAGCCCCTCCTCCTGTTCCTGGCCAAGGGAGGGAGCAGCTCAGAGCCCAGCCAGGAGCGTCCCTCAAAATAAAGCATCTCTGGCTGTGCACAATGCACTGGGCTCCTCCAGAACTTCTGCTTTCCAGAGGAAGAGATGGGTGGCCTGGGTCTTCTTCTTCTTCCTCTCCCTTCCTGCAATGCGAAGCTGGTGGCTGTTGCATCTCTGCTGCTCTGCAAGTGAAGCCTCAGTGGTGCCTTCTGAGGTCTAGTGGGTCTCCCCTCTCTTCCACCATAGGGTGCATTGGGGAGAAGGGGGAGTCCCAGGGCAGTTGGGGAGCCCGTTCACACACCCTACAAGTGCCCCTCTTTTCCAGGGCTGTCTCCGATATAGAGAAGCTGTCCTGGTTTCTGATTTTATCCCAGAATGCCCCATTTCCCCTTTGGACATCCCTATTTTCATTGGAGATGTGTTGGAGGGGATGGAGCTATCCAACCCCCAAACAGTCTGAAGGCAGCCCTGCATAGGGAAGGTTTTTTGGTTTAAAGTTTTATGATGTTTTTATATGTGTTGGAAGCTGCCCAGAGTGGCTATGGCATGGGACATCCCTATTTGAACCACTGAGATGTTGGAGGGTATGTGTTCTGCCCATGCATGGGGGGACCCTGAAGTCAGGGAGCAGAGGGTCCTGCCCCCTTCCTCTCTGCAAAGCCAGGAAAAGTTCGAGGTAGGTTTCCTTTGATCCACTTTGGGGAGGGGGCCTCTGGGTCAGGACAGCATGAGATATTGGCGCCCACCCCGATAGAGCCAAGTGGGGCAGCCTGCCCACCGGCACAGCCATTGCCCCACAAGACAGAATGAGCTGCATTGGTCCCATGCCTCCGGGCAGTGGAGGGACTCCCTGCCCTCAAGGCAACGTTCCACCTCCCTGAGGACTGGCTGCATCAAAACGGAAACCTGACTCGCCCAATAAATAAACAAGGAAGATGGAGGTCCGAGAAAAGAAAAGGCTTCTTCCTGCGGCGCAGAGTTAGACCTGGTATACTCCAGAGGTTAGGGTGAGGAAACAAGCTGGGAGATGGTTGAAGTGGAGGAAAATTATGGTCGAAGGCAACAAACACTGGTGAGGGTTCATCATGGAGCCTTCCTAGTAGCAGGGAAGCAAGCAAGCAAGCAGACTTTGCTGTCTCAATAATGTTCCAATGTTTCACTTTAACTGGGATTCACCTTTTGGAATGTATTAGGCATGGTTTCTGTGTGTTCTGCATTTGTGAATCTCCCCCTCTTACGCTGCATTGCATCTCACCTTACCTGACCCTGAAAGTGGTACAAAGCGCAGGATGTTTGAGCACCAGAGTGTAAATCATCTCTCCATGAAGCTATCTGAGGCCCAGGAAGAGGATTTTATGATGCTCTTCCGTCACTGAAGGTCGGGTTACCAGGGTAATGCTGGACAGCTGAGACCTGAAATGGTCAACCGTTCTGCCCGTTCTGCCCAGTTCTGTCTGTCCTAAGCAGAGGGACCTCTACTTACTACAGTGTTTACAGCCTTTTTTGACAGCCTTTAATGATCCTGGCCCAACTGAACTGGCTGCCATTTAGCTTCCACACCGAATTCAAAGTGCTGGTTTTGACCTATAAAGCCATTATATTATTATTATTATTATTATTACTGCTACTACTACTTCTGACAATTTATGAAACTACAGTAAAACTAACAAACATTAATAACTTCCCTATCTAACATTCAGATAATTTTTTATTTTCTTAATATCTAACAAGAGGGAGTTCCACAAGGCAGGTGACACTATCAAAAAGGCCCCCTGCCTAGTTCCCTGTAACCTCACTTCCCACAATCACGGAACTGGCAGAAGGCCTTCGGAAGTGGAACTTAGTGTCTGGGTTGTACATATTAATCAAAGTCTCTGAAAATTTAATTCATATACACCCATGGTCTGGTTTCTCCCCACTGTGACGTCTTTGATGGTCTCTGAGACTGGTCTTCTGACTGAAGCTCTTTCCACATTCCAAGCATTGATATGGTTTCTCCCCTGTATGAATTCTTTGATGGGAAGTGAGACTTTCCTTCCGGGTGAAGCTCTTTCCACATTCCAAACACTGATATGGTTTCTCCCCTGTATGAATTCTTTGATGGGATGTGAGACTTTCCTTCCGGGTGAAGCTCTTTCCACATTCCAAACACTGATATGGTTTCTCCCCTGTATGAATTCTTTGATGGGCTGTGAAACTTTCCTTCCAGGCGAAGCTCTTTCCACATTCCAAGCACTGATATGGTTTCTCCCCTGTATGAATTCTTTGATGGGATGTGAGACTTTCCTTCCGGGTGAAGCTCTTTCCACATTCCAAACACTGATATGGTTTCTCCCCTGTATGAATTCTTTGATGGGATGCGAGACTTTCCTTCCAGGCGAAGCTCTTTCCACATTCCAAGCACTGATATGGTTTCTCCCCTGTATGAATTCTTTGATGGGCTGTGAGATGGACCCTCTGACTGAACCTCTTCCCACATTCCAAACACTGATATGGTTTCTGTCCGCTGTGAGTTTTTTGATGCAAAAGTAGATGGAAGTTTTGATTGAAGGTCTTCCCACATTCCCAACACTGATATGGTTTCTCCCCTGTATGAATTCTTTCATGGGCTATGAGATTTAACTTCCGGGTGAAGCTCTTTGCACATTCTAAACACTGATATGGTTTCTCCCCTGTATGAATTCTTTGATGTGTTGTGAGATGGGCACTTTTACGAAAACTCTTTCCGCATTCCAAGCACTGATATGGCTTCTCCCCTGTATGAATCTGTTGATGGGCTGTGAAACTTTTCTTCCAGGTGAAGCTCTTCCCACATTGCAAGCATTGATAATATTTCTTCCCAAAGGGATTTCTTTGGAGGGAAGTGGAATGGGAGCTTTGACTGAAGTTCTCTCTACACTCAGAATATTGACATTGCTTCTCCATTGTGTCTCCCTGGTTCTTAATTTCCAATTCATCACCATCTACGACAAAGAAAGAAACAGATGACAGCCTCAGGAAGAATCGCAGCCCTCGATTATTGATCTTTGCTAATTAATGCTTGGGACAGAGGAAGAACTGAAGGGAATTAAAAGTAAGGTCTTACAACAGGCTTCACTGCTTTTGTTGACAGGCATTAATGAACATATTTGTGGGAACCTGAGTGTCAGGAGTGGGGCAGCAATAAATCACACGGAGTAAGTGAAGTTAACTCTTTATGAGAAGAAACAGGCTGCTCAGAAGTGTCAGGTCTAGTGAGCAAAGCAATACTTCCCTCTGGGTCTGGCCCCTGTTAGGCAGTTGTGGGGACTGAAGGTCCCTGCCTTCCCACAGCTGACTAAGATTCTCCCAGATTCTTCCCAAGGGATCTTAAATTCCAAAAGAGATATCATGATCCAACAGGGAGCCTTACTGAGAGAGTCCATGATCCCACAATTCTCCTCCATGACTTCCTTATGCAGTGCTCTCTGGTCAGGATCCAGCAAAGCCCACTCCTCGTCTGTGAAATGAACAGCTATATCTTCAAAGCACACTGGATCCTAAAAGAAGAAGAAAAAAGTCTTGCTCTCAGAAAGCAGAAAGATTATCTTCTACACATTGCTCTGCTGTTTTCTGCCTGGCTGCCCCATCTCTCAGCCTCTGTTCCCACAATGCTCCTTCTCCCTACCTGATCTGGTTCCAGAGATGCTGCTTCTCGTCTGCCTTCATGCAAAGATGGATGAGGAGGTCTTTCACTCATGTGGTGAAACCTGGCCACTGTTTTTTATGGTTTGTCAACTGTTTAGAAGTCTATCTTAGCATTAAATATTAAATTGGTAAATAAAACTGCAACGACTGATAAATAATACTAGCAGCATTCAGAAGGCTAGTGTCAGGGACGTGCCCTCCCCTGCCAATCCGGGACTGAGTGGGTACCGGCAGCCTCAGCCTCTGTTGTCGATGGACACGTCTCCCAGTGAGTCAGCCAGCTCCTCCCCGGGGGAGGAGGAGTTACCAGGAAGGAGCCAGGTGGGAAGAGGTCTCCAGGATGATGCAGAGAGACCTAGCACCGCTCAGCAGACCCACTCTGAGGGGGAAACACCGTTTCCGGCGCCTGCTTTACACAGAAGGGTCAGGGGAGAAAGGAGGCGGCACTTGAGGGTGCCAAGACTGGTGTTGGCGCCGCTAGAGGAGGGGGGCACTTCCGGAATCTGACAGCTAGTGAACATGAGGTGATTGTTAATCATTCTCAGCACAATCATAAACCTTCTGGAATAGCATTTTAAGCCTTTTTAAGGGTAGTTTTGACGGACGTCAAGAGCAGGAGCCTCTTTGCCTGCAATGTTCCTTCTCCCTACCTGATTTGGTTCCAGAGCTGATGTTTCTCCTCTGCCTCCATGCAAAGATGGATGAGGTCTCCCTGGCATCATTCTGTCACCTGTGAGACAAAGGGAAGTGGCAGGCAGGCCATTAGCACATGCTTTCCTTAGAGGTGAAGCAGTGCACCTCTAACTACAGATGGTGCGCTTTAAGGTAATCCAGTAAACTAATCCAGAATGCGGCTGCCAGACTTGTGACTGGGAGGAGCCGCTGGGACCATTATCACGCTGGTCCTGAAAGACCTACACTGGCTCTTAGTATGTTTCCGAGCACAATCCAATATTTTGGTATTGACCTTTGAAGCCCTAAATGGCCTCGGCCCAATATAAAGATATCTTTTAAAAGACATCTGAAGGCAGCCCTGGTTAGGGAAGTTTTTAATGTTTAATGCTGTATTGTGTTTTTAATATTCGGTGTGTGAGCCATCCAGAGTGGCTGGGGAAACCCAGCCAGATGGGTGGGGTATGAATAATAAATTATTATTATAATGAGATTCAGAAGCAATACAAACACAAGTGAGTGAGAATTTTTTATTCTAAACAGGAAGCATTAAATACATTACCAAGCAAGCACTTCGATCTGCCCCTGGGAAGCCCTCAAGAAGTGGCAAAGTGACCCCCAGGTAGCCTCAGGTTGCATGACCTTCCGGCCATGAGCTCAAAAACCATCGGATTTATAGATAGCTAAGCTGTGTGGTAGGGACGCAGGTGGCCCTGTGGGTTAAAGCACAGAGCCTAATGGGTTAAACCATTAGTGGGATCCTCATTTAGATATTTAAGTGTGCAGGTCTTCAAAGATAAACTATATTGCCATAATTATGGTTGATTGTGGTCCAAAATGAAGCCAGAGATAGACATTGTCTCGTTGGAATCTTTCACTTTTCAGTAGAAGAGCTACCATAAAAATTATGCCCTTACCTGGATTCACATACATTTATGTACTTATTCTATACACTATGGGACACGGGTGGAGCTGTGAGTTAAACCACAGAGCCTAGGGCGAACCGATCAGAAGGTTGGCGGTTCAAATCCACGCGATGGGGTGAGCTCCTGTTGCACGGTCCCAGCTCCTGCCAACCTAGCAGTTTGAAAGCGCATCAAAGTGGAAGTAGATAAAAAGGTACCGCTACAGCGTGAAGGTAAACACCGTTTCCATGTGCTGCTCTGGTTCGCCAGAAGTGGCTTTGTCATGCTGGCCACATGACCTGGAAGCTGTACATCAGTTCCCTCGGCCAATAATGCGAGATGAGCGCCGCAACCCCAGAGTTGGTCACGACTGGACCTAATGGTCAGGGGTCCCTTTACCTTTACCCATTGGAAGCCACTCAGAGTGGCTGAGGATGATTACTATAACTCATGGGCCTTAGAAAAAGTCTCACCTACTGCGTGCACTTTGACATTTGTGTTTTAGCTATGTAAAAATACACCTCCAGCAGCTCAGGCAGATGTGCTACCAGGAGACCAAAGAACCCTGTGAGGTTTGCAGCTGGCTCTATCACCTTTGCCACCAGTGGCTGAAGCCAGAAAGGCACACGAAAGCTCAGATGCTGGACCTGGTGATCTTGGAGCAGTTCCTGGCTGTTCTTCCAACAGGAGATGGAACACCTCCCCTACTTTGGGCTCTTGGCCCCAAGCATCCTCCCCCCAAAGATGGAAAGAACCCACCAATTAGTTCTGAAATCCATAGAATGCGACCAAACGGAGAAAAAGCTCCTTCCTCCTTACCCAGTGGCCTCTCTCTCCTGAGCAACGGAGTCTTCTCTGCCTCAGAGGAATCTTGGCTCCTTTCTGCAAACAGATCCTTTCCCTGAAAGAGCAACAAGGATTGAAAAGAGAGAATGGGAATTAAGATTAGAAAAGGAATGGCAAATTTCTGCAAAGATAATCTTTCCCTGAAAGAGCAACAAGGATTCAGAACAGAGGATGGAGAGAAATATTAGAAAAGGAATGGCAAAGGAAAAACCATTTGGGAATGCTTTCCAAAAGCTTAGTAGAGGAATTCAGGATAATCTCTCTCATGTTCAGAGCCCCTGGAGAGTATCCAGAGAAAAGTCTCTCTCACCCGCTGCTCTGCCTCCTTCCTCTCCTCTGCCTGACTGAGGAGGAATCCTTCGGCCAGGGCCACCGCCTGGGAACTGGTCTCCGCTCCACATTCCCTCACCCAGCTCTCCATCTCGGGTGGAAGGACAGCCAGGAACTGCTCCAAGATCACCAGGTCCAGCATCTCAGCTTTCGTGTGCCTTTCTGGCTTCAGCCATTGACGGTAAAGGTGGTAGAGGCGACTGCAAACTTCTCGGGGTCCTTCAGTCTCCTGGTAGCAGAACTGCCTGAACTGTTGACTCTGCACATTTAAGCGGAGGGTGTCCTCCTCACCCAGGATCTTCTGCACAGAGTTTTCCCAGAATCCCCCACTGCTCCCAGTGTTTATGACATGGCCTCTTCCTGCTTCTGGGCCAGCTGTGTCTTGCTCATCCATCTTGGCTCTCAGGAAGTCTCCAAGAGATCAGAAGGAAGCCCTTGTTCCTCTGCCCAGTTCCATCTGTATTAAGTGTCTGCAAATCCTACAAAGCAAATACATTGTTCTGTTATGAAACAGATACATGGCCACAGGAAGAAAAATATTCCCTGAGCAAACGTGGATGAGTCTTGGACTACAGCCCAGACTCTGAACTGCCTTCAAAAATGAAAGAGAAGTCAGCATCTAGTCCTCCTAAATATAATAATAATAATAATAATAATAATAATAATAATAATAATAATTAATAATTTATTATTTATACCCCGCCCATCTGGCTGGGTTTCCCCAGCCACTCTGGGCGGCTTTCAACAGAGCATTAAAATATAATAATCTATAAAACATTAAAAGCCTCCCTAAACAGGGCTGCCTTCAGATGTCTTCTAAAGGTCTGGTAATTGTTGTTTTCTTTGACATCTGAAGGGAGGGCGTTCCACAGGAATAATAATAATTTATTATTTATAAAGTTACTATACAAAATGTGCAGGAAACCTAGACAATTTCTGTCGGATGAATCGGCCTATTTGCTCCTGTCTTTCAGTGTTTGCAATCAGTGAAAGAAGTCAGAACTGTGATTGACAAGCGGGTCATTTGTACAAGTGTAAATCAGACACTAGGCTATAGCCTCTTCTGCCACCGCAGGCGCTGCACCCTTCCACCCCTTTGACTTCCTCCCCAAAGGACTCCCTCCCATTGTCTCCAGAGAAGAGATAGATGCCAGCCAGCCAACCTTGGGGTCCTCTAGGGCTGCTCTCCCTCCCTCCCTCCCCCAATTCAGGGCCCATTTCTTTCCTGCTTCTGCCTCAGTTTCTAGCATGTGGATTCTCCAATGTCCTCAAGACACACTACTGGGGTGGAGTCCCTTATATCTGAGAGCCAAAGAACAGTGCTAAAAAGCAAGCAAAGAATGACTAACTCTGTTCTCAGCTCTGTTCTTTTTTCTGATTTTGTTTAAACCTATTCCTCAGAGACTGTTCTCTAATAATGAAACATATGTTGTAGATATTCCCGTAAACTAATTGTGATATACAAATGACAAGAGAAGACTCGGTCAATTTCTTTGTATCCTTTCTTATTCCTTGCTTTCTCCTTTTGCTTCAACCCACATGCTCCCAGGAGGTATTTTCCCTCAGAGCCAGAGCAGAGTGTGAGGGTGCAGCGCCTCAGAGATGCCACCAGAGGGCGGGAGCTTCTCTCTCTCTCTGATTGGCTGCCAGCCCTTTTGGAGGGAAAATCCAAGGAGCCCTTTCTGAGGGAGAGAGTTGGACAGGGCCTGATCTGAGAGGGGAGAGGGGGATTATTTTATTATTATTATTATTATTATTATTATTATTATTATTATTATTATTATTATTCAAAGAGGCTCTGTCTGAGGGAGAACTAGCTCTGATCTGAGAGGGGAGATGGGGATATTATTATTGTTATTATGATTATTATTCAGAGAGGCTCTGAGGGAGAACTGGCTCTGATCTGAGGAGAAGGAGCCTCGCAGCAGCTTAGATAGGAAGACGACCCAGTGGAGGGTCTGGGGAGAGTATGGAGGCAGGATTTAATCTGGAGGGCTGAGTCTGAGGCGGCAGGAGAGGCAGAAGCTGTGGGATGACAGACTAAACCAGGGTCTCCTTCCAGTCAGGAGGGATCTCCTTGGAAAATGAGACCCCCAAACCAAGAACAAGGGTGGAGGGGATCCCCTGGGTCTGTGGCAAATCCCTCAGGAGTCGCTATGAGAGAGGCAGACGGACGAAAAATGCCCCTCGCTCAGGAAGCACAGTATTAGGCTGAGAAGGAAGCTGTGCTGTATTAAAAGTATTTAACTGCAACCCTGGTCATAAGTAGGTAAAAGAACGAGAGGGAAGTTAAGCCTTTTACCTCCTATTGTAGAACCATTTCTATCACAAACCAACAACTCAGACACTGACTGACCTCTAATAATGAACAGTCTGCTGTACATATTCCCAAAAACTTATTGTGCTATTTTTGTGATATACAAATGACAAGAGAAGCCTCGGCCCATTTCTTTGTATCCTTCATTATTCCCAAGATCCTTGTTATAAAACTCAATTAAAACTTGTTCCAAAAAGACAACACACACTTCCAGGCCTCCCTCTGCGCTGCATCTGCATAGCAGGATGAGACCATAGAATCCCGGGAACCGTAGTTTGTGAAGGGTGCTGAGCGTTGCTAGGAGACACCCCCTTGGAGTTAGCCAGGGAACTCAGGGAATTATAGCTGGTGGGGAGAGGGTCTCCCAGTAACTCTCAGCACTGGGCGGGTTGGGGGGCTGCCTCTTTCACCCCCATCCCTCCAAGGTTCCCTCCCTTCCCAGCTCTGCTGCTGCCTTGGATTCCCACAGGGAGGCATCGACCACCTCCCTGGCCCAGCCAGCTGTCTCCTCCCTGCTCTTTCTTATCATCCAAGGGGGCGGAAGAGTGCAAGTTGTTGCGCTGACTGATCCGAGCACTTAGTCCGCATCCTCCAGCCTCACTAATGGAAACTCATCCAACACAACAGGCCTAGACTGTGCTCTGGACACCCCTAGGCTGTGCTCTGGACACCCCTAGGCTGTGCTCTGGACACCCCTAGGCTGTGCTCTGGACACCCCTAGGCTGTGCTCTGGACACCCCTAGGCTGTGCTCTGGACACCCCTAGGCTGTGCTCTGGACACCCCTAGGCTGTGCTCTGGACACCCCTAGGCTGTGCTCTGGACACCCCTAGGCTGTGCTCTGGACACCCCTAGGCTGTGCTCTGGACACCCCATAATAACCCCATCTGTTATTACGGAAACTCAAGGTCTTGGTGGATGAAAGCGGCTGTTTCTCCACAAAGCAGTGAGCGGCGTTTGCTATAAAGGAAGAACAGAATTGCAGACCTCCTGCAAAATCGCCCGCCCCCTGGCTTTGCAGAGAGCAAGGAGGGGGTGCAGGACCCTCCACTCGCTGGTTCCACCCCCCCCCCGTGCATGATCTGAACACGGCCCCCATGCATCCTCGCCTGCAGCCCTGGGACCCCCTTCTCCCCACTGCACCCAAAGGGAGGAAAGAGAGGAGACTCACCAGATTGCAGGAGGAGCCACCGGGGCAGCGCTTGCAAAGGAGACACACAAAACATCACCGCCCCCCCTTGCAGGAAGTGACTTGCGAGGGAGGGGCTTTGGATCGGGAGGACCTGGTCCCACCCCCACCTTTCTTTCTTTCTGTCTGTCCTCTCTAGGCATCCGGTTCCGTGTAACCCTGGCCAAGCCAAGCGCCCCAAGCTCCCCCTTCCCTCTCTGCGCCCAGGAGCCCCGTGCATTGCGCACCTCCAGAGATGCTGTATTTCGGGGTCCCCTCCTGGCGGGGCTCTGAGCTGCTCCCCCCCCCCTTGGCAAAAAAAAAAAAAAAAAACAAGAGGAAAAGCTGGCGGGGGGGGGGAGATATACATTGCGATCTACTCCCCCTTCATTTCAATGCTCAAAGTGTTTCTAAATGCACTTCGTTTGTATTTTCTTTTTGTTCGTGTGTGTGTATAATTATCAGATTAATTTTTTACATTTGTTTTTTTTCACATTTTTCACATGTTTTTTTACATTTGTTTTTTCAGCAGGGGGCTGGTCCACTGTCCCTCAGACCTTGTGGGGGCCGGACTATATTTTTTTTTGGGGGGGGATGAACAAATTCCTATGCCCCACAAATAACCCAGAGATGCATCCTATATAATAATTCCCTAATGTCCCCACGTCCGTGGTGTGTGTCAGTGGAAATTTTCCACTGCGCATGTTGCAGACGGACGCTGGGATTGGAGCGTAGAGACCACGCCTCTACCTCCCCACCCTCCCAGCTCCAAGTGCTTTCCAACGTTGCCTGCCGCCATTACTGCTTACAAGGCCAAGCGCCGCCAGCCACCTCCGCCGCCTTGGCCGCCGCTCCCCCCCACCCCCGGGAAAAGAAGAAGGGGGAGGGAGCCCCTCTCCACCCCCCAACGGCCTGAATGGACAACCGGAGGCTCCCGCCGACAACCGGAGCCTCCCGCCAACGACGGCCCGCACATTTTCGAGGGCTCTCGCGCGCCCGCTCTGGCTCGCCCGCCCTGTGAGCGCCCCTGTGAGTGCCCGTTTTGCCGTCGCTCAAGCGGAGGCTCCCGCCGACAAGCGGAGCCTCCCGCCGGCGCCGGGCCCCACACCTAAGAGGGCTCTCGCGCGCCGTCGCATCCATCAAGGCCGCCGCCGCCTTCCCCTTTGCAGCACAGCGCGCTGGACAGGCGGCGGAGCGGCCCGTGCGCGCACACGCACGCGCGCCCAAGCCCGGCGTCGCCATCTCGCGCCCAGGACAGGGGCTGCACCGCCGCTGCCGCCGGCCCGCTCGCGCGCCCGGCCGGAAAAAGAAGAAGGGGGAGGGAGCCCCTCTCCACCCCCCAGCGGCCTGAATCGACCCGCCTCGCGGAGCGCCGGTGCTCCGGAGGCCGAAGAGGGTCGCCGCACACCCACCGCCACCGCTGCAGCCGCCGCCCGGGACAGGGGCTGCTCCGCCGCCGCCCGCCCACGATGGGAGACGCGAACTGCGCCAGCTGCTGCTGCGCGCAGAATGAAGCCACGCGCGGGAAGGGGCGGTTGGCCGGCGCTGTGTGTGTGGGAGGGGGAGGGAGAGGGAGGGAGACAGAGCCAAACTTTGTGGAGGTCTGGTAAGTGGGGGGGGAGGGGTGTGTTAGTGTGTGTGTGTGTGTGAGAGAGAGAGAGAGAGAGAGAGAGAGAGAGAGAGAGAGAGAGCTTTCTAGCGCCTGTTTTTCTTAACAGGCTTAATTTACTAGTTTTAAATAAAAGCACACATTCTACTCTTGTAAAAACACGCTGATTCATGAAATTGTGCCTGCCACCTTGCGTCGCAGTCATCCTGAAACTGGACGACCCCGGCCAAAAGGTTTGGAGGGCGAGCGTCCTGCTCGCCTTACACGGGGAGAGGCTGACAGGGACACCTACAGACGCAGTGCTGCTCCTCCTGGAGCTGACAAGAAGGCAGAGGCTGCAGCTGGGTCAGCTACTGAATTTGAAAAAAAGGAGGGGGGAACAAAAAACAACAACACGCTGATTCCAGGACCGTTCGTGGGCTGGATTGAGAAGGCGATTGGGCCGAATCCGGCCCACGGGCCTTAGGTTGCCTACCCCTGGTCTAAGACATGGGTAGGCAAACTAAGGGCCAGGGGCTGGATCCGGCCCAATCACCTAAATCCAGCCTGCGGATGGTCAGGCAATCAGCATGCTTTTACATGAGTAGAATGTGTGCTTTTATTTAAAATGCATCTCTGGGTTATGTGTAGGGCATAGAAATTTGTTCACTATTATATTTTTCAATATATAGTCCAGCCCCCCACAAGGTCTGAGGGACAGTGGTGTCCCTGCTGAAAAAGTTTGCTGACCCCTGGTCTAAGAGTTGTGTACACTGCCACCCCTTTGTGTCATGAACACACCAGCTCCAAGTGTAATCTTGCAGCCAGCTGCAGAATGCAGTCAGGAACAGGGAGGCTGGGCTTCCACTCCGGCACAGGAGATCTGCAGCTGCCAGCGTTGACTCCCCTTGACCTTGGAGGGCGGCTTATAAGGGAGGAATGGAGAGCAGGCTGGAACACAGCCAAAGCTCTCTGGAAGCCCAAACAGACGTGGAAAGCCACAGAAGCAGCTTTTCGGAACAGGAAGGGGCTGTAGCTGACCAAATAAGTCGGAGGCGTAGGCGTATAGGAAGGCTGCTAGACAGGAAGTAAAATAAGAAATGTAAAGGTCGAAGGATCAATCTCTGTTGACACAGGAAGAACTCAGAAGGGTCAACTGAGTGACAGGGGCCGGAGGCTTACTAGAGCCATCCAGAGATAATTGCTTGTTTTTTGCAATTAATCCTCCTTTTTAATTATGTACGCTTACTGTGTTATCAAGCCGGAAGCCTGGACTCCTAACTCTTTGCTTTTAGCGCCCTCCAGAAAGAAAAAAAACATTAATGGGACGGTATCACCCACTTTGGGAACAACTGTCTGAGAGGAAGCCAGTGGTTGCAGAGGAGGCACCAGCCCTTTAACTGTCCAGGTGGGGCATTCAGGGGGTGGGGCCTCAAGTCAGCCAATAGCAAGCCAGATTCACTTGTAACTCCCTGTGGAACGCCCTCCCATCAGACGTCAGGGAGGTAAAGAATTACACCACTTTTAGGCAGACCTGTTCAGGGAAGTTTTTAATGTCTGACACTTTATTATTTTTTATATTTTGCTGGAAGCTATGAAGTGTGGTGGAGAACCCCAGCCAGATGGGCGGGCTATAAATAATAACATAAAATAAAACTTAAACTTGGGTGCCTTGCCTCCACTGCAGCTTCGCTAGCTGTGGTCTTGAAGCTGACTCCTGGGCCACGCTCCATTGTGCTGATCTTGCCTCCCCGCCCTATCCTGAAAGCTGGGGATCTGGGGATTATGGAAATCTTTAGGCACCAGGCAGAAAAGTTCCTCTTCAACCGGGTCTTTGGCTAAATGCATAGTCTATGGTCTTTCAAATTGCTTTTGCACATGGAGGGATATTGTTTTTGTGTCTTATTATGCTCTATATTTCTGTGGTTTGATGTTGTAAACTGCCTTGTCATCTTCAGGTGAAGTGCAATACAGTGGACACTCGAGTTGCGGACTGGCTGCATGTAGCGGGACATAAACAGCCATAAAAATACATGAAAAGTGAAAACGGAAACCTGACTCACGCAATAAATAAATAAGGAAGATGGAGGGCCGAGAAAAGAAAAGGCTTCTTCCTGCGACGCAGAGTTAGACCTGGTATACTCCAGAGGTTAGGGGGAGGAAGCAAGCTGGGAGATGGTTGAAGTGGAGGAAAATTATGGTCGAAGGCAACAAACACTGGTGAGGGTTCATCATGGAGCCTTCCTAGTAGCAGGGAAGCAAGCAAGCAAGCAGACTTTGCTGTCTCAATAATGTTCCAATGTTTCACTTTAACTGGGATTCACCTTTTGGAATGTATTAGGCATGGTTTCTGTGTGTTCTGCATTTGTGAATCTCCCCCTCTTACACTGCATTGCATCTCACCTTACCTGACCCTGAAAGTGGTACAAAGGGCAGGATGTTTGAGCACCAGAGTGTAAATCATCTCTCCATGAAGCTATCTGAGGCCCAGGAAGAGGATTTTATGATGCTCTTCCCTCACTGAAGGTTGGGTTGCCAGGGTCATGCTGGACAGCTGAGACCTGAAATGGTCAACTGGCCTGGGCACATCGGGGCCACTCCAAGGTGATGGAGTGTGCTCTTTCCTGGGGGTAGGAGCTGCGCTCTGAGGACCCCAGGGTTAGCACTCTAGCCTGGGGTGCAAACTCTACTCGGTCAAGCACAGTTCTAAATTCATTCCTTGACCAAAAGCACCAAAAGGCAGGAGCAACCAGGCGGATTCATCTCACAGAAATCCCTTCAGTTGCCATCAGTTGCATGGCCACTTCCCTTCTAGGAGGGCTAGACGCTGCCCAGAATCCCGCGCTGATCCCAGTTTGGATGGCATGGCCTCTTCCTGCTTCTGGGCCAGCTGAGTCTTGCTCATCCACCTGGGCTCTCAGGAAGCCTCCAAGAGAACAGAAGGAAGCCCTTTTGTCTTCTGCCCAGTTCTGTTTGTCCTAAGCAGAGGGACCTCTACTTATTACAGTACAGCCTTTTTTGACAGGCTTTAATGATCCTGGCCGAACTGAACTGGCTGCCATTTAGCTTCCACACCCAATTCAAAGTGCTGGTTTTGACCTAAAAAGCCATTATTATTATTATTATTATTATTACTTCTAACAATTTATTAAACTACAGTAAAACTAACAAACATTAATAACTTCCCTATCTAAAATTCAGATTATTTTTTATTTTCTTAACATCTAATAAGAGGCAGTTCCACAAGGCGGGTGACACTATCAAAAAGGCCCCCTGCCTGGTTCCCTGTAACCACACTTCCCACAATCGGGGAACTAGGAGAAGGCCTTCGGAAGTGGAACTCAGTGTCTGGGTTGTACATATTAATCAATGTCTCTGAAAATTAAATTCATATACACCCATTGTTTGGTTTCTCCCCACTGTGACGTCTTTGATGGTCTCTGAGACTGGTCTTCTGACCAAAGCTCTTTCTGCATTCCATGCACTGATATGGTTTCTCCCCTGTATGAATTCTTTGATGTGTTCTGAGATGGGCACTCTGACTGAACCTCTTCCCACATTCCAAACACTGATATGGTTTCTCCCCTGTATGAATTCTTTCATGGGCTGTGAGATTTAATTTCCGGGTGAAGCTCTTCCCACATTCTAAACACTGATATGGTTTCTCCCCTGTATGAATTCTTTGATGGGAAGTGAGACTTTGCTTCTGGGTGAAGCTCTTTCCACATTCCAAGCACTGATATGGCTTCTCCCCTATATGAATCTGTTGATGGGCTATGAAACTTTTCTTCCAGGAAAAGCTCTTCCCACATTGCAAGCATTGATAAGATTTCTTCCCAAAGGGATTTCTTTGGAGGGAAGTGGAATGGGAGCTTTGACTGAAGTTCTCTCTACACTCAGAATGGTCTCTGAGACTGGTCTTCTGACCGAAGCTCTTTCCACATTCCATGCACTGATATGGTTTCTTCCCTGTATGAATTCTTTGATGGTCTGTCAAACTTTTCTTCCAGGCAAAGCTCTTTCCACATTCCATGCACTGATATGGTTTCTCCCCTGTATGAATTCTTTGATGGGTTGTGAGATGGGCACTCTGAGTGAAGCTCTTCTCACATTCTAAACACTGATATGGTTTCTCCCCTGCATGAATTCTTTCATGGGCTATGAGATTCAACTTCCGGGTGAAGCTCTTTCCACATTCCAAACACTGATATGGCTTCTCCCCTGTATGAATTCTTTCATGGGCTGTGAAACTTTTCTTCCAGGCAAAGCTCTTCCCACATTCCATGCAATGATATGGTTTCTCCCCTGTATGAATTATTTGATGGGAAGTGAGACTTTGCTTCTGGGTGAAGCTCTTTCCACATTCCAAGCACTGATATGGTTTTTCCCCTTTATGAATCTGTTGATGGGCTGCGAAACTTTTCTTCCAGGCGAACCTCTTCCCACATTGCAAGCATTGATAATATTTCTTCCCAAAGGGCTTTCTTTGGAGTGACGTGGAATGGGAGCTTTGACTGAAGTTCTCTCTACACTCAGAATATTTACATTGCTTCTCCATTGTGTAGACATGGTCTCCTTGGTTCTTAATTTCCAAATCATCACCATCTGCAACAAAGAAAGAAACAGATGACTGCCTCAGGAAGAAACGCGGCCCTTGATTATTGAACTTTGCTAATTAATGCTTGGGACAGAGGAAGAACTAAAGGGAATTAAAAGTAAGGTCCTACAATAGGTGCCTGGCATGCTCTGGTCCATGGGGTCACGAAGAGTCGGACACGACTGAACGACTGAACAACAACAACAACAACCTACAATAGGCTTCACTGCTTTTGTTGACAGGCATTAATGAACATATTTGTGGGAACCTGAGTGTCAGGAGTGGGGCAGCAATAAATCACACGGAGGAAGTGAAGTTAACTCTTTATGAGAAGAAACAGGCTGATCAGACTGTCAGGTCTAGTGAGCAAAGCAATACTTCCCTCTGGGTCTGGCCCATAGCTGTCAACCCTCCCTTTTTTGGCCGGAAACTCACTTATTCCAATCCCGTTTCCCGCTGCTATCCCGGATTGTTGATATCCCTTAAATTTTCTGGAATTCAAAGAAAGCAGCTCCTCCCCCTCCCTGCCGGCCAGGGAGGCTCCTCAGCTGCGTTGCTCGGCTGCCAATAAGAAGTCTGAGACCGACTAGGGGTGGAGCTTGCATGCCTTGTGCAGCCAGACCCTCACGCCCAACCAGACAGCAAGCCTGCCTGCCGTTTACGCGCTCGCTCTTTCACTCACCCGTTCGCGTGCAGCCTCTGGAGCGCAGGGTGGCGAGGCTACTTGGTCCCATTGCACCGCCCCCGCGGTATCCCTTATTTTCAAATCCGTAAGTTTGGGAAAAATCCCTTATTTTCAAATCCAAAAGTTGACAGCTATGGTCTGGCCCCTGTTAGGCAGTTGTGGGGACTGAAGGTCCCTGCCTTCCCACAGCTGACTAAGATTCTCCCAGATTCTTCCCAAGGGATCTTAAATTCCAAAAGAGATATCATGATCCAACAGGGAGCCTTACTGAGAGAGTCCATGATCCCACAATTCTCCTCCATGACTTCCTTATGCAGAGCTCTCTGGTCAGAATCCAGCAAAGCCCACTCCTCGTCCGTGAAATGAACAGCTATATCTTCAAAGCACACTAGACCCTAAAAGAAGAAGAAAAATGTCTTGCTCTCAGACAGCAGAAAGATTATCTTCTACACATTGCTCTGCTGTTTTCTGCCTGGCTGCCCCATCTCTCAGCCTCTTTTCCCACAATGCTCTTTCTCCCTACCTGATCTGGTTCCAGAGATGCTGCTTCTCCTCTGCCTTCATGCAAAGATGAATGAGGAGATCTTTCACTCATGAGGTGAAACCTGGCCACTGTTTTATATGGTTTGTCAACAGCTTAGAAGTCTATCTTAACATTAAACATTAAATTGGTAAATAAAGTTGCAACGACTGATAAATAATACTAGCAGCATTCAGAAGGCTAGTGTCAGGGACGTGCCCTCCCCTGCCAGTCCGGCACTGAGTGGGTACCGGCAGCCTCAGCCTCTGTTGTCGAGACGGACACGTCTCCCAGTGAGCCGGCAAGCTCCTCCCTGGGGGAGGAGTTACCAGGAAGGAGCCAGGAGGGAAGAGGTCTCCAGGATGATGCAGAGAGACCTAGCACCGCTCAGCAGACCCACTCTGAGGGGGAAACACCGTTTCCGGCGCCTGCTTTACGCAGAAGGGTCAGGGGAGAAAGGAGGCGGCACTTGATGGTGCCGAGACTCTGGTGTTGGCGCCGCAACAGGAGGGGGGCACTTCCGGATTCTGCTAGCGACTAGATGGTCATGTTTTAGAATAGCTCCACACTGTACATACTTTGCACAATAAAATAGTTGAAAGACAAGACGGACTGGGTCTTTACTCATGAGCAACCGTTAAGCGAATCTGACAGCTAGTGAACGTGAGGTGATTGTTAATCATTCTCAGCACAATCATGAACCTTCTGGAATGGCATTTTAAGCCTTTTTAAGGGTAGTTTTGACAGACGCCAAGAGCAGGAGCCTCTTTGCCTGCAATGCTCCTTCTCCTTACCTGATCTGGTTCCAGAGCTGATGTTTCTCCTCTGCCTCCATGCAAAGATGGATGAGGAGGTCTCCCTGGCATCATTCTGTCACCTGTGAGAGACAAAGGGAAGTGACAGGCCATTAGCACATGCTTTCCTTAGAGGTGAAGCAGTGCACCACTAACTACAGATGGTGCGCTTTAAGGTAATCCAGTAAACTAATCCAGATTGCGGCTGCCAGACTTGTGACTGGGAGGAGCTGCTGGGACCATTATCACGCTGGTCCTGAAAGACCTACACTGGCTCTTAGTATGTTTCCGAGCACAATCCAACATTTTGGTATTGACCTTTGAAGCCCTAAATGGCCTTGGCCCAATATAAAGATATATTTTAAAAGACATCTGAAGGCAGCCCTGGTTAGGGAAGTTTTTAATGTTTAATGCTGTATTGTGTTTTTAATATTCGGTTTGTGAGCCGTCCAGAGTGCCTGGGGAAACCCAGCCTGATGGGTGGGGTATAAATAATAAATTATTATTATTATGAGATTCAGAAGCAATACAAACACAAGTGAGATTTTTTTATTCTAAACAGCAAGCATTAAATACATTACCAAGCAAGCACTTCGATCTGCCCCTGGGAAGCCCTCAAGAAGTGGTAAAGTGACCCCCAGGTAGCCTCAGGTTGCATGACCTTACAGCCATGAGCTCAAAAACCATCGGCTTTATAGATAGCTAACCTGTGTGGTAGGGACGCAGGTGGTCCTGTGGGTTAAAGCACAGAGCCTAATGGGTTAAACCATTAGTGGGATCCTCATTTAGATATTTAAGTGTGCAGGTCTTCAAAGATAAACTATATTGCCATAATTATGGTCGATTGTGGTCCAGAATGAAGCCAGAGATAGACATTGTCTCGTTGGAATCTTTCACTTTTCAGTAGAAGAGCTACCATAAAAATGATGCCCTTACCTGGATTCACATACATTTACGTACTTATTCTATACACTATGGGACACGGGTGGAGGTGTGGGTTAAACCACAGAGCCTAGGGCTTGCTGATCAGAAGGTTGGCGGTTAAAATCCACGCGACGGGGTTAGTTCCCATTTCTCTGTCCCAGCTAATGCCAACCTAGCAGTTTGAAAGCGCATCTGGCTCTACCACCTTTGCCACCAGTGGTTGAAGCCAGAAAGGCACATGAAAGCTCAGATGCTGGACCTGGTGGTCTTGGAGCAGTTCCTGGCTGTTCTTCCAACAGGAGATGGAACACCTCCCATACTTTGGGCTCTTGGCCCCAAGCGTCCTCCCCCAAAAGATGGAAAGGACCCACCGATTAGTTCCGAAATCCATAGATTGCAACCAAACGGAGAAAAAGCTCCTTCCTCCTTACCCAGTGGCCTCTCTCTCCTGACCAACGGAGTCTTCTGTGCCTCAGAGGAATCCAGGCTCCTTTCTGCAAACAGATCCTTTTCCTGAAAGAGCAACAAGGATTGAAAAGAGAGAATGGGAATTAAGATTAGAAAAGGAATGGCAAATTTCTGCAAATATAATCTTTCCCTGAAAGAGCAACAAGGATTCAGAACAGAAGATGGAGAGAAATATTAGAAAAGGAATGGCAAAGGAAAAACCATTTGGGAATGCTTTCCAAAAGCTTAGTAGATACTGTCCCTTCTGTTCAGAGCCCCTTGGGAGCATCCAGAGGAAAGTCTCTCTCACCTGCTGCTCTGCCTGCTTCCTCTCCTCTGCCTGACTCAGGAGGAATCCTTCGGCCAGGGCCACCGCCTGGGAACTGGTCTCCGCTCCACATTCCCTCACCCAGCTCTCCATCTCCGGTGGAAGGACAGCCAGGAACTGCTCCAAGATCACCAGGTCCAGCATCTCAGCTTTCGTGTGCCTTTCTGGCTTCAGCCATTGATGGCAAAAGTGGTAGAGTCGGCTGCAAACTTCTCGGGGTCCTTCAGTCTCCTGGTAGCAGAACTGCCTGAACTGCTGACTCTGCACATTTGAGCGGTGAATGTCCTCCTCACCCAGGATCTTCTGCACAGAGTTTTCCCAGAATCCCCCACTGCTCCCAGTGTTTATGACATGGCCTCTTCCTGCTTCTGGGCTAGCTGAGTCTTGCTCATCCATCTTGGCTCTCAGGAAGCCTCAAAGAGATCAGAAGGAAGCCCTTGTCCTTCTGCCCAGTTCCGTCTGTCCTAAGTATAGGCGTCTGCAAATCCTACAAAGCAAATACATTGTTCTGTTATGAAACAGATACATGGCCACAGGAAGAAAAAAGTTCCCTGAGCAAACATGGATGAGTCTTGGACTACAACCCAGACTCTGAACCGCCTTCAAAAATGAAAGAGAAGTCAGCATCTAGTCCTCCTAAATTTAAAGTTACTATACAAAATGTGCAGGAAACCTAGACAATTTCTGTCGGATGAATCGGCCTATTTGCTCCTGTCTTTCAGTGTTTTCTATCAGTGAGTCATTTGTACAAGTGTAAATTAGACACTAGGCTATAGCCTCTTCTGCCACCGCAGGCGCTGCACCCTTCCACCCCTTTGACTTCCTCCCCAAAGGACTCCCTCCCATTGTCACCAGAGAAGAGATAGATGCCAGCCAGCCAGCCAACCTTGGGGTCCTCTAGGGCTGCTCTCCCTCCCTCCCTCCCCCAATTCAGGGCCCATTTCTTTCCTGCTTCTGCCTCAGTTTCTAGCATGTGGATTCTCCAATGTCCTCAAGACACACTACTGGGGTGGAGTCCCTTATATCTGAGAGCCAAAGAACAGTGCTAAAAAGCAAGCAAAGAATGACTAACTCTGTTCTCAGCTCTGTTCTTTTTTCTGATTTTGTTTAAACCTATTCCTCAGAGACTGTTCTCTAATAATGAAACATATGTTGTAGATATTCCCGTAAACTAATTGTGATATACAAATGACAAGAGAAGACTCGGTCAATTTCTTTGTATCCTTTCTTATTCCTAGTTTTCTCCTTTTGCTTCAACCCACATGCTCCCAGGAGGTATTTTCCCTCAGAGCCAGAGCAGAGTGTGAGGGTGCAGCGCCTCAGAGATGCCACCAGAGGGCGGGAGCTTCTCTCTCTCTCTGATTGGCTGCCAGCCCTTTTGGAGGGAAAATCCAAGGAGCCCTTTCTGAGGGAGAGAGTTGGACAGGGCCTGATCTGAGAGGGGAGAGGGGGATTATTTATTATTATTATTATTATTATTATTATTATTATTATTATTATTATTCAGAGAGGCTCTTTCTGAGGGAGAACTGGCTCTGATCTCAGGAGAAGGAGCCTTGCAGCAGCTTAGATAGGAAGATGACCCAGTGGAGGGTCTGGGGAAGAGTATTGAGACAGGATTTAATCTGGAGGGCTGAGTCTGAGGCAGCAGGAGAGGGAAGACGGCCTAAACCAGGGTCTCCTTCCAGTCAGTTGGGGAGAGATCTCCTAGGAAAAGGGGACCCCCAAACCAAGAACAAGGGTGGAGGGGATCCCCTGGGTCTGTGGCAAATCCCTCAGGAGTCGCTATGAGAGAGGCAGACGGACGAAAAATGCCCCTCGCTCAGGAAGCACAGTATTAGGCTGAGAAGGAAGGTGTGTTGTATTAAAAGTATTTAACTGCAACCCTGGTCATAACTAGGTAAAAGAACGAGAGGGAAGTTAAGCCTTTTACCTCCCATTGTAGAACCATTTCTATCACAAACCAACAACTCAGACACTGACTGACCTCTAATAATGAACAGTCTGCTGTACATATTCCCAAAAACTTATTGTGCTATTTTTGTGATATACAAATGACAAGAGAAGCCTCGGCCCATTTCTTTGTATCCTTCATTATTCCCAAGATCCTTGTTATAAAACTCAATTAAAACTTGTTCCAAAAAGACAACACACACTTCCAGGCCTCCCTCTGCGCTGCATCTGCATAGCAGGATGAGACCATAGAATCCCGGGAACCGTAGTTTGTGAAGGGTGCTGAGCGTTGCTAGGAGACACCCCCTTGGAGTTAGCCAGGGAACTCAGGGAATTATAGCTGGTGGGGAGAGGGTCTCCCAGTAACTCTCAGCACTGGGCGGGTTGGGGGGCTGCCTCTTTCACCCCCATCCCTCCAAGGTTCCCTCCCTTCCCAGCTCTGCTGCTGCCTTGGATTCCCACAGGGAGGCATCGACCACCTCCCTGGCCCAGCCAGCTGTCTCCTCCCTGCTCTTTCTTATCATCCAAGGGGGCGGAAGAGTGCAAGTTGTTGCGCTGACTGATCCGAGCACTTAGTCCGCATCCTCCAGCCTCACTAATGGAAACTCATCCAACACAACAGGCCTAGACTGTGCTCTGGACACCCCTAGGCTGTGCTCTGGACACCCCTAGGCTGTGCTCTGGACACCCCTAGGCTGTGCTCTGGACACCCCTAGGCTGTGCTCTGGACACCCCTAGGCTGTGCTCTGGACACCCCTAGGCTGTGCTCTGGACACCCCTAGGCTGTGCTCTGGACACCCCTAGGCTGTGCTCTGGACACCCCATAATAACCCCATCTGTTATTACGGAAACTCAAGGTCTTGGTGGATGAAAGCGGCTGTTTCTCCACAAAGCAGTGAGCGGCGTTTGCTATAAAGGAAGAACAGAATTGCAGACCTCCTGCAAAATCGCCCGCCCCCTGGCTTTGCAGAGAGCAAGGAGGGGGTGCAGGACCCTCCACTCGCTGGTTCCACCCCCCCCCCCCCGTGCATGATCTGAACACGGCCCCCATGCATCCTCGCCTGCAGCCCTGGGACCCCCTTCTCCCCACTGCACCCAAAGGGAGGAAAGAGAGGAGACTCACCAGATTGCAGGAGGAGCCACCGGGGCAGCGCTTGCAAAGGAGACACACAAAACATCACCGCCCCCCCTTGCAGGAAGTGACTTGCGAGGGAGGGGCTTTGGATCGGGAGGACCTGGTCCCACCCCCACCTTTCTTTCTTTCTGTCTGTCCTCTCTAGGCATCCGGTTCCGTGTAACCCTGGCCAAGCCAAGCGCCCCAAGCTCCCCCTTCCCTCTCTGCGCCCAGGAGCACCGTGCATTGCGCACGTCCAGAGATGCTGTATTTCGGGGTCCCTTCCTGGCTGGGCTCTGAGCTGCTTCCCCCCCCCTTGGCAAAAAAAACAACACGAGGAAAAGCTGGCGGGGGGAAGATATACATTGCGATCTACTCCCCCTTCCTTTCAACCCCATGCTCAAAAGTGTTTCTAAATGCACTTCGTTTGTCTTTTCTTTTTGTTCGTGTGTGTGTATAATTATCAGATTAATTTTTTTAATTTGTTTTTATTTCGCCCCATCATACAAAAAAACAGCATTTAGCAGAGAAGTAAATGGCTCATGATTCTTAAAAGCCTTTCCAACGCTCTACTGCTTCAGATTTAAGTCTTAAAACATGATCGGCAAGAACGCTAAAGGACGAAACAACACACGTGTTTACCAGGTATCTCACTGGGGAGCCGCAGAAAACAAGGAGGTTGGTCAAGGGAGCCTCTGAGTTTAATGACAAGTTCAAACATTTGCTGGTTGTAATGCAATGAGTATTCGTCTATGGATGTCTCTGTTTTCTGAATCTAGAATAAAGGACAGTAGAAGAGGGGGTAGAATTGTCAGGGTCTGGGAGCACCTGGGAAAGATTTGTAGGTGCCATGGTGCCCGCATGTGCCCAGTTAGCGACCCCCTAGTATTCAGTTGAACACAAACCAATTTCTCACGTAATGAATGTAAATAGTTCCTCTCCAGCAGGAGTCCTTTGGTCAAAAGCAGGCGTCAGCAAACTTTTTCAGCAGAGGGCTGGTCCACTGTCCCTCAGACCTTGTGGGGGCCGGACTATATTTTTTGGTGGTGGGAATGAACGAATTCCTATGACCCACAAATAACCCAGAGATGCATTTTAAGTAAAAGCACACATTCTACTCTTGTAAAAACATGCTGATTCCCCGACCATTCGTGGGCCGGATTGAGAAGGCGATTGGACCGCATCCGGCCCACGGGCCTTAGGTTGCCTACCCCTGGTCTAAGACATGGGTAGGCAAACTAAGGGCCAGGGTCTGGATCTGGCCCAATCTCCTAAATCCAGCCAGCGGATGGTCAGGCAATCAGCGTGTTTTTACATGAGTAGAATGTGTGCTTTTATTTAAAATGCATCTCTGGGTTTGTGGGGCATAGAAATTCGTTCATTATTATTTTTTCCAATATATAGTCCAGCCCCCCACAAGGTCTGAGGGACAGTGGTGTCCCTGCTGAAAAAGTTTGCTGACCCCTGGTCTAAGAGTTGTGTACACTGCCACCCCTTTGTGTCATGAACACACCAGCTCCAAGTGTAATCTCGCAGCCGGCTGCAGAATGCAGTCAGGAACAGGGAGGCTGGGCTTCCACTCCGGCACAGGAGATCTGCAGCTGCCAGCGTCGACTCCCCCTGCCCTTGGAGGGCGGCTTATAAGGGAGGAATGGAGAACAGGCTGGAACACAGCCAAAGCTCTCTGGAAGCCCAAACAGACGTGGAAAGCCACAGAAGCAGCTTTTCGGAACAGGAAGGGGCTGTAGCTGACCAAATAAGTCAGAGGCGTAGGCGTATAGGAAGGCTGCTAGACAGGAAGTAAAATAAGAAATGTAAAGGTCGAAGGATCAATCTCTGTTGACACAGGAAGAACTCATCAGAAGGGTCAACTGAGTGACAGGGGCCGGAGGCTTGCTAGAGCCATCCAGAGATAATTGCTTGTTTTTTGCAATTAATCCTCCTCTTTAATTATGTACGCTTACTGTGTTATCAAGCCGGAAGCCTGGACTCCTAACACGTTGCTTTTAGCGCCCTCCAGATAGAAAAAAAAAACATTAATGGGACGGTATCACATACTTTGGAGACCACTGTTCGAGAGGAAGCCAATGGTTGCAGAGAAGGCACCAGCCCTTTAACTGTCCAGGTGGGGCATTCAGGGGGTGGGACCTCAAGTCAGCCAATAGCAAGCCAGATTCACTTGTAACACCCTGTGGAACGCCCTCCCATCAGATGTCAGGGAGGTAAAGGATTACACCACTTTTAGGCAGACCTGTTCAGGGAAGTTTTAATGTCTGACACTTTATTATTTTTTTATATTTTGCTGGAAGTGTGGTGGAGAAACCCAGCCAGATGGGCGGGCTATAAATAACATAAAATAAAACTTAAACTTGGGTGCCTTGCCTCCACTGCAGCTTCGCTAGCTGTGGTCTTGAAGCAGACTCCTGGGCCCCGCTCCATTGTGCTGATCTTGCTTCCCCGCCCTATCCTGAAAGCTGGGGATCTGGGGATTATGGAAATCTTTAGGCACCAGGCAGAAAAGTTCCTCTTCAACCGGGTCTTTGGCTAAATGCATAGTCTATGGTCTTTCAAATTGCTTTTGCACATGGAGGGATATTGTTTTTGTGTCTTATTATGCTCTATATTTCTGTGGTGTGATGTTGTAAACTGCCTTGTCATCTTCAGGTGAAGGGCAATACAGTGGACACTCGAGTTGCGGACTGGCTGCATGTAGCGGGACATAAACAGCCATAAAAATACATGAAAAGTGAAAACGGAAAACTGACTCATGCAATAAATAAATAAGGAAAATGGAGGGCCGAGAAAAGAAAAGGCTTCTTCCTGTGGTGCAGAGTTAGACCTGGTATACTCCAGAGGTTAGGGCGAGGAAACAAGCTGGGAGATGGTTGAAGTGGAGGAAATTTATGGTCGAAGGCAACAAACACTGGTGAGGGTTCATCATGGAGCCTTCCTAGTAGCAGGGAAGCAAGCAAGAAAACAGACTTTGCTGTCTCTCTTTTTTTTTTTAATTTTTTTATTTATTTAATAACATAACATAACATAAATACATATATACATTCATACACGCCTACCTTACATACAGCCCAACTGCTACACACTTACATGCTTATTCAAACTCACAATTACCTACTCACATCTTGCAAATTAATACTTACATACTTATACATTCTCACATAACACCCCTCCCTCCACCAAAAACACCCCCCTTCCCCTTGTGCTTGACTTCCAATCTCAGTTACAGTATCTCCTTTTTCTTGTCGTTTCTATTTTTATACTCTAAACTTATTACCTATTTTTCTCCTTTAATATTATCCTCATTCTATTTTCTTTTCCTCTCTTCATTCTTCTTTTTTTCCCCTTATCTCCTAGTTCTCGCTTTATCTCGATAGTAATTCTGGTTTATCGGCATAACTTTGAATGTATTCTTTGAAGGCACTCCATTCTTCTTCTAACCTTTCTCTTGATCTCTCTCCTATATTCCCCATTATTTTAATTGCATTATGGTATTCTATGAGTTTTATCCTCCAATCTGTTACCGTTGGTATTTCTACTGTTTTCCAGTTTTTAGCTATTAGTAGACGTGCACATGCTGTTAAATACAAATAAAGTACTCTGTCCTTTTCCTTTATTTCTTCCGTTGGGATGCCTAGTAAAAAACCTTCAGGGTTCTTTTTACAAGAGTATTTAAACATTTTTTTCATTTCATTGTGTATTATTTCCCAATATTTCTTTATTTCTATGCAATTCCACCAAATGTGGAATAGCGTTTCTTTTGCCCTTTTGCATCTCCAGCACGTGTCGTCACTATTTTTATTTATTTTGGCTATTATTTCTAGTGTTATATACCACCTGTGTTGTAATTTTAAAAAATTTTCTTTTAATTTGTAACATGTTGTGAATTTCATATCTTTTTGCCACAGCCGTTCCCATTGGTCAAACATAATATTTCTTCCGAGGTCCTGAGCCCATTTTATCATCGAGGCCTTCACCACTTCCTCTTTCGTTGACTTTGCTGTCTCAATAATGTTCCAATGTTTCACTTTAATTGTGATTCACCTTTTGGAATGTATTAGGCATGGTTTCTGTGTGTTCTGCATTTGTGAATCTCCCCCTCTTACGCTGCATTGCATCTCACCTTACCTGACCCTGAAAGTGGTACCAAGGGCAGGATGTTTGAGCACCAGAGTGTAAAACATCTCTCCATGAAGCTATCTGAGACCCAGGAAGAGGATTTTATGATGCTCTTCCCTCACTGAAGGTTGGGTTACCAGGGTAATGCTGGACAGCTGAGACCTGAAATGGTCAACCGGCCTGGGCACATCGGGGCCACTCCAAGGTGGAGTGTGCTCTTTCCTGGGGGTAGGAGGGAGAGCAGCTCTTGAGGACCCCAAGGTTAGCACTCTAGCCTGGGGTGCAAACTCTACTGTGTACTCGGTCAACCACAGTTCTAAAGTCATTCCTTGACCAAAAGCACCAAAAGGCAGGAGCAACCAGGCGGATTCATCTCACAGAAATCCCTTCAGTTGCCATCACATTTTGCATGCTCACTTCCCTTCTAGGAGGGCTAGACGCTGCCCGGAATCCCGCGCTGCTCCCAGTTTGGATTGCATGGACTCTTCCTGCTTCTGGGCCAGCTGAGTCTTGCTCATCCACCTGGGCTCTCAGGAAGCCTCCAAGAGAACGGAAGGAAGCCCTTTTGTCTTCTGCCCAGTTCTGTCTGTCCTAAGCAGAGGGACCTCTACTTACTACAGTGTTTACAGCCTTTTTTGACAGGCTTTAATGATCCTGGCCCAACTGAACTGGCTGCCATTTAGCTGGTTTTGACCTATAAAGCCATTATATTATTATTATTATTATTATTATTATTATTATTATTATTATTACTTCTAACAATTTATGAAACTACAGTAAAACTAACAAACATTAATAACATCCCTATCTAAAATTCAGATAATTTTTTATTTTCTTAACATCTAACAAGAGGGAGTTCCACAAGGCGGGTGACACTATCAAAAAGGCCCCCTGCCTGGTTCCCTGTAACCTCACTTCCCACAATCACGGAACTGGCAGAAGGCCTTCGGAAGTGGAACTCAGTGTCTGGGTTGTACATATTAATCAAAGTCTCTGAAAATTTAATTCATATACACCCATTGTCTGGTTTCCCCCCACTGTGACGTCTTTGATGATCTCTGAGACTGGTCTTCTGACCGAAGCTCTTTCCACATTTCAAACACTGATATGGTTTCTCCCCTGTATGAATTCTTTGATGGGATGTGACACTTTCCTTCCGGGTGAAGCTCTTTCCACATTCCAAACACTGATATGGTTTCTCCCCTGTATGAATTATTTGATGGGATGTGAGACTTTCCTTCCAGGCGAAGCTCTTTCCACATTCCAAGCACTGATATGGTTTCTCCCCTGTATGAATTCTTTGATGTGTTGTGAGATTTAACTTCCGGGTGAAGCTCTTTGCACATTTTAAACACTGATATGGTTTCTCCCCTATATGAATTCTTTGATGTGTTGTGAGATGGGCACTTTTACGAAACCTCTTTCCGGATTCCAAGCACTGATATGGGTTTTCCCCTGTATGAATCTGTTGATGGGCTGTGAAACTTTTCTTCCAGGTGAAGCTCTTTCCACATTCCAAGCACTGATATGGGTTTTCCCCTGTATGAATCTGTTGATGGGCTGTGAAACTTTTCTTCCAGGCGAAGCTCTTTCCACATTCCAAGCACTGATATGGCTTCTCCCCTGTATGAATCTGTTGATGGGAAGTGAGACTTTGCTTCCGGGTGAAGCTCTTTCCACATTCCAAGCACTGATATGGTTTCTCCCCTGTATGAATCTGTTGATGGGAAGTAAGACTTTGCTTCCGGGTGAAGCTCTTTCCACATTCCAAGCACTGATATGGCTTCTCCCCTGTATGAATCTGTTGATGGGCTGTGAAACTTTTCTTCCAGGCGAAGCTCTTCCCACATTGCAAGCATTGATAGTATTTCTTCCCAAAGGGATTTCTTTGGAGGGAAGTGGAATGGGAGCTTTGACTGAAGTTCTCTCTACACTCAGAATATTGACATTGCTTCTCCATTGTGTCTCCCTGGTTCTTAATTTCCAATTCATCACCATCTACGACAAAGAAAGAAACAGATGACAGCCTCAGGAAGAATCGCAGCCCTCGATTATTGATCTTTGCTAATTAATGCTTGGGACAGAGGAAGAACTGAAGGGAATTAAAAGTAAGGTCTTACAACAGGCTTCACTGCTTTTGTTGACAGGCATTAATGAACATATTTGTGGGAACCTGAGTGTCAGGAGTGGGGCAGCAATAAATCACACGGAATAAGTGAAGTTAACTCTTTATGAGAAGAAACAGGCTGCTCAGAAGTGTCAGGTCTAGTGAGCAAAGCAATACTTCCCTCTGGGTCTGGCCCCTGTTAGGCAGTTGTGGGGACTGAAGGTCCCTGCCTTCCCACAGCTGACTAAGATTCTCCCAGATTCTTCCCAAGGGATCTTAAATTCCAAAAGAGATATCATGATCCAACAGGGAGCCTTACTGAGAGAGTCCATGATCCCACAATTCTCCTCCATGACTTCCTTATGCAGTGCTCTCTGGTCAGGATCCAGCAAAGCCCACTCCTCGTCTGTGAAATGAACAGCTATATCTTCAAAGCACACTGGATCCTAAAAGAAGAAGAAAAAAGTCTTGCTCTCAGACAGCAGAAAGATTATCTTCTACACATTGCTCTGCTGTTTTCTGCCTGGCTGCCCCATCTCTCAGCCTCTGTTCCCACAATGCTCCTTCTCCCTACCTGATCTGGTTCCAGAGATGCTGCTTCTCCTCTGCCTTCATGCAAAGATGAATGAGGAGGTCTTTCACTCATGAGGTGAAACCTGGCCAATGTTTTTAATGGTTTTTCAACTGTTTAGAAGTCTATCTTAGCATTAAATATTAAATTGGTAAATAAAACTGCAACGACTGATAAATAATACTAGCAGCATTCAGAAGGCTAGTGTCCGGGACGTGCCCTCCCCTGCCAGCCCGGCACTGAGTGGGTACCGGCAGCCTCAGCCTCTGTTGTCGACGGACACGTCTCCCAGTGAGTCGGCCAGCTCCTCCCCGGGGGAGGAGGAGTTACCAGGAAGGAGCCAGGTGGGAAGAGATCTCCAGGATGATGCAGAGACCTAGCACTGCTCAGCAGACCCACTCTGAGGGGGAAACACCGTTTCCGGCGCCTGCTTTACGCAGAAGGGTCAGGGGAGAAAGGAGGCGGCACTTGAGGGTGCCGAGACTCTGGTGTTGGCGCCACAACAGGAGGGGGGCACTTCCAGATTCCGCTAGCGACTAGATGGTCATGTTTTAGCTCCGCACTGTACATATTTTGCACAATAAAATAGTTGAAAGACAAGACGGACTGGGTCTTTACTCATGAGCAACCGTTAAGTGAATCTGACAGCTAGTGAACGTGAGGTGATTGTTAATCATTCTCAGCACAATCATAAACCTTCTGGAATAGAATTTTAGGCCTATTTTAAGGGTAGTTTTGACAGACGCCAAGAGCAGGAGCCTCTTTGCCTGCAATGCTCCTTCTCCTTACCTGATCTGGTTCCAGAGCTGATGTTTCTCCTCTGCCTCCATGCAAAGATGGATGAGGAGGTCTCCCTGGCATCATTCTGTCACCTGTGAGAGACAAAGGGAAGTGGCAGGCCATTAGCACATGCTTTCCTTAGAGGTGAAGCAGTGCACCACTAACTACAGATGGTGCGCTTTAAGGTAATCCAGTAAACTAATCCAGAATGCGGCTGCCAGACTTGTGACTGGGAGGAGCTGCTGGGACCATTATCACGCTGGTCCTGAAAGACCTACACTGGCTCTTAGTATGTTTCCGAGCACAACCCAACATGTTGGTATTGACCTTTGAAGCCCTAAATGGCCTTGGCCCAATATAAAGATATCTTTTAAAATACATCTGAAGGCAGCACTGGTTAGGGAAGTTTTTAATGTTTAATGCTGTATTGTGTTTTTAATATTCGGTTTGTGAGCCGTCCAAAGTGGCTGGGGAAACCCAGCCAGATGGGTGGGGTATAAATAATAAATTATTATTATAACGAGATTCAGAAGCAATACAAACACAAGTGAGTGAGAATTTTTTATTCTAAACAGCAAGCATTAAATACATTACCAAGCAAGCACTTCGATCAGCCCCTGGGAAGCCCTCAAGAAGTGGCTAAGTGACCCCCAGGTAGCCTCAGGTTGCATGACCTTCCGGCCATGAGCTCAAAAACCATCGGATTTATAGATAGCTAACCTGTGTGGTAGGGACGCAGGTGGTCCTGTGGGTTAAAGCACAGAGCCTAATGGGTTAAACCATTAGTGGGATCCTCATTTAGATATTTAAGTGTGCAGGTCTTCAAAGATAAACTATATTGCCATAATTATGGTTGATTGTGGTCCAGAATGAAGCCAGAGATAGACATTGTCTCGTTGGAATCTTTCACTTTTCAGTAGAAGAGCTACCAGAAAAATGATGCCTTTACCTGGATTCACATACATTTACGTACTTATTCTATACACTATGGGACACGGGTGGAGCTGTGAGTTAAACCACAGAGCCTAGGGCGAACCGATCAGAAGGTTGGCGGTTCAAATCCACGCGACGGGGTGAGCTCCTGTTGCTCGGTCCCAGCTCCTGCCAACCTAGCAGTTTGAAAGCGCATCAAAGTGCATGTAGATAAATAGGTACCGCTACAGTGTGAAGGTAAACACCGTTTCCATGTGCTGCTCTGGTTCGCCAGAAGTGGCTTTGTCATGCTGGCCACATGACCTGGAAGCTGTACACCAGCTCCCTCGGCCAATAATGTGAGATGAGCGCCGCAACCCCAGAGTTGGTCACGACTGGACCTAATGGTCAGGGGTCCCTTTACCTTTACCCATTGGAAGGCGCTCAGAGTGGCTGAGGATGATTACTATAACTCGTGGGCCTTAGAAAAAGTCTCACCTACTGCGTGCACTTTGACATTTGTGTTTTAGCTATGTAAAAATACACCTCCAGCAGTTCAGGCAGATGTGCTACCAGGAGACCAAAGAACCCCGTGAGGTTTGCAGCCGCCTCTACCACCTTTGCCACCAGTGGTTGAAGCCAGAAAGGCATACGAAAGCTCAGATGCTGGACCTGGTGATCTTGGAGCAGTTCCTGGCTGTTCTTCCAACAAGAGATGGAACACCTCCCATACTTTGGGCTCTTGGCCCCAAGCGTCCTCCCCTCAAAAGATGGAAAGAACCCACCGATTAGTTCCGTAATCCATAGAATGCGAAAAAGCTCCTTCCTCCTTACCCAGTGGCCTCTCTCTCCTGACCAACGGAGTCTTCTCTGCCTTGGATGAATCTTGGCTCCTTTCTGCAAACAGATCCTTTCCCTGAAAGAGCAATAAGGATTGAAAAGAGAGAATGGGAATTAAGATTAGAAAAGGAATGGCAAATGTCTGCAAAGATAATCTTTCCCTGAAAGAGCAACAAGGATTCAGAACAGAGGATGGAGAGAAATATTAGAAAAGGAATGGCAAAGGAAAAACCATTTGGGAATGCTTTCCAAAAGCTTAGTAGAGGATTTCAGGATAATCTCTCTCATGTTCAGAGCCCCTGGAGAGTATCCAGAGAAAAGTCTCTCTCACCCGCTGCTCTGCCTCCTTCCTCTCCTCTGCCTGACTGAGGAGGAATCCTTCGGCCAGGGCCACCGCCTGGGAACTGGTCTCCGCTCCACATTCCCTCACCCAGCTCTCCATCTCGGGTGGAAGGACAGCCAGGAACTGCTCCAAGATCACCAGGTCCAGCATCTCAGCTTTTGTGTGCCTTTCTGGCTTCAGCCATTGACTGTAAAGGTGGTAGAGGCGACTGCAAACTTCTCGAGGTCCTTCAGTCTCCTGGTAGCAGTACTGCCTGAACCCCTGGCTCTGCACTTTTGAGCGGTGAATGTCCTCCTCACCCAGGATCTTCTGCACAGAGTTTTCCCAGAATCCCCCACTGCTCCCAGTGTTTATGACATGGCCTCTTCCTGCTTCAGGGCCAGCTGAGTCTTGCTCATCCATCTTGGCTCTCAGAAAGCCTCCAAGAAATCAGAAGGAATCCCTTGTTCTTCTGCCTATTTCCGTCTGTCCTAAGTGTCTGCAAATCCTACAAAGCAAATACATTGTTCTGTTATGAAACAGATACATGACCACAGGAAGAAAAAAGTTCCCTGAGCAAACGTGGATGAGTCTTGCTAAGAACCAGGGCTAGGCTGGACTACAGCCCAGATTCTGAACTGCCTTCAAAAAAGTAGAAGGAGAAGTCAGCATCTAGTCCTCCTAGAAGAAAAGTTACTATACAAAATCTGCAGGAAACATAGGAAATTTTTGTTTGATGAATCGGCCTATTTGCTCCTGTCTTTCAGTGTTTGCAATCAGTGAAAGAAGTCAGAACTGTGATTGACAAGCGAGTCATTTGTACAAGTGTAAATCAGACACTAGGCTATAGCCTCTTCTGCCACCGCAGGCGCTGCACCCTTCCACCCCTTTGACTTCCTCCCCAAAGGACTCCCTCCCATTGTCTCCAGAGAAGAGATAGATGCCAGCCAGCCAACCTTGGGGTCCTCTAGGGCTGCTCTCCCTCCCTCCCTCCCCCAATTCAGGGCCCATTTCTTTCCTGCTTCTGCCTCAGTTTCTAGCATGTGGATTCTCCAATGTCCTCAAGACACACTACTGGGGTGGAGTCCCTTATATCTGAGAGCCAAAGAACAATTCTAAAAAGCAAGCAAAGATTGACTAACTCTGTTCTCAGCTCTGTTCTTTTTTCTGATTTTGTTTAAACCTATTCCTCAGAGACTGTTCTCTAATAATGAAACATATGTTGTAGATATTCCCGTAAACTAATTGTGATATACAAATGACAAGAGAAGACTCGGTCAATTTCTTTGTATCCTTTCTTATTCCTTGTTTTCTCCTTTTGCTTCAACCCACATGCTCCCAGGAGGTATTTTCCCTCAGAGCCAGAGCAGAGTGTGAGGGTGCAGCGCCTCAGAGATGCCACCAGAGGGCGGGAGCTTCTCTCTCTCTCTGATTGGCTGCCAGCCCTTTTGGAGGGAAAATCCAAGGAGCCCTTTCTGAGGGAGAGAGTTGGACAGGGCCTGATCTGAGAGGGGAGAGGGGGATTATATTATTATTATTATTATTATTATTATTATTATTATTATTCAAAGAGGCTCTGTCTGAGGGAGAACTAGCTCTGATCTGAGAGGGGAGATGGGGATATTATTATTGTTATTATGATTATTATTCAGAGAGGCTCTGAGGGAGAACTGGCTCTGATCTGAGGAGAAGGAGCCTCGCAGCAGCTTAGATAGGAAGACGACCCAGTGGAGGGTCTGGGGAGAGTATGGAGGCAGGATTTAATCTGGAGGGCTGAGTCTGAGGCGGCAGGAGAGGCAGAAGCTGTGGGATGACAGACTAAACCAGGGTCTCCTTCCAGTCAGGAGGGGAGAGATCTCCTTGGAAAATGAGACCCCCAAACCAAGAACAAGGGTGGAGGGGATCCCCTGGGTCTGTGGCAAATCCCTCAGGAGTCGCTATGAGAGAGGCAGACGGACGAAAAATGCCCCTCGCTCAGGAAGCACAGTATTAGGCTGAGAAGGAAGCTGTGCTGTATTAAAAGTATTTAACTGCAACCCTGGTCATAAGTAGGTAAAAGAACGAGAGGGAAGTTAAGCCTTTTACCTCCTATTGTAGAACCATTTCTATCACAAACCAACAACTCAGACACTGACTGACCTCTAATAATGAACAGTCTGCTGTACATATTCCCAAAAACTTATTGTGCTATTTTTGTGATATACAAATGACAAGAGAAGCCTCGGCCCATTTCTTTGTATCCTTCATTATTCCCAAGATCCTTGTTATAAAACTCAATTAAAACTTGTTCCAAAAAGACAACACACACTTCCAGGCCTCCCTCTGCGCTGCATCTGCATAGCAGGATGAGACCATAGAATCCCGGGAACCGTAGTTTGTGAAGGGTGCTGAGCGTTGCTAGGAGACACCCCCTTGGAGTTAGCCAGGGAACTCAGGGAATTATAGCTGGTGGGGAGAGGGTCTCCCAGTAACTCTCAGCACTGGGCGGGTTGGGGGGCTGCCTCTTTCACCCCCATCCCTCCAAGGTTCCCTCCCTTCCCAGCTCTGCTGCTGCCTTGGATTCCCACAGGGAGGCATCGACCACCTCCCTGGCCCAGCCAGCTGTCTCCTCCCTGCTCTTTCTTATCATCCAAGGGGGCGGAAGAGTGCAAGTTGTTGCGCTGACTGATTCGAGCACTTAGTCCGCATCCTCCAGCCTCACTAACGGAAACTCATCCAACACAACAGGCCTAGACTGTGCTCTGGACACCCCTAGGCTGTGCTCTGGACACCCCTAGGCTGTGCTCTGGACACCCCTAGGCTGTGCTCTGGACACCCCTAGGCTGTGCTCTGGACACCCCTAGGCTGTGCTCTGGACACCCCTAGGCTGTGCTCTGGACACCCCTAGGCTGTGCTCTGGACACCCCTAGGCTGTGCTCTGGACACCCCTAGGCTGTGCTCTGGACACCCCTAGGCTGTGCTCTGGACACCCCTAGGCTGTGCTCTGGACACCCCTAGGCTGTGCTCTGGACACCCCTAGGCTGTGCTCTGGACACCCCTAGGCTGTGCTCTGGACACCCCTAGACTGTGCTCTGGACACCCCTAGACTGTGCTCTGGACACCCCTAGGCTGTGCTCTGGACACCCCTAGGCTGTGCTCTGGATACCCCTAGGCTGTGCTCTGGACACCCCTAGACTGTGCTCTGGACACCTCTAGACTGTGCTCTGGACACCCCTAGGCTGTGCTCTGGACACCCCATAATAACCCAATCTGTTATTACGGAAACTCAAGGTCTTGGTGGATGAAAGCGGCTGTTTCTCCACAAAGCAGTGAGCGGCGTTTGCTATAAAGGAAGAACAGAATTGCAGACCTCCTGCAAAATCGCCCGCCCCCTGGCTTTGCAGAGAGCAAGGAAGGGGTGCAGGACCCTCCACTCGCTGGTTCCACGCCCCCTCCCCGTGCATGATCTGAACACGGCCCCCATGCATCCTCGCCTGCAGCCCTGGGACCCCCTTCTCCCCCATCCACCCAAAGGGAGGAAAGAGAGGAGACTCACCAGATTGCAGGAGGAGCCACCGAGGCAGCGCTTGCAAAGGAGACACACAAAACATCACCGCCCCCCCTTGCAGGAAGTGACTTGGGAGGGAGGGGCTTTGGATCGGGAGGACCTGGTCCCACCCCCACCTTTCTTTCTTTCTGTCTGTCCTCTCTAGGCATCCGGTTCCGTGTAACCCTGGCCAAGCCAAGCGCCCCAAGCTCCCCCATCCCTCTCTGCGCCCAGGAGCCCCGTGCATTGCGCACGTCCAGAGATGCTGTATTTCGGGGGACCCTCCTGGCTGGGCTCTGAGCTGCTCCCCCCCTTGGCAAAAAAAGAGGAATAGCTGGCAGGGGGGAAGATATACATTGCGATCTACTCCCCCTTCCTTTCAACCCGATGCTCAAAGTGTTCCTAAATGCACTTCGTTTGTCTTTTCTTTTTGTTCGTGTGTGTGTATAATTATCAGATTAATTTTTTTAATTTGTTTTTATTTCGCCCCATCATACAAAAAAACAGCATTTAGCAGAGAAGTGAATGACTCATGATTCTTAAAAGCCTTTCCAACGCTCTACTGCTTCAAATTTAAGTCTTAAAACATGATCGGCAAGATCGCTAAATGACGAAACAACACACGTGTTCACCAGGTATCTCACTGGGGAGCCGCAGAAAAGAAGGAGGTTGGTCAAGGGAGCCTCTGAGTTTACTGACAAGTTCAAACATGAGTATTTGTCTATGGATGTCTCTGTTTTCTGAATCTAGAATAAAGGACAGTAGAAGAGGGGGTAGAATTGTCAGGGTCTGGGAGCACCTGGGAAAGATTTGTAGGTGCCATGGCACCCGCATGAGCCCAGTTGGTGACCCCCTAGTATTCAGTTGAACACAAACCAATTTCTCACGCAATGAATGTAAATAGTTCCTCTCCAGCAGGAGTCCTTTGGTCAAAAGCAGGGGTCAGCAAACCTTTTCAGCAGGGGGCTGGTCCACTGTCCCTCAGACCTTGTGCGGGCCGAACTATATTTTTTGGGGGGGAATGAACGAATTCCTATGCCCCACAAATGACCCAGAGATGCATTTTAAATAAAAGCACACATTCTACTCTTGTAAAAACATGCTAATTCCTGGACCGTTCGTGGGCCGGATTGAGAAGGCGATTGGACCGCATCCGGCCCACGGGCCTTAGGTTGCCTACCCCTAGTCTAAGACATGGGTAGGCAAACTAAGGGCCAGGGACTGGATGGGGCCCAATCACATAAATCCAGCCCGCGGATGGTCAGGCAATCAGCATGTTTTTACATGAGTAGAATGTGTGCTTTTATTTAAAACGCATCTCTGGGTTATTTGTGGGGCATAGAAATTCTTTTTTTTTTCTTCCAAAATATAGTCCGGCCCCCCACAAGGTCTGAGGAACAGTGGTGTCCCTGCTGAAAAAGTTTGCTGACCCCTGGTCTAAGAGTTGTGTACACTGCCACCCCTTTGTGTCATGAACACACCAGCTCCAAGTGTAATCTTGCAGCCAGCTGCAGAATGCAGTCAGGAACAGGGAGGCTGGGCTTCCACTCCGGCACAGGAGATCTGCAGCTGCCAGCGTCGACTCCCCCTGACCTTGGAGGGCAGCTTATAAGGGAGGAATGGAGAGCAGGCTGGAACACAGCCAAAGCTCTCTGGAAGCCCAAACAGACGTGGAAAGCCACAGAAGCAGCTTTTCGGAACAGGAAGGGGCTGTAGCTGACCAAATAAGTCGGAGGCGTAGGCGTATAGGAAGGCTGCTAGACAGGAAGTAAAATAAGAAATGTAAAGGTCGAAGGATCAAATTGTTGACACAGGAAGAACTCAGAAGGGTCAACTGAGTGACAGTGGCCGGAGGCTTGCTAGAGCCACCCAGAGATAATTGCTTGTTTTTTGCAATTAATCCTCCTTTTTAATTATGTACGCTTACTGTGTTATCAAGCCGGAAGCCTGGACTCCTAACACGTTGCTTTTAGCGCCCTCCAGATAGGGAAAAAAAACATTAATGGGACGGTATCACCCACTTTGGGGACCACTGTCCGAGAGGAAGCCAATGGTTGCAGAGAAGACACCAGCCCTTTAACTGTCCAGGTGGGGCATTCAGGGGGTGGGACCTCAAGTCAGCCAATAGCAAGCCAGATTCAAAGTTCCTCTTCAACCGGGTCTTTGGCTAAATGCATAGTCTATGGTCTTTCAAATTGCTTTTGCACATGGAGGGATATTGTTTTTGTGTCTTCTTATGCTCTATATTTCTGTGGTTTGATGTTGTAAACTGCCTTGTCATCTTGTACAGTGGACACTCGAGTTGCGGACTGTCTGCATGTAGCGGGACATAAACAGCCATAAAAATACATGAAAAGTGAAAACTGAAACCTGACTCACGCAATAAATAAATAAGGAAGATGGAGGGCCGAGAAAAGAAAAGGCTTCTTCCTGCGGCGCAGAGTTAGACCTGGTATACTCCAGAGGTTAGGGCGAGGAAACAAGCTGGGAGATGGCGGAAGTGGAGGAAAATTATGGTCGAAGGCAACAAACACTGGTGAGGGTTCATCATGGAGCCTTCCTAGTAGCAGGAGAGCAAGCAAGAAAGCAGACTTTGCTGTTTCAATAATGTTCCAATGTTTCACTTTAGCTGGGATTCACCTTTTGGAATGTATTAGGCATGGTTTCTGTGTGTTCTGCATTTGTGAATCTCCCCCTCTTACGCTGCATTGCATCTCACCTTACCTGACCCTGAAAGTGGTACAAAGGGCAGGATGTTTGAGCACCAGAGTGTAAAACATCTCTCCATGAAGCTATCTGAGACCCAGGAAGAGGATTTTATGATGCTCTTCCCTCACTGAAGGTTGGGCTGCCAGGGTCATGCTGGACAGCTGAGACCTGAATGATCAACTGGCCTGGGCACATCGGGGCCACTCCAAGGTGATGGAGTGTGCTCTTTCCTGGGGGTAGGAGGGAGAGCAGCTCTTGAGGACCCCAAGGTTAGCACTCTAGCCTGGGGTGCAAATAGTACTCGGTCAACCACAGTTCTAAAGTCATTCCTTGACCAAAAGCACCAAAAGGCAGGAGCAACCAGGCGGATTCATCTCACAGAAATCCCTTCAGTTGCCATCACATTTTGCATGCTCACTTCCCTTCTAGGAGGGCTAGACGCTGCCCAGAATCCCCCACTGCTCCCAGTTTGGATGGCATGGCCTCTTCCTGCTTCTGGGCCAGCTGAGTCTTGCTCATCCACCTGGGCTCTCAGGAAGCCTCCAAGAGAACAGAAGGAAGCCCTTTTGTCTTCTGCCCAGTTCTGTCTGTCCTAAGCAGAGGGACCTCTACTTATTACAGTGTTTACAGCCTTTTTTGACAGGCTTTAATGATCCTGGCCCAACTGAACTGGCTGCCATTTAGCTTCCACACCCAATTCAAAGTGCTGGTTTTGACCTATAAAGCCATTATATTATTATTATTATTATTATTATTATTATTACTATTATTACTTCTAACAATTTATGAAACTACAGTAAAACTAACAAACATTAATAACATCCCTATCTAAAATTCAGATAATTTTGTATTTTCTTAACATCTAACAAGAGGGAGTTCCACAAGGTGGGTGACACTATCAAAAAGGCCCCCTGCCTGGTTCCCTGTAACCTCACTTCCCACAATCAGGGAACTGGCAGAAGGCCTTCGGAAGTGGAACTCTGTGTAAGGGTTGTACAGATTAATCAAAGTCTCTGAAAATTTAATTCATATACACCCATTGTCTGGTTTCTCCCCACTGTGACGTCTTTGATGATCTCTGAGACTGGTCTTCTGACCGAAGCTCTTTCCACATTCCAAGCATTGATATGGTTTCTCCCCTGTATGAATTCTTTGATGGGAAGTGAGACTTTCCTTCCGGGTGAAGCTCTTTCCACATTCTAAACACTGATATGGTTTCTCCCCTGTATGAATTCTTTGATGGGAAGTGAGACTTTCCTTCCGGGTGAAGCTCTTTCCACATTCTAAACACTGATATGGTTTCTCCCCTGTATGAATTCTTTGATGGGAAGTGAGACTTTCCTTCCAGGTGAAGCTCTTTCCACATTCTAAACACTGATATGGTTTCTCCCCTGTATGAATTCTTTCATGGGCTGTGAAACTTTTCTTCCAGGCGAAACTCTTTCCACATTCCATGCACTGATATGGTTTCTCCCCTGTATGAATTCTTTGATGGGCTGCGAGACGGGCACTCTGACTGAACCTCTTCTCACATTCCAAGTACTGATTTGGCTTCTCCCCTGTATGAATCTGTTGATGGGCTGTTAAACTTTTCTTCCGGGTGAAGCTCTTCCCACATTGCAAGCATTGATAGGATTTCTTCCCAAAGAATTCTTTGAGAATTCCTGGAGAACAGGTGAGGTCCCCTCCCCATTTTATCCAAGATGCACAGCTATGAGCTGGGTCTTGACTGGGTCTTTCATCAGACCACCTTGGGGAACTCTTATCTGAACCCTTCACCCCTAACCTAGCAAAGGAGGAGATGTGTGGTGGAATGCAACTGTTTTATTAAAACAAACACACAAGGGTTTCAAGATAATGTTGGGTACATAAACTTATGGTTTCAAATGTTCCTGCTCCTCTTTTTGTCACCTGATTACAATGGGTGTTATAATGCTTTTTCTCTATTAGCAACCCTGCTTGACAACAACGGCTACTCTCACACTCTGTCTCCACTGAAGAGGTTGCTGGAGAGGCCAGGGACCATTGTCATAGGAATTGTAAGGTCTTAGATATATAATAAATGTTCATAAATGTACCAAGGATGGCCAGGCTCTCCAGGTACCTGGCTGTTAATGGGTTTACCTGGAGAGCCTGGCCATTCTTTTGTGATGACCAATACTTAATTCCCGAGTCCAGGTCACAGGCTCACCCTATTCACCCCCAAATGTGCCCTTAAGGCAGGATTTGTGAGCACAGAGACAATGGGGAGGCTTTTTCCATTTGCATCCAAACTGCAGAGGAATATTTGTGGTCACTGAAAGAGTCAAAATGGCTTTAGGACTGTTTTCCTGTACTGTTTCAGACATGTGATTTATATATTTATGTATGTGTTTGCTTGGTACATTTATGAACATTTATTATATATCTAAGACCTTAAAATTCCTATTACACCATCTTGAGAGACCTGCTCCTTGCCTTGCAGGCCTCTTCCACCTGGCTTGGCAAAGCGGAGTCTGGACTTCTTGCCGTTGCTCCCAACCAGCTCTGAAGTACGGCAAACAGAGAACTATTTCTTCATCTTGGATACAATCCTTTGCTCTTTGCATCCGCTCAGAATGTACTTTGAATAACTGAAGGACGACAGCAGCAAGGGAATCCTCAACATATCCTTTTCACAGAGGGAAGCCTGAAACTTGTGGCTTTTCTGGAAGATGCTGTGTGTGTGTTGAGCTTCAAGGGGACACGACCCCCATCCTGGACGTGCTGAGGATGGCAGGGGCGGCCAGGAGCACCACGGATTAGTTAATTGGAGGCTCCTGAAGTACATGAATTGCTTGTCAAATTGCAGACGTGACATGAAGCAGGTATTCAACCCCTTGCCCAATGACTTGCACCTCGCAGATCTGGCTATGAAGAGATATTGGGCACCGAGGGTGTGTGCACTCCATGGTTTTGAGAGACAATGTCAATTTTTTGCTGGATTGCCAAATGAGAAGAACACTGTTGCAATCCTCACCCGCATATTCATAAAGTGTCCTCAAATTAAATTCATACACAGTTATTGATATGGTTTCTCCCTGCTGTGAGTTCTTTGAAGGGCCATTGAGATTGGCCCTCTGACTGAAGCCCTTTCCACATTCCAAGCACTGCTACCGGTATGCTTTCTTCCCAGTATGAATTCTTTGATGGGCTGTGAGGTTGTTCTTACTGAAGCACTTTGCACTTTCCAAGCGCTGATGCAGTTAGTCCACTGCATAAATTGATGGGAAGTGAGACTTTCCTTCCAGGTGAAGCTCTTTCCACATTCCATGCACTGATATGGCTTATATGATATGGTCTCACTGCTATGGCAACGTATAGCAAATGAAAGAATGATGCAAAGAGACAGCTGCAGCTGAAGATAGGAAAAGAGGTAGTAAGGGAACACCAGGCTACTATAAATGAATTCAGATCTCCAGAGCCTGATGAGCTGCAGCCAAGGGTATTAAAGGAGCTTGCGGATGTAAACTCAAGAGCCTCAGTCTATAATCTTTGAGAATTCCTGGAGAACAGGTGAGGTCCCTGCAGCCTGGAGGCAGGCAAATGTCCCCACCTTCAAAAGGGGGGGGGGGAGACCCAGGTGACTACTGACCGGTGAGCTTGACATCAATACCAGGGAAAGTCCTAGAACATATAATTCAGAAGTCAGTCTGAGAGCACTCAGATTACTAAAACCCAGCATGGGTTTCTCAGAAATAAGTCATTCCAGACCAATATAATTTCTTTTTTTGATGGAGTAACAAGTTGGTCGATCAGGGGAATAGAATAGAATAGAATATATTTTATTGTCATTGTCCCCTTCGGGGACAACGAAATTACTTGGCTGCTCCATCCACCCAGATAGGGCACTCCACGCAAAAACAAAACAAAGTAAAAAACACTGATTAAAACCATACAGTATGCTACAGCATAACAGGTAAGATTAGATGACTTTCAAAGTCCAGGCTTCCCATTCAAGGCCGAGATCGCTCTGGAGAAGAAGCTGTTCCTAAGACGGCTTGTTCTTGTCGTCATCGTCCTGTATCTCTGTCCCGACGGCAAGAGCTCGAAGAGATGGTGACCAGGATGCGATGGATCTTTTACTATGTCCAGTGCCTTTCTGTGGCACCTTGTGGCATAAATCTGCTCTAAGGTGGAGAGCGAGCAGCCAACAATGCTCTCTGCTGCCTTAACAACTCTGCACAACCCCATCCTGTCCATGCTGTGGACATAGTGTATCTTGATTTCAGTAAGGCTTTTGACTAAGTCCCCCATGATATTCTCACGAGGAAACTGGTAAAATGTGGGCTGAACGAGGTAACTGTTAGGTGGATTTGTAGCTGGTTGACTGACTGGACCCAAAGAGTACTCATTAATGGTTCCTCGTCATCCTGGAAAATAGTGACAAGTGGGGTGCTGCAGGGATCTGTCCCGGGCCTGTTGTTGTTCAATATCTTTATAAACAACTTAGATGAAGGAATTGAGTGGATGGTCATCAAATTTGCAGATGGCACCAAACTGGGAGGGGTAACTAATGCCACAGAACACAGAATTGGAGAACTGGGCACAAACTAACAAAATGAATTTCAATAGGGACGAATGTCAGGTTCCGCACTTAGGCAGGAATAAACAGCTGCATAAATATATGATGGGAGACACCCGGCTTGCCAATAGTACATGTGAAAAGGATCTAGGGGTCTTGGTGGACTGCAAGCTTTATATGAGTGAACAGAGTGATGCAGAAGCAGCAAAAAAGAGAGCTAATGCTATTCTAGGCTGCATCAACAAAAGAATAGTGTCCCGATCCTGTGAGACTTTTGATGGGAAGTGAGATTGCAGCTCTGGTAAAAGCTCTTTCCACATTCCATGCACTGATATGGCTTCTCCCCTGTATGAATCCGTTGATGAGCAGTGAGACTTCCCTTCTGACTGAAGCACTTTCCACACTCTTGACACTGAAATGGTTTCTCCCCACGGTGACTACTTTGATGTCGACGGAAGCTTACACTTGTATTAAAGCTCTTTCCACATTCTGTGCAATGATATGGTTTCTCCCCTGTATGAATTCTTTGATGGGAAGTGAGATGGGCGCTCTGACTGAAGCTCTTTCCACATTCCACGCACTGATGGGGTTTCTCCCCTGTATGAATTCTTTGATGAGAAGTGAGACTATCCTTCCGACTGAAGCTCTTTCCACATTCCACACACTGATGGGGTTTCTCCCCTGTATGAATTCTTTGATGGGAAGTGAGTGAGTCACTCCGACTGAAGCTCTTTCCACATTCCAAGCACTGATAGGGTTTCTCCTCTGTATGAATTCTTTGATGGGAAGTGAGACTTTCCTTCCAGGTGAAGCTTGTTCCACATTCCAAGCACTGATATGGTTTTTCCAATGTATGAATTCTTTGATGGGAAGTGAGACTTTCCTCCTGCCTGAAGCTCTTTCCACACTCTTGGCACTGAAATGGTTTCTCCCCAGTGTGGATTCTTTGATGGCAAGTAAGACTCCACTTGGAATTGAAGCTCTTTCCACATTCCAAGCAGTGATTTGGTTTCTTCCCGCTCTTAATTCTTTGATGGGAAGTGGAATGGGAACTCTGACTGAAGCTCTCTCCACGCTCCAAATATTTATATGGCTTCTCCACTGTGTGGATTTTGTCATGGTCTCCCTTGTTAATTTCCAATTCATCACCAGCTGTATCAAAAAGAAAAAGACATTAGAGCACCAGGAAGAGATAGAGCTCCAAGTTGTTGTTGTATATTTATTACCCTTTGTCAGTTATAAAAGCATAGTAAATAGGCTGCCTAATAATAAAATTGTCATCATAATAACATTCCTCTCCCCCACACTTTTACAGGCCATAGATTAATAAACAATGGTAACTTACTAAAAGTCTTACTACAGGGTTCATTGACTTTTCTGACAAGCATTAACAGACATACTTATGGGAACCCAAGATTCAAAAACCCTGGCTCTTTTCTTTGATGGATTTTGTTTGATCTAAGAATGGAATCCAATCCATCTCCCATATCAGAAGTCTCTTCGGTCTACCAAAAACAGACAGACAGAAGGAAAGACATGAAAATATAACAGGCCCTAAACACTCTGAAGCCTACATTTAAAAAGGCCAGGGCAGTTCAGACCAGCCAGACCATGGTTTAAAAAGGCACAATTGGAGGAAGAATATTCACAGATAAAACAGTAGATAACTCTCCATTCACGGTTCACTGTGGGGCTGTCAAAATCCCAGATGCTGTGGGTCAGGCTTCCTCAACCTCGGCCCTCCAGATGTTTTGAGACTACAATTTGCAGCATCCCTGACCACTGGTCCTGCTAGCTAGGGATCATGGGAGTTGTAGGCCAAAAACATCTGGAGGGACGAGGTTGAGGAAGCTTGCTGTGGGGGTTGTTGTTCAGCTCCATCAAAATACTTGAGGTTCATCTCATAGAGATCCGTACTGAATTTCAAAACAGATATTATGATTCAACAAGGAGCCTTACTGAGAGAGTCCATGATCCCACGATTCTCCTCCATGACTTCCTTATGCAGAGCTCTCTGGTCAGGATCCAGCAACGCCCACTCATCATCTGTGAAATGAACAGCTACATCTTCAAACCACACCGGACCCTAAAATTAAAAGGGGAAAGACTTTGTCTTAGAAAACATTATCTACTACACATTGCTTTGTTGTTTTCTGCCTGTTAATTGCTGTGTTGTTTTAATCAGATTGTTTGGTTGTATATTTTAATTATGGATGCTTCTTTTACATGTCTTTTATTGTGTCTTTTAATAACGGGTATTAATCTATGTGTAAATGGGAGGAGCTCCACATGGCGTTCTTCAAATCAGTCTGTCTGCGCAAGCGTTCCTGTTTCCCAGATGGAAGGACCCCCTCTTTCCTCTCCCCGTCTGCTGTTCTGGGGGGGGGAACCTTCCCATAAGCCCTAAGGCCAACTTCAAGGGGGTGCAGGGGGTCACAGGAGCGGAAGGAGGGGGAAAGTGCAACTGATGGGAGAATCCTGGTCACTATTTTTTTTATGATTAGAAGCCTATTTTAACATTAAATGAGAAATCAATAAATAAAACTACAATTACAGATAAATAATACTAGCAATATTCATAAGGCCAGTTAAGGTGAGATGGCTGTTTATTAACCTTCTGGAATTGCGTTTTCAGCCTTTATTAGGGGCAGGTTTGACAGAAACAAAGATGAGGAGGGGGATTCATTCAGCCCCAGAGGCACCCTGGCTGCCCCGTCCCTCAAGGCTCCTTCCGCACAAGGCTCCTTCCTCCTACCTGAATTGTTTCCACAGCCACAGCTTCCCCCCCACCAGGAAAAGATGGATGAGGAGGTCTTGCCATCGTCCTTCTGTCAGCTGCAAGACAAAAAGGGAAGCGGGAAGGATTAGTGCCTGCTTCTCAGAGGTTGTAGCAGCGCAGCACTAAATACAGAAGAGCCTTTTTAAAATTAATAATAATAATAATAATAAATATTTTTTTATATATACCCCGCCCTTCCCGCTTCAGAAACCCGGGCTCAGGGCGGCTAACAACAAATTTAAAACACATAATTGTAATACAACATAAAAGCAGCATAAAATACATTATAAAAGCTTGAATAACAATAAAATTCAAAGTTCAAAAATCAATTTGGGGGAAATCCATCCAATAAACATTATATAGTCACCAGGGCTAGCTGGCGAAATTGGCCCAGTCTCACCTGCTGAGTGAATGTTGATGTTTGTACCCATTTAATATTTTAGTTGTGCAAAAATACATCTCCCCTCCTTTAGGATCTTGGCCCCAAATGATTAAAAGAACCTACAGATTAGGTTAACAGAATGTGACCAAACAGAGAAAAAGCTCCTTCCTCCTTACCCAGTCGCCTCTCTCTGGTGTTCAGCAGAGACTTCTGTGCCTCAGAGGAATCTTGGCTCCTTTCTGCAAACAGATCCTTTCCCTGAAAGAGCAACAGGGATTCGAAACAGAGGATGGGGAGATGGATTAGAAAAGGAATGGCTGAGGAGAAAAGTTTAGGGGTATCTAATACCATTCACTTAATGCTTTCCAAATTGGATGGGCCATTAGATGAGAGTTTGGGGGTACTGTCCCTCCTGTTTTGAGCCCCTTGGGAGTATCCAGAGGAAAGTCTCTCTCACCTGCTGCTCTGCCTGCTTCCTCTCCTCTGCCTGACTCAGGAGGAATCCTTCGGCCAGGGCCACCGCCTGGGAACTGGTCTCCACTCCACATTCTCTCACCCAGCTCTCCATCTCCGGTGGAAGGACAGTCAGGAACTGCTCCAAGATCACCAAGTCCAGCATCTCAGCTTTCGTATGCCTTTCTGGCTTCAACCACTGACGGTAAAGGTGGTGGAGTCGGCTGCAAACCTCTCGGGGTCCTTTGGCCTCCTGGTAGCAGAACTGCCTGAGCTGCTGGCTCTGCAAATCTGAGCAGAAAATGTCTTCCTTACCCAAGATCTTCTTCACAGAGCTTTCCCAGAATTCTCCACTGCTCCCAGTTTTGAGGACATGGCCTCTTCCTGCTTCTGGGCCAGCTGAGTCTAGCTCATCCATCTGGGCTCTCAGGAAGCCTCCAAGAGATTTGAAGGAACCCTTGGTCTTCTGCCAACAGGGGCTTACAACTTCTACAAAGCAAACAGATTGTTCCGTTATAAAATTGATACACGGTCAGGAGAATAAAAATGTTCCCTGAATTAAGCATGGCTGAGTCTTGCTACGAACCAGGACCGGACTGCACCACAGCACAGACTGGACTTTCTTTAACAAAAAAAGGAAGAAGGAGAAGCAAGCCTATAAGACTAGGCATCCCCAAACGCCAGATGTTTTGTGACTACAACTCCCATCATCCCTAGCTAACAGGACCAGTGGTCAGGGATGATGGGAATTGTAGTCCCAAAACATCTGGAGGGCCAAGTTTGGGCATGCCTGATCTAGACCTGCCAGGAGGAATGTGATCATGCAAGATGTACAGGCACTTGAAGGGATTTCTGTGAGATGAATCAGGCTGGTTTCTTCCACCTTTCGGTGTTTTCAGTATGAAGTTAGAACTGTGATTGAAGAGTCATTTGTACCGAGTGCAATTTGGACACTGGGCTAGACTGGGGGTGCTAACCCTGGGGTCCTCAAGAGTTGCTCTCCCTCCCCACTCCCAACTCCAGTGCACTTCCCCCCCCCCCCGCTTCAGTCACTTTTTCTAGCACTTGAAATCTGCAACATTCTCAAGGCATACTACTTTGGTGGGGTCCGTTTGTCTTTGTTCTGAGGCCCAGATACGTATGTGTTGAAAACTGGGCCTAAACTCCGGTTGAAACAGATCTAGGATATCAATTTCCTCCAGGAACGCCTGGATCTGGTCCATTATGAACCTCTCAAGAACCCTGTCCAATGAGGGGAGGCTGGCAACTGGCCTGCAGTTGCTTAGATTTTCCAAAACCAGGGAGGGTATATTGAGGTGTGGTTGGTTCTACCCCTGCCTCCTTCAAGCAGGAAGGGACCACCCATTCATGCAGGGAGGCATCGACCACCTCCCTGGCCCAGCCAGCTGTCTCCTCCCTGCTCTTTCTTATCATCCAAGGGGGCGGAAGAGTGCAAGTTGTTGCGCTGACTGATCCGAGCACTTAGTCCACATCCTCCAGCCTCACTAACGGAAACTCATCCAACACAACAGGCCTAGACTGTGCTCTGGACACCCCATGAGACTCATCTGCTATTACAGCAAACTCAAGGTCTTGGTGGATTCAAGTGATTTTATCCTCAAAAGGATTTGCAAAAAAAGTTACCGTGAGCTGCTGTCGACTGTAAAGGATTCCACACTGCCTGGAATAGCTTTGCTGGGTGGCACAATGAGGGAGCAATGGAGGCTACTTTGCCGCCTTCACTGCCACTAGGTAGAGTCCATGATGAGCCCTCACCAGTGTTTGGTTGCATTCAGCCAGGTTTTTCCTCCACTCATATTTGAGCCATCTCCCAGATTCTTTCCTTGCTCTAAGCACTGGAGTGTACCAGGTTTAACTCTGCACTGCATAAAAAAGCACTTTCTTTTCTTTGCCCTCCGTCTTCCAATGCTCCTCATTATTATTATTATTGTGATTATTCATTTCACTTCTATACCTCTTTATATTTTTAAGAAAAACCTCAAAGCCGTTTACAGCATTTTAAACATCAATAAAACAACCCAGAATCAAACATTTCTGAAGAAAGTCAGATATAAAGTATACAGTCAAAACAACAGAATTAACAGGAAACTAAAATATTATCTTAAAAGATTTCAAAACAAAACATTACAAAGGAGATCAACTACAGTATACATATTTAACACAAAGTTAACAAAAAAAATCTTAAACATTTCAAAAGAAAACATTGCTAAGTGAAGTCAGATATAAAATACATATAAATTATTTGCATCACCTAATCACTCTCTAATTCCACCGCAATCAGTTCTGTCTGACATATTTGCAAATACACTTATAACTGGGTATTAAAGGTGGATCTGTATTCCAAGCAGTTCATTCATTCATTGCAAAGGTCAGTTTTCGTAGGTTTTTTGTTTTTGCCGTATGTTTTGTCTGAATGTTCAAGTCCGGCTACAACCTCTGTTAATAAATGCGACTTTTTCATCAACCTTAATGGGGTTTATTTGCATGCTCTCTTTTCCTGACCCGAAGACCCTTCCCCAAAGTGGCAGGCAGCGTACTGAGGAGAGTCGCAGCAGACCCCCAGCAGAACTCTCTATCCGGCTTTGCAGAGAGGAAGGGGGCAGGCGACGCCCCCCCCATGCACCCCACCTGCGCCTTCTCCCCAGTGCCCCCTAAGTGGGGAGAGAGAGGAGACTCACCCGGTCCCAGGAGGCGCTTGCAGGAAGAGAGGGGTTCTTGCTCTGGAGGACCCTCCCCTCCTTCATTTCCTGTCCTCTCTAGGAATCCTGATCAGTTCCTTTTAACCCTTGCAAAGCCGAGGGCAACAAAGAACGCCACCCCTCTCCCCCTACTGTGCTGTATTCTCTCCCCCCACCCCGTCCCCGTGTTTTCCAGCTCCAGCTATTTTCCTGTCAGAGGAAAAAGGAGGGTTTTCCCCCACAAAAGGAAAGGAAAAAGGCGGACTTCGAGCTGGAGAGTGGCAGCGTGGCTTCGCGCAGGCGCAGTGAGGAGCTCCCCCCCCCCGGCGCCGGCCTTAAGCGGGCTTCCACCACGGAGAGGCTCCAGAGTACTAGAGCGGCGCTCCCTCCCATCCGCTAACTATAGAGAGCCCCCCCGAGGACTAGAGCGGAGACGCCCTTTATCCGCCACCCGACGGAGAGCGCCCGCTTCCGCCGGAAGTCCAGGTCGGGGGAAGTTGTTCGAGGCGGCACCGGAGGGCTCGGTCACGGGACGGAGCATCGGCGGCGATGGTGGGCGGCTCTCCTCCCCCCTCCCTCCGCGGGTGGGGGAGGGGTGGGACGACCCCCCCCCATACACACACTGACTTTCTTTCTCCCCCCAGGCGGCGACGGCGGCGCTGACTCAGGGGCTGGAGCGGGTCCCCGACCAGACCGGCTACCTGGTCATCTGCGACGGGGCGGTGCTGGCGGTGAGGAGGGGGCCTCTCTCCTTGGAAGCAGAGCTCTTTATATAGGGGGGGGCAGGCTGTTTAGGGAAGTTTTTAATGTCTGATACCGTATTGTGTTTTTAATATACGATTGGGAGCCGCCCAGAGTGGCTGGGGATAATAATAATAATAATAATTATTATTATTATTTATTTATTCTCAGCCTAGTCTACCTCGCAGGGCTGTTGTCAGGGGAGAGTTAAATGTGGGCAGCAAAGCACATGGGCCGCCTCGGGATCCCCTTGCAGGGAGAAGAGGCGGGTGGCAGGGATGCCCTGAGATGCCTACTGACAAAGGACTCCTCTTCCCTTTCTCCCTGCCCTGCCAGTCTTCGGGCGACCTGGAGAACGACGAGCGGACAGCCGGGGTGATCTCGGAGCTGGTGAACACGGCCTGCGCTTTCCGCCTGCCCCGCTGCCCCGAGGTGCCCTTCCGGCGTATCTCTGGTGAGAAGGGGGCAGACACCCCCCCCCAGCGCTCACAGGCGGGCTTCCTCCGTGGGGCCTCCCTGGATACAAAGGGGAAAGGGGCAGCATCCCACCCTTTTGGTGGGAAAAGGCAGGGGTGAGGTCACAGGTTTTTGAGACGGACTCAGGGGAGCCTGGATTCCTCTTGGCCCTTCTTGGCGTCTGCTATTCTCCCTCCCCCATGTAGAGTTGAACTCGGAGCTTCTCCGATGCGTCCTGTTCTTGCCCCCTTTCACCAAACCCTAAAGGAGAGCCAGGCAGGTGGTGGGGAGAGCTAGATGGTGGGGAAGGAAGACTCAGCACCCCCTCCCCTGACCCATGGCCCCTGCCTGGGCAGCCATCAGAGCACCTGCCTTGCATGCAGAAGGGTCCATGGTGGCCCCCCAATGGCAACTCCAGGTATGTCTGCAGAGGACCCTACAGTGGATTCACTGCCAGTCAGCGAAGACAGCACTGGGCTCAATGGACTGAATGGTCTTCTTGGGAGAAGCACCTTCCTGTCACTGAGCGTGACCTACCTCAGAGGGATGTGAGGAGGAAATGGGGTGACCGCCCCATCAGTGAAGGAGTGGGGAGCAAATGAGGTGGTTCTGCAGTGGGCTCTGTGTGGGGCTTCCTTGAAACTGCTGTCAGTGCAGGATGCTGCAGCGCAATTGCTGGCAGGAGTGAGGCCTTGTCAGCATATAACATTTGTACTCAAAGACCTGCATTGGCTGCCCATTTGCTACCAGGCCAAGTTTAAGGTGGCACAATTAGAATGTAAAGCCCTTAACAACTTGGGACCGGTTTACCTGTGAGATCGCCTGAGCCCACATGTGCCAACCTGACCACTTAGGTTGGCTACGGGTGCCACATACTACGTGCACTGCAGGTGTATGAACTTGATCACTTAATGTGGCAGCACCTAAACTCTGGAACTCCCTGCCTATGGACGTTAGGCAGGTGCCTTCAATTGCACTCTTCTCGATGCCTGCTAAAAAACATGCAAAACAAGCCCGCCCTGGCGTTCAGAGAGTTGATGCCAGTTTTAATCAGTTTTTAGTCCACAGTATATTAACTTCTTGAAAGTTTAAAATTGCTGCTGTTAATCTTCCTCAGTGATAATATTATATACGGCTTTGAGGTTTTATTATAACCAGACTGTGTATAAATATATGAAATAAGTACATAAATGCACCCAAGCACCCTGCTGGGGGTCTCGTCTCTCCTAATACCCTTATTGGGGTCTCTCTCTCTGTCGCCCCCCCAGTGGTGTTTGGGGAGCACTCCTTCCTCGTGACCATCTCTGGTCAGAAGCTGTTTGTGGTGAAGAGGCAGAACAGTGTCCGGGAGCCTGTGATCGTCTGAACTCGACCTGCCCGCTTCTGCTGTTACTGTGACTTTGGGAGCGGGGGACTCGAGGAGAGTTGGGGTGCAGGAACAAAGCACCTTCTTTTTTGTATGTGTGTGGGGCTCATCCCTGTGTTGACACTGGGTCACAAGAAGGCAGGCGGCTCCTTGGATGCGTTGTACATACTGCTTAAAGGCTTTGTGCCGCTGGGGGTTTGCTCCATATAGCTGTGGGCGTGATGGCGGTATCATGTGAAATAAAGTTCTTTGAAAACAGACAACTAACCTGGTGGACTAGCTGTTTAGCAGAATCGTGGAATTTTAGGGTTGCAATGGACCCTGGGGTCATCTAGCCCAACCCCCTGCAATGCTAAAGAACCCCTGACAGGTAGCCACCCAACCTCTCTTTTAAAATCTCCAATCAAGGAGAGCTCAATGCCTTCTGCGGTCATAGGACTATAGTGTTGGAAGGGACCCTGAGTGACATCTAGTCCAGCCCCCTGCAATGCAGGAATGAAGCAAAGAATCAGTGGCAGATGGCTATCCAGCCTCTGCTTAAAAACCTCCAAGGGAAGAGGTTTCTTGGAGGTTCTCTGTTTCTCGTACGGTAGCAGAAGGGCCTGAGAGTAAAGGCAACCTGGGGGAAATGGCACACTTCCACCCCCCCCAAAGGTCTGGATGTATCTGGGTAGCCTCGCTCATTAGGTGATTTAGCACAGCACCCATATAATAGCCTTGCTATCCCCTTGGCCTGACTAGTCTCTTTTTAGCAATGGCTCCACATAAATAAGATTAAATAAAGGTTCTGCTGGCACGGAAATAAGCTCAATACCACACCCAAGGAATGCAGAGAGATAAATCACAAACTAAACAACTCTGTATATGGCATTAAAAAAATACATTAACAATAATACACGACATTTCAACACCTTCTAATACATAGAATCTTAAATAATGTCTACCATGCCAAAATAATAACCACATAACAACAATATCTCAAAGCCAAACAGTTCAAATATTCCTGAAAGAAGTCCATGAGAATGACTGTGTAGACTTGTGCTGGTGCAATCACAATGGAACTCCTGACGATGAGATACCTGGATTTCAATCTCTGTTTTGTGAATCTTCTGGTTGGCCTGTAAAGGAACTACCGTATATAATGGCAATTTAGTGCTGCACCAAATAAATCGGCTCTGAACTCAGAATGACACTTTGCTCTTGTTTGAAAAGGCTATACACTTTGACATATACAGGGCCAAAGCCATTTAGGGCTTTAAAGATCAGCACCAACACTTTGAATTGTGCTTGGAAACTTACTGGGAATCAGTGTAGGTATTTCAGGACCGGTGTTATGGTCCTGGCGGCTGCTCCCAGCCATCAGTCTGGCAGCCACATTCTGGATTAGTTGTAGTTTCCGAGTCACCTTCAAAGGTAGCCCCACGTAGTGCACATGGCAGTAATGTTTATGGGCCCAATATGGACTCTCCATAAATGTTTTATGATTATTTTGGACACCTGAATGATTGTAATTATGATGGGTTAATAATAGCAGGGGACTTTAATTAAATATTATCCTATCCTAACCTAGATAGAAATACACCAACAAAGAAAAAGAATTAGTGAGGTTAGACAATTGGGAAACATGAATGAATTGAATTGAATAGATCCTTGGCATTTGATATATCCTACTGTGGTAATATTATATCCTACTGTGGTAATAGGCAACATGGGTGGCGCTGTGGTCTAAACCACAGAGCCTAGGGCTTGCTGATCAGAAGGTCAGCGGTTTGAATCCCCGCGATGGGGTGAGCTCCCGTTGCTCGGTCCCTGCTCCTGCCCACCTAGCAGTTCGAAAGCACGTCAAAGTAGATATCGTATTTTTCGCTCCATAAGACGCACTTTTTTCCTCCTAAAAAGTAAGGGGAAATGTCTGTGCATCTTATGGAGCGAATGTGTGGTCCCTGGAGCTGAACTGCCCTGGGGCAAAAGCAGATCATGCCATTTAAAAAAAAGAGAAGGGGGTGTTGAAAGGAAGCCCGCTGAGCAGCTGCTCAGCAAACAATCAGGGAGCAAACTTGCAGAGGGAGGCTGTTTCCCCAGCGACATGTGACTGACTGATTAGATTGTCTGTCTGGAATGTGGGAATGTTTTGGAACGTGGATGGAGATTTATAATTTAATATATCTCATCCTAACTTGTGCTTACAAGTTCAACTAGCAGAGTAACATTCCCTTTTAAAATACACACAGCGGAAGTTGCTTTGATTCGCTAGAATCAACTTAATCTAGTTTCCTGGTTTGTCACTATATTTCCCCTTTGTCCCTCTTCAAATAAGACACAACACACGTCTTCTATAAAAAGATATAAAATGTTTACTCACATATATCCAGCTCAAGACAAATCCCAAAGAAGGCAGGCTTATTCTTAGTAAAGATATTTACAATTGGAATCTCCCCATGTGGGAGAGAAGTCCGCTAGGCCCCAGTTGGGTGGAAGCCAACTGAGCATCCTCCTCACAGTTCGAGAGAGAGAGTAGAATGGAATGGCCGCTGACCTGTGAGGTTCTTTGTTCATACCTTCCCAGGTTAAGCCACTCCCACATCTAGTTGCAAGAGGAAATTGCCTCAATCCATGTGACCAGGAAGTTGTGGCTGGAGGACTGAGGCAATCTCCATTGTCTGCTCTAGCATTGTTGTACTTGACTGCTCTAGTGTTTACATCCCACATGGAAACTGTAGAAATGGCTTCCTGAAGCTGCAGAACTGTGAGTTAAACCCAATAAAACAGGGTTTTTTCCCTTTGCAAAGTAAGTTCAACAACTTTGAGCTGATCCTCAAAAAATGGGGCTTTTCTCCTTTGCAAAAGAAGCTGCAGAAATTTGAGCTGATCCTCAAAAAATGGGGCTTTTCTCCTTTGCAAAAGAAGCTGCAGAAATTTGAGCTGATCCACAAAAAAATGGGGCTTTTCCCCTCTAAAAGCTAGGTGTGTCCTATGGTCAGGTGCGCCTTATAGAGCGAAAAATACGGTAAATAGGTACCGCTCTGGTGGGAAGGTAAACGGTGTTTCCGTGCGCTGCTCTGGTTCGCCAGAAGCGGCTTAGTCCTGCTGACCACATGACCTGGAAGCTGTACGCCGGCTCTCGGCCAATAAAGCAAGATGAGTGCTGCAACCCCAGAGTTGTCCATGACTGGACCTAACGGTCAGGGGTCCCTTTACCTTTCCTGTGGTAATAAATCACCTCTATGCCACTGGCCCTTGCCCAGGTGAGGAAACAAACCTTTAAATAATGACGAAACCAAGAGAGCAAACAAAAGTGTCCTGTTGGGACTTGGTTTATTAAAACTATTGCATGAAAGGGCAGTTTGGCCAGCTAGAAAAGACTGAGCCCAAAGGAGCATTTGAACAAAGCTTTTATAGGGTTTTATATACATAGCTGCTATACATCACAAAACATCACTGCATACATCAAAAGACGTCACAAGTAAAGGAATGTAGCAGTTCTGGCTCCACTCTGTTTTCACCTCCCCTCATTTATCTTGGGGAACCCCAACCCTTAGGGTTCAGCTTTTGCACTTAGGCTCCAGTTGCCTTCAGTAAGGGGCCATTCCCAAATCGCCCTTCCGTGTCCCCGGAACGCTTCAAGGAGCCTCTTGCTGAGCACTCCAGTACTAATGCAAAACATCCCTCCTGGCTGGGCATTTGTGCCTTTCTAGTAATGCAAATAAACCTCCCCTGATTCAGGGTCAGATCAGCATGGAATGCAGTGTAGATGTGTGGCAGGAGAGATCTGCAAAATGTAGGAGTGCAAGACTCAAATCACTCACTAATACACTGATACGCAATTCTATAAACGCATGAAACACCTAAAGCAAAATCTATATAATATGAAAAATTATTTAACTCTACTAACAGAGAATATTCATTTTTCTCACATGTGCAGGAGAATTTCTTTAGGTTTGATTGTTTTCTAATACCATCTTTCTTCCAACATATATTTCTCCCCTGTATGACTTCTTTGACTGTGAGACTGTGAGACTGGTCCTCTCATTGAACTTCTTTCCACATTCTCAGCACTGTTGTGGCTTCTCCCATGGATGAATTCTTAGATTGGAAGTGAGATAGGGGCTCAGACTGAAGCTTCCCTCTACATTCCAAATAGTGATACAGTTTCTCCCCTGTACTAATTTTTTGATGGGAAGTGAGACTCATCTTGGAATTGAAGCTCTTTCCACATTTTAAGGATTTAAAATGGTTCCTCCCTACTATGAGTTCTTTCATGTGAAGTGAGACTTCTCTTACGACTGAAGCTCTTTCCACATTCCAAGCACTGATATAGTTTATCCCCTGTATGAATTCTTTGATGCGAAGTGAGATTGGCCCTGTCACTAAAGCATCTTCCACATTCCAAGCAAGGATATGGTTTCTCCCCTGTATGGATTCTTTGATGGGAAAGGAGATGGTGGCTGTGACTGAAGCTCTTTCCACATTCCAAGCACTGATACAGTTTCTCCCCTGTATGGATCCTTTGATGTGAAGCAAGATTGTTGCTCTGACTGAAGCTCTTTCCGCATTGCAAGCACTGATACGGCTTCTCCCCCGTATGAATTCTTTGATGTGAAGTCAGATTGGCCCTGTCACTAAAGCTCTTTCCACATTTGGAACAGGGATACGGCTTCTCCCCTGTATGGACTCTTTGATGGGAAGTGAGATGGGCACTTTGACGGAAGCTCTTTCCACATTCCAAGCAATAAAATAGTTGCTCCCTTGTATGAATTTTTTTAGGGGCTGTGAGACTGGACATCACCGTGAAGTTTTGTCCCCATTCTAAGCACTGATGTGGTTTCCCTTCTGTATGAATTCTTTGATGGGAAGTGAGATGGGCACTCTGACTGAAGCTCTTTCCACATTCCAAACACTTATAGGGTTTCCCCTCTATATGAATTATTTGATGGGAAGTGAGATGGGCGCTTTTACTGAAGGCCTTCCCACATTCTGAGCACTGATATGGTTTCTCCCCTGTATGAATTCTTTGATGGGCTGTGAGATGGGCACTCTGACTGAAGCTCTTTCCACATTCCATGCACTGATACGGTTTGTCCCTGATATGAATTTTTTGATGGGCTGTGAGATTTGACTTCACACTAAAGCTCTTCCCACATTCTGAGCACTGATGTGGTTTTACCCCTGTATGAATTCTTTCATGGGAAGAGAGATGGGCACTCTGAGTGAAGCTCTTTCCACATTCCATGCACAGATAGGGTTTCTCCCCTCTATGAATTCTTTGATGGGAAGTCAGACTATCCTTCCGACTAAAGTTCTTTCTACATTCCAAGCACTGATAGGGTTTCCTCCCAAAGGGATTTATTTGATGGGAAATGGAAATAAAGTGCTCACTGAAGCTCTCTCCATGCTCCAAATGTTTATATGGCCTCTGCCCTGTGTGGATTTTATCATGGTCCCTCTTGTTCTTAATTTCCATTTCACCACTACCTGCAACAAAAATAAGACACAGATTAGAGTCTCAAGTCTTGGTCTTTCCAGTTCTTAATTTCCAACTCATCACCACCTGGAACGGAGAGAGAAATGGATTACAGCCAGATTACAGGAAGAAACGGAGCTCAAATTATTGAACAATGCTAATTAACGCTTGTGATACATACAGGAAGAACAGAATCATGGATTCAACACGAATTTCCAATGTCAGCCATCTCTTTAGTCAACTGAAATTGGACAGAAGCAAGCAAGCAAAACAAAACACAAAACAAAACTGACAGAAACTACCACCACTTTCCTAACCAGCCCAATCATTTTAATTTTACTATCTTCTATGTTTAAAAAAGCAAAACTGGAGGGTGTGTGTGTCAAAATCGCCACGGCTGGGGGTGGCGCTCTTGAGCTCCATCAGAATATTGGAGGCTCATCACATAGAGGTATGTATTGAATTTCAAAACAGATAATATGATCTGACAGGGAGCCTTACCAAGAGAGGCCACGGTACCACAATTCTCCTCCATGACTTCTTTATGCAGAGCTCTCTGGTCTGGATCCAGCAACGCCCACTCCTCATCTGTGAAATGGACAGTGACATCTTCAAAGCAAACTGGACCCTAAAATAAAAAGGGAAACGTCCCCTTCTTAGATAGCATGGCTGTGTTGTTTTAAGGGGATTGTTTGGCTTCTTCTTCTAACCACTTAATGGAATTCTTTTATAGTGTACTTTAATGATGAGTATTTTAACGATTAGATTAGGGACGCGGGTGGCGCTGTGGTTTAAACCACTGAGCATAGGGATTGCCAATCGGAAGGTCGATGGTTCGAATCCCCGCGACGGGGTGCGCTCCCGTTGTTCAGTCCCAGCTTCTGCCCACCTAGCAGTTTGAAAGCATGTCAAAGTGCAAGTAGATAAATAGGAACCGCTCTGGCAGGAAGGTAAGTTTCCGTGCGCTGCTCTGGCTTCACCAGAAACAGCTTAGTCATGCTAGCCACATAACCCGGAAAAACTGCGGACAAACACCGGCTCCCTTGGCCAGTAAAGCAACTGGACGTAACTGTCAGGGGTACGTTTACCTTTACCTATTTTAACAAAGGGTACTACTTTTGATGTAAATGGGTAGAACTCTGCATTGTGTTCTTCAAATCATGCTGTCTCTGTAAGCATTTGTTTGCCAGATGGAAGGACCCCCTCTCTCCGCTCCCTGTGCACTGTTCAGCAAACAGGGGACCCTCCTGCTGCTCTATTGCCAACTTCAAGGGGGGCATGGGGAGGACAGCCCCATTGTGCACCTGAATCCTGGTCAATGTTTTGGATGCTTTGTCAACTGCTTAGAAGCCCATTTTAGCATTCAACAATCAATATAGAAATTAAACTTTAACTACTGATAAATAATGCTAGCAACATCCAGACGCCTAGTTAAGTGGAGGTGGCTGTTCATTAGTCTCAGGGAGATTTGTTCAGCCCCAGAGGCAACCTGGCTGCCCCACCCCTCAGCCTCTTTCCCCACAATGCTCCTTCCTGCTACCTGATCTGGTTCCATAGCTGGTGCTTCCCTTCCACCACCATGAGGACATCTTTCCAGCATCGTTCTGTCACCTGCAAGAGACAAAGGTAAACAAGAAGCCACGAGTGCATGCTCCGGCCAGAGGTGAAGCTATGCAGCTCTAACTGCAGATGGTCCATGGATTTGGACATTTGTACGCATTTCATATTTTAGCTGTGTAAAAATACATCTCCCCTCCTTTAGGCTCTTGGCCCCAAGTGTCTCTCCCAAAAGATGGGAAAAAACACACATTAGTTCCCAAAAGATGGGAAAAAACACACATTAGTTACAAAATACAATATTATCAAAGAGATGGAAAAACTAATTTCTCCTTACTCAGTGGCCTCTCTGCAGTCATCAATGGAATCCTCTCTGCCTCAAAGTGATTGGCGCTCATTTCTGCAAATGGATATTTTCCCTGAAATAGCAACAAAGATTAAAACAGGAAATGGGAAGAACGCCTAGAAGTGGAATGACAGAGGCAAAACCTTTTGGGTCATCGGAGATAATTCCTTGGAACCTTAAAAAAAATGTAGAGATATTTTGGATACTGTCCCTCCTGTTCAGACCCCCTTGGGAGTATCCAGAGGACTGTCTCTCTCACCCGCTGCTCTGCCTGCTTCCTCTCCTCTGCCTGACTCAGGAGGAATCCTTCGGCCAGGGCCACCGCCTGGGAACTGGTCTCCGCTCCACATTCCCTCACCCAGTTCTCCATCTCGGGTGGAAGGACAGCCAGGAACTGCTCCAAGACCACCAGGTCCAGCATCTCAGCTTTCGTGTGCCTTTCTGGCTTCAGCCATTGACGGCAAAGGTGGTAGAGTCGGCTGCAAACTTCTCGGGGTCCTTCAGTCTCCTGGTAGCAGAACTGCCTGAATTGCTGGCTCTGCACATTTGAGCGGTGAATGTCCTCCTCACCCAGGATCTTCTGCACTGAATTTTCCCAGAATCCCCCATGGCTCCCAGTGTTTATGACATGGTCTCTTCCTGCTTCAGGGCCAGCTGAGTCTTGCTCATCCATCTGGGCTCTCAAGAAGCCTCCAAGAGTTCAGAAGGAATCCTTTGGTCTTCTGCCAACAAGTTCTGTCTGTCCAAATTAGAAGTGATACCAAATTCTGCAAAGCAAAGAAGAAAGAGGTTCCCTGAGCAAGTGCGGATGAGTCTTGCTTAGAACCAGGGTAAAAATTCCACCACAGCCCAGACACTATGCCCCCCCCCCGCTTTTTTTTAAAAGGAAGAAGGAGTAGAACCCAATTTTTTTAGTATAATCAGCCATGGCAGAATCCAAAATCAAAACCACTAGAATACCTATATTACGCAAATCCACTTGAAAAAACAAGTAAACGTAATAGGTGAAACGGGAATATCCAGGTATTGCATTTTGTACAAACTGGGCTTGGTGGTTAACTGAATAAGCTACGTTTTAATATGTTATGTCACGATGTTGACTTTGACGTTAGAGAAGCTGTATCTAATGTTGAGAGGTAAAGGTCAAGGGACCCCTGGCCATTAGGTCCAGTCGCGAACGACTCTGGGGTTGCGGCACTCATATCGCTTTATTGGTCGAGGGAGCCGGCGTACAGCTTCCAGGTCATGTGGCCAGCAGGACTAAGCCGCTTCTGGAGAACCAGAGCAGTGCACGGAAACGCCATTTACCTTCCCGCCAGAGCAGTACCTATTTATCTACTTGCACTTTGACGTGCTTTTGAACTGCTAGGTGGGCAGGAGTAGGGACCGAGCAACGGGAGCTCACCCTGTCGCAGGGATTCGAACCACCGACCTTCTGATTGGCAAGCCCTAGGCTCTGTGGTTTAGACCACAGTGCCACCCGCGTCCCCCAATTTTTTTGAGAAGTACCGTAGTTTCTAGTAGATAACTTTACAATTGTTATTATACAGCCTATTACGTTCATGTGTTTTTTGTGTGTTTTCAACAAATCAAGCCAGGCCCGTGATTGACCGAGTACAATTTGCATCCCAGGCTAGAGTGGGGGTCCTAATCCTGGGGTCCTCTAGGGTTGCTCTCCCTCCCCCACTTCAGTCCACATTTCTTTCCTGCTTCATTTTCTACCACTGGGAATCTCCAATGTATTCAAGACAAGCTACAGGGGTGGGGAGCCCTTTTCTTTGCTCTTAGGGCCAGATCCAACCCCCCAAGGGCCAAGTGGGTCATGCCAAAGAATAGCTCTAAAAAGTGAGTAAAGTAGGACTCATCTTCTTTCTGTGACTGTAAGTTGTTTTAAGTTGTTTTTGATAGTGTGTTTTAATGTGGTATTCTGCCCTGCAGGTAATTAATGATGATGATGTTACATGACTTAACCCCCACACAGCCAGATATGCTTGGTGGTCCTCCGGGGTCCAACATGGTCGCTTGAGGCTCAGGTGGCCTCAGTGACTAGGAGTGTTGTTAGGGGTAGCTGAGGAGGGGTACCCCCCCTTCTTGCTGTCTTTCCCCTCCGCTTGCCGCAGAGACAGCGGCAGCCAGTGCGGGACCCTCTTTCGCCCGGGTCTCAACCCCCTTTTCTCTAGTTTCCCCTTTACCCCACAGGTTGTAATACAAGCACACACACAAACCCTCGTGAAACTCAGTTTCAAGTGGTTATTAATACTATTTGGATATATTGTATCAATATATCCTGAGCATGTGCAGAGCCTTTAAACCTTTGGAAATTCATTTAAAATCACAGCCTCCATGGATTTTCTCCCTGTTTGTGCCCTTCTACTTGCCCTTCTACTCCTGCTGGCCTTGCCCCCCCAGGTCACCCCTGGTCTGCCATAATCCCCTAAGCAGAACATCACATACGCACACCCAAGGTGCTCCAGGAAATGCCACACCTGGGCAATCCTCTCAAGCACCCATCATCAGGTTTCCAAGACGACAGACAGTCTCCTGGATGCTTCTCATTGTTCTTCCCCGGTTGCCACTCAAAATGTATATTTGACCCACCCAAGTGTCCTTTACCTGTTCCTGTGACCCATCACCTGTATGCTAATCTTGTTTACCCATATGATAATTTTCCTGTACCCTCCTACTCTCCACCCCTTCCTGACATTTTGCTGATGTATTAGTGATGTAGTTGTGATGTATGGTGAACTGTATTCTGGGTTGTAGCGGGAAGTTTTAAAAGTTTCTGTCGCCCTTTGTTCTGGGTCCAGTCCCGTGGCTGTAACCTGTTGCGCAATAAACTCCTTTGCCTTTGCTCCAACTACTGGCTGTTCTCCTTTGATCTCCGCTGCGAACCACGGGCTTCTCTCGTAGGGCTGGGTGCTGAGCAACCTCTAACCCAGGAATTTCCTCTAACAGTGTCCAGTTCCGGCCAGCTGACCAGCCACAGTGGGACAGAGATGACAGGGCTGTGGGACTCCCCGGGTCACATGGCATTATTGCAATGCCCTGTAGGTGGGCATTTCCTTCGCAAAGAAAGACAGAGAGTTTGCCCTTTGCCTTCTCCCCAATGCTAGGGGGGTCCCCCATGCATGAGCTGAACAGCCCCCTTCCCATGCACCCCACCTGCAGCCCTGGGACCCCCTTCTCCCCAGTGCACCCTAAGTGGGGAGAGAGAGGAGACTCACCAGGTCCCAGGAGGCGCCACCGAGGCAGAAGGGACTCTCAAAATAAGCCCCCCTTCCCCTTGCAGGAAGGCACTGGAGGACCTCCCCCCTCTTTCATTTCCTCTCCTCTCTAGGAATCCAGCCCCGTTCCTTTTAACCCTTGGCAAGCCGAGCGCACCAAGCTCACCCTCTTTTCTCCTCCTCTGCGCTTTCTCCAAAGCAAGAGCCCAGGAGGAAAGCAGCGCATTGCGCACACTCAGCTTTGGGAGGATCAGCTGGCAGGGGAAAGGGCTGCGCCACAAGCAGGAAAGCCCGCCCTAGAATCACAGCATCTTAGAGTTGCAACTTGGGACCCGGGGGTCATCTAGTCCAACCCCTTGCAAGGCACAATTCGCACACTCAATAAAACCTCTCTGGGCGTGTGCAAAGGGCGGGGCTCCTCCCTGATTCATCATTTTGAGAGCGGGGCTGAGCTCGGTGCGCTCGGTTTCGCAAGGGTTGCAAGGAACTGAGGCTGAGCTGGTTCCCTAGAGAGTAGAGGAAGGGAAGGAGGGGTGGGACCAGGTCCTCCCCCCCAACAAAAGCCCCTCCCTCCCTCCCACTCGTTTCCTGCAAGCGTTGGAAGCGGGTGGAGGTTTCTGCTGCCTCCAGTCACGTGCAAGCGGCGGCGCCTCCTGGGATGCGGTGAGCCTCCTCTCTCCCCCCCCCCCTTTGGGAGAAAGGGGTCCCAGGGCTGCAGCGGGAGGGTGCATGGGGGGGGGGGTCCGGGAGAGGAGGGTCCTGCCCCCCTCCTTCCTCTCTGCAGAGCTTGGTCTTCCTTTGGAGGCTACGCTGCTTGCCGCTTGGCGTCAGGAAGAAAAGGCAGCCAGCAAATAACCCCGTTTCAGGTTTAGGAAAACATTTGCAGAGATGGAAAGCCAGGTGGAAACATTGGGACCTCCTGACCATCTCCCCTTCCCAGACTTCTGGGCCCTTGCAACTCCCAGAATCCCACAGGAAATGTTTTGGGTCCTGGAAACACATGTCTCTGGGGTCAGAGGCCTTGGCAAAGAGGGGAAGGAGCCAGGGGGCCCCCTCTGTGTGGAGGGTATTCCCCAGCCAAGGAACTCCCACCAGGTTGCCCTTTCTGGGGGCCCCTGCCCCCCAAAACACAAGTGTGGTAAAGCAACTAAGAGGACCCCCTCTGCCAACCTCTGCAGGGAAGGAGGCGGTTCTTCAGATATGGGGGGGGGTCTAAGTGAGCCCTCATGTGAACACCTTCAGTTGAATGGACAACCAATGCAGCTGTTTTAAAACCAGAATATTGGGATGTTTAGCTGGTGATATCACCAGACATCGCCCAGCCCTAAAAATGATGCCAGACTTGTTAGAAAAGGTACTTGATGATGCCGTCAATAGTAATCTTTTTAAGAGCTTGAACTTTGAATTATAGGATTTTAATTCTATAATTGGGCCCAGTCTTATTTAACATCTTTATCAATGACTTGGATGATGGACTTGAGGGCATCCTGATCAAGTTTGCAGATGACACCAAATTGGGAGGGGTGGCTAATACCCCAGAGGACAGGATCACACTTCAAAATGACCTTAACAGATTAGAGAATTGGGCCAAAGCAAAGAAGATGAATTTTAACAGGGAGAAATGTAAAGTACTACACTTGGGCAAAAAAAATGAAAGGCACAAATAACAGGATGGGTGACACCTGGCTTGAGAGCAGTACATGTGAAAAGGATCTAGGAGTCTTGGTAGACCACAAACTTGACATGAGTCAACAGTGTGATGCAGCAGCTAAAAAAGCCAATGCAATTCTGGGCTGCATCAATAGGAGTATAGCATCTAGATCAAGGGAAGTAATAGTACCACTGTATTCCGCTCTGGTCAGACCTCACCTGGAATACTGTGTCCAGTTCTGGGCACCACAGTTCAAGAAGGATACTGACAAGCTGGAACGTGTCCAGAGGAGAGCAACCAAAATGGTCAAAGGCCTGGAAACGATGCCTTATGAGGAACGGCTTAGGGAGCTGGGTATGTTTCGCCTGGAGAACAGAAGGTTAAGGGGTAATATGATAGCCATGTTCAAATATATAAAAGGATGTCATATAGAGGAGGGAGAAAGGTTGTTTTCTGCTGCTCCAGAGAAGCGGACACGGAGCAATGGATTCAAACTACAAGAAAGAAGATTCCACCTAAACATTAGAAAGAACTTCCTGACGGTGGGATTTGCTGCCAAGGAGTGTGGTGGAGTCTCCTTCTTTGGAGGTCTTTAAGCAGAGGCTTGACAGCCACCTGTCAGGAATGCTTTGATGGTGTTTCCTGCTTGGCAGGGGGTTGGACTGGATGACCCTTGTGGTCTCTTCCAATTCTATGATTCTAATAAAATAATAAGAATAATAGAATGATGTATTTCCTTTGTAGGATTAACACCTTTAATTAGGACGGACAGAACTTAGTAGAGGACCAAAGGGTTCCTTCCGATCTCTTGGAGACTTCCTAAGAACACAGATGGATGAGCAAGACTCAGCTGAACCTGAAGCAGGAAGAGGCCATGCCATCAACACTGGGCGCAGTGAAGGATTCTGGGAAAGCTCCATGCAGAAGATCCTGGGTGAGGAGGACATTCTCCGCTCAGATGTGCAGAGCCAGGGGTTCAGGCAGTTCTGCTACCAGGAGACTGAAGGACCCCGAGAAGTTTGCAGCCGACTCTACCACCTTTGCCATCAATGGCTGAAGCCAGAAAGGCACACGAAAGCTGAGATGCTGGACCTGGTGATCTTGGAGCAGTTCCTGGCTGTCCTTCCACCCGAGATGGAGAACTGGGTGAGGGAATGTGGCGTAGAGACCAGTTCCCAGGCAGTGGCCCTGGCCGAAGGATTCCTCCTGAGTCAGGCAGAGAAGAGGAAATAGTCAGAGCAGCAGGTGAGAGAGACTTTCCTCTGTATACTCCCAAGGGGCTCCAAACAGAAGGGACAGTATCCTGAAATCCTCTACTAAGCTTTTGGAAAGCATTCCCAAATGGTTTTTCCTTTGCCATTCCTTTTCTAATATTTCTCTCCATCCTCTGTTCTGAATCCTTGTTGCTCTTTCAGGGAAAGATTATCTTTGCAGAAATTTGCCATTCCTTTTCTAATCTTAATTCCCATTCTCTCTTTTCAATCCTTGTTGCTCTTTCAGGGAAAGGATCTGTTTGCAGAAAGGAGCCAAGATTCATCCAAGGCAGAGAAGACTCCGTTGGTCAGGAGAGAGAGGCCACTGGGTAAGGAGGAAGGAGCTTTTTCGCATTCTATGGATTACGGAACTAATCGGTGGGTTCTTTCCATCTTTTGAGGGGAGGACGCTTGGGGCCAAGAGCCCAAAGTATGGGAGGTGTTCCATCTCTTGTTGGAAGAACAGCCAGGAACTGCTCCAAGATCACCAGGTCCAGCATCTGAGCTTTCGTATGCCTTTCTGGCTTCAACCACTGGTGGCAAAGGTGGTAGAGGCGGCTGCAAACCTCACGGGGTTCTTTGGTCTCCTGGTAGCACATCTGCCTGAACTGCTGGAGGTGTATTTTTACATAGCTAAAACACAAATGTCAAAGTGCACGCAGCAGGTGAGACTTTTTCTAAGGCCCATGAGTTATAGTAATCATCCTCAGCCACTCTGAGCAGCTTCCAATGGCTGAAAACTGCCTTTATTGCCCTAATCTGTGGAAGGAAGTAATAGGGTTGGGTACCTTCCTTCTTTGAAGTGAGACATTGGGCAAGGTGGCTAGCTAATGAATAATCTGTACGTAGGTAGCAGCAGGTAGGCTGTCAGGCTAACCACACAGGTTAGCTATCTATAAATCCGATGGTTTTTGAGCTCATGGCCGGAAGGTCATGCAACCTGAGGCTACCTGGGGGTCACTTTGCCACTTCTTGAGGGCTTCCCAGGGGCAGATCGAAGTGCTTGCTTGGTAATGTATTTAATGCTTCCTGTTTAGAATAAAAAATTCTCACTTGTGTTTGTATTGCTTCTGAATCTGATAATAATAATTTATTATTTATACCCCACCCATCTGGCTGGGTTTCCCCAGCCATTCTGGACGGTTCACAAACCGAATATTAAAAACACAATACAGCATTAAACATTAAAAATTTCCCTAACCAGGGCTGCCTTCAGATGTCTTTTAAAAGATATCTTTATATTGGGCCGAGGCCATTTAGGGCTTCAAAGGTCAATACCAAAATGTTGGATTGTGCTCGGAAACATACTAAGAGCCAGTGTAGGTCTTTCAGGACCAGCGTTATAATGGTCCCAGCGGCTCCTCCCACAAGTCTGACAGCCGCATTCTGGATTAGTTTACTGGATTAACTTAAAGCGCACCATCTGCAGTTAGTGGTGCACTGCTTCACCTCTAAGGAAAGCATGTTAATGGGCTGCCACTTCCCTTTGTCTCTCACAGGTGACAGAATGATGCCAGGGAGACCTCCTCATCCATCTTTGCATGAAGGCAGAGGAGAAGCAGCATCTCTGGAACCAGATCAGGTAGGGAGAAGGACCATTGTGGGAACAGAGGCTGAGAGATGGGGCAGCCAGGCAGAAAACAGCAGAGCAATGTGTAGAAGATAATCTTTCTGCTGTCTGAGAGCAAGACATTTTTCTTCTTCTTTTAGGATCCAGTGTGCTTTGAAGATATAGCTGTTAATTTCACAGACGAGGAGTGGGCTTTGCTGGATCCTGACCAGAGAGCTCTGCATAAGGAAGTCATGGAGGAGAATTGTGGGATCATGGACTCTCTCAGTAAGGCTCCCTGTTGGATCATGATATCTCTTTTGGAATTTAAGATCCCTTGGGAAGAATCTGGGAGAATCTTAGTCAGCTGTGGGAAGGCAGGGACCTTCAGTCCCCACAACTGCCTAACAGGGGCCAGACCCAGAGGGAAGTATTGCTTTGCTCACTGGACCTGACTTCACTTACTCCGTGTGATTTATTGCTGCCCCACTCCTGACTCTCAGGTTTCCACAAATATGTTCATTAATGCCTGTCAACAAAAGCAGTGAAGCCTGTTGTAAGGCCTTGCTTTTAATTCCCTTCAGTTCTTCCTCTGTCCCAAGCATTAATTAGCAAAGATCAATTATCGAGGGCTGCGTTTCTTCCTGAGGCTGTCATCTGTTTCTTTCTTTGTTGCAGATGGTGATGAATTGGAAATTAAGAACCAGGGAGACCATGTCTACACAATGGAGAAGCAATGTAAATATTCTGATTGTAGAGAGAACTTCAGTCAAAGCTCCCATTCCACTTCCCTCCAAAGAAATCCCTTTGGGAAGAAATCCTATCAATGCTTGCAATGTGGGAAGAGCTTCACCCGGAAGAAAGGTTTAACAGCCCATCAACAGATTCATACAGGGGAGAAGCCATATCAGTGCTTGGAATGTGGAAAGAGCTTCACCCGGAAGTTAAATCTCACAGCCCATCAAAGAATTCATACAGGGGAGAAGCCATATCAGTGCATGGAATGTGGAAAGAGTTTCGCCTGGAAGAAAAGTTTCACAGCCCATGAAAGGATTCATACAGGGGAGAAACCATATCAGTGCTTGGAATGTGGAAAGAGCTTTGCCTGGAAGAAAAGTTTGACAGACCATCAAAGAATTCATACAGGGGAGAAGCCATATCAGTGCTTGGAATGTGGAAAGAGCTTCGGTCAGAAGACCAGTCTCAGAGACCATTCTGAGTGTAGAGAGAACTTCAGTCAAAGCTCCCATTCCACTTCCCTCCAAAGAAATCCCTTTGGGAAGAAATCCTATCAATGCTTGCAATGTGGGAAGAGCTTCACCCGGAAGAAAAGTCTCACTTCCCATCAAAGAATTCATACAGGGGAGAAACCATATCAGTGCTTGGAATGCGGAAAGAGGTTTCGTAAAAGTTCCCATCTCACAACACATCAAAGAATTCATACAGGGAAGAAACCATATCAGTGTTGGGAATGTGGGAAGACCTTCAATCAAAACTTCCGTCTACGTTTGCATCAAAAAACTCACAGCGGACAGAAACCATATCAGTGTTTGGATTGTGGGAAGAGCTTCACCCGGAAGGAAAGCCTAACTTCCCATCAAAGAATTCATACAGGGGAGAAACCATATCAATGCTTGGAATGTGGAAAGAGCTTCGGTCAGAAGACCAGTCTCAGAGACCATCAAAGACGTCACAGTGGGGAGAAACCAGACAATGAGTGTTTATGAATTTAATTTTCAGAGACTTTGATTAATCTGTACAACCCTTACACAGAGTTCCATTTCCGAAGGCCTTCTGCCAGTTCCCTGATTGTGGGAAGTGAGGTTACAGGGAACCAGGCAGGGGGCCGTTTTGATAGTGTCACCCGCCTTGTGGAACTCCCTCTTGTTAGATGTTAAGAAAATAAAAAATTATCTGAATTTTAGATAGGGATGTTATTAATGTTTGTTAGTTTTACTGTAGTTTCATGAAATGATAGAAGTAATCCTATATAATAAAGAGCCTGTGTCCGTCCGTACCACTTTCCGTCAGTCAGAGGAAATCGCCAGTGCGCGTGCGTTCCAGTGACAGACGGATTGGAGCGCAGAGAGGAGGAGGAGGCTGATTGGTTGGAGCGCAGCAGAGCTTCCGAAGCTAAGCTCTCCGCTTCAATCACCTCAGTCTATTGAAACAGGAGTGCGAGCGAAGCGCTTGCGCTTCGCGAGCCTCCGAAGCTCTCGGTAGCTGCACTTTAAGCCCGGCAGAGTGCGAGGGAGGTCGCCTTCTTGCGGAAAAGAAACAGCGGGGAGAGAGAGCGGCACAGAGGCGAGCAGAGTCGGGAGTTCAGTAGCTGCAATAGCTTCTCCCTCCCCCGCCTCCCCACAAGAGACACACACACACACACCCTCCCCCGGCCGCTTACTCACGAGGAGGCTCTTCCTCTAGGTGAGCGGAGTCAGGAGTTCAGTGGCCGCAATAGCTTCTCCCTCCCCCGCCCCCCCCACAAGAGACACACACACCCTCCCCCGGCCGCTTACTCACGAGGAGGCTCTTCCTCTAGGTGAGCGGAGTCGGGAGTTCAGTGGCCGCAATAGCTTCTCCCTCCCCCGCCCCCCCACAAGAGACACACACACCCTCCCCCGCCCGCTTACTCACGAGGAGGCTCTTCCTCTCTTGCTTCCCTTGCGCGCGCGCACACACACACACGGAGCCGCGGCAAGCGAAGCCCAAAGCCGAGAGGACCACGCGCGCGCGCGCGCACACACCCCCTCCCTCTCACAGGCCTTCTCGGGGACCGGTGGGCGGAGGAGGTGTGGGGAAGGGAAAACGCCCCTCCGTTGCCCTGAAGTGGGTGAGTCCCCTGGGCGACCCCTGGCTGTGGGGAGGGCCCAGCAGCAGCATTGGGGAGGCCCGCAGCAGGGCCCCCTAGAAGTCCCCCTCACACGGGCCAAGGAAGCTTGGCCTCCTCCTATATTTATTTATGCAAAAATTAAAACGAAAATCAAGGGGGGGAAAGAATAGGGGAAAGGGGGGAGAAAAAACAAAAAGGGAAGAAGAAAGGGGAAAGGGAAAATAGAAGGAAAATCAAGGGGAGGAAAAGAAAGAAAGGGGGAAGGGGGAGGAGAAGGGGAAAGGGGAAAACAAGGGGGGGAATAAAGTGGGGAAAGAGGGAAAATCAAGGGGAGGAAAAGGGAAAAAAGAAAGGGGAAAGGGGGGAGAGAAAAAGGGGAAAATAAATGGGAAATCCAGGGGGAGAAGAAAAGGAGAAAACAAGGGGAAAGCAGGGGAACAAAACAGGGGAAAGAAGAAAGGGAAAAACAAGGGGGATAAAGGGAATGAAAGGGGGGAAGATAAAAGGGAGAAGGGAAAAACAAGGGGGGAAATAAAAAAGGGGGGAAGAAGAGAGAGGCGGCCGCCGGGCTCCAGGGGAAGGAGGGCGGCGGGGTTAAAAAACAAAAGGAGGGTGGCCGCCGCTCCCCACATATACTTTCTAGGGCCCGTTTTTGACGGACACAGGCTCTTTATTGTATAGGATTCAGAAAACAGAGACATCCATAGATGAATACTCATTGCATTACAAACAGCAAATGTTTGAACTTGTCATTAAACTCAGAGGCTCCCTTGACGAACCTCCTTGTTTTCTGCGGCTCCCCAGTGAGATACCTGGTAAACACGTGTGTTGTTTCGTCATTTAGCGTTCTTGCCGATCATGTTTTAAGACTTAAATTTGAAGCAGTAGAGCGTTGAAAAGGCTTTTAAGAATCATGAGCCATTTACTTCTCTGCTAAATGCTGTTTTTTTGTATGATGGGGCGAAATAAAAACAAATTAAAAAAAATAATCTGATAATTATACACACACACGAACAAAAAGAAAAGACAAACGAAGTGCATTTAGAAACACTTTGAGCATTGAAAGGAAGGGGGAGTAGATCGCAATGTATATCTTCCCCCCTGCCAGCTTTTCCTCTTGTTTTTTTTGCCAAGAGAGGAAGCAGCTCAGAGCCCAGCCAGGAGGGGACCCCGAAATACAGCATCTCTGGACGTGCGCAATGCACGGTGCTCCTGGGCGCAGAGAGGGAAGGGGGAGCTTGGGGCGCTTGGCTTGGCCAGGGTTACACGGAACCGGATGCCTAGAGAGGACAGACAGAAAGAAAGAAAGGTGGGGGTGGGACCAGGTCCTCCCGATCCAAAGCCCCTCCCTCGCAAGTCACTTCCTGCAAGGGGGGGCGGTGATGTTTTGTGTGTCTCCTTTGCAAGCGCTGCCTCGGTGGCTCCTCCTGCAATCTGGTGAGTCTCCTCTCTTTCCTCCCTTTGGGTGCAGTGGGGAGAAGGAGGTCCCAGGGCTGCAGGCGAGGATGCATGGGGGCCGTGTTCAGATCATGCACGGGGAGGGGGCGTGGAACCAGCGAGTGGAGGGTCCTGCACCCCTTCCTTGCTCTCTGCAAAGCCAGGGGGCGGGCGATTTTGCAGGAGGTCTGCAATTCTGTTCTTCCTTTATAGCAAACGCTTCTCCACTGCTTTGTGGAGAAACAACCGCTTTCATCCACCAAGACCTTGAGTTTCCGTAATAGCAGATGCGTCTCATGGGGTGTCCAGAGCACAGTCTAGGGGTGTCCAGAGCACAGTCTAGGGGTGTCCAGAGCACAGCCTAGGGGTGTCCAGAGCACAGTCTAGGGGTATCCAGAGCACAGCCTAGGGGTGTCCAGAGCACAGTCTAGGGGTGTCCAGAGCACAGCCTAGGGGTGTCCAGAGCACAGCCTAGGGGTGTCCAGAGCACAGTCTAGGGGTGTCCAGAGCACAGCCTAGGGGTGTCCAGAGCACAGCCTAGGGGTGTCCAGAGCACAGCCTAGGGGTGTCCAGAGCACAGTCTAGGGGTGTCCAGAGCACAGCCTAGGGGTGTCCAGAGCACAGTCTAGGGGTGTCCAGAGCACAGCCTAGGGGTGTCCAGAGCACAGCCTAGGGGTGTCCAGAGCACAGCCTAGGGGTGTCCAGAGCACAGCCTAGGGGTGTCCAGAGCACAGCCTAGGGGTGTCCAGAGCACAGTCTAGGCCTGTTGTGTTGGATGAGTTTCCGTTAGTGAGGCTGGAGGATGCGGACTAAGTGCTCGGATCAGTCAGCGCAACAACTTGCACTCTTCCGCCCCCTTGGATGATAAGAAAGAGCAGGGAGGAGACAGCTGGCTGGGCCAGGGAGGTGGTCGATGCCTCCCTGTGGGAATCCAAGGCAGCAGCAGAGCTGGGAAGGGAGGGAACCTTGGAGGGATGGGGGTGAAAGAGGCAGCCCCCCAACCCGCCCAGTGCTGAGAGTTACTGGGAGACCCTCTCCCCACCAGCTATAATTCCCTGAGTTCCCTGGCTAACTCCAAGGGGGTGTCTCCTAGCAACGCTCAGCACCCTTCACAAACTACGGTTCCCGGGATTCTATGCAGATGCAGCGCAGAGGGAGGCCTGGAAGTGTGTGTTGTCTTTTGGGAATAAGTTTTAATTGAGTTTTATAACAAGGATCTTGGGAATAATGAAGGATACAAAGAAATGGGCCGAGGCTTCTCTTGTCATTTGTATATCACAAAAATAGCACAATAGGTTTTTGGGAATATGTACAGCAGACTGTTCATTATTAGAGGTCAGTCAGTGTCTGAGTTGTTGGTTTGTGATAGAAATGGTTCTACAATAGGAGGTAAAAGGCTTAACTTCCCTCTCATTCTTTTACCTAGTTATGACCAGGGTTGCAGTTAAATACTTTTAATACGACACATCTTCCTTCTCAGCCTAATACTTTGCTTCCTGAGCGAGGGGCATTTTTCGTCCGTCTGCCTCTCTCATAGCGACTCCTGAGGGATTTCCCACAGACCCAGGGGGTCCCCTCAGCCCTTGTTCTTGGTTTGGGGGTCTCATTTTCCTAGGAGATCTCTCCCCAACTGACTGGAAGGAGACCCTGGTTTAGGCCGTCTTCCCTCTCCTGCTGCCTCAGACTCAGCCCTCCAGATTAAATCCTGTCTCAATACTCTTCCCCAGACCCTCCACTGGGTCGTCTTCCTATCTAAGCTGCTGCGAGGCTCCTTCTCCTCAGATCAGAGCCACTTCTCCCTCAGAAAAACCCTCTTTGAATAATAATAATAATAATAATAATAATAATAATAATAATATCCCCATCTCCCCTCTCAGATCAGAGCTAGTTCTCCCTCAGACAGAGCCTCTTTTAATAACAACAACAACAACAACAACAATAATAATAATAATATCGTAATAAAATAATCCCCCTCTCCCCTCTCAGATCAGGCCCTGTCCAACTCTCTCCCTCAGAAAGGGCTCCTTGGATTTTCCCTCCAAAAGGGCTGGCAGCCAATCAGAGAGAGAGGGAAGCTCCCGCCCTCTGGTGGAACCTCTGAGGCGCTGCACCCTCACACTCTGCTCTGGTTCTGGCTCTGAGGGAAAATACCTCCTGGGAGCACCTGGGTTTAAGCAAAAGGAGAAAACTAGGAATAAGAAAGGATACAAAGAAATTGACCGAGTCTTCTCTTGTCATTTGTATATCACAATTAGTTTACGGGAATATCTACAACATATGGTTCAATATTAGAGAACAGTGTCTGAGGAATAGGTTGAAACAAAACCAGAAAAAGGAGAACAGAGCTGAAGAGGGGAATTTACAGACACAGTAGGAATGTGAGCCCTTCTATACTTGCTTTTTAGCACTGTTCTTTGGCTCTCAGATATAAGGGACTCCACCCCAGTAGTGTGTCTTGAGGACATTGGAGAATCCACATGCTAGAAACTGAGGCAGAAGCAGGAAAGAAATGGGCCCTGAATTGGGGGAGGGAGGGAGAGCAGCCCTAGAGGACCCCAAGATTGGCTGGCTGGCTGGCATCTATCTCTTCTCTGGAGACAATGGGAGGGAGTCCTTTGGGGAGGAAGTCAAAGGGGTGGAAGGGTGCAGCGCCTGCTATGGCAGAAGAGGCTATAGCCTAGTGTCTAATTTACACTTGTACAAATGACCCGCTTGTCAATCACAGTTCTGACATCTATTAGATAATAGATAGATAATTTATTTATTGTCATTGCACAAGTACAATATACATAGGCAAAAGTACAAGACCAATAAGATTACGCATAAACGAACATCGATCACGGATTCGCAACAGGGTGTTAGAAGCTCCATTGGTAGAACATTATATACAATGCAAACACACGGAAGATGATCTTATTTTTTTTCATCATTTGGAAACCTAAAGTAGATGCATTTAATCGGAGAAATATCGAAAAGTTACTTCTACAACAGGAAGCCCGATACATTCATCTTTTTAACACAATGTCTCCAAACAGCCTGAATGAACACCAGGAATATACTTCCTTTCTTTAAGAAACCACCACAACTTTTACATTGAGGATGTCTATCTGATTGTACTATACCTTTAAGGATTTTGAGAGATTTTCTCCTCCCTGTTCAGAGATATATAAGGCAATAAACTTTCCTCCCAATGGGAGACGCACAGAAAAACATAGAAAAACCTGAGAATACACACTGATCTACTAACCAAGGTGAGGGAACACAATATTGGGTGTCTTTTATTCATATAATTTGACTGCATAGATGTAACCGTTGTCAATACTTATGATTTACAGACGTTTCATTCACCAAAGACTCAAACGAAACAGAAAGCATACATTACTCACATTCTGTTTAAAAAGACGAGGTAAGAAACCAAATAGTATGAAGAGTTATGGGCAATGAATAATATCTTAGAACCATCCTATATAATAAAGAGCCTGTGTCCGTACGTACCACTTTCCGTGTGTCACAGGATTTCGCGAGTGCGCGTGCGTTCCAGTGACACAGGGATTGGATAGTACGGACCAATAGGCGATGAGAGGGGGCGTGTCCGAGAGGCAGCGACGGCGCATGCGCGTCGTCACTTGCCTCAGTGCCGTCGCCTCGCATGGAGTTGGGGATGCTGCCGGGGTGCAGCATCCCCAGCTCGGGCCCGCCGCCACCTCCGCCCGCCACGGACATCCCCCCCGGCAGCAGCAGCAGCCTGGGCCGCTGCTTCAGCCACCGCCTCCTCCGCAGCCGCCCGCGACCCAGGAGCTGATCTCACCGCCGCCAACGCCGAGGCTGGCGAGGCCCACTGCTCGGGCTCCGGCTCGGCCTGCTGGCGGACGGAGGAGCCTGCCCGGCCAGGAGCTCCGCCCGGCGCGGGGCTCCCGCTCGAGGAGGCGGCCACGGCTGCCTGCGCGCTTGAACCCACCTCGCTCGGCTCCTGCTGCTGCTGCTGCCGCCGCGCCTGACGAGAGGAGCAGGAACCGCACCTCAGGCGGAGAAGCGGTGACGGCGGCGGCAGCAGCAGGAGCCGAGCGAGGTGGGTTCAAGCGCGCAGGTCGCTCCGTCCCTTTCTCTCCCTCCGCACCCGCTCAGGCTGGGGTTGGCTCAGCGGGGGTTGCCGGGGCCGGCGGCGACGGCGCTTCCCCTCCCCCTTCGCCCCCGTTACCTCAGGAAGGCCTCCAGCAGCCTCTGGGCAGCCAGCTCCCCGGCGGGGCGTCAAGCGCCATGAAGCGGGGAGGCGCCGGCAGGAGGGCGCCCAAGAACGGGAGCCCCCGCCCGCAGGAGCCGTGAGAGTGCCTGGCCCGAGGGCTCCGCGAGTGCCTGGACTGGCTGCGCGGTGAGGCGGGGGGGGGAACGGGGCCCGGCCCTTCCCAGCAGGCTTACTCGGGAGTAAGCCACCCCACCCCGAAGTGATGTGGCGGAGGAGGAGGAGGCGGAATTCTCTTCCGCGTGAGCGCGCGTAGGGTGGGAGTTAACAAGCCCCTTCGTCGGATTTAACGGAAGTTCACGGCTTGCTTCTTGGGGTGGGGGTGGGGAGTTGTTTCGCTTGCAATATGGGGTTCCCGCCACGCATGCACGGCTCGAGGGGGGCAGGAGGGGGGGAGGGAAAAGCGTTAATGGGAAGGAGAGGAGGGTGGGGAGGGAAAAGGGTTAATGGGAAGGAGAGGAGGGTGGGGAGGGGAAGGGTTAATGGGAAGGAGAGGAGGGTGGGGAGGGAAAAGGGTTAATGGGGGGAAAAGCGTTAATGGGAAGGAGAGGAGGGTGGGGAGGGAAAAGGGTTAATGGGAAGGAGAGGAGGGTGGGGAGGGGAAGGGTTAATGGGAAGGAGAGGAGGGTGGGGAGGGAAAAGGGTTAATGGGGGGAAAAGCGTTAATGGGAAGGAGAGGAGGGTGGGGAGGGAAAAGGGTTAATGGGAAGGAGAGGAGGGTGGGGAGGGAAAAGGGTTAATGGGAAGGTGGGGAGGGGAAGGGTTAATGGGAAGGAGAGGAGGGTGGGGAGGGGAAAGGGTTAATGGGGGGGAAAGCGTTAATGGGAAGGAGAGGAGGGTGGGGAGGGAAAAGGGTTAATGGGAAGGAGAGGAGGGTGGGGAGGGGAAGGGTTAATGGGAAGGAGAGGAGGGAGGGACGAAGAACAGAAAAAGGGACAGAGGGAGGGAGGAACAAACAACAAAACCTAACCTAACCTAAACATTACACCTAAGCATTACAAAAACATCCTTTCCATGATGTACAACTCTCCTTATAAAATTTATTAACTTCAACACATATTTTCTAGAGCCCGTTATTTCAACGGGCTTAATTTACTAGTTATGTATATTGTTTGTATTGTTTAAACAGAACCATTGTTTTGATTAGAATCATTGAAACCTTAGACTCTGATGCATTTTGTTATTTTGTTATTTGATACCACCAGCTGAAGAAGGCATCGTCCGAAACAGGGCCCTGTCCTGGGTTCCAGTTCTCGTATCTCAGAAGCCCCAACTTTCATCTTCAAAAGACTTTTCTTTGTAAAACTATTACTACTGTTTAAGACTGTATTCCAATAGGAAATAGTGAATTTTGTTTGATTCTACTTGTGAGTAAACTTACTCTTATGCTAAAACATTCAGCCTGAGTTCTTGGGAACATTTATTCTAGTGTTAATTGCACAAGTACAAGCACAACGAAGTGCAACGAAATTGCATACCATCCCATAAAAAACAGAAAGAAAGAAAAAACAAAACAAAAAACAGCACAAAACACACACACACCAAAAAAAGCCACACATACAAACACATACACTCATCACACACATACACCCACCACAGCTCTCCAAGGTCATATTATCTGGTTACAGCATTTAAGATGGTTATAGCTCTTACTGATTGCAAACACTGAAAACAGGAGCAAATAGGCCGATTCATCCGACAGAAATTCTCTAGGTTTCCTGCACATTTTGTACAGTAACTTTATATTTAGGAGGACTAGATGCTGACTTCTCTTTCTTTTTTGAAGGCGGTTCAGAGTCTGGGCTGTAGTCCAAGACTCATCCACGTTTGCTCAGGGAACTTTTTTCTTCCTGTGGCCTTGTATCTGTTTCATAACAGAACAATGTATTTGCTTTGTAGGATTTGCAGACGCCTATACTTAGGACAGACGGAACTGGGCAGAAGAACAAGGGCTTCCTTCTGATCTCTTGGTGGCTTTCTGAGAGCCAAGATGGATGAGCAAGACTCAGCTAGCCCAGAAGCAGGAAGAGGCCATGTCATAAACACTGGGAGCAGTGGGGGATTCTGGGAAAACTCTGTGCAGAAGATCCTGGGTGAGGAGGACACATTCAGCTCAGATGCGCAGAGAAAAAAGTGCAGGCAGATCTTCTACCAGGAGTCCAAAGGACCTCGAGAGGTTTGCAGCCGACTCCACCACCTTGACCGTCGGTGGCTGAAGCCAGAAAGGCACACGAAAGCTGAGATGCTGGACCTGGTGATCTTGGAGCAGTTCCTGACTGTCCTTCCACAGGAGATGGAGAGCTGGGTGAGGGAATGTGGAGCAGAGACCAGTTCCCAGGCGGTGGCCCTGGCCGAAGGATTCCTCCTGAGTCAGGCAGAGGAGAGGAAGCAGGCAGAGCAGCAGGTGAGAGAGACTTTTGTCTGGATACTCTCCAGGGGCTCTGAACATGAGAGAGAGTATCCTGAAATTATTTCTGAACTCCCCAACCTTTTTTGGAAAGCACCCAAGGAATGATATCTGATACCCTAAAGTGCATCTCCCATTGCTTTTCTGTTCTTTCTCTCCATTCTCTGTTTTCAACCTTTGTTGCTTTTTCATGAAAAGGATCTGTTTGTAGAAATGGACCTGGATTCCTCTGAGGAAGAGAAGACTCCATTGGACACCAAAGAGAGGCGACTGGGTAAGGAGGAAGGAGCTTTTTCTCCATTTCGTCACATTCTGTGGATTTTGAAACTAGCCTGTGGGTTCTTTTCATCTTTTGGGAAGGACACTTGTGGCCAAGAGCTCAAATGTCAAAATTCACTCAGTAGGTGAGACTTTTTCTGTGGTTAGAGATGCAATGCTTCACCGCTAAGAAAAGCATATGCTAATGACCGGCCACTTACTTTTTGCCTCTCACAGGTAACAGAATGATGCAAGGAAGACCTCCTCATCCATCTTTGCATGAAGGCAGAGGAGAAACATCAGCTCTGGAACCAGATCAGGTAAGGAGAATGAAGGATTGTGGGGAAAGAGGTTTAGAGATTGGGCACCAAGGGTTCTGTCTCCTCCTGCTATTGACTTCTATCAAAATTGTCCTTAACATAGGTTGTAAAGACCATTCCAGAAAGTTTATGTGCAGAGAATGATTAACAATCACCTCACGTTCACTAGCCTTCTGAATGATACTAGTATTATTTATCAGTCATTGCAGTTTTATTTACCAATTTAACATTTAATGCTAAGATAAGCTTCTAAACAATTAACAAACCATTAAACAGTGGCCAGAATTCACCTCACGAGTCCCATCAGTTGCCTTATAGGGCTTTCCCCCTCCTTCCCTTCGTTTTGGCCCCCTGCACCCCTGAAGTTGGCTTTAATGGACCACTCCTGCAGGCCCCTTGTGAGCACCCGGTCTAGCAGAGTAAAAGCAGCGTAGACAGAGGTGAGGAGGTATCTGGGGATACCTACTTTATTTCTAGTCATTACAGATTAAAGAATGTAACAAACACGTATGAGAGGAGCAGCCCTCATGCAGACACCCTGTCTCGTCGCAAGACAGAGCAGAAAGAAAAAGTACAATAGTACCAGAGTCGGAAGTCACACAGACAGGCTTCCTTTCTCACGGAACAGAAAGTAATCTATGTACATATACATCCAGTTGTTCTCTGTTAACAACTTTAGACAACAAATCAGGAATTTCTTTCCCTGGCATGTAGGACACATATATGAGTCCTCTCTGGATACAATCCCTTGCATGACATAGCTTGATCTGCAAGTACTTGGTTCTTTAGGGCATGGCGAAGGTTCCCCCGCTCCAGAACAGTAGACAGGGAGAGGAAAGGGGGGAATGCTTGAGCAGAGAGAATGATCTGAAGAACACCATTTGGAGTTCCATCCATTTACACAAAGATGAATACCCATCATTAAAATATACAATAAACAATTTTTTTAAAACATTAAAATGTGCATCCATAATTAAAATGTACTGAAAAACAGTCCCATTAAAACAGAACAGCAGTGAACAGGCAGAAAGCAGCAGAGCGCTGTGTTGTAGATAATCTGTTGGCCATCTAAGAGGAAGACTTCTCTCCTCTTCTTTTAGGGGCCAGTGTGCTTTGAAGATGTAGCTGTTCGTTTCACAGATGAGGAGTGGGCATTGCTGGATCCTGACCAGAAAGCTCTGCATAAGGAAGTCATGGAGGAGAATTGTGGGATCATGAACTCTCTCAGTAAGGCTCCCTGTCGGATCCTGATGTCTGTTTTGAAATTCAGTAAATATCTACTGTATATATGATGGACCTCCAATATTTGAAGGTGGAAACCCCCAAGGGAATAAGGCTGAGCCCGGGGAGTGGTGGTGGGAGAACAATGAGTTGTCGGAGGGAGAGATTGGGAGGAGGGGGTGTTGGAAGCTGAGAAACTAACAGGTTGTAAGACCTTACATTTAATTCCCTTCAGTTCTTCCTCTTTCCCAAGCATTAATTAGTTCAATAATCGAGGGCTGCATTTCTTCCTGAGGCTGTGATCCATTTCTCTCTTTGTTGCAGGTGGTAATGAATTGGAAATTAAAAACGAGGAAGACCATGACAATGTCTACGAAATGGAGAAGCGATGTAAATATACAGAGTGTAGAGGGAACTTTAGTCAAAGCTCCCATTCCACTTCCCTCCAAATAAATCCCTTTGGCAATAAATCCTATCAGTGCTTAGAATGTGGAAAGAGCTTCACCCAGAAGGAAAGTCTCACGACCCATCAAAGAATTCATACAGGGGAGAAACCATATAAGTGCCTTGAATGTGGTAAGAACTTCGCCTGGAAGGAAAGTCTTACCACCCATCAAAGAATTCACACAGGGGAGAAACCATATAAGTGCATGGAATGTGGTAAGAACTTTGCCTGGAAGGAAAGTCTCACTTCCCATCAAAGAATTCATACAGGGGAGAAACCATATCAATGTTTGGAATGTGGAAAGAGCTTCGCTTGGAAGGAAAGTCTCACCACCCATCAAAGAATTCATACAGGGGAGAAACCTTATCAATGTTTGGAATGTGGGAAGAGTTTCAGTCAAAGTGCCCATCTCACTACCCATCAAAGAAGTCATAAAGGGGAGAAACCATATCAGTGTTTGGAATGTGGGAAAAACTTTACTCAAAAAAAAAGTCTGAGATCCCATATAAAAATTCATAAAGGGGAGAAACCATATCAGTGCTTGGAATGTGGAAAGAGCTTCAGTCGGAAAGAAAGTCTCACTTCCCATCAGAGAATTCATACAGGGGAGAAACCATATCAGTGTTTGGAATGTGGAAAGAGCTACAATCAGAGGTCTAATTTTAAGTCGCATCAAAGAATTCATACAGGGGAGAAGCCATTTCAATGTTTGGAATGTGGGAAGAACTTCAGTCAGAGTGCTATCCTTAAGACACATCAAAGAGTTCATACAGGGGAGAAGCCATTTCAGTGTTTGGAATGTGGAAAGAACTTCAGTCAGAAATTAACTCTTAGTTTCCATCAGAGAATTCATACAGGGGAGAAGCCATATCAGTGCTTAGAATGTGGAAAGAGTTTTAGTCAGAGGACCAATCTCACAGCTCATCAAAGAATACATACAGGAGAGAAACCATATCAGTGCTTGGAATGTGGAAAGAGCTTCACTCAGAAGGAAAGTCTCACGAACCATCAAATAATTCATACTGGAGAAAAACCATATCAGTGCTTGGAATGTGGAAAGAGCTTCACCCAGAGATTAACTCTCACTTTCCATCAAAGAATTCATACAGGTGAGAAACCATATCAGTGCTTGGAATGTGGAAAGAGCTTTAGTCAGAAGCCCCATCTCACAGCTCATCAAAGAATACATACAGGTGAGAAACCATATCAGTGCTTGGAATGTGGAAAGAGCTTCACCCGGAAGGAAAGTCTCACTCCCCATCAAAGAATACATACAGGCGAGAAACCATATCAATGCTTGGAATGTGGAAAGAGCTTCACCTGGAAGGAAACTCTAACTTCACATCTAAGAATGCATACCAATAATAGTAGTAGTACTCATTTTATTACGGTCAGTGACCAGTATCAAGATAAAAACACCAATTACAAAATTGAATAGTTTAGAGCAAAGTTGAGTAGAACAAAATAAAATAGTATAAAATCACATACACATAAAAGTTCTAGTTTGTCATTTATCTATCAGAAAGAAGTTCATTCTGAAATGGACACTCTAATCAGCAGGTTTACAGAGACACTCTGAAAGGAGATTCACTTGAGAAGTCACAAGATGACAATAAAACCTTTTCTACCCAACTCATTGAGAGCCAAAGATAAGGTCCAGGAAATGAGCTCTACATCACGAGAGATTACAAGGCAGAAACTTGACTGTGGAATGAAAGAGCAACATCACGTAGTGCTTCTATTGAATAAGGTAAGCCTTACTACCGTATTTTTCCATGTATAAGACTATATTTTTTCCTAAATTTTTGAAGTTTAAAATAAGGGGTCGTCTTATACACGGATAGTGCATTTTCTTAATTTTGGGTTAAAAAACGGGTCGTCTTCTACATGGGGGCGTCTTATACATGGAAAAATACGGGTATATGCTGGGTCCTATCCTGGACTACAGTTCAACTGGCCAAGATACACATGAGGACTTTATCAGGGGATCAAGTGTTCATATAGACTTAATCAACGTGGATCCTCCAAACTACTACAGTCAAGCTCAGAGAGTCTTACTATCCTTTAGGACCCCGAAAATTCCCTCATTGCTACATTGCGCAAAGCCTATGTTGACTTCCAAAGGAATTTTCCCAGTATGAGTCTTTTAACAACCTGATTTTATCAACGCTAATTCTTCACTTTAAAGCAGCCAGATCCCAGAAATATGAAAGGACTATAAAGAGGAGAACCAAAGGAGCCTAAGCAAATCATCTCAAGAAGATTTGATCAGCTGTTGGGAACCAGAGGACCCAACAAAGGATAAATATGCCCTAGAGAAGAATTTGATCATCCCACTTAAAGATTGCATACCAGGAGAATCATAGACACACAGAGTGGGAAGGGGCTACAGGGGCCATCTGGTCCAATCCACTGCAGTGCTGGAATTTCAACTAAAGCATGCATGGCAGATGGCTTCTGGTGCCGCTCTGCCTTAATGGAGGCAGCTCCCACAACAGTGGGAGATTGTTAGTGAAGGAAAAATAAGGATGATTGAGGGTAATTATCCTTGGAAAATCCCCCCAGGGACAGGGGAACAGGCTTCACTCACAGTTCGTCTATGTACATGGCTCTTGCTCTGGCATGGAATGCGGAAGGCAGAGAGGCACTGAGTGCAAAAGAACTTCGCCTGCCAATAACCCTCCTATGCCGCCATTAGGAAGCAGAGGTTCTGTTAATTAGAGTTTAATTTGGACTAAAGTACAGGTGCGTGTGAAAAGAGATGTGATCATAAACTGCACAATTGAATCACCTGCAAGGTTGTTAAGGTTTCAACTTGAAAGAAGACTTCATTCGGTGTAAACGGCGGTGGGGGGGGAGGGGAGTCTATGGTCTCTTTATATAAAGTTTTATTTGTTACAGATATGATTCGGCAACCCTCCCTGAAATGCTAGTTAAATTATGTATGTATAGGTGAAGCTGGATTGGAGTTATGGAGTATAATACCAAATGGAACTGTGTGTGTTATATAGAAAGAAGGAAAAAGGAAAGCTCTATTTTGCAGGTTTATGATGGAAATTTAGAGCTGACTTCCCTATTCTCTATTATTTGTGGACTGAACTGAATAATGCTAAAAAGACTTGGAATTCAATTTAATTGGCAGTACAGTGGTCCCTCGACTTACGAATGACCCGACTTACGCTGTTTTCGAGTTACGAGGGATCAAAGCAGCCGCACGCTTCTGAATTTTTTCGACTTCCGAAAGGAAGTCGCAGCCGTTTTAGATAGGGTTTCCTCGAGTTACGAAGTTTAGATGCGGTTTTTTTCGACCTACGAATTTTTTCTCCCCAATGCATTCCTATGGGGACTCGACTTACGATGTTTTCGATCTACGAAGGTCCCGTCGGAACGGATTATCTTCGTAAGTCGAGGGACCACTGTACTGTATATTTGCTTATTTTTTACTGAATAGAGGGATGAAAGGAATCTGTGAACTTCCCAAGGAAGGTTCATTACTGAGCTATTTGCAGTTCGTCAGATCACTCTCCCTCCCAGGCTGAGAGAAAAATGGCGAAAACAGGATAGAGTGGTACCTCTGGTTACCTACTTAATTCTTTCCTGAAGTCCGTTCTTAACCTGAAAACGTTCTTAACTTGAAGCACCACTTTAGCTAATGGAGCCTCCCACTGCCGCTGTGCTGCCGCTGCCCGATTTCTGTTCTCATCCTGAAGCAAAGTTCTTAATCCGAGGTGATATTTATGAGTTAGCAGAGTCTGTAACCTGAAGCGTATGTAACCTGAGGTACCACTGTATTTACTGGAACAGTGTGATATTTGAAGCTTCTGTCGAAGTTGCAGAACAGTGAATCACGGGAAGGAGCAATGGAGAACTTCTGAAACAACAATGGGATATGAGCTCTGCCCAAGGCATGATGGAGAGCAGCAACAGCTGGGAAAAGATAGATATAATTTACAAGGACAGGAAGGAACACGGACAGAATAACTGACACACACAGGAGGAATAAGGACATAGTTGGAATGTTTCACTTACAGCTTTTTAAATAATTTGATGTGTTAACACGAATGGATGTTGTTAATATTGCAGTTGTTGTATAAGGGATTGTTATTTTGACTGGAGTGTAATTGAGATGAATAAGATTTTGGAACGCAGAAATAAAGTAAATCATGAAACCATCAATTCTAGTATGCGGGAGGCCACCTAAATTATATAATTTGGCATTTGAATGATTGGGATAAGTAATTGTATTATAATTTGGCATTGTTATAATGAGGTTTTCAATTAGTGTAATTGAAAACTAATAAAAACTACCGGTATTGTAAACAAATAAAAGCATGCATGACAGATAGTCATCCAGCCTCTTGCTTAAAAACCTGCAAGGAAGGAGAGTCCACCATCAGAATGTTCTGTCTGATGTTTAGTCCGAACCTTCTTCCTTGTAACTTGAAACCACTGGTTTGGATCCTACGCTCTGGAGCAGAAGTAAACGAGCTTGCTCCATCTTACATGTGGCCCTTGATACGGTAATCTTGGTCACATGTTGTAGCTTGTCGATATCCTCCTTAAATTGTGTTGCCCAAAACTGGACACAGAATTCTAGCTGGAGTCTGACCAAGTTAGAACAGAGCATGACTATTTCTTCCCTCAATCCGGGGACTATGCTTCTATTGATGCAGTCTAGAATAGGGTCAGGTTTTTTTTGCTGCTGCATCACACTGCTGAAGAGGAGAAGTGAGAGTGGATGAATGAAAAGCCTTGTGAGCTGTACATGGGTGTTCTGTCCTTGGGAAATTGACCACCGCACCAGCAAGAGGACTTCCATAGCACCCAGATCCTCAGCTGTCAGGGTGGGGTGGGGAGGCAGAATCAGCACCATGGAGAGGGACAAAGGAGTCTGCTTCAATACCACAGCTAGCAACCCTGCAGCAGAGGCAGAGCAGTTATCTCAGCAGTGGCCTGGAGTTACCCAAGAGTCTGGCCCTAAAGTGGGTGATACCACCCCATGAAGGGTTTTTTCCTAGGGGGCGCTAAGAGGCAAAGGTGTGGCAGTGCACACAACTCTCAGACTTTGAAGAACTTTCACTGCATGATCAAGTTCATTGGTTTTGTGTTGTATTAATTAAACTACGTACATTTGATTTTGAATAAATATGCAACTGTTATCGTTTAGAATTCATTGTGTTGCTATCTTCCTTAGTGTGTTGTGCAAACAGCTATTCTGAATAATGCTTTTATATGGTAGCGGGCACTGGGGAGGACTGGGGGGCAGTGCCACAAAAATGTTTGATGATCTAGAACCTGGAGTTTCAGGCTCTGAGGATCTTACCACAGGGTGTCTCAGTTCATCCGAGGGGCCTGTAGACCAGTGGATTAGAGTGGCAGAGGTGTCTTCCTGGGCTTCAAGGGAGATTACAGTGAAGCATTAGAGCATGAAAAGGCTTTAAAGAATCATGAGTCATTTATTGCCTTCTAAATACTATTTTTTGGTAAGATGGGGAAAATAAAAATAAAATTTAAAAAATTAATCTGATAATCTGAATACTGTATGTTATAATATATGTATGTATTAATACAACCGAAGTTCACTTTGAATCACATTGAGAGCTCTTTCCCAATAGGTGGTCATCTCCTTGCCCTCAGGAAAATACAGCTGACTAGGCAGCTAAAGCACAACTAGGAGGAAACCTCTCCCCCTCTCAGCTCCCCAATCTCCTCTCCCTAAGCTTAAGGATGCACGGAGCCCCAGCAGCCCCCCCACAAGATCCCCATTTTTGTACAGTGCCCTCTTTTTTAAACTATCCAGCAAACTATCTCACTCCCAGAAATGACTAGACTCCCCTTCTTTTTTGCAGCCCTTACTCTGCTTCCCTTGCCAAATTCCCCCCTCTGCCCACTCCCACCATCCTTTACAATGTCCCAGACCGAGTGGCGGAGTCTCCTTGTCTTCCCAGCCGGTGGAAACGGGGGTTGGGGGGGGGTCAGACAGCAGGAAAAGGCTTCTCCGCCTGCCTCCTTCCTTTCTGCTCAGGTCCCCTGATTAAGCCTCACACGCACATCCCCACCTGACCAAGGTCCTCTCCAAAGCACCGCAGCCAGGATCAGGCCCCCAGAAGACTCGAAGAAAGGGAGGGAGGGAGGGAGGGGGTGGAACAGGGAGGCTGCCTTCAATGGGTGGGACACCCCCTTCAACACCCCCCCCCCGCTTCAACTCTCCAGGATCGATGAACGTGACTCAGCTCCACGTGGGATCTGGTTTGTTCTTGTTTGGTTTTGGCTACAGCCAAGCGCGTCGCAGCCAATCAGAAGGCAAGGATGGTGGGATGAAAGGAGATGCAGCCCGAGGAGGGGGACACGCTTCCCCTGCAAGCTTTTCCTGCTGTTTCAGGCCAAGGGAGAGACCAGCTCAGATCCCTCAAAATACAGCATCTCTGGGGGGGGGGGTGCAATGCGCGGGGCTCCTCCTGCGCTGCGGCTATGGAGGAAGAAAACGCAGAAGGGGGGGTGAGTTTGGGGAGCTCGGCTTGCCAAGGGTTAAAAGGAACTGAGCTGAATTCGTAGAGAGCAGAGGAAAGAATGGTGGAGTGGGACAGGTCCTCCAGAACAAATGCCCCTCCCTCTCAAGTCACTTCCTGCAAGCGGGGCGGGTGCGGTGATGTTTTGTGTGTCTCCTTTGCAAGCGCTGCCCCGGTGGCTCCTCCTGCAATCTGGTGAGTCTCCTCTCTTTCCTCCCTTTGGGTGCAGTGGGGAGAAAGTGGGTCCCAGGGCTGCAGGCGAGGATGCATGGGGGCCGTGTTCAGATCATGCACGGGGAGGGGGCGTGGAACCAGCGAGTGGAGGGTCCTGCACCCCCTCCTTGCTCTCTGCAAAGCCAGGGGGCGGGCGATTTTGCAGGAGGTCTGCAATTCTGTTATTCCTTTATAGCAAACGCTTCTCCACTGCTTTGTGGAGAAACAGCCGCTTTCATCCACCAAGACCTTGAGTTTCCGTAATAACAGATGAGTCTCATGGGGTGTCCAGAGCACAGTCTAGGCCTGTTGTGTTGGATGAATTTCAGTTAGTGAGGCTGGAGGATGTGGATTAAGTGCTCGGATCAGTCAGCGCAACAACTTGCACTCTTACGCCCCCTTGGATGATAAGAAAGAGCGGGGAGGAGAGGGAGGTGGTCGATGCCTCCCTGTGGGAATCCAAGGCAGCAGCAGAGGCTGGGAAGGGAGGGAACCTTGGGAGGGATGGGGGTGAAAGAGGCAGCCCCCCAACCCGCCCAGTGGTGAGAGTTACTGGGAGACCCTCTCCCCACCAGCTATAATTCCCTGAGTTCCCTGGCTAACTCCAAGGGGGTGTCTCCTAGCAACGCTCAGCACCCTTCACAAACTACGGTTCCCGGGATTCTATGGTCTCATCCTGCTATGCACAATAGGTTTTTGGGAATATGTACAGCATGCTGTTCATTATTAGAGGTCAGACAGTGTCTGAGTTGTTGGTTCATGAATATGTTTAATCAAAAGCAGAAAAAGGGCCAAGAAGACAGAGCTGTTAACACACAACATTGAGCATCGCACAGCCAAACGCCAAGTCAGGAGCCCCTGGGGTTGTGTTTAGAATAAGTGTGGTGAAATAGTCCTTTTTCCTTGTTTGTTACCAGTGAAAAAAATATAAAGTGTTGGTCTGTTGATGAACGTGGAAAGGGCTTTTCAAGCAAAGATAATGATTTATGTTTAAATTAAAGTCAACCAGATGGAGCCAAATGCTCAAAAGTCAGCCTCTCCATGACTGTTTCTTGAGGCTCTGGGTGTAACTTGAGGCTATTTTATCTCATGCTTGAGCCTTTATGTGTTGTCCTGGATGTTATTCTGATTACTTTTCATACTGCTACTGCATTTCTATGATTCTGTTAAGCCATGGGTAGGCAAACTAAGGCCCAGGGGCTGGATGTGGACCAATTGCATTCTCAATGTGGCCCTGGGAATCAGCGTGTTTTTACATGTGTAGAATGTGTCCTTTTATTTAAAATGCATCTCTGGGTTATTTGTGGGGCATAGGGATTCGTTCATTCCCCCCCCTTCAAAATATACTCCGGCCCCCCACAAGGTCTGAGGGACAGTGGACCAGCCCCCTGCTGAAAAAGTTTGCTGGCCCCTGTATTAGACTTTATCTTTTTTCCATGTATAGCGGATTCACCCCGCTAACTACCCCCCAATGAATATTGCAGACCCACCTCATGGTACGCAAATCACACCCTCCTTCTCCCCACCTCATCTGGTTCCACAGCCGCGACTTCTCCGCCACCAAGAAAAGAGTGTGCCTTTGTACAAATGACTCGCTTGTCAATCACAGTTCTGACTTCTTTCATTGACTGAAAACACTGAAAGGCAGGAGCAACTAGGCTGATTCATTTGACAGACATTCCCTATGTTTCCTGCACATTTTGCATAGTAACTTCCCTTCTAGTAGGGCTAGACGCTGACTTCTCCTTTTCCTTTTTTGAAAAAGGAAGTTCAGAGTCTGGGCTGTGTTGCAGTCCAGCCCTGGTACCCAATAAGATTAAGGGAACCTTTTTCTTTTCCTGGCTGTGTATCAATTTCATAACAGAACAATGTATTTGCTTTGTAGGATTTGCAAACGCCTCTACTTAGGACAGACGGAACTGGGCAGTAGGACCAAGAGCTTTCTTCCGATCTTTTGGGGGATTCCTGAGAGCCCAGATGGATGAGCAAGACTCAGCTGGCCCAGAAGCAGGAAGAGGCCATGCCATCAACACTGGGAGCAGTGGTGGAATCTGGGAAAACTCTCTGCAGAAGATGCTGGATGAGGAGGACACCTTCAGCTCTGAAGTGCAGAGACAAAATTTCAGGCAGTTCTGCTACCAGGAGGCCAAAGGACCCCGAGAGGTTTGCAGAAGACTCTACCACCTTGACCGTCAATGGCTGAAGCCAGAAAGGCATACGAAAGCTGAGATGCTGGACCTGGTGATCTTTGAGCAGTTCCTGGCTGTCCTTCCACCGGAGATGGAGAGCTGGGTGAGGGAATGTGGAGCGGAGACCAGTTCCCAGGCGGTGGCCCTGGCCGAAGGATTCCTCCTGAGTCAGGCAGAGGAGAGGAAGCAGGCAGAGCAGCAGGTGAGAGAGACTTCATTCTGGGCTTCGAACGTGAGAGAGTGTACTCCAAAATTCTCTCTTAATCCCCCAATCTTTTTTGGAAAGCCTCCAAGGAATGATATTTGATACCCCTAAAGCTTTTGCCTCTGCCATTCCTTTTCTAATTTTCTCTCCATTCTCTGTTTTCAATCCCTTTTGCCCTTTCAGGGAAAGATTATCTTTGCAGAAATGGGCCTGGATTCCTCTGAGGCAGAGAGGACTCTGTTGGTCAGGAGAGAGAGGCCACTGGGTAAGGAGGTTTTTTTCCATTTGGTCACATATTCTGTAGATTTTACCACTAATCTGTGGGTTCTTCCCCCCCCCCCAACATTTTGGGGAGGACACTTGGGGCCAAGAACCCAAAGTGGGGACATGTATTTTTACATAGCTAAGATACAGATGTCAAAATGCAGTCAGTAGGTGAGACTTTTTAAAAGGCCCATCTGTAGTTAGAGATGCTCTGCTTCACCTCTAAGAGAAGCATGTGATAATGGCCGGCCACTTACTTTTGTCTCTCACAGGTGACAGAATGATGCCAGGGAGACCTCCTCATCCATCTTTGCATGAAGGCAGAGGAGAAGCGGCAGCTATGGAACCAGATCAGGTAGGGAGAATGAAGGATTGTGGGGAAAGAGTCCCAAATGAATCTCTCTCCTTCTTCTCTTGGCTTCTTTGAAAACTGCCTTTACCAAAGGGCGTAAAGGTCATTCCAGGAGGCTTATGTGCTGAGAATGATGAACAATCACCTCATGTTGACTAGCCTCCTGAATGTTACTAATATTATTTATCGGTAGTTGCAGTTTTATTTACAGATTTAACATTTATTGCTAAAATAGGCTTCTAAGCAGTTGAAAAATCATAAAAAACAGTGGCCAGGATTCACCTCACCAGCCCCACCAGTTGCTTTCCCCCTCCTTCCCCTCCCTGTGACCCCCTGTACCCCCTGAATTTTGCTTAATGCATTGTGAAGGTTTCCCTCCCCCCTCCAAAACAGTAGACGGGGAGAGCAAAGAGTGGATCCTTCCATCTGGGAAACTGGAATGCATGAGCAGAGAACTCCACCATTTGGAGTTCCACTGATTCCCCCAAAGGTTAATCATTGGGGGACACAATCATTGTGTCATTAAAATACACAATAAAACAGTTTTGTTAAAACATTAAAATATGCATCCATAATTAAAATGTACAGCAAAACAATTACATTAAAACAAATCAGCCAGGCAGAAAACAACAGAGCAATGTGTAATGGATAATCAGTATGTTGTCTAAGAAGGGGACCTTTCCCTTTTTATTTTAGGGTCCGGTGTGCTTTGAAGATGTAGCTGTTCATTTCACAGATGAGGAATGGGCATTGCTGGATCCTGACCAAAGAGCTCTGTATAAGGAAGTAATGGAGGAGAATCGTGGGATCATGGAGTCTCTCAGTATGGCTGCCTTTTGGATTACAATATCTCTTTTGAAATTCTTTCTGCAATTCAGTCCCTAAGGCTGTGATCCATTTCTTTTTTGTTGCAGATGGTGATGAACCAGAAACGAAGAATGAGGGAGACCAAATCTACACAATGGAGAAGCGGTATAAATATTTGGAGTGTATAGAGAGCTTCAGAAGAATTCATACAGGGGAGAAACCATATCAGAGTTTGGAATGTGGAAAGAGCTTCACCCAGAAATCCCATCTCAGTTCCCATAAAAGAACTCGCAGCGTGGAGAAACCTTATAAATGCTTGAAATGTGGAAAGAGCTTCACCTGGAAGGTAAATCTAACAACTCATGAAAGAATTCATACAGGGGAGAAACCATATCAGTGTGTGGAATGTGGAAAGAGCTTCATCCAAAAGGAAAGTCTCGCAGGCCATCAAAGAATTCATACAGGGGAGAAACCATATCAGTGCTTGGAATGTGGAAAGAGCTTCAGGCGGTACTCCAATCTCAGTTCTCATCAAAGAACTCACAGCAAGGACAAACCATATCAGTGCATGGAATGTGGAAAGAGCTTCAGTTGGAAGGATAAGCTCACTCTTCATCAAAGAGTTCATACGCAGGAGAAACCATTTCAGTGCTTGGAATGTGGAAGGAGCTTCTCTCGGAGCGAAGGTCTCAGGTACCATCAAAGAATTCATACTGGAGAGAAACCATATCAGTGTTTGGAATGTGGAAAGAGGTTCAGTCAGAGGTTCCATCTCACATCCCATCAAACAACTCATACGACGGAAAAGGCTTTTCACTGTTTGGAATGTGGAAAGAGCTTCACCCGGAAGGAAAGTCTAACTTTCCATCAAAGAATTCATACAGGGGAAAAACCGTATAAGTGCTTGGAATGTGGAAGGAGCTTCAGTTGGAAGATTAATCTGACTTTACATCAAAGAACTCATACAGGGGAGAAACCATATCAGTGCTTAGAATGTGGGAAAAGCTTCAGTCGGAAGGAAATTCTCACTTCCCATCAAAGAACTCATACAGGGGAGAAACCGTTTCAGTGCTTGGAATGTGGAAAAAGCTTCAGTCGGAAGAGAAGTCTCACTTACCATGAAAGAACTCACAGCGAGGAGAAACCATATCAGTGCATGGAATGTGGAAAGAGCTTCAGCCGGAAGGATTGCCTGACTTCACATCAAAGAATTCATACAGGGGAGAAGCCCTTTCAGTGCTTGGAATGTGGGAAGAACTTCAGTCACAGTGCTAGCTTTAAGAACCATCAAAGAGTTCATACAGGGGAGAAGTCATTTCAGTGCTTGGAATGTGGGAAGACATTCAGTCAGAAAACCGGTCTCATGTCCCATCAAAGAATCCATACAGGTGAGAAACCATTTCACTGCTTGGAATGTGGAAAGAGCTTCAGTCACAGTGCTAGCTTTAAGAACCATCAAAGAATTCATACAGGAGAGAAGCCATTTCAGTGCTTGGAATGTGGAAAGAGCTTCAGTCGGTACTCTCATCTCAGTTCCCATCAAAGAACTCACAGGAAGGACAAACCATATCATTGCATGGAATGTGGAAAGAGCTTCGCTTGGAAGGAAAGTCTCACTCCCCATCAAAGAATTCATACAGGGGAGAAACCGTATCAGTGCTTTGAATGTAAAAAAAGGTTCAGTCATAGCGCCAAGCTCTCCGTCCATCACAGAATTCACACAGGGGACAAATGATACCAGTGCTCAGAATGTGGAAGGAGCTTCATTCATAGCGCCCATCTCACTTCCCATCAAAGAATTCATACAGCGGAGAAACCATATAAGAGCTTCAGTTGGAAGAGAAGTCTCACTTCACATGAACTCACAGTGAGGAGAAACCATATCAGTGCATGGAATTTGGAATGAACTTTGCCTGGAAGACAAGTCTCACAGCCCATGAAAGAATTCACACAGGGGACAAAGCATAACGGTGCTCAGAATGTGGAAGGAGCTTTAGTCAGAGAGCCCAACTCATTTCCCATCAATTCCATATTTGTTCCAAATCTCTTAAATATCTAGGCATCTTAATACCAAGAGATATAACAAAATTAGTCACACTTACCAGTAATATAAATAAATTAATAAAAGAGATTTCTTCATATGTTGATCTACGGCAGTCATTGAACCTTACCCTTTGGAGAAGATGGAATGCTCTCCAAATGAATAGTATTCCCAGATTAATTTATATTTTGAGAGGACTTGTAGTTTCTGTATTGGTACCATATTTTCAAATGATAAAACTCCCTATTTAGGAAATGCCTTTATACTTATCTACTTTATACTTATCTACTGTCATGTATTAAATACTGGAAACTCACTGTTGGTCTTAGTTTTCTGAAGTGGGTGAATTACTTTTTATAAATACCTACTAACAATAAGTTTGATATGCAGTCCTTAAGGAATGATTGGAATAAAGAATGAGAAATGTCAATATTACCTGGATAGTGGGAATGTATTTTAGAATCCATTGGACTTCACATAGAGGTCTGTATAAAAAGGATTTGCTAAGGTTGCATTATGCTAGAGATGTGGTAACGACAATGCCTCCCTGAAAAATAGGTTTATAGCATCTTGGGCTTGCCAGTCAGAAGGTTTGTGGTTCAAATCCAATTGAAAGTGGTGAGCTCCCATTGCTCTGTCCCAGCTTCTGCCAACCTAGCAGTGCAAGTAGATAAAGAGGAACCACTGCAGTGGGAAGGTAAATGGCATTTCCATGCGCTCTGGCTTCCATCATGGTGTTCCATTGCTCCAGAAACGGTTTAGTTATGCTGGCCACATGACCTGGAAAAGCTGTCTGCAGACAAAATCCGGCTCCCTGGGCCTGAAGCAAGATGAGTTCCGCACCCCATAGTTGCCTTTGACTGGACTTAACTGTCCTGGGGTCCTTTACCTTAACCTTTTTATATACTTACTAAGTTTTGGAAGAAAGTGCTGGATTGTAAAATTTTCAGCGGAGAATATTCTTGTGAACTATATACCTACTATATGCAAGTTAAAGGAACAATGAAAATGGTAGTCAAGCGACTGATATTGATGAACTGGAAGAACAAAGACATGAACTCCTTTAATCAGTGGATTGATAATATGATAGCACTTGTAATTTATAAACGGACTGCTTACAGACATAGACTCTGCTTGTAAATATGACAATATTCGTAACAAATTACACTGGTACCTCCGGTTGCGGGCGGGATCCGTTCTGGAGCTCCAGTCAGATCCCGAGGTTTCTGCAACCGGAGGGACTGCTTCTGTGCATGCACACGGTGAAACACTTCCAGGTTTGCCGCTTTCGCAACCCGAAGTTTATGTTACCCGAGGGTAACGTAAGCTGAGGTGCTATTGTAATACAAAATGTAGTAGGCTAAAAATATTTACATTAGTATTATGATAATAATATCAGATTTATGGGTTATAACCCCATATATAACCCCCCTTTTTAAAAAAAACAACATACAAGTTGTCTCAGGGGTGGCCTGGAATTACCAATGGATGTGGCTCACTATTCGCGAACCTTAGGCTCCGCCACTTGAATGCTCCACCTGGACAGTTAAAGCCTGTGCTGCCTCTGCAATCACTGGGTTCCTCTAGGACAGTCCTCCCCAAAGTGAGTGACACCACCCCCTGAAGGGTTTTGTTCCTGGGGGGCACTAAGAGCCGAAGGGGTGGCAGTGTACACAACTCCCAGACTTTGAAAGGCTTTGATCAAGTTCATTGGTTTTGTCATGAATTAATTAAACCGTATATTTAATTGGATTTTGAATAAATGTGCAACTGTTGCCGTTCATAATTTTCTTGTGTTTTTATTTTCTTAGTGGGTTGTGCAAACAGCTATTCTGAATAATGCTTTTATGTGGTAGGAGGCACTGGGAAGGAGTGGGGGGCAGGGGCCCAAAAATGTTTGGGTACCGCTATCTAGGACCTGGCATTTCAGGCCCTGAGGACATCTCCCCAGAGTCTCTCAACCCTCTGAGGCATCTGTAGACCAGTGGATTCCAGTGGCAGAGGTGTCTTCCTGGGCTTCAAAGAAGGAGGTGCAGACTCCATAGACTCTGGCTTCACCTGGGATGGGCCATGGACAGCTAAACCACAACTAGGAGGAAATCTCTCTCCCTCCCAGCTCCCCAATCTCCTCTCCCTAAGCTTAAGGATTCGCGGAGCCCCAACAGTCCCGTCCCCCCGCTAGATTCCCATTTTTGCCTTTTTTAAACTATCCAGTAAACTAGCCCACTCCCAGAAAAGACGACGACTCCTATTTTTTGCAGCCCTTACAGTACTCTGCTTCCCTTCCCAATCTACCAGAGGGAGCGGCAGTGGTCTCCTTATCTTTCCAGCCGGTGGAAACGGGGGGGGGGGAGGATCAGGCAGCAGGAAAAGGCTTCTCCCCCTGACTGCTTCCTTTCTGCTCAGGTCCCCTGATTAAGCCTCACACGCACATCCCCAGCTGACCAAGGCTCTCTCCAAAGCACCGCAGCCAGGATCAGGCCCCCAGAAGACTCGAAGGAAGGGGGTGGGACAGGGAGGCTGGCTTGAATGGGTGGGACACCCCCTTCAACACCCCCCCCCCGCTTCAACTCTCCAGGATCGATGAACGTGGTTCAGCTCCACGTGGGATCTGGTTCGTTCTTGCTTGGTTTTGGCTACAGCCAAGCGCGTCGCAGCCCATTAGAAGGCAAGGATGGTGGGATGAAAGGAGATGCAGCCCGAGGAGGGGGACACGCTTCCCCTGCAAGCTTTTCCTGCTGTTTCAGGCCAAGGGAGAGACCAGCTCAGATCCCTCAAAATACAGCATCTCGGGGGGGGGGGGTTGCAGTGCGCGGGGTTCCTCCTGCGCTCCGGCTCTAGAGGAAGAAAACGCAGGGGGGGTGAGCTTGGCCCGCTCGGCTTGCCAAGGGTTAAAAGGAACTGAGCTGAATTCCTAGAGAGCAGAGGAAAGAATGGTGGAGTGGGACAGGTCCTCCAGAACAAAAGCCCCTCCCTCCCAAGCGGGGCGGGGGGGGGCGGTGGATGTTTTGTGTGTCTCCTTTGCAAGCGCTGCCTCGGTGGCTCCTCCGGCAATCTGGTGAGTCTCTTCTCTTTCCTCCCTTTGGGTGGATGGGGGAGAAAGGGGGGTCCCAGGGCTGCAGGGGAGGATGCATGGGGGCCGTGTTCAGATCATGCACGGGGGGGGGTGGAATCAGCGAGAGGAGGGTCCTGCACCCCCACCTTGCTCTCTGCAAAGCCAGGGGGCGGGCGATTTTGCAGAAGGTGTGCAATTCTGTTCTCCCTTTGTCACAATGGATGCTCAGCGGTTTGGGGAGAAAAGAATAGCAAGCAAATAAACGCCGTTTAGATTTATGCAGCAGCCACATTTGTTAATAGAGGTTGTAGCCAGACGGAAACATTTAGAAATAAGATATGCGCCAAAAATAAAAGACGTTTTGTCTTTTTCCTGCGCAAACGCTGCCTCGGCAGCCCTGCTGAGATCTGGAGTCTACTCTCTCTTCCCTGTGTCTGGGGGGAGAATGGGCATCTTTCCTTGTCATTGATATATCACAATAATAGCGCAATAAGTTTATGGGAATATCTACATTACATGCTTCATTATTAGTTGTGAGACAGTGTCTGAGTTCTTGGATCGTGATTAGGTTTGAGCAAAAGCAGAAAAAGGGTAAACAGGACAGAGCAGTTAGCAGATCACATTGAGCATCGCAAAAACCAAGTCAGGACCCCCTGGGGTTGTGCGAAGATAAAGTGTGGGGAAACAATCCTTTTTCCTTGTTTGTTACCTGTGAAAAAAATATAAAGTGTTGGTCCATTGGTTGATGAACGTGGGAGGGGGCTTCCAAGCAAAGATAATGTTTTATGTTTCAATTAAAACCAACCAGATGGAGCCAAATGCTCAAAACTCTGCAGAATCCAACAGCCCCCCCCCCGCCCCTTTTCTTGAGGCTCTGTGTGTAACTTGAGGCTTTATTTACCGGTAGTTGTTTATTTTCCATGCTTGAGGCTGCAGGTTATTATTATTCTTGTCTGTTGTTATTGTTACCATTGTTACATTTGTTACCCAGAGCAGCTTACAACCATTTTAAAATATTTTAAAAAGTCATAACAAATAACGATCAGAGGAATAGGCAATATTTCTCCGTTGTCGGAGGCCATGGGAAAGAGGGGAAGGTCCCTCTCCAGGGAGGGAACCCCCCAATGGAGGATCTGCCCCCAGGATGCCCTCTCTTGGGCCACCCCCACCCAAATCTCTGAGGGGGGTGACACTACCAAGACGAGGACCAGGATGTTAAATTCACTTGGCATGCATGCCTATGGCATGGTAAAGTTAAAATACATCAGAGTTATTTGAATCATGTACTGTAGGTAGGAAGAATTTGTATGGGAGAAATATTAAAAACCTGCTTGAAAGGAAGGCAGCACTTTGGCTCTCACCTGCTGAAGCAGTATCCTTGAAAAGACGGAACATGGGCAACATATAGAGACATATTGAGTGTAACAGAGCAAGAAAGAAGAAACCTGAAGATGTTAGCTCTGCAGTGACAGACTGGTTTCACTGTTATCAACAAAACGGAATCCTTAACGTGGGTAAGAAAGATGGTTTCATGACTCAGAAGTTCACAATTTGGAAGGGAACTTAGACATATTACAGAAAACAATAATTTGTAGAATGTATAAATTCAGCTATTTTAAAACAGGAATTAAATGTGCTCTCAAGGGTTGTAATGGGAGGGATTCAATGAGCAGGTGTACAGTATGTCAGCTACGTTCCTTCGCTGACAGGAAACGAAGACGCAGGGAGCAGCAGTAACTTGATCTCTGGACACAGAGAAAACGAAAGAGAGAGCCAGAGGGAAAGAATGCAACTTGCAAGTTCTGATAGTGATACAGAATTAGAGGAAGTAAGGAGGGTGCAATCGCTCAAAACTCGCAGGCTGGCCACGAACGTACAAAAACACGGGAAAGAGAGGAAGAAACGGTGGGGGCTTCCTTGTTGAGGAAGGAAGAGGAGGGGCCCAATCCGGGCAACTCCATCGTCCAGCGAGGACTGAAATTGCTGAGCTCCAATTGGGGCTTGTGATGTTGTGTCATGTGTGTGTGAGAGAGACAGCCAGCCTGACAGGGTAGATCCACGGAGGCTACCTTGAGCTCCTTGGAGAAAATATGGGATAGAAATGCCATTTATAAAGAATGGGGACCCAGCCAATAATCTGGCTGCCGCATTTTGGACCAGTTTTCTTCAAGGGCAGTTCCACATAGAGGACATTGCAATAATCCCATGTCATCCTGAGCATGGAATACCCTGGCCACGTTATCTCTGTCCCAAGGGGACTGTGCCTGGCAAAGTAGTTGGAGCTGGAAATGGTCCCTTACAATCCCAGTAGGAATGTGTGCCCTTCTTTACTCACTTATTAGTGCTTTCCTTTGGCCCTCAGGGGGTGGCTAAATAGATATCTGGCCCTCAGAGGAAAGAAAAAGGGATCCCACCCCAGGAGTCTGTCTTGAGAACTTTGCAGATTCCAGGTGCTAGAAAATGAGAAAGAAGCAGGAAAGAAATGGGCCCTGAAGTGGGGATAGGACAGAGAGCAACACTTGAGGACCCCAGGGATGGTTGGTATCCATCCTGTCACAGGAGACAATGGAAGAGTGTGCCTTTGGGGGCGAGATCAAACTGCGCCAGCTGTGGCTCCAGACTAGTGTCAAAATTACACTCGTAGAAATGACTCATTTGTCAGTCACAGTTCTGACTTAATTTTTGACTGAAAACACTGAAAGGGAGGAGCAACCAGTCGGATTCATTTGACAGACATTCCCTATGTTTCCTGCACATTTTGCATAGTAACTTTCCTTCTAGTAGGGCTAGAAGCTGGCTTCTCCTTTTCCTTCTTTGAAAAGAAAGTTCAGAGTCTGGGCTGTGTTGCAGTCCAGCCCTGATTCCTAGCAAGATTCACCCACACTTTCTCAGGAAACCTTTTTATTCTCTTGACCGTGTATCTGTATCTGTTTCATAACAGAACAATATTTGCTTTGTAGGATTTGCAAACGCCTCTACTTAGGACAGACGGAACTGGGCAGAAGAACAAGGGATTCCTTCCGATGTCTTAGAAGCTTCCTGAGAGCCCAGATGGATGAGCAAGACTCAGCTGGCCCTGAAGCAGGAAGAGCCCATGCCATCAACACTGGGAGCAGTGGTGGAATCTGGGGAAACTCTCTGCAGAAGATCCTGGGTGAGGAGAACATCTTCAGCTCAGAAGTGCAGAGACAAAATTTTAGGCAGTTCTGTCACCAGGAGTCCAAAGGACCTCGAGAGGTTTGCAGCCGACTCTACCAGCTTGACTGTCAGTGGCTGAAGCCAGAAAGGCACACGAAAGCTGAGATGCTGGACCTGGTGATCTTGGAGCAGTTCCTGGCTGTCCTTCCACCGGAGATGGAGAGCTGGGTGAGGGAATGTGGAGCGGAGACCATTTCCCAGGCAGTGGCTCTCGCTGAAGGTTTCCTCCTGAGTCAGGCAGAGGAGAGGAAGCAGGCAGAGCAGCAGGTGAGAGAGACTTTCCTCTGGATACTCTCCAGGGGCTCTGAACATGAGAGAGAGTATCCCAAAATTCTCTCTTAATCCCCCAATCTTTTTTGGAAAGCACCCAAGGAATGATATTTGATACCCTTAAAGCTTTTGCCTCTCCCATTCCTTTTCTAATATTTCTCTCCATTCTCTGTTTTCAATCCTTGTTGCTCTTTCAGGAAATCTTTGCAGAAATGGGCCTGGATTCCTCTGAGGCAGAAAGGACTCCGTTGGACACCAAAGAGAGGCCACTGGGTAAGGAGGAAAGAGTTTTTTTCTCCATTTGGTCACATTCTGTGGATTTGGAAACTAATCCGAGGGTTATTTTCATCTTTTGGGGGAGGACACCTGGGGCCAAGATCTCAAATGAGAGACATGTATTTTTACTTAGCTAAAATACAAATGTTAAAAGGCACTCAGTAGGTGAGACTTTTTCTAAGGCCCATCTGTAGTTAGAGATGCACTGCTTCACCTCTAAGAAAAGCATGTGCTAATAGCCTGCCACTTCCCTTTGTCTCTCACAGGTGACAGAATGATGCTGCCAAGACCTCTTCATCCGTCTTTGCATGAAGGCAGAGGAGAAACATCAGCTCTGGAACCAAATCAGGTAGGGAGAAGGAGCATTGCAGGCAAAGAGGCTGTGAGATGGGGCAGCCAGGCAGAAAACAACAGAGCAATGTGTAGTAGATAATCTGTATGTTGTCTAAGACAGGGAACATTCCCTTTTTATTTTAGGGTCCAGTGTGCTTTGAAGATGTAGCTGTTCATTTCACAGACGAAGAGTGGGCGTTGCTGGATCCTGACCAGAGAGCTCTGCATAAGGAAGTCATGGAGGAGAATCATGGGATCATGGACTTTCTCAGTAAGCCTGCCTTTTGGATTACAATATCTCTTTTGAAATTCAGTATGGATCTCTATGAGATGAACCTCAAGTATTTTGATGGAGCTAAACAACAACACCCACAGCATCTGGGGTTCTTACAGCCCCACAGTGAACCGTGAATGGAGAGTTATCTACTGTTTTGTCTGTGACTATTCTTCCACCAGTTTGCTTTTTAAAATCATGATCTGTCTGTTCTGAACTGCTTAGGTTTTGAAATTCAGGCTTCAGAGACATTCGGGAAGTTGAAGTAGCTTCTGTCAGTTTTTGATTTACCAAAGAGATGGCTGATGTTGGAATCATAGAATCTTAGACTCTTAGAGGCATAGGAGCAAGACCTACTGGGAAGTGTTGCTGTGCTTGTGAGGCCTGACACTACTGAGCAGGCTGTTTCCTCTCATAAAGAGTTAGCTTCACTTACTCCATGTGATTTATTGCTTGCTGCCCCACTCCTGACACTCAGGTTCCCATAAATATGTTCATTAATGCCTGTCAACAAAACCGTGAAGCTTGTAGTAAGACCTTACATTTAATTCCCTTCAGTTCTTCCTCTGTCCCAAGCATTAATTAGCATTGTTCAATAATCGAGGGCTGCTTTTCTTCCTAAAGCTGTGATCCATTTCTGTCTTTGTTACAGATGGTGATGTTTCGGAAATGAAGAACAAGGGAGACCATGACAAAATCTACACAATGGAGAAGCGATATACATATTTGGAGTTTATAGAGAGCTTCAGTCAGCGCTCCTATTCCACTTCCCTCCAAAGAAATCTCTATGGGAAGAAATCCTATCAGTGCTTGGAATGTGGGAGGAGCTTCAATCGGAAGGATAGTCTCACTCTTCATCAAAGAATTCATACGCAGGAGAAACCATATCAGTGCTTGGAATGTGGAAAGAGGTTCAGTCAGAGCACAGGTCTCAGGTCCCATCAAAGAATTCATACCGGAGAGAAACCATATCAGTGTTTGGAATGTGGAAAGAGGTTCAGTCAGAGGGTCCATCTCACATCCCATCAAACAACTCATACGACAGAAAAGGCATTTCACTGTTTGGAATGTGGAAAGAGCTTCACCCGGAAGGAAAATCTGACTTTCCATCAAAGAATTCATACAGGGGAAAAACCGTATAAGTGCTTGGAATGTGGAAGGAGCTTCAGTTGGAAGACTAGTCTGACATTACATCAAAGAACTCATACAGGGGAGAAACCATATCAGTGCTTAGAATGTGGAAAGAGCTTCACTCAGAAGGAAATTCTCACTTCCCATCAAAGAACTCATAAAGGGGAGAAACCGTATCAATGCTTGGAATGTGGAAAAAGCTTCAGTCGGAAATCTTATCTCAGTTCCCATCAAATAACTCACAGTGAGGAGAAACCATATAAGTGCTTTGAATGTGGAAAGAGCTTCACTCAGGGTGTCAACCTTAAAGCGCATCAAATAATTCATACAGCGGAGACGCCATTTCAGTGTTTGGAATGTGGGAAGAGCTTCACCAAGAAATTAAATCTCACTTTCCATCAAAGAATTCATACAGGGGAGAAGCCATTTCAGTGCTTGGAATGTGAGAAGAGATTCAGTCAGAAAGCTGGTCTCATGTCCCATCAAAGAATCCATACTGGTGAGAAGCCATTTCACTGCTTGGAATGTGGAAAGCGCTTCAGTCACAGTGCTAGCCTTAAGAACCATCAAAGAGTTCATACAGGAGAGAAGCCATTTCAGTGCATGGAATGTGGAAAGAGCTTCACCATTAAATTATCTCTCACTTCCCATCAAAGAATTCATACAGGGGAGAAGCCATTTCAGTGCTTAGAATGTGGAAAGAGCTTCAGTCGGAACTCCCATCTCAATTCCCATAAAAGAACTCATAGCAAGGAGAAACCTTATTCGTGCATGGAATGTGGTAAGAGCTTTACCCAGAAGGGAAGTCTCACTTCCCATGAAAGAACTCATACAGGGGAGAAACCGTATCAGTGCTTTGAATGTAAAAAAAGGTTCAGTCATAGCGCCAAGCTCACAGTCCATCAAAGAATTCACACAGGGGACAAAGGATACCAGTGCTCGGAATGTGGAAAGAGCTTCAGTCACAGTGCCATTCTTAAGGTGCATCAAAGAATTCATACAGCCATTTAAAAAAGAATGTGGGAAAAGCTTCACCCATAAAGTAACTCTCACTTCCCATCAAAGAATTCACACAGGGGACAAAGCTTATTGGTGCTCAAAATGTGAGAAGCGTTTCACCAAGAAGGAAAGTCTCACTTCCCATCAAAGAATTCATAAAGGGGAGAAACCGTATGTGCTTTGAATGTGGAAAAAGGTTCAGTGATAGCACCACCCTCACAGTCCATCAAATGATTCTTAATGGGAGAAAGCATATCAGTGCTTGGAATATGGAAAGAGCTTCATTCGTAGCGCCATTCTCACTTCACATGAACTCACAGTGAGGAGAAACCATATCAGTGCATGGAATTGGGAATGAACTTTGCCTGGAAGACAAGTCTCACAGCCCATGAAAGAATTCACACAGGGGACAAAGCATAACGATGCTCAGAATGTGGAAGGAGCTTCAGTCAGAGAGCCCAACTCACTTCCCATCAAATAATTCATAAAGGGGAGAAACCATTCAGTTATTGCAATGCGGAAAGAGCTTCAATCAGTGTGACAATCCCGCTTCCCATCAAAGAATGCCTATCAGGAGAGTCATAGAAACAGAATTGTAGAGTCGAAAGGGACTACCAGGGCCATGTAGTCCTACCCATGGCAATGCAACTAAAGCATGCATGACAGATAGCCGTTCAACCACTTGTGAAGAACCTGCAAGTAAGGAGAGTTCACCATCAGAATTTTCATTTGGATGTATAGCCATTGGTTTGGATCCTACCGTCTGGAGCAGCAGAAAACAAGCTTGCTCCATCATCCTTGTGGCCCTTGATCATCTTGGTCACCCTCCTCTGCACATATTCTAGCTTGTCAATATCCTCCTTAAATTGTGTTGCCCAAAACTGGACACAGAATTCTAGCTGGAGTCTGACCAAGTTAGACTAGAGCAGTGATGGCTAACCTTGACACCCCAGATGTTTTGGAACTACAACTCCCATCATCCCTAGCTAACAGGATCAGTGGTCAGGGATGATGGGAGTTGTAGTCCCAAAACATCTGGAGTGTCAAGGTTAGCCATCACTGGACTAGAGCATGACTATTTCTTCCCTGAATCCTGGGACTATGCTTCTATTGATGCAGTTTTGAATAGGATCAGCTTTTTTTTTTTTTTTTTTTTTGCTGCTGCATCACACTGCTGAAGAGGAGAAGTGAGAGTGGACAAATGAAAAGCCTTGTGAGTGGTAAATGGGTGTTCTGTCCATGGGAAATTGACCACCGCACCAGCAAGAGGACTTCCATAGCACCCAGATCCTCAGCTGTCAGGATGGGATGGGGAGGCAGAATCAGCACCATGGAGAGGGACAAAGGAGTCTGCTTCAATACCACAGCTAGCAACCCTGCAGCAGAGGCAGAGCAGTTATCTCAGCAGTGGCCTGGAGTTACCCATGAGTCTGGCTTGCTATTGGCCGACTTAAGGTCTCACCCCTGAATGCCATCTCTGGACAGTTAAAGGGCTGGTGCCTCTGTAACTACTGGCTTCCTCTTGGTCCATAAAGTGGGTGATACCACCCCATGAAGGGTTTTTTTCCTAGGGGGCGCTAAGAGGCAAAGGTGTGGCAGTGTACACAACTCTCAGACTTTGAAGAACTTTCACTGCATGATCAAGGTCATTGGTTTTGTGTTGTATTAATTAAACTACATTTGATTTTGGATAAATATGTAACTGCTGCCATTTAGAATTTGTTGTGTTGCTATCTTCCTTAGTGGGTTGTGCAAACAGCTATTCTGAATAATGCTTTTATATGGTCGGGGGCACTGGGGAGGAGTGGGGGCACTGGCCCAAAAATGTTTGGTGATCTAGGACCTGGAGTTTCAGGCTCTAAGGATCTCACCCCAGGGTGTCTCAGTCATCTGAGGAGCCAGTAGACCAGTGGATTAGAGTGGCAGAGGTGTCTTCCTGGGCTTCAAGGGAGGAGATTACAGTGAAGCATCAGAGCATGAAAAGGCTTTAAAGAATCATGAGTCATACATTGCCTTCTAAATACTGTTTTTAGTAAGATGGGGAAAATAAAAATAAATTTTAAAAAATTAATCCGATAATCTGAATACTGTATAATATATGTATGTATTAATACAACCGAAGTTCACTTTGAATCACATTGAGAGCTCTTTCCCAATAGGTGGTCATCTCCTCGCCCTCAGGAAAATACAGCTGACTAGGCAGGTGGGGATACAGAAGAGGGGAAGCGAAGTAGAGGTCAATTGGTATTTTTTGGAGGGGGAGAGGCAGAAACCACTATAAGCCTAGAATGAAAGACAGGTAAACCACAACTAGGATGGAACCTCTCCCCCTCCCAACTCCCCAATCTCCTCTCCCTAAACTTAAGGATGCTTGGAACCCCAACAGCCCCCTCACTAGATCCCCATTTTTGTACAGTGCCCTCTTTTTTAAACTATCCAGTAAACTAGCTCACTCCCAGAAAAGACTAAACTCGCCATCTTTTTTGCAGCCCTTACTCTGCTTCCCTTGCCAAATTCCCCCCTCTGCCCACTCCCATCATCCTTTACAATGTCCCAGACCGAGTGGCGGAGTCTCCTTGTCTTCCCAGCCGGTGGAAACGGGGGTTGGGGGGGGGGTCAGACAGCAGGAAAAGGCTTCTCCGCCTGCCTCCTTCCTTTCTGCTCAGGTCCCCTGATTAAGCCTCACACGCACATCCCCACCTGACCAAGGTCCTCTCCAAAGCACCGCAGCCAGGATCAGGCCCCCAGAAGACTCGAAGAAAGGAAGGGGTGTGTGCATGGGACAGGGAGGCTGCCTTGAATGGGTGGGACACCCCCTTCAACACCCACCCCCCGCTTCAACTCTCCAGGATCCGTGAACGTGACTCAGCTCCACGTGGGATCTGGTTCGTTCTTGCTTGGTTTTGGATACAGCCAAGCGCGTCGCAGCCAATCAGAAGGCAAGGATGGGGATGAAAGGAGATGCAGCCCGAGGAGGGGGACCCGCTTCCCCTGCAAGCTTTTCTTGCTGTTTCAGGCCAAGGGAGAGACCAGCTCAGATCCCTCAAAATACAGCATCTCGGGGGGGGGGGTGCAGTGCGCGGGGCTCCTCCTGCGCTCCGGCTATGGAGGAAGAAAATGCAGCTGGGGGGGTGAGCTTCGGACGTTTGGCTTGCCAAGCGTTAAAAGGAACTGAGCCGAATTGCTAGAGAGGAGAGGAAAGAATGGTGGGTGGGACAGGTCACTTCCTGCAAGCTGGGCGGTGATGTTTTGTGTGTCTCCTTTGCAAGCGCTGCCTCGGTGGCTCCTCCTGCAATCTGGTGAGTCTCCTCTCTTTCCTCCCTTTGGGTGGATGGGGGAGAAGGGGGTCCCAGGGCTGCAGGCGAGGATGCATGGGGGCCGTGTTCAGATCATGCACGGGGGGAGGGGGGCAAAATCAGCAAGTGGAGGATCCTGCACCCCTTCCTTGCTCTCTGCAAAGCCAGGGGGCGGGCGATTTTGCAGGAGGTCTGCAATTCTGTTCTTCCTTTATAGCAAACGCCGCTCACTGCTTTGTGGAGAAACAACCGCTTTCATCCACCAAGACCTTGAGTTTCCGTAATAGCAGATGCGTCTCATGGGGTGTCCAGAGCACAGTCTAGGCCTGTTGTGTTGGATGAGTTTCAGTTAGTGAGGCTGGAGGATGTGGACTAAGTGCTCGGATCAGTCAGCGCAACAACTTGCACTCTTACGCCCCCTTGGATGATAAGAAACTGATTTTCTGCATCCATTTCAATGATCCGGATGCAAGGAAACCTTCCCTTGTCCTCCATTTAGAAGGAAAGTTTTCCCCATCACCCATTCAGACTCCTGGCTGACCCACGTGCGCCCGTTCAGACATGCAGCCTCTCAGGTGTCCAAATGATCAGGAGAACCACTGGAGGTCTCCCCATCCAAGGAATCCAAGGCAGCAGCAAAGGGCCTGCTGGGAAGGAAGCAAACCTGCGCTGGCGGTGAAAGAGGCAGCCCCCCACCCCACCCCCCAGTGGTGAGAGTTACTGGGAGACACTCTTCCCACCAGCAATAATTCCCTGAGTTCCCTGGCAAGGAGGACGGGTTGCCTGGCCACTCCAATGGGGTGTCTCCTAGCAACGCTCAGCACCCTTCACAAACTACGGTTCCCGGGATTCTATGGACTCTTTAAAGGGGTCTCATCCTGCTTTGCAGATGCAGCGCAGATGGGGGCCTGGGAGTGTGTGTTGTCTTTTTGGAATAACATAATTGAGTTTTATAACAAGGATCATAGGAATAATAAAGGATACCAATAAATTGACCCAGTCTTCTGTTGTCATTTGTACATCACAAAAATAGCACAATGGGTTTATGGAAATATCTACAACGAAAGCTTCATTATTAGATGTCAGACAGAGTCTGAGTTCTTGCATCGTGAATAGGTTTAAGCAAAAGCAGAAAAGGGGCAAACAGGATAGAGCAGAGTTAACAGATAACATTGAGCATCGCACAGCCAAACGCCTAGTCAGGAGCCCCTGTGGTTGTACTTAGATTAAGTGTGGGGAAACAGTCCTTTTTCCTTGTTTGTTACCAGTGGAAAAATATATAAAGTGTTGGTCTGTTGATGAACGTGGGAGGGGCTTTCCAAGCAAAGATAATGATTTATGTTTAAATTAAAGTCAACCAAAATCTGCAAATTCCAGCCTCACAATGGCTGTTTCTTGAGGCTCTGGGTGTAACTTGAGTCTATTTTATCTCATGCTCGAGGCTTTATGTGTTGTCCTGGATGTTATTTTGATTACTTTTCATACTGCTACTGGAAGCTGTACGCCGGCTCCCTTGGCCAATAATGTGAGATGAGCGCTGCAACCCCAGAGTCGGTCACGACTGGACCTAACGGTCAGGGGTACCTTTACCTTTATTATGCCATGGGTAGGCAAACTAAAGCCCAGGGGCTGGATTGGCCCCAATTGCCTTCTCAATGCGGCCCATGGATGGTCCGGGAATCAGCGTGTTTTTTATGTGAGTAGAATGTGTCCTTTTCTTTAAAATGCATCTATGGGTTATTTGTGGGGCATAGGAATTCGTTCATTATTTTTTTCCAAAATATACTCCGGCCCCCCACAAGGTCTGAGGGTCAGTGAACCGGCCCCCTGCTGAAAAGGTTTGCTGACCCCTGTATTAGGCTTTATCTTTTTTCCATGTGTAGCGGATTCACCCCGTTAACTATCCCCCATTTAATATTGCAGACCCACCTCATGGTACGCAAATCACACCCTCCTTCTCCCCACCTCATCTGGTTCCACAGCCGCGACTTCTCCTCCGCGACCAAGAAAAGACGGATGAGGCGGTCTTGCCAGAATCACTCCGCCATCTGTGAGACAGAAAGGTGAATGAGAAGTCAGGAGCGCATGCTTCTGCCACAGGTGAAGCTATGCATGTCGCACTAGACATGGGCCACAGAAAAAGCCTCACGTGCCGAGGGCATTTGGACTTTGGTAGCCATTCCAAATTTTAGTCATGTAAAAACTGATGTACTCTGCTTTGGGCTCCTGGATCCCAACAATGACCATCAACTAATAATGCGGCAGACTCACCCTGCTAACTGCCCCCCATTAAATATAGTGGACCCACCGCTTGGCAGTAAAATTACATGAATTTCTGCAATTTGCCACAGGCTACCTTGTGAGGATCTTGTGTGAGGGAAAACTTAGTGATTTAGAGTCTTAGGAAAGAGCTGAACGAACAAGAACAGTTTTATTTACAAAAAGAAGAGGTTTGTGAAACAAATTGGGGGTCAGGAGATGCGTTCTTTCAAATAAAAGTCAGCTTATTACTTAAACTAAATATAAAGATGTCACTGTAGTATATGCACAGCTTTTCTTAAACTTCAGTTGTTCAAAGCTCACTTGTTGCACTTCAGTTGCAATTTCAGGTTTCTACCATAGGAGGTAAAAGAATTAACTCACTTTCTGTTCATTTACTTAGTTATGACCAGGGTTACACTTAAATACTTTTAATACAACACACCTTCCTTCTCAGCCTAATACTTTGGCTCCTGAGTGAGGGGCATTTTCCTCTCAGCCCTTGTTCTTGGTTTGGGGGTCTCATTTTCCAAGGAGATCTCTCCCCTCCTGACTGGAAGGAGACCCTGGTTTAGTCCGTCTTCCCACAGCTTCTCTCTCCTGCTGCCTCAGACTCAGCCCTCCACATTAAATCCTGCCTCCATACTCTCTCCAGACCCTCCACTGGGTCATCTTCTTATTTAAGCTGTGAGACTCTTTCCTCTGGCTAGAGAGATTCTCCTCTTCAGACAGAGCCTCTCTGAATAATAATAATAATAATAATAATAATAATAATAATAATATCCCCATCTCCCCTCTCAGATCAGAGCTAGTTCTCCCTAAGACAGAGCCTCTTTGAATAATAATAATAATAATAATAATAATAATAATAATAATAATAATATAATCCCCCTCTCCCCTCTCAGATCAGGCCCTGTCCAACTCTCTCCCTCAGAAAGGGCTCCTTGGATTTTCCCTCCAAAAGGGCTGGGAGCCAATCAGAGAGAGAGAAGCTCCCGCCCTCTGGTGGAACCTCTGAGGCGCTGCACCCTCACACTCTGCTCTGGCTCTGAGGGAAAATAGGTACCTCATGGGAGCACCTGGGTTGAAGCAAAAGCAGAAATCACAATTAGTTTACGGGAATATCTACAACATATGGTTCATTGTTAGAGGTCAGTGCCTGAGATTGAGCCAAATGCTCAAAACTCTGCGGATTCCAGCAGGCCCCCCTTCCTGGGACTTGACATCTTTCCGCAGGGCCTGCAAGAGGGAGTTGTTCCGCCAGGCCTTTGGTCGGCCTGACTCCCCTTCTCTTTTTGTATAAGAGCTAATATGAAAGAGGCCTCCCAGCATTCCCACAGGCCCATACGAGATCAGCGTAAACAGTTGGGCCAATGAGCACTTGCTGTTCCCAACCCTAACCCTGCGGAAAGCCATCTAATTAGACTTTAATTTGATTTTGACCTGTTTTTAGGAGGTGATTTATATACCAATGTTATATATCTGATGTTAGCTGCTCTGAGCCCGACTTTGGCTGGGGAGGGCGGGATATAAATAAAAATTTTTTATTATTACCCTGTTTCCCCTTTTTTAATACGTAGTCATAAAGTAAGCCACGGCAGGTATTTTTTACCTTTGTGAGAAGTAAGACGTACCCCAAAAGTAAGCCGTGGTGCCGCCATTGTTCCCGTCGCCTCCTCAGCCCCTCCTGCGTGCGCAGGGAGCCAGCAAACCAGCGAGAGGCACGGGGGGGGGGGGGGGAAACGCGCCTCTTGCGGAGTTCTGCCCCGCCTGCTTAGCGCGCAGGGAGAGGCGTGCGCGGGGGGGGAGACGCCTCTTCCTGCCCCGCCTGTTCCCCGTGCGCAGGGAGCCAGCGAACCAGTGAGAGGCGGGGGGGGGGGACTGCGCCTCTTGCGGAGTTCTGCCCCGCCTGCTCAGCGCGCAGGGGGATTCTGTACCGTACCATACTGATGTATTTAAAAATAAGACATCCCCTGAAAATAAGCCACCCTGTGTTTTTTTGAGGAAAAAACATTATAAGACGGTGTCTTTAAAAGGGGGAAAGACGGTATTCTGGAAGGTCTGTGTGTAACTTGAGGCTTTCCCCCCATGCTTGAGCCTTTATGTTGTTATTATTATTCTTTGTTGGTATTATTACTACTATTACCACTGCTCCAGAGCAGATTGCAACCATGTTAAAATATTTTTAAACGTTACAACAAATAATAATCACAGGAATAGGCTGGGTCCTGAAAACACATGTCTCCGTTGTCAGAGGCCTTGGGAAAGAGGGGAAGGTGCCTGTGTGGGGAGGGAATCCCCCAAGGGGGGATCTGCCCCCAGGGTGCCCTCTCTTGGGCCACCCCCACCCAAGACTACCAACAGGGCCCCCTCTGCCAAATTTCACAGCCAAGAGGGTCTGTAGGGAAGGAGGCAGTTCTTCACATATTTTGAGGGGGGGCTAAGTGAACAGGCAGCCCTGTTTAGGGAAGTTTTTAATGTTTAATGCTGTATTGTGTTTTTAATATTTGGTTGGGATCTGCCCAGAAGGACTGGGGAAAGCCAGCCAGATGGGCGGGGTGTAAATAATAAATTCTTATTATTATATTATACTCCTGTGAGCACTTTGAATTGGACCTGGAAATGAACAGACCACCAATGCAGCTGTTTTAAAACAGGATTACCGTAAATGTGTTCTCAGGGGTTGTAATGGGAGGGATTCAGTGAGGGAGGGACCCATGGATGCTCCTTGGAGAAAAAAGGGGGGAAAGAAAGGGAACCCAGCCAACAATCCGGCTTCTGCAATTTGGCGCAGATTCTGAACCATCTTCAAGAGCAGTTCCGCATAGAGGGCATTGCGATGATCCCATCTGATCCACAGCAGGGAGTACCCTGGCCATGTCATCTCTGCTCCAAGGGAACAGCGGTTGGCAAGCTAATCAGAGCTAGAAAGGGGCACTTACAAACAGAGAATTTATTTATAATCATAGGAGGAATGTGAGCCTTTCTCACTTGTTTATATCGCTATCCTTTGGCCCACATAGGTTAACCAGATATGTATCTGGCCGTCAGACCTAAGAAAAAGGGATCCCACCCCAGCAGTTGTTCTTGAGAACATTGCACATTCCAAATGGCTAGAAAATGAGAGAGAAGCAGGAAGGAAATAAGCACTGAACTGTGTTGCAGTCCAGCCATGGTACATAACAAGATTCAGGGAACCTTTTTCTTTTCTGGACTGTGTATCAATTTCATAACAGAACAATGTATTTCCTTTGTAGGATTTGCAAACGCCTCTTCTTAGGACAGATGGAACTGGGCAGTAGGACCAAGAGCTTTCTTCCGATCTCTTGGGGGATTCCTGAGAGCCCAGATGGATGAGAAAGACTCAGCTGACCCTAAAGCAGAAAGAGGCCATGCCATCAACACTGGGTGCAGTGGTAGAATCTGGGAAAACTCTCTGCAGAAGGTCCTGGATGAGGAGGACACCTTCAGCTCTGAAGCGCAGACACAAAATTTCAGGCAGTTCTGTTACCAGGAGGCCAAAGGACCCCGAGAGGTTTGCAGCCAACTCTACCACCTTGACCGTCAGTGGCTGAAGCCAGAAAGGCACACAAAAGCTGAGATGCTGGACCTGGTGATCTTGGAGCAGTTCCTGGCTGTCCTTCCACCCGAGATGGAGAGCTGGGTGAGGGAATGTGGAGCGGAGACCAGTTCCCAGGCGGTGGCCCTGGCCGAAGGATTCCTCCTGAGTCAGGCAGAGGAGAGGAAGGAGGCAGAGCAGCAGGTGAGAGAGATTTTTCTCTGGGCTTCGAACATGAGAGAGTGTACCCCAAAATTCTCTCTTAATCCCCCAACCTTTTTTGGAAAGCCTCCAAGTAATGATATCTGATAACCCTAAAGCTTTTGCCTCTGCCATTCCTTGTCTAATCTTTCTCCCCATTCCCTGTTTTCAATCTCTTTTGCCGTTTCAGGGAAAGATTATCTTTGCAGAAATGGGCCTGGATTCCTCTGAGGCAGAGAGGACTCTGTTGGTCAGGAGAGAGAGGCCACTGGGTAAGGAGGAAGGAGGTTTTTTCCATTTGGTGACATATTCTGTAGATTTTACCACTAATCTGTGGGTTCTCCCCCCCCCCCAACATTTTGGGGAGGACACTTGGGGCCAAGAACCCAAAGTGGGGACATGTATTTTTACATAGCTAAGATACAGATGTCAAAATGCAGTCAGTAGGTGAGACTTTTTAAAAGGCCCATCTGTAGTTAGAGATGCTCTGCTTCACCTCTAAGAGAAGCATGTGATAATGGCCGGCCACTTACTTTTGTCTCTCACAGGTGACAGAATGATGCCAGGGAGACTTCCTCATCCATCTTTGCATGAAGGCAGAGGAGAAGCAGCAGCTACGGAACCAGATCAGGTAGGGAGAAGGAGCATTGTGGGGGAAAGAGGCTGTGAGATGAGACAGCCAGGTTTCTATTGCTCTCGATTTCTGTCAAAACTGCCCTTAAAAATGGCTGTAAAGGCCATTCCAGGAGGCCTATGTCATGAGAATGATGAACAACCACCTCACCTTAACTAGCCTCCTGAATGTTGCTGGTATTATTTATCAGCAGCTTCAGTTTCATTTCTAAGCAGTTGACAAATCATTAAAAACAGTGGCCAGGACTCACCTCACCAGCCCCACCAGTTGCACTAAACGGCTTCCCCCACCCCTGTGACATTGTGAAGGTTTTCCCCCTCCAGAACAGTAGACGGGGAGAGTAAAGAGGGAAACTGGAATGTTTGAGCAGACAGAATGATCTGAAGAGCACCATTTGGAGTTCCACCCATTCCCCCAGATATGAATACTAGTAATTAAAACACACAATAAAACAGTTTTGTTAAAAAGCTAAAATATGCATCCATAATTAAAACGTACAGTAAAACAATTCCATTAAAACAAAACAGCAATGAACAGGCAGAAAACAACAGAGCAATGTGTAGTAGATAATCTATATGTTGTCTAAGAAGGGGACCTTTCCCTTTTTATTTTAGGGTCCGGTGTGCTTTGAAGATGTAGCTGTTCATTTCACAGATGAGGAATGGGCATTGCTGGATCCTGACCAGAAAGCTCTGCATAAGGAAGTCATGGAGGAGAATTGTGGGATTATGGACTTTCTCGGTAAGGCTCCCTGTTGGCTCATGATACCTGTTTTGAAATTCAATGCGTATCTCCGTGTCACTAACCTGCAATATTTTGATGGAGCTAAACAATAACATCACCAAGAGCATCTGGGATTCTGATACCCCCACAGTGAACTGTGAATATAGAGTTATCCTCCAGTTTTGCCTTTTTAAACCTGGTTGGTCTGAACTGCCTAGTCCAGGGGTCAGCAACCTTTTCCAGATGTGGGCCGGTCAACCGTCTCTCAGACCATGTAATGGGCCGGACTATTTTTTTTTTGGGGGGGGGGAGATGAATGAATTCCTATGCCCCACAAATAACCCAGAGATGCATTTTAAATAAAAGCACACATTCTACTCATGTAAAAACACGCTGACTCCCGAATTGTCCACGGGCCTGATTGAGAAGGCAATTGGGCCACATCCAGCCCACGGGCCTTAGGTTGCCTACCCCTGGCCTAGTCCTTTTGAAATTCAGGCTTCAGAGATCTTATGGAAGTTGAAGTAGCTTCTGTTAGGTTTTTCTGTTTCTGTTTCTGTTAGTATTTGGTTGACCAAAGAGATGACTGACATTGGATATGGCGCAAATTCCATTATTTGGCCAGAAAAGAGCCAGGCTTTTCAAATCTCAGTCTCATGGACTGGCTGGATGCAGAGCAATGGTGGGAGGAAGCAGCAGAGGGAGTCTGTGGCAGAAAGAAGTCCAGAAGCAGAAACTGAGGAAGAGAGTTATGCTGGTAAAGAAGCCAGGGCGTCTCCCCCTCCTACTGTGACATGCTTCCCTCCCACCTCATCTTCCTATATCAGAAGAGGTATGAAGGGGGAGGAGCAGAGACAATTCTACCGGCGGAGTCTCAGATCGCTTGGGAAGGATACAGGAGAAGAGGTGGCTTAGTCAGTTATGGGAAGGCAGGGACCTTCAGTTCCCATAACTGTCTCATAGGGGCAAAGTCAGTTTCTGTCAGTTTATGGTTGACCAAAGAGATGACTGATGTTGGAATAATAGAATCTTAGACTCTTAGAGGCATAGCAGCAAGACCTACTGGGAAGTGTTGCTGTGCTTGTGAGGCCTGACACTACTGAGCAGGCTGTTTCTTCTCATAAAGAATTAACTTCACTTATTCCATGCGATTTATTGCTGACCCGTTCCTGACACCCAGGTTCCCATAAATGTGTTCATTAATGGCTGTCAACAAAACCAGTGAAGCCTGTTGTAAGACGTTGCTTTTAATTCCCTTCAGTTCTTCCTCTGTCCCAACTATTAATTAGTATTATTCAATAATCGAGGGCTGCGTTTCTCCCTGAGGCTGTGATCCATTTGTCTCTTTGTTGCAGGTGGTGATGAATTGGAAATAACCGGTAATAATGAGGGAGACCATGACAATGTCTACACAATAGAGAAGGGAAATAAATATTCTGAGTGTGAAGGTAACTTCAGTCAAAGGTCCCATTCCATTTCCTCAAAAAGAAATCCCTTTGGGAAGAAATCCTATCAGTGCTTGGAATGTGGAAAGAGCTTTAGTCATAGGGCTAATCTCACAGCCCATCAAAGAATCCACACTGGGGAGAAACCATATCAATGCTTGGCATGTGGAAAGAGCTTCACCTGGAAGGAAACTCTAACTTCGCATCAAAGAATTCATACAGGGGAGAAACCATATCAGTGCTTGGAATGTGGAAGGAGCTTCAGTCGTAACTCCCAACTCATTTCCCATCAAAGAACACACAGTGGAGAGAAACCATATCACTGCATGGAATGTGGGAAGAGCTTCAGTCAGAGTGCCGTTCTTAGGGTGCATCAAAGAATTCATACAGGAGAGAAGCCATTTCAGTGTTTGGAATGTGGAAAGAGCTTCACCCAGAAGTTAAATCTCAGTTTCCATCAAAGAATTCATACAGGGGAGAAACCATTTCAGTGCTTGCAATGTGGAAAGACCTTCAGTCGGAACTCCCATCTCAATTCCCATAAAAGAACTCATAGCGAGGAGAAACCATATCAGTGCAAGGAATGTGGAAAGAGCTTCACCTGGAAGGAAAGTCTCACTTCCCATGAAAGAATTCATACAGGGGAGAAACCATATCAGTGCTTGGAGTGTAGAAAGAGTTTCACCCAGAAGGAAAGTCTTGCGGCCCATCAAAGAATTCATACAATTGAGAATCCATATCAGTGCATTGAATGTGGAAAGAGCTTCAGTCAGAGTTCCAACCTCATGTCCCATCAAAGAATTCATACAGGGGAGAAACCATATCAGTGCTTGGAATGTGGAAAGAGCTTCAGTCAGAACACCCATCTCACAGCTCATCAAAGAATTCATACAGGGGAGAAACCATATCAGTGCTTGGAATGTGGAAAGAGCTTCAATCAGCGGTCCAATCTCACGGCGCATGAAAGAATTCATACAGGGGAGAAACCATATCACTGCTTGCAATGTGGAAAGAGCTTCAGTCAGCGAGTCAATCTCACTTCACATCAAAGAATGCATACCAAGAGCATCATAGAAACATAGAAATCTATAGTTTGAAGGGGCTCCAAGGACCATCTAGTCCAACCTCCTACAATGCTGTAATGCTGTACAATGCAGTTTACAATGCTGTAAACTGAAGCATGCAAGACAGATAGCCATCCAATCTCCGCTTAAGAACCTGCAAAGAAGGAGAATCCACCGTCTTCCAAAGAGTCGGTTCCACTGTCAAACAGCTCCTACTGTCAGAAAGTTCTACCTGAAGTTTACTCAGAACCTCCTTTTTTGTAACTTGAAGCCATTGATTAGGGTCCTACCCTCCAGAGCAGGAGAATATGAGCTTTCCCCATCTTCAATGTGGCAGCCGTTTCAATATTTCCTCAATCTCCTCTTTTCCAGACTTAACATACTGAATTCAGCCATTCCTCATAAGACTTTGTTTTTCTGAGCCTTGATCATCTTGGTCACCCTCCTCTGCACATGCTCCAGCTTGTCAATATCCTTCTTAACTTGTGGTGCCCAAAACTGGACACACAATTCTAGGTAGAGTCTGACCAAGTCAGATTAGAGCATGACTTTCTTCTATCCAGGCACTATACCTACTTCTGTTGATGCAGCCTAGAATAGCATTTTCTTTTCTTTTCTTTTCTTGCTGGTGCTGCATCTCACTGCTGAATAAGAGAAGTGAAAGAATGAAAAGCCTTGGAGTGGCACATGGGTGTTCCATCCATGGGAAACTCACCACTGCACCAGCTAGAGGACTTCCATAGCACCCAGATCCCCAGTTCTCGGCAACATGGAGAAGGACCAAGGAGTGGTCAAGATCACAGCTAGCGACCCTGCCGTGGAAGCAGAACATACAAGTTGTCTCAGCAGTGACCTGGAGTTACCCTCGCTATTCGTTGACTTGAGGTCCCACTCCCTGAATGCCACACTTGGGCAGTTAAAGGGCCGGTGACTCCTCATTGCTTTTCCCCTGTCACCTTCCACTTTAGCTATGTCACACATTCATCACTTTATACAAGTTATATAATAAGTTTAAAGTCTGAAGTTAATTGGTTAAAAGTTATGAAAATCTAATGAAATTTTTAGGAAAGAAAGAAATGTGTCTGATCATGGCTCTTTCAGACCTTGCCTACTGTGCAAAGCTAAAATTTACATTCATTGCTCCACCTACTTTTATCTCCGGTCCTGCCCATCACTCGCATGTGGCCCCTGGAAGGTTCCTCAGAAGGGAATGTGGCTCTTGGGCTGAGAAGGGACTGGAAGAGAAAAGGCTAGGCAGGCTAGCTAGCTGTCTGGCCATTAACCCCCTACTGCCAATGAAGTTATGAAGACTGAATCAGAATGCTGGTCCATGCAGCCCAATGGTGTCTACTGTGACAGGAAGCAGCTCTACAAGGTCTTGGGCAAAAAGAGGTCTACCCCAGCACTGTCCCATGATGCTCTTCACTGGAGGAGCAGGGCTACCTACCATCTGGAGAAGCAGAAAACGAGCTTGCTCCATCTTCCATGCGACAACCCTTTAAGGTGAGTCTCATATCACCTCTCAGCTTTCTTTTCTCCAGGTCAACCCTCCTCAGCTCCTTCAACTGTTCCTCACAAGGGTCTGAACTGGCAGTGACTTGCCAGAAATGAGAACATAACATAAGAACCTAAGGGGAGCCTGCTGGATCAGGCCAGTGGCCCATGTAGACCAGCATCACGTCCTCGCAGTGTCCAACCAGATGTCTAGAATGGGAAACCCGCAAGCGGAACACAAGCGCACCCTTCCCTCCTGTGGTTTCCAGCAAATGGTATTCAGAAGCATCATTGCCACTGACTATTTAGCACCAGGAAAGTCTTCCTTCACACAACACAGTTAAACCATGGAACTGTCTCGCCCAGAAAACCCAGCCAGATGGGCGGGGTATAAATAATAAATTATTATTATTATCTTCTTCCCTTTAGGGGATCTGGTTGGCCCCTGTGAGAAGAAATAAGATTTTCCTACATCCTTGTGTTAAGCTCTTCTTGTTACTGCATTGGCATTTTGTATTGACTGCTTATATGCTTAATACTGTTACCAACCACCCCAACGCCCACTGAGTCATGCATGGGATTCCAGGCGTCTTCGCCCTCACCCAGGGTCTGTGCTCCTTTGGAGAATTGAAGACACAGCAGGGACTGTTATAGCTTTAAGAAATTTCCCCCAAAAGATCATGAAGAAGGTTGGATTGTACTGCATAGTAATCATATTTTCTGCTCTTTATTCTGGTCTTCATTACAAAGGAAAGAGATGGATGTTCCTATGGACCAAATGTTTAAAATAATCATAATTTTTAGTGTAACTGGCAGGTGGAAAATTTGAAGTTCTTTTCTGTCTTTCGCTAATGATTCTGTTTTTCATTGTATTCTTCTTTCTCTTTTTCCTTTCTTTATCTTTAATGTCCCTTTCTTTCTTTTTTCTGTTTCTCTTGTTTTTCTCTTGTTGTTATAATTTTACTGTATTATGGGAACATCTTAATAAAATTTTATTTATTTATCTATTTTAAAAGCCTCATCCAGGAGGGAAGGTGAATGCTCTCAAAAAGAACATTATATTAATGTATATTCTGAGAGGAATTCCAGTTCATATATCTGTAAAATATTTTCAGAAAATAAATTCTCTGTTTAGAAATTTTCTATGGGGTTTTCGATTCCAATAATATATTTACAGAAAATGCAACTACAAATTAATGAGGAAGGATTCAGTATTCTGAATCTGGAGCTTTATATTCATGCTTGCTTACTGTTGTTATAAAAATTGCACCCCCATAAGGGATGTGTGGAGATAAACACAACCGAACCTATAGCTCCCCAAGCAGACATTTGACCAATGCAGTATTTTAGTAAAGGAAAACCAGTTCCTGAGCTGTCAAACAGAAATATTCCTAAAAATTCAACAATGCCACCTCCTGGGTCTGATAAGCAACCACAATAGAACATTCAGAACATTTAGAAGGGGCCTCATAAAACAGGGGGGCACCTATTTAGAGGAACATTTCTATTCTTGATGTTTTAAAGGGGGAAAGCTCACATACTCACTGAAATACAGTTAAATAAAGGTTTATTTCTCACTCACATGGGGAAGACCAAAACTTCCCAATACAGGCATGAAGGACATGTGGAACATTCCTCCTAGCCAGGCTTCCTCAAACTTGGCCCTCCAGATGTTTTGAGACTACAATTCCCATCATCCCTGACCACTGGTCATACTAGCTAGGGATCATGGGAGTTGTAGGCCAAAACATATGGAGGGCTGAGTTTGAGGCAGCCTGCTCCTAGCACATAGTCCCAGGAACTCGTACAATGGACTGGAGACTTCAGATCTCATGTATTTTTTCCCCTTCCAGCTCTAAAAGGAAACAAATCATTGTATGCATCTTTGTAAATGTGAAATTATCAGCGAATAAATTTTGTTCAACATTTGAAAAGGGATGTTCTGAATGGAATCAACTTGTATTTTCTTTACACTGGGAAATTTATTAACACCTGGAATGTATTGATATGACCTGTGCCTTGTAAATTACCCTATCTGTTTGTATCACCTCTTGGTGACATAACCATGGCCTTTTTAGGGAGGTCACCTTGACCAAGGAACTGTTGGATATTTGCCATATCCAAACTCCTATAACCTGTTGGCGGTATCAACGGTCCGCCACAGCCTGTTAGGAGTTTTATTAGGCAATTAAAACTCTTTTCCTTGGGACCAGCCTGCTTTCAAAGACCCTGGCCCCATTTAGCAGAGTGAAGCATGGAGTGAAGAAAATAAATCACAGGAAACATCCAAAGTAGAGAGAGAAGGTTTTTAATGTCGGCATTAAGCGTAATGGTTACAGATTATATACACAAATCAATTCTTCCATCGGAACCCTGGTAGAGGTCTGCTTAACAGTCTCATAGGCTACCAGACCCTCTGCTTACATCTTTACAGTTCGAAGGCAGAGATCAGACTAAGACAGTTCCCACAGTTCACTTCAGGAGCTGCGCGCGTCCAGGTAACATTCTTCAACATGTCCTTGCACCTGATGTAAACAATCTAGGCTTTTCGCAGCTTCTGGGAACATCACACAGACCAAACTACACCGTTGTTTCTGAGAACGAATGACTCTTGCACCAACAGGAACTGCCCCAAATCCAAAGGTATAAAATGTAAAACCTTTTTGTTTCAGGTCTCTCCTTTCTTCCTTTGCTGTTGCAACAGTATTCTTTGAATAAGGATCTGGCTTACTGGTGGCTTTGCTCTGCATTCCCTTGGTTCTTCCCTTGACCAACAAGGTACCTTTCCTGGGGAATCTTGAGTGACGGGAGGCTTTTTCCTGATAGTTTTATAACAATGTAAGGCGTTAAATTCTGGAAGCCAACAATTGGTGTTAATTTCCCCATTTAGGCAACTTTGGAATATACATACATATTTTTTATATATATATAATAATTTTTATTAATTTTGCAATTTTATAAACAAACAACATATCGGTTAAACTTACATCACTGTGCGTTTAACCTTATTGCTACTTTAACTTAACATTATTGTAATCTGGTCCCACTAGACCAGAAAATTCTATTTTCCTCAATTTCATCCTCTGGTGACCTCCCCGCCTCCCCACCGTTGGTTTCATAGTAAATCCTCTTTGCCAGGTTCATACTTCATCTTCCTATCAAATTCACATATCTTCTATCTTTTCTTTATCACATTGTCAAATACATAAATCATTTCACTTACAAATCTTAAATTCATACCTAGGCTTCAAAGTACTTCTGCAACCAATCCCTTTCCTCACTCCCCCCTTCTTCCCCCCGATTTTGGATTAATTAGCCAGATTAACTTCTTTGATTTTATCTTTCAAAAAACAAACAAACTTTAAACCATGTTCCTCACAAGCCTTTGCCATGTCCAAAGATATTGTCCTGAAAGCCATGAAGGTAATCCATTTTAAAAGCATAGTCCTTGTTTTACCCCTCTCCTTTTTTCTCCGCAGTCCAACTCCACATTTCTTGCTGCCCCCTGGAATATACATACATAGCACCTTTGGTTGAATGGACAGCATTAGGATCAAAATACATTAGAACTTTGGAAAGAATTATGTCAGTTAGAAAGTTATGGAATACAATGTCTAATAAAAAATAGATGTGGCCCGTTTTCCCATGCTACTGTATGTTGACTTTATAGGGAAATCCAACTTTAAAAATTGGGGAAAGATGGTGATATGGAAAGATTGAATGGAAGCAAGTATTTTGACTTTGGATCAACTGGTGGATGCTGAAGATGAATTTTTAACCTACACTGTGTTACAAGATAAAAATCAGCTATAAGATGTAACTCAATGGCAATATTTACAGCTACAACATTTGTTAAACAACTTTGTTTGGACCAGCAGCATTTTCAGCTTCTGAGACCCCCGAGATACTAGAACAACAACAAAAACCCCACAATTATTTTTCATGAATACTTGTTATCAAGAAATCAATTTGATATGCAGGTGTTAAGAAATGAATAAAGAATTGGAGGTTCCTATAAAGCTTAAGGAGCCACTGGGTGAGATCCAGTGGTCAAAAATACTCAAAAGAGAAGGGAGTCCAAAATGGATGGGAGTTTCTAAAAGGTGAAATATTGAAGGCCCAAATGCAGACAATTCCAATAAGAAAGAAAAGTGGGCGGCATCTGAAGATACCAGAATGGCTGCATAAGGAGGTTACAGATCAGCTGAGATTCAAGAAGGGCATTTCTAAGAAAGGAAAGGGGAAATAACAAAGGAGTATACAGTTGCAGGTGGACTGAAGCTCAGAATGAACTCAGGCGTGCAGGAAAAGTTAAAAATACTTTTTTAAAGGGTTTCTTCGACTATGTTTGAAGCAAAAGGAAGAACAAGCAAGTGGTAGGTCCTCTGCATGGGGAACACGGAGAAATGCTATTGGGTGACAGAGAAAAGGTGGAGCTACTCAACACCTCCTTTGCCTATGTCTTTACCCAAAAGGAAAGTGATGCCCAACTTGGTGATAACAGAATAAATGGTGTAAAGAGGGAGCTGAAGCCCAAGATATGAAAGAGGTAGTAAGGGAACACCAGACTAATTTAAATGAATTCAGATCTCCATGGCCTGATGAGCTGCAGCCAAGGGTATTAAAGGAGCTTGCAGACATACTGGTAATTTCAGAGCCATTGTCTATGATCTTTGAGAATTTCTGGAGAACAGGTGAGGTCCCTACAAACTGGAGGAGGGAATATGTTGTTCCCATCTTGAAAAAGGGAGAAAAATAAGACCTAGGTTAACTGAAAAACTAGTATCCGAAGAAGTGTGCATGCACACAAAAGCTCATACCAAGAACAAACTTAGTTGGTCTCTAAGGTGCTACTGGAAGGAATTTTGTTATTTCTTATTTTGCTTTGAAAAACTAGTGAGCTTGACATTGGTACCAGGAAAGGTCCTAAAACAGATAAACAGTCAGCCAGTGAGCATTTAGAAAAGTTACAACATTGGTTGTTCAGGGGAATGCTGTGGACGTAGTGTATCTCAATTAAAGCAAGGCTTCTTCACTCCATGGTTGTAGAGACAACATTGACTTCTTTGCTGTTTCTGAAGGACATATACAAATAAAAATCTCCTAAAATTAAATTTGTAGACACCTATTTCTATGGTTATGGCCCACTGTGGCTTATTTGATGGGAAGTGAGATGGGTGTTGTGACTGAACCTCTTTCCACTGTTCATTTCAATGAAACTTGGTGCTTCCATAAAGTTATTCCCACATTTCAAGCATTTAAATGGTCACTCCCCCCTGTATGAATTCTGTGATGAGAAGTGAGACTGGTGCCGTGACTGAATCTCTTTCCACATTCAATGCACTGATATGGTTTCTCCCCTGTATGAATTTTATGATGGGAAGAAAGATTGGCCCTCTGACTGAAGCTCTTCCCACATTCCAAGCACTGATATGGTTTCTCCCCTGTATGAATTCTTTGATGGGAAGTGAGATGGGCACTCTGACTGAAGCTCTTTCCACATTCCAAGCACTGATGTGGTTTCTCCCCTGTATGAATTCTTTGATGGTCTATGAGCATGCGCTTCTCACTGAAGCTCTTTCCACATTCCAAGCACTGATATGGTTTCTCCCCTGTATGAATTCTTTGATGGGAAGTGAGATGGGCACTCTGACTGAAGCTCTTTCCACATTCCAAGCACTGATGTGGTTTCTCCCCTGTATGAATTCTTTGATGGTCTATGAGCATGCGCTTCTCACTGAAGCTCTTTCCACATTCCAAGCACTGATATGGTTTCTCCCCTGTATGAATTCTTTGATGGGCAGTGAGATGGCAGTTCTTACGGAAGCTTTTTCCACATTCTAAGCACTGATATGGTTTCTCCCCTGTATGAATTCTTTGATGGCAAGTGAAACTTCCCTTTTGGGTGAAGCTCTTTCCACATTCCAAGCACTGATATGGTTTCTCCCCTGTATGAATTCTTTGATGGTCTATGAGCATGCGCTTCACACTGAAGCTCTTTCCACATTCAATGCACTGATATGGTTTCTCCCCTGTATGAATTTTATGATGGGAAGAAAGATTGGCCCTCTGACGGAAGCTCTTTCCACATTCCAAGCACTGATATGGTTTCTCCCCTGTATGAATTCTTTGATGGCAAGTGAAACTTTCCTTTTGGGTGAAGCTCTTACCACATTCAATGCACTGATATGGTTTCTCCCCTGTATGAATTTTTTGATGGGACATGAGGTTGGAACTCTGACTGAAGCTCTTTCCACATTCCAAGCACTGATATGGTTTCTCCCCTGTATGAATTCTTTGATGGGACATGAGGTTGGAACTCTGACTGAAGCTCTTTCCACATTCCAAGCACTGATAGAGTTTCTTCCCAATCAAATTTGTTTGATTGGAACGGGAGCTCTGAATGAAGTTCTCACCATACTCTGAATACTTATATGCTTTCTCCACTTTGTGAACTTTGCTGTGGTTTCCCTTGTTCTTAATGTCCAATTCATCACCACCTACAATGAAGGGAGAAACAGATTATAGTCTCAGGAAGAAATGGAGCCCCCAATTATTGAACAATGCTAATGAATGATTTTGATAGAGGAAAAACTATGGGGCATTAGATGTGATGTCTTCTTGCAGGGTTCACTGCCTTTGTTAACTGGCCTTAATATACATATTTATGGGAACCTGAGATTCTTAAAGCCAAGCTCTTGTGTGTGATGGATTTTGGTTGACCCAATCATGGGATCCCCTCCCATCCCCAATAACAAAGAACCTGACAGAAGCTACTTCAACATCCCTAACTACTTTGAAGCTTACATTTAAAAAGGCCTGGGCAGTTCAGAGCAGCCTGATCAGGGCTAAAAAAGCATAGCTGGAGGGGTGTCTAGAGCACAGTCTAGGCCTGTTGTGTTGGCTGAGTTTCAGTTGCTAAGGCTCGAGGATGTGGACACGGTGCTTGGATCAGTCAGGGCGACCACTTGGGCTCTAGACCCTTTCCCCTCTTGGATGATCAAAACCAGCAGGGAGGGAACAGCTGGCTGGGCCAGGGAATGCCCCTTTACAAGAGGGGGTAGTCCCTGCCTGTTTGAAGGAGGCAATGGTAAAACCACTCCTTAAGAAGCCTTCCCTGGATTCAGAAAACCAAACTAACTACCGGCCAGTTGCTAATCTCCCTTTCCTGGACAAGGTTCTGGAGCGAGTGGTCGTAGACCAGATCCAGCTGCTTTTGGAAGAAACTGATTTTCTGGATCCATTTCAATTGGGGTTTAGGCCCGGTTTTGGCACAGAAACTGCTTTGGTCACTATGAATGATGACCTCTGTCAAGAGAGAGACAAGGGAAACATGTCCCTGTTAAGTCTTCTAGACCTCTCAGCGGCTTTCGATACCATCAACCATGGTATCCTTCTGGAGCGCCTCTCCGAACTAGGGGTGGGTGGCACCGCTGTGAGGTTGTTCCAGTCCTACTTGGATGGTCGTTCCCAGAGGGTGTTACTTGGGGAATGATTTTCAGCCCCATGGAACCATCAATGTGGGGTTCCGCAGGGCTCAATCCTATCCCCCATGTTGTTTAACATCTACTTGAATCCGGAGGTTTGGTGCACGTCAGCAGTATGCTCAATCCAGTAAGCTCAATTCAGATACGACTGAGGCTCTGTTAGTGGATGGTTCCCTAGACCAGATGGCTAGGAGGTCACCTGCCCTTGATGGGGTTACACTTCCTCTGAAGGAGCAGGTTCGTAGCTTGGGGGTCCTTCTGGATCCTTTGCTGTTGTTCGAGGCTCAGGTGGCCTAAGTGGCCAGGAGTGCCTTCCATCACCTTTGGCTGGTGGCCCAGCTACGCCCCTATCTGGACAGGGAGAGCCCGACTTCTGTTCTCTATGCTCTGGCAACCTCAAGGTTAGACTACTGCAATGTGTTATACATAAGGCTGCCTCTGAAGACGGTTCGGAAACTTCAGCTAGTGCAGAATTCAGCGGCCAGGTTGCTCACCGGAGCAAGACGGTTTGAGCATATTACAACGATCCTGGTCCAACTGCACTGGCTACCAATTAGTTTCCGGGCCCAATTCAAAGTGCTGGTTTTGACCTATAAAGCCTTAAATGGCTCAGGACCACAATACCTCAAGGACCACCTGTTGCCATATGAACCTACCTGGACCCTGAGATCATCTTCCGAGGCCCTTCTTTGTGTGCCTCCGCCTCAAGAGGTCCGGAGGGTAGCAACACGAGAACGGGCCTTCTCTGCAGTGGCTCCCCATCTATGGAATGCTCTCCCCAAGGAAGTTCACCTCGTGCCTTCATTATACACCTTTAGGCGCCAGGCAAAAATGTTCCTTTTTAACCAGGCCTTTGGTTGATCTTATTGACATCCAACACCCTTTTAGAATATGCCTGTTTTTTGGTTTTTTTACTGGGTTATTGTTTTTGGTTTGTTTTTTTTGTTGTGGTCTTGTTTGTGAACTGCCCTGAGACCTCCGGGTATAGGGTGGTGTATAAATTGAATAAATAAGAATAAGAATATTCACAGACAAATCAGTAAACAGCCCTCCATTCAAGGAAAGCAGTGGGGTGTTAGAATTCCAGGTGTTGTAGGCAGCACTATTGAGCCCCATCAAAATTGTGGATGTTCATCACATAGAGATATGTATTGAATTTCAAAGCAGACATTATAAATCAAACAGGGAGACTTACTGGGAGAGTCCATGATCCCATTATTCTCCTCCATGACTTCCTTATGCAGAGTCCACTCCTCAACTGTGAAATGAACAGCTACCGGTATATCTTCAAAGCACACTGGACCCTAATAGAAAAAGGGGAAAGTTCACCTCTTAGACAGCACAAATATTTATTTATTACATATTGCTCTGTTAATTGCTGCATTGTTTTCATGGGATTGTTTCGCTGCACATCTTAATTATGGGTGCTTCTTTTAACATTATGATGGAATTATTTTATTGTGTATTTTAATGATGGCCATTAATTATAGTGGTGGAACTCCACATTATGTGTGGCATTCCAGTTTGCCAGATGAAAGCATCCCCTCTTTCCTCTCCCTGTGTTCCGTTTCTGGGGTGGAACCACTTGATGTTCTAAAGCCAACATCAATGGGTACATGGGAGCGGGGGTGGGGGGAAGTCCCATGGTGCAACTGATGGGGCTGGTTATGTGAATCCCAGCCACTGTTTTAGAAGCCTATTTTACCATTCAAAGACCAATATACAAATAAAACTGCAACAACTGATAAATAACACAAGCAACATTCAGAAGGCGAGTTAAGGTGAGGTGGCTTCCTGTTAACAGAACTGCTAGATCTGTGCATCTGAGCTGAGGGTGCCCTCCTTACCCAGGATCTTCTGCATAGAGTTTCCCCAAAAATTCCCCACTGTTCCCAATTTGTAGGGCATGGCCTCTTTCTGCTTCGGGGCCAGCTGAGTCTTGCTCATCTATCTAGGCTCTCAGGAATCCTCCAAGAGATCAGAATGAATCCCTTGATCTTCTGCCAAGTTTTGTATGTGCCCTGCAGCTCTGGGACCCCCATTCTACCCCAGACCCACTGTGGGGTGTTACGGAAATGACAGGAGGCCCCCCACATCTTTATCGACTTGGGGAAGGTAAAGGTACCCCTGACTGTTGGGTCCAGTCGCGGACAACTCTGGGGTTGTGGCGCTCATCTCGCTCTATAGGCTGAGGGAGCCGGCGTTTGTCAGCAGACAGCTTCCGGGTCATGTGGCCAGCATGACTAAGGCACTTCTGGCGATCCAGAGTAGCACACGGAAATGTCATTTACCTTCCTGCCGGAGCGGTTCCTATTTATCTACTTGAACTTGACGTGCTTTCGAACGGCTAGGTGGGCAGGAGCTGGGACCGAACAAGGGGAGCTCACCCCGTCGTGGGGATTTGAATTGCTGACCTTCCGATCAGCAAGCCCTAGGCTCTGTGGTTTAGACTACAGCGCCACCCGTGTTACAATGTTACAAATATTATGCCTGAATGTATCCTTTCGACTTGACAGCTTAGGGAAGATACCTAGCTTTATAAAATCATCCCCTGCACCAATTTCCTCCATTCCAAGGCCATGTTTGCCCTTACAGGAAAGGACTCATTTTACCTTTCTCAAGCGTGAGGGCACATACACAACACCCCACCCAGGGTGTGCCCCAGGGTGGCAATTGCCATGCTGATAGCTGACCATAAAATCCCAAGAGCTCATCCCCAGACTTGCCCCAGGACAAGGATATGCAAAGAGTTCTATTGTTCTTTGGTGATAGGTACTTAAGAGGTGTTGGGACATATCTGCCTATGCTATTTTTGGACCCAGTGACATGCCTGGACATGTTTTGCCTATGCTAATTTTCAATCCCTCTGTACTCCTCCCCTTTTGTGACATGTCAGTGATGTAAGGATGATGTATCAATGATGCTGTACAAACTTTATTCTGGGATATCGTGGGAAGTTTTAAAAGTCAATGTCACCCCATGCTCGGGGTTCTGTCCTTTCTACAGTAGGAATCTAGCTCAGTTGCATTCAACCTTTTCGCAAGCCGAAAGCACCCAGCTCAGCCCGCTGTCTCTCAAAAGCAGGAGCCCAGGAGGACCTCAGTATATTGCACAGACCTAGAGAGGTTTTGTGGGTGGCAGGGAGGGGTTCTTGACTGGTTGTCTTCTGAAATGCTCCCTCCCTTGGCCAGAAACTGGAGGAGCGGCTTGGTGGCAGGAGAAAACCTCTGCAAGAAGCAGGAAAGCCGATAACAGAATTGTAGTGTTACAGGAATAATAAGGTCTCATATATATATACTGTAAATCATATGTTCATAAATGTACAAGGCAAACACATACATAAGTATATAAACCACGTGTCTGAAATAGTACAGGAGAGCAATCCTGAAACCATTTTGACTTCCCCAAACCGACCTCAAAAATTTTCTGCAAGGAGGAAGAAAACAGGAAATACTCTCCATTGTCTTTTACTTACCTGTCTTAAGGGTGTATTTGGGTATGAATAGGGTGAGCCTGTAACCTGGATTCAGGAATTAAAGTATTTATCCTCACAAAAGAATGGCAGGGCTGTCCAGATAATGCAATCAGTGATCATTATGAGGTATCCTGGCAGGCGGATTTCTGCTGTAGACTGCCTCTTTCTGTGATGTATGTATGATGTTTTGGGGGTGGTCTCTGGCTACAGGGTGGGCAATTTCAAAGTCTATATAAGAGCCTGGACACCATTGTTCTGGGTTCCTCCTCCCTCCTGCGTGTGTGTGTGTGGGGGGAGCACCCTGTTGCAACAGTTTAATAAAGCTTACTAGCTGCTTTGCTTCTCAATATTCTCTGGTTGGCCTCTGTTATTTTCTCCTACCGATAGGGAACCTACTTAAGGACTCTATACGGGCTCTTGGGGGGAAAGGGAGCAGTTTTTTCTTTTAACAGAGTTGGAAGGGATCTCATAGAGTCATCTAGTCCAGCCCCTTGCAATGCAGGAATCTCTATGAGATCACCCGAGGCAGATGGCCATCCAAGCTCCGCTTGAAACCTCCCCCTTCTTCTGCCGCTTCCCACGTCCTAAGTCATGGGGGTCCCGTCGTCGTTCCCCCGCTGACCCCTCCTGGTGGTGCTGGCCACGGAAGCACCCCTCCCCCCCTGCTGGCTGCCCCCGAGTAACCCCCCCTTTGCCCTCCCTCCCTTCCTGGGGGGCCACGATGCCACCTGGGGGAGGTGGAAGCAGGCAATAAATGGCTCCTCGCCTCGCTCCTCCAGTACTCTCTCAATACAAGCTCGTCAAAACACTTTGAAAGGGGTGCACGGGGGAAAGAAAACTAAAGGAATACCTCGCAGCTCCATCACAGCCAGGGCTCCGAAACAGCCGACTCCCTCCCTCCTGCCCAGGGAAAGTCTCCTCCGAACCACACCAAGGCGCGTACCCCGGCGGACTCGCGGCCAGTGGAGGCAGCTCACCCGGCCACCGGCTCGTTTCCCGGTCCGAGGAGGATCCAGCTCCGGACCCGCCGAGACCACGCACGCGCCTCTTGCTTTTCACGCCCCCCTGCGCGCGCCCCCGCCCGCCCCGGCGACAGCAGCCTCAGGCGCGCGCGACAGACACGCCCCCCCTCTCGAGAGGAGAGCCGGGAGGCAAATACTCTTGCCACGGAGTCCATTGACACAAACCTTCCCCCATTCATAAACAAAAGACTTTGCATCCTTTGACAAATACTCTCCCACCCAGTTTGCAGATTGGTGACCCATCAGCACCCCATCAAGGACTTCCTGGCTACTCGAGAAGTGGTCTCTGAGGTCAGCCTGCGCCTAAACATGGCCGAACTACCTCTTTTCCAGTTAAAGGTAGATAGGAATTTTTTTATTTTATTTTGTTTTACCTCTTTTCCACTCCGCATAATATTTGGGCCCGGGTTTCATTCATGAATTGTATCTTTTCATTCATAAAACCCGAGGTGCGCGCCGTAGGTGGAGCATTTCTCTCAGGCCCCGGGCGGCTTGCAATAAAATATGGGCGGTGTCTTTTTGCTTAAATGCCTGCAGTACCAGCGGAAGCTCCTGCAGGGGGAGCTGTTGCGCAAGTTGAAACGTCAAAATGTGATCTTTTGCAGAAGAGAGCTGCTAATAATACTTTTATTGTTTTTGCTATGGTTTGAATTTTATTGTATTCTATGTAAAATAAACTTTCAATAGCAATACTTACTTTAAAAGGGGGGATTGCCTTGGCACCTTAGTAGCCATGTGTGTGGAACCCAAATTTCTGAGAAATTATTACATTACAAACACCTGTTGAGATATGTTGTTGTTGTTTAGTCGTTGAGTCATGTCCGACTCTTCGTGACCCCCTGGACCAGAGCACGCCAGGCACTCTTGTCTTCTACTGCCTCCCGCAGTTTGGTCAGACTCATGTTGGTCGCTTCGAGAACACTGTCCAACCATCTCGTCCTCTGTCATCCCCTTCTCCCTGTGCCCTCCATCTTTCCCAACATCAGGGTCTTTTCCTGGGAGTCTTCTCTTCTCATGAGGTGGCCAAAGTACTGGAGCCTTAACCTCAGGATCTGTCCTTCTAGTGAGCACTCAGGGCTGATTTCTTTAAGAATGGATAGATTTGATCTTCTTGCAGTCCATGGGACTCTCAAGAGTCTCCTCCAACACCATAATTCAAAAGCATCCATTCTTCGGCGATCAGCCTTCTTTATGGTCCAGCTCTCACTTCCATACATCACTACTGGGAAAACCATAGCTTTAACTATAAGGACCTTTGTCGGCAAGGTGATGCCTCTGCTTTTTAAGATGCTGTCTAGATATGCACATTTTCCTAATAGAAAGATTGCTTAAAAGAAAGGCCTGCCCTCAACACTTCAACCAGCCCTTTCAGTGGCATGGCCTCCCCTGCCCCCCAAGTACTATCTGTTGGGGCCTTGCCTTCTTTAGGGCACCCGGCTGCAGCGCCACAAAACCTGGTGGGGGAGGTATGTTTGTTTTTATGGTATGTATTTTTGTGACTTTATATTGTAAACCATGAAGGACCGTATAGAAATTTAATAAATAATAATAATAATAATAAATAATAATAATAATAATAATAATAATAATAATAATAATAATGTCATCCGGAAGCCTCCCCTTCCCTTCCATATATGCTATTGCCAACCACCCCGGTCTCCAAACAGTGTGAGATTCCTGGGGTTCCAGGCTCTGACTCAAGGTCTGCTGTCCTTGGAATGAGTGTCGGCGGAGACTATGGTGTCTTCAGGATATAGGGTTTATTTGCACATATAGACAACCTGAGCCTAAGATGAAGGGGCTCACAGCACCCCAGAAAGGTCTTGCTTTTCCCATTGCCACAATCCTGGATTCCAGCAAGAATTCAGCATGGATCTGTCTCTAGTTGCTGCCTGCCCCAAGCCCATCTCACCCACACAACTCTGGCCTTTGTCATTCTCACCACCAGCCAGGTGAGGGGGGACACCCATTTGCCCCCTCACACAGAGAAACGTCCTTTGTTATAGTAATGGCAGTACTTAGGGCCATTACTGTAACTCTGCAGGGGACTTGCCTGTCTCCTTCAACATTGGAGTCTTCCATTAAAATTTCACTCGGGTGTGATACAGACTGACACCACTACCTCACCTCCCAATAATATGGTTTAAAACGAACAGGAATAACTTAAAAAAAATTATCCAGTAGCACCTTAAAGACCAACTAAGTTTGTTCTGGGTATAAGCTTTCGTGTGCATGCACACTTCTTCAGAAGAAGTTATATCTGAAGAAGTGTGCATGCACACGAAAGCTTATACCCAGAACAAACTTAGTGGTCTCTAAGGTGCTACTGGTGACAGCAGTCACAAAATTAAAAGACGCCTGCTTCTTGGGAGAAAAGCAATGACAAACCTAGACAGCATCTTAAAAAGCAAAGACATCACCTTGCCAACAAAGGTCCGTATAGTTAAAGCTATGGTTTTCCCAGTAGTAATGTACGGAAGTGAGAACTGGACCATAAAGAAGGCTGATCGCCGAAGAATGGATGCTTTTGAATTATGGTGCTGGAGGAGACTCTTGAGAGTCCTATGGACTGCAAGAAGATCAAACCTCTCCATTCTTAAAGAAATCAACCCTGAGTGCTCACTAGAAGGACAGATCCTGAAGTTGAGGCTCCAGTACTTTGGCCACCTCATGAGAAGAGAAGACTCCCTAGAAAAGACCCTGATGTTGGGAAAGATGGAGGGCACAAGGAGAAGGGGACGGCAGAGGATGAGATGGTTGGACAGTGTTCTCGAAGCTACTAACATGAGTTTGGCCAAACTGCGAGAGGCAGTGAAGGATAGGCGTGCCTGGCGTGCTCTGGTCCAGGGGGTCACGAAGAGTCGGACACGACTGAACAACAACAACAACAAAGGTGCTACTGGACAATTTTTAATTTTTTTTTTTTACTGACTCAGACCTACCTGAATCAGAAATAACTTTGTGGCAGTAAGGGCTGTTTCACAGTATAAGGGGCTCCCTTGGAAGGTGGTGGATTCTCCTTCTGTGGACATATTTCATCAGAGGTTGGGTAGCCACCAGTCAGGGATTCTTTAAAAAAAATTCCCTGCCAGATGGCCATCCAACCACTACTTTAAAACCTCCAAGGAAGGAGAGTTCACCCCCTTCCAAGGGAGTCTGTTCCACTGTCAAACAGCTCTTACTGTCTTAATCTTAAGTGGAATCTTCTTTCTTATAGTTTGAATACGTCAGTTTGGATCCTGCCCTCTGGAGAAGCAGAAAACAATAGCTTGCTCTGCCTCCCATGTGGGAGCCCTAGAGATATTTGAAGATGGCTATCATCTCTTTTCTCAGTCCCCTGTTTTCCAGCCAAATTATACCCCACTCTCTCAACCATTCCACATAAGGCTTAGTTTCCAGACCCTTGATCATCTTGGTCGCCCTCCTCTGCACACCTTCCAGCTTGTCAACATCCTTCTCAAATTACGGTGCCCAGAACTGGACATAGTATTCCAGCTGTGGTCTGTCAAGGCAGAATAGAGCCGGACTATGACTTCCCTTGATCCAGACACTAGAGTTCTGTTGATGCAGTCAAGAATAGCATTGGCCTTTTTTGCTGCTGCATCACACCGTGGACTCATGTTAAGCTTGCGGGTTGCCAAGAAAGTTTTCATTAATCAAGAAAGAAAGTTAAAGGCTTGAAGCAGATCAGATACCATTGTAGTTCCAAATGCAAACAATGCTGACTAGTGATCTGGCCACTCGCCCTTGTGCTGCTGCATGTGCCACTCATCTGTCTCTGTTTAAAAGTTGCCAGCCTGAGGCTGAGCAGTCAGAAGTCTGGCTGTGCAGCTGCTAGTGGTGCCAGCAATGGGAGAAGTGCTGGGCAAGGCCCAAGTTTTGGCCACCATCACCTTGCTGTGAGATCACCATGCCCCATAGACGACCACTGGATCACTTCAGTCTGCAAAACTTGCACAGTTACAACTCCCACATCATACTTCTGCATTTGTAACAAACCAATATTTTAGTGCGGCTGCAGCTACACTTTGAAACTCCCCATCAGGCAGGTGCTTTTTTCAGCTCCTGCCAACAACTTTAGAAAAGCCTAGCCAGATATTGAGATTGCTGGGGGGTGTTTGAATCTGATTTTAGTTTATCACTGATTTTGATTTTTTTTTTAATGCATTAAATAGTTGTTGTTAACTGTCTTTACTGATAATTTTATTGTTTTATTCTTTTCTAACCGCTTTGAGCTGTCTTTCTTTTTTACAGCCAAGTGGTGTATACATTTTAATGAAATAAATAAATAGATAGATAGATGAATAAATAAGCGTGTTGACGTTTTCAGAGATTTTGAATTCCCTGTTTCAGCGAACCAGATGTGTGACTTCTGGCTGCAAATGCACAGCCATTGGGCAGTGTGTGAGGGGGGGGGGAGAGTTCCCTCCCGCCATCTCCCCATATCTCTCTCTGGGGCCGAGCATATTTTCCTTGGGTGGCTGGGACAATGCAGGGCTGCTCAGAGCCACTTTTCTTCCAGTCCACTTGGGGAGATGCTGAGGGCGAAGCAGGGAGACCTCCTGGCAGCAGGAGGGAGGGAGGCAGGCAGGCCGCGCCACGGAGCCGAGCTGAAGCCGCTCCATCCGCGCGCAGCAGCCCCTTCGCTTGCGCCCAGAGAGAGCGAGGAGCGGGCCTTGGCATCCGCGGCGTAACCTGAGCCCTCCGGGGCCGGCGCGCGCCGCAGGCAGCAGGTGAGTGATGCTGGACATGCACCTGGTGCCGCCTCCGGACTGAAGATTTGATGAAATGCCTCTATTATGATCCGGAGATCCATGGAGGAGAGCAAGCGGGCGATACCTGATCCCCTCCACTCCCGGAGAGCCCGATTGCTGGAGCTTTTCATAACCTCCACAGCCAGACGCCTCTCTCGAAAGGCAGCTTCAGGGGCAGGAGCCATGGGACGAGGGGGCCCAGGGCTCAGAGATGGGTAACAAGCAGACCATCTTCACTCCGGAGCAGCTGGACGCCTATCAGGTAAGAGAACCTGCGGCGGACGCAGCGCGGGAGCTTCCTTGGCTGCGCGCTCGCGGCCAGAGCTTGGCTAATGCCGGGCAGGAAGCGGGAGCGGCTGCTTTTTCAAGCCAACATGCAGACAAGCCAGGGTGGGCAGGAAATGCAACACGAGGGCGAATGCCATGTGTGAACGCAGCCCTGCGAGGAGTGTGTCCGTGCAGGAGCCCATAAGCAGCAGCAGCAGATGGAGTCAAAGCAGCAACAACCTGCCTTTTCCTGGATTCAAAGGGCTCATTTTTACGGCTAATGTCTGTACAGCACGGGGGTTGGGGGTGGGTAGGAGAGGATTTTTACGAGATGATCAGAACTCACTCCAGGGCGGGGACCTCCAGCCTTCTGTGCCTGATTTCATCTTTCTTTTCTGTTTCAGGATGCAACGTTCTTCACACGGAAAGAAATTCTCAGGTGAGATGATGGGTTTCGCTACAGAATCCAAATACCTGGGTCAGAATTATCCATTGTTAAAAGCTCGGGGGGGGGGGCGCAGCTGAAGCAGAGCTGCCTCTCCCCGCCTTTCCCCAAGCCGAGGCGGGAGCTGCCTTTCACAGACGCCCATAAGCGATAAAATGCGCCTGGCCCCGCTCGCCCTTCAGCTCCGCATGCTGGAAATTCCCTCTGCTGAGCTGAGGGGGGCTGGAAGTGGCAGGATCAGTTCCGGGTCCCTGCAGCAGAGAAGCCTAAATCAGGGGGTGCCAAGTGGCTTTTTTTAAGACTCTCGCTCAACAAAACTGAGCCATTGGGCAATCCAGCGTGTGAGACAGAAGAAGGTGCTAGAACTCCCTTGGGATTCATAGTTTCCTTCTTAGTAAGTTTATTCAGTTTTGAACTTTGAGATTTCCAAATGAGAAAGCGGAAAGGGGCTGACCACAAAACACTCGAAATACTTCCAAATAAACTCCAAACCATTTGGTTCCTGTGGCCTCTGTAGCTCCCCCAGCTGAGACTCTGCAGACATCATGTGTTGCAGTGGTTAGAGTTTGAGACTGGCCCCTTGGGAGAAGCGAGCTCACATCCATCTACCAGCCCCTCTCTCCCGATCCATCTAGCCCACCTCGCAGGGGTGTAATGAAGCTAGAATAGGAGAGCCATGGGCACAGCCACCCTTGATCTCCCCGAAAGAAAAGGCGATATACCCGGTACTAATGCAGCAAATAAACAAATAAGTGCCCAGGAAGGGAGACCCAAGGCCCACAGGCTGAGGGGTCTCAGAGCAGGACAGGGGGAGCGTCCAGCCCAGGAGAAACGTGCCCCCTCCCCTCTGCCATTTGCTGTGTGACATGTAGCAAGGGACACAGGCTGAGTGAAAGGGGCATTGATGAAACCTAAGTATGGGCATGTTTTCATGTCTGGAATGGAAGCCAAGACCATAATTGTATCATGAATAAGGCATTCATTATTGATAGGGAGCCCTTTTGAAACTTCTGCCTCTTTGTTCTCTGCCACTTTCTCTGATGACAGCCCATTGCCAAGTAAACAAAGGAAGCAAAAAGGAGGCACAGGAGGAGGAGACCCCCCCCACTCTTGCTCCCGCTTTTTAGACTTCCCCTCTAGTGAGCTCTTTCTGCATGCAGATCCAAGAGGGAATCCCACCAAGTTTAATGGTCTGTGCTTCTGAGCAGGCAGGGGCAAAGGATCACGCTGCCAGCTTAGTCGGGATTTATATCCTGCCTTTTTAATATGTATGTTTCGAGGCAACCAACAACAAAGTTGGAACAACAAAGCAGTAAGAAACCCAACATGACAAAAGCAAACACAAGAAGCACATTTAGACAAAATCTTTTAGGAAATTGAAACAGGTAGATGCCCTTTAAAACTGACGGAGCACAAAATCACTTAGGCCTCCTGTGCCAAGGCACGTTTACTTGGAAGTAGGTCCTATTGCATCCAATGGCGTCTGGGGTTCGGGACCTAAGTAAATGAGCCAAGGATTGCAGGAGCATTCCCTGTTGTGAATTGGTGGGATGATGCAGGGAAGTAGTACCTGAATGTACAGAATTATCAGCAAAACACACACAAAGATAACCACCCCAAAACAAACCCAACCGTGCCCCCTTCTCTTCCCTCGCACACAGACCTGTGTGGCAGTCATCACATCCCTTCTGTGGCAGTCTGAGTCCTCCTAACATTTTTAGATTCTTATCTCATTATACATGACAAAGCTTTTTTAACCTTCTCACCCATTGCTTTTTCCTGTAAGACTAATTGCAGCCGTTAACAGTCCTCAACAGGTTTACCACAGTTATCAGCCTATCACCCATTCCCACCACCCCTCTGAGTAATACCCCTCCCCACCCTCTCACTATATATAAGGGTCTGGTGACTTCTGTTTCAGTGTATCTGAAGAAGTGTGCATGCACACGAAAGCTCATACCAAGAACAAACTGAGTTGGTCTCTAAGGTGCTACTGGAAGGAATTTTTTTATTTTGTTTTGACTATGACAGACCAACACGGCTATCTACCTGTAATTAGATTCTTAACATAGCCTTGATCGTTCTTCCTCTCCCTGTTTTCCCCCTCCTTCCCTTCCCTTTCCCTTTCCTTTTTTTTTTTTTTGGAGGAGGACACCCCCTAGTCCAGGGGTCAACAACCTTTTAAAGCTGTGGGCCGGTCCACCATCCCTCAGACCATGTGGTGGGCTGGACTATTTTTTTGGGGGGGGGGGAATGAATGAATTCCTATGCCCCACAAATAACCCAGAGATGCATTTTAAATAAAAGCACACAAGGAAACATTCTAATCATGTAAAAACATGCTGATTCACGGATTGAGAAGGCGATTGGGCTGCATCCGGCCCACGGGCCTTAGGTTGCCTACCCCTGCTCTAGTCAGCAGCTGAGAAGAAGACTTCTTGGGTTTGCTGACCCCTCCTTGCCTCCAGGCATTTACATTTGACTGTAAATAACAGAGCAGCAAAGGAGGCCCCTTCAGAGCTGCTTGGCCAAATGCTCTCTTCCTTCTGCCTCGCTTGGTGGGATGGCCAGAGATGTGAGCTGTCCTGATATTTGGACCAGGACAAGTCATCTTGGATGACGCCTTGCATGTTGCTCAGTGATGATTGACTCCTGCCAGTCTAGCATGCACGAGAGAAGCCACGCCCTCCCTCCACAACCTGGTCCTGGATCCCACAGGTGAGAAAGACTCCTTTCCTTGCTTGCAGGTTGTTTGACAGGTACCGGGACCTGGCCCCTCAGCTGGTGCCGCTCGATTACACGAAGAAGCCCAATGTGAAGCTCCCCTACGAACTCATTGGCAGCATGCCTGAGCTGAAGGTACGGAAGGAGGCAGGCAGGGGCCTTGGGGTTCAGTTCCCAGGGGAGGCTATGTGGGCAGAGGCTGCCTGGCACCAGCTGTCTCACCTGCCCACAAAGTGAGGCTGCTGCTGCCGCAGGGGGAATGGGCTGGTTCCCTTCTCACCCCCATCTCCTTCCTCAGGACAACCCCTTCCGGCAGCGCATCGCTGAGGTCTTCTCTGAGGATGGGGAGGGCAACATGACCTTGGATGACTTCCTGGATATGTTCTCGGTGATGAGTGAAATGGCTCCTCGGGACCTCAAGGCTTATTACGCCTTCAAAATCTACGGTGAGATCAGGGGAATGTCTGCTATGAAAGTAATCATGCTAATCTCCCAATCCCAGAAGCGACTTTAGTCTACATTGCTTAAAACTAGACCCAATTTGAGTTGCATTGATTTGAGTCAAATTGATTATTATTTATTTATTTATTTCAACAACCCCAAAGTTCGAGAGTCAGTGATCTGTCATGGAACAACCCCATTGAAAGTGCTGGTTGCAAAGGGCCCCCCATGACAATTCAAGCTTCAGGGGCCCAAAAAATGTAGGTGCACCACTTGATGAGTGGCAGCCACAGGAAAGGGGTCCTGGGAGTTGGGCGTGGGCTCTTTGCAGAGGAGCGTTGCCACACAGCTTCACCAGCTGCCAGTCGCTCCAGCAATGGGAAAGGGAGAGAAGGGGCTCTTGGGGCAGCCCTGGCCGGATGCTCTTCAAGACAGGAGGCTTTGTGTAGTAGCTGCAGGGCAGGAGAAGAGGCCAGGGGGGCAGCTGGACCCGCAAAGAGATCAAGTGACAGGGGAAACTGCACCTCCTGAATTTCTGCCTGCCATGATCTATCAAAAGTGGGCAGTGGGAATCTCACTGAAAAGCAGAGACTCCACACTGTGTGTGTGTGTGAGAGAGAGAGAGAGAGAGAGAGAGGGAAAGAGAGAGAGAGCTGCCAGACAGGCCCTTTGCTGCTGCTGAATCCTCTCCGGAAGTGGTTTGTGGTGCTCCACAAACACTGCAGCGGACTCCCCTGTGCAGCTGAGCATAGGAAGCACATTTCCAGAGGGTAGGCCTTGAAGCAACACTGGCACCCCCACCGCAGCCCCCATAGGCAGGCCTCCTCCCTGCCATGGCTCTGGCACTACTCTCCCCGCCAAAACAGCGAGGTGGCCTTCTGAAGGGATCATGTGTAAGTTCAGAGGTGGTGAAGCTTTTCCCTGCTCCCCAAGCACTCCTCTTATCTGCAGATTTCAACGATGATGACTACATCTGCAAATCCGACCTGGAGAAGACGGTGAACAAGCTGACCCGCAAAGAGTTGACCCCGGAGGAGGTGTCCCTGGTGTGCAACAAGGTGATGGAGGAAGCCGACTTGGACAATGATGGCAAGCTGTCCCTGGAAGACTTCCAGCACATGATCGTTCGAGCGCCTGACTTCCTCAGGTAATGGAAACTGCCCGGCCGTGGCCTTCCTTCCCTCTCTGGGCTGCCGGGCTCAGGAACAATGAGCACTGGGGGGGGGGGGAGAGACTTTTCTCAAAGCAGAGGGTGCCAAGAAAGCCAAGCAAGGTGAGAGTAGCTTGAGGTTGCCCTTCAGCGTAAGTCCCATCCATCCCCATCCTGCCCATCTCATGCAGAGCGATGAAGCAGGGGGCTCATGAGATGCCCTGGGCTTTTGCTCTCGGACACAGTCTGCTGAGCTGCGCCTGGGCATCCTTCTCTCCCCAGGACAGATTCACGCAGCCCGTCATTGCTCAGCTGCCAAGCGTCTCAGCCAGGAGAGGCACATTTTTTCCTAAGCTAGTCGGAGTCGTGTCTCAGCCACAAGGAGGCCTGGAGTTCCGCTTCCCCCTGCTGTTGTTTGCATGTTAAACTCCCCATCTTTGCTGATGTCCTTTTCTGACCACAGGTCACCAATGCTGAAGGATTCTCGTTGTTTTTCAACAGCACTTTTCATATCAGAATCTGACCTAAACTCTAGAGACCCACCGAGAGCCGGAAACCCTCTTGCTGCTGCTGCTGCTGCTGCTGCTGCCTCTTCCGGAGCTGGATCACAGGATGAGGCCTGGAGCTCCCTCCCTAGGGCTCCTGCCAGGGGGGGTGGGGGGTGGAGCAGAGCTTCCTTTTGCCTCTTGCTGGAAACTTAACACATGGTGGGGTATCTTTCCAACTTGATATAACAATGCAGCTGGGCTTCTGTTTCCCCCCTAATCTGACATACAGAAAGGCAGCCAGCCTTGAATTAAAATTCAACACTAAGGACATTGGAAGAACCCTGTTGCTGGGTCAGACCACCCCCACTCTAGTGTGTGGCTTCCCTTGTGGCTGGCCAGATCCCTCTAGGAGACCTGAGCTCCACAGCCCACTCCCACCGGTGGCCCTGAGCAACTGGTATTCAGGGGCAAAATACTTCTGATGCACACACCCTCCAAGTGTCCCTGTTTTCCAGGGACAGTCCCGGAATTACAGAAGCCATTCCAGTTTCTGATTTGATCCCGGAATGTCCTGCTTTTCCTTTATCCTCCCCTCCACATCACAGAGAACAATGAAACTTGGTGGAGAGATCAGACTGTGCCCCCCCTGTCCTTTTTGGAAACAGGAGCCTTTGTGGTGTGTGTGTGTGTGTGTGTGTGTGTGTGTGTGTGTGTGTGTGTGTGTGTGTAGGTGCAAAAACATAGTCCTGTTTCTACCGAAAATAAAATACCTGCAACAAATGAAGGAAACGTTGAAGCTGGCATCCCAAGCGCTTCCTATAATCCACTTCCCTTTCATATTCCTGTTCAGTAGAATTGGGTGAGTCCAGCAGCTGTGTTCTTCAAGCAAGGACCTTCTGGCCTGTCAAGGGGAGCTGGTCAAGCCTGTCAAGGGAGAGCCCAAGGAAGGCATTTGTTCCACTAACAAGAGGCAGCCCCAGCCAATGTAGCAACTCCAGCCTGGCCTACCTCACAGGGCAATTCTGAGTGAGGAGGCAAGGAGTTCCTTGGAGAAAAACTGGTCTATAAATGCAAGAAACACATATACACCCTTATTAAAAGGTGCTCAGTGGAAAGAGATTTTGTCTGCAACTATGAAGGTAGTAGATGATATTATGATTAGCAGCAGTAGTGTTAGTACCGGTAATTAAAAGATTAAATTCATTACCTGCCCTTCTGAGAGCCAGTGTGGTATAGTGGTTAAGAGTGGTAGACTCATAATCTGGTGAACCGGGTTCGCGTCTCCGCTCCTCCACATGCAGCTGCTGGGTGACCTTGGGCTAGTCACACTTCTTTGAAGTCTCTCAGCCCCACTCACCTCACAGAGTGTTGTGGGGGAGGAAGGGAAAGGAGAATGTGAGCCACTTTGAGACTCCTTCGGGTAGTGATCAAGTGGGATATCAAATCCAAACTCCTCCTATTCTTCTTCTTCTTCACCAGCAGGTCCTAGTGCAGGTTACAATGATTCAAAACTCAGTATTAAAAACAGCTGGTTAGAGTGTGGTGCTGATAATGCCAAGGTTGCAGGTTTGATCCCCGCATGGGACAGCTGCCTATTCCTGCACCGCAGGGGGCTGGGCTAGATGATCCTCAGGGTCCCTTCCGACTCTACAGCTCTAGGATTCTATGAAATTACAAGCCAGAGGTCCTGAAAATGCACATCTCAGGTGTCAGAGGCCAGGGCAGAGAGGACCGTGACCAAGTTACCTCTGTCCAGAAGTGGCCAGAGCTGGGGACAAGTGCTCCTAGCCACTTGGACCTCTAGTGGCAAACGCAGATCCAGGACTTTCCCCAAGCTGTGATCCTGCTCCTTCCAGGGAAGAGCAACCCCACACAGAACAGGCTGCCTTCCCACCTCCTGGACTTGAGAACTTGGAGCCCATCACAAGACTGTCAAGATCCAGCTGCCATTCGCTGGTCCACATCTGGTCACCTGAGCTGGCTGGCTACAAGCCTAGAAACCTGCATCCTGAACGCGCCAGGGTCATGTCAGAAACGGCACTTGATTAATGGGTGAATCTGCATCCGCTTTTACAGCAGAGATTGGTGGCCAGTTACATAAAACCCAAGAGGAGTGGAATGAGGTGTGTGGAGGGAGGGCAACAGTTGTGGGTTCCCTGCCAGATGCCAACCTTCTACTTACCTGTATAAGGGGGGTTAGTGAACAAAAATTAAAAAATCTTGGGGATGAATGTTGGAAGAAATGATTGCAGCATAGGACTGGGGGATAGGGGCAGAAATAAGGATAAATCTTCAAACAGTTCCAGTTACAGGTAGGTAGCCGTGTTGGTCTGTCATAGTCAAAACAAAACAAAAAAAATCCTTCCAGTAGCACCTTAGAGACCAACTCAGTTTGTTCTTGGTATGAGCTTTCGTGTGCATGCACACTTCTTCAGATACACTGAAACAGAAGTCACCAGACCCTTATATATAGTGAGAGGGTGGGGAGGGGTATTACTCAGAGGGGTGGTGGGAATGGGTGAAAGGCTGATAGCTGTGGAAAACCTGTTAAGGACTGCAATTAGTCTTACAGGAAAAAGCAAGGGGTGAGAAGGTTAAAAAAGCTTTGTCATGTATAATGAGATAAGAATCCAGTCGTCAACAGGTTCACCACAGCTATCAGCCAATCACCCATTCCCACCACCCTTCTGAGTAATACCCCTCCCACCCTCTCACTATATATAAGGGTCTGGTGACTTCTGTTTCAGTGTATCTGAAGAAGTGTGCATGCACACGAAAGCTCATACCAAGAACAAACTTAGTTGGTCTCTAAGGTGCTACTGGAAGGGATTTTTTTGTTTTGTTTCTTCAAACAGTGATGGGGTTAGGAAGGGGAGGCATATCACAGAATTGTAGAGTTGGAAGGGGACACCAAGGGTCATCTAGTCCAACCCCGCGCAATGCATATGTTGCAGTTGTGTATATATTTGCCTAGATAATTGCACCCCACTTTTCAAGTCACAAAGTGGCTCAAAGTACAACAACAGCAGGACTTTAAAGCACCCAAAGAAAACGGGAAGAATAAAAAGGCATACGAACAAAGGAGAAACAGCACAGGGAAGCCCCAGCAAATAATTGACAGCTGCTGCGGAATCAACAGGAGAGTCTCCTCTGGCTGCCAGCAGAGTGGAAGGAAAGAGAGTGGGGGTCTCAGCGAGCTCTTGGGGGCAGCCAGGGGGTCTCTGAGGGGGGCGTGCTGGCGCAAAGGAAAAAAAAACCCTTGCACGTGGCCACAGATGGGACCCCCTCAGCCTCTATGATGTCAATGAATTAAAGATTTAGGTTTTAACAAGTTGCGGGGGGAGGTTGGTGGTGCTACCCATTTATATTTATGGACTTTTGCACTAGAAATAAACTGCTGGGGGGGTCAGAGACGAGGAAAGCTCTCTTTCCGCAGCATAGCAGGGCTCTGCATTGGGGGTTTCTGTGTGTTGATTCCCCCCGTTTCCGTTTGCTTTCCAATGCCTGTTTCTTATGTGTGGAGCAAGAGACTTTGCTTTCGGGAATCCCTATTCCCTCGTGTGTTGTGTTTCTTGGAGGATATATATTTATAATTAAAGTGAAGTGAAACAAAGCCAAGCAAAGGCGGCCGCCGAGAACTGCTCCGGGGTCTCTCGGGGACACTCTGCCTCCCAAATGCCAGGGCAGAGCAGCGAAAGAAGGAGAGCCCCCCCCCCTCTGCGGGGAGGGGAGCCAGCGCGGAGCAGGCCATGCTCCTTCGCAGTTGCCTCAGCACCGGGCAGGTCTGCTGCTGCTGCTGCTGCTGCAGCTGCTGACATCTGGGCAAGAGAGAGGCGTGCCTGGCAGCGCGAAGGAATGTGACCCGCTGTCTTCCCTCCTGTAAACATTTCCTCAAGAAACTTTGAGCTGCTCGGATCTCTTCTCCCTCCCGAGGGAAAGATCCGCAAAGAGCCTCCCCACCCGGGAGGACAGCGTGAGGGGGAGATAAAACGCCCCAAGCCAAGTATGAGGCCGATTTGCAGGAGAACCTCCTTCTCCCTCGTCTTCTTCTGCAGCCTTGCTTTCCTGGGAGCAGGTAAGTTCAAGGGCAGTTCGGCTCTGTCTCGCGTCTAATCCGAAACAGGACAGTTCCAGCAGGTGGACCAGGTTATGAAACTGCAGGCTGGGAGGGCGGACGGAGTGCGCAGCCGGATCCTGATGCTACTGACATTCAAACCACGGCAGAGGAGTCGAGCTGGTTCTCGCTGTCCCCTTTCCGCAGCCGGATGCTTCCTTCTGTTTCGCTTCCTTGTGTTTTCTTCTGTTCCCGGGACAATCCAGAGCAGGGATGGAGAGGCTCCTCCGTCTGTCCCAAGGGCGGAAGACCCGCTCGCTCCTGCCCCGGGGGGCTCTTGGGCTCTTCAGCATCAGCTCTGAGGGAGCCAGAGAGGGAGGGTGGCAGCCACGGAGCGTTGGCACGGCCAGATTCAGAGGGGCAGCAGCCTGGGAAGGGGGGGGTGCATGGACTCGGGTGGTCGTGGTGGGGAACATGTGTGGCAAAAGCAAGAGGCAGCCCTGGGAGGAAGGGGCTGCCGCAGTGGGCAGGGTGGGAGGCTGAAACCGTCTGCCAGTAGTGCCCAGCCATGCAAAGGACCCCAGCTCTGGCAGAGAGGAAAGGGTTAAAACTGTCTCCGGTCAGAGGCATCTTCCCAGCCGGCCAAGTGGCGAAAGGGAAGTACAGTACAACCTGGGACGCACGCTGGTTGAATGGGCCTAAATGGGGGGGGGGAGGCTTGCTGAGACAGCCTGGGGAGGAGTCATGATAGGAGCAGCCCCCCCCCCCCGCGCACCAGCTGTGATTCCTGCATTCCTGAAGTTTGGACTAGATGACGCCTTGGGTCTACAATTGTATTACTCTCTGAGAGCAGTGGAACAAGGCCCAAGAGGGGGATCCAGGAGAACGCCCCCCCCCCCGCAAACGGCTTGGAAGAGACCCAAGGTTTGCATGTAATCTTTGGACCCCTCACCAAGCAGGAGGGGACTTTGCCCCCCGTCAGCCCAGCCTGGGCTTGCAGGCGGGACAATGTACATTGCACAACTCCGTCCACAGCTCAGGGCCGTGGTGCACGTGTGTGTGCGTCTTCAAGAAAGGCGGAAGGCGGCTTGTGCTGTGCCTGACCTCAGTCGAAAGGTAGCAGGTGCTCAGAGAGCACAGGTGTCTTGGAAGAGCAAAGGGCACGAGTGGTTTCTCCGAGAGATTTTCAGGCTGGGAGGAGGAAGCCAAGCGAACACCCCTCCTTCCACGCCCCCAGCTTCTCCCAGGCCAAGAGGAAACACTCCCTCCTCCAAAGTAGGGCTGGTTGATATCTGGATTTCAACATCGCGATATATCACCAGCCAAACCTCGCAATATATTGATATATTACAATGTCTGAAATAAGGGTGGCGCTATGCAGAGCCATTGGCTGGCTTCACAGTTTTCCCCACACTGTGAATTTCTCTCGCACACATCATGATTCGTGATTAAGATTAAGATAAATTTATTGTCATTGTCCGTATATACACAGTATACACAACAACGAAAATCAAACACCCAAAGACCGGATTTACCGTACACATTTGCACATATCTATTCCCAGGTCAAAAACACGAAACAAATATCACAATATGGACTTCAATCCGGTTCTGGATGATATATTGATACACTGCCCAGCCCTAGTCCAGAGCATCCAGTTCACCAGTCATTGAGAGAAACGCAGGTCTCCGAGTGAGAGCTAGCCTAGAGGAAGAAGGACGGCTTCCCCTGCCCCCCACCCCAGGGAAATCTCTTTCCTCTGGAGCACAAAGGAGGCGACCCCGACCTTTCTCAACTTCCTTCCGGTTTCCCAACCAGTAGCCCAAGACTCCTGCTCTGGTCAGTGTGGGACACGTCGAAGCAGCTGCTCCTGCCACACAACCTGCGAGTCCCTGGGAATCTGCTGCCCCGACTACTGGGAATTCTGCCCGAACGCCTCTCCCTACTCAGGAACCCTCCTTGGGGGGAAAGACTTCAGCCTCCTCAACGTGACCGGCAGCAGCTCTTCCGACGTGAATTGCAGGTGAGCTGAGATTTCCAGAAGGATTGGTAGCTCACGACATGGGCACTCGGGCTTGTTCTTGGCCTGGGATGCACGTGTGCATTAATGCACACGTCAGTGGGTCTCCCCCACTGCATTTCGGGTCACATTTTCACGCTGTTGGGGGAGGGTCTTTTCCGGATTTGCATGAGCTCTTGGGTTTCCCTGGGCCTGCAATCCCCCTTCCCCAAACTCTTATTTGCAAAGCCATCAACTGTCCATGTGCAGTGGCTGCCACAAGTGTACACACCTCAGCTGCTTGAGGCAAAAAAAAACCCACAAAAAAACCAACCACATTGCCACCCCTCCACACACACACACACACACACACACACACCCCACTGCCTGGAGGAAAGAAGAGAGAAAAGGAGGCTGGAAAGGAGCAGGCAGCAGTGTGGGGTGGGAGGCATGGCAGAGGGGCACGGAGGAGGTGAGCAGCACGCTTCCCAAACCCAGATCTGCTCCCTGAGGCAACTGCCTCACCTCACCTCAAGGGTGGGCCTGCCCTGTTGCACCTCAGCTTAACCACGGTCCACGAAGTTAATGTGTCTTAAGATTTCCATTCAGATGGAAGCTGGGTTGAGGGGGAGACACAGCACAGAGCAGTATTTCTCAAGAAACTACGCAGGCATAGGCAAACTCCAGATGTTTTGGAACTACAACTCCCATCATCCCTAGCTAACAGGACCAGTGGGCAGGGATGATGGGAACTGTAGTCTCAAAACATCTGGAGGGTCGAGGTTGAGGAAGCCTGAACTACAGGATAGAGGTGGGCTGTGGCTAATCCAGTGTGTAAAGGTAAAGGTAAAGGGACCCCTGACCGTTAGGTCCAGTCGTGGAAGACTCTGGGGTTGCGGCGCTCATCTCGCTTTATTGGCCAAGAGCCGGCGTACAGCTTCCGGGTCATGTGACCAGCATAACAAAGCCGCTTCTGGCGAACCAGAGCAGCGCACAGAAACACCGTTTACCTTCCCGCCGGAGCGGTACCTATTTATCTACTTGCACTTTGAGGTGCTTTCGAACTGCTAGGTTGGCAGGAGCAGGGACCGAGCAACGGGAGCTCACCCCGTAGTGGGGATTCGAACCCCTGACCTTCTGATTGGCAAGCCCCAGGCTCTGTGGTTTAACCCACAGCGCCACCCGCATCCCAATCCAGTGTGTACCCGATTCCAAAAACCAGCAATGGGAGCAAATGGTCAGGTGCTCACAGCCAGGGATTCTGCGTTCCAGGCAGACCTGCTCCTCACAGGTTTGCAGCAGTGAGAAAGGGGAAGGGCATGATGAAAACCAATAAGAGGGAGGGAAGAGTGCACATCCCCTAGCGTTGCCATGGAGATCTGTGGTGTGCTCCTCCTGTTTGAAATAGGGCAGGGCCCAAATAGCTTCCCAGGGCTGGGAGATCCCAGGTCCCATCGCTGGAGCATCTTTCATTTCCCCCTACCTGAAACAACAGACTTTGTTCTGATTTCAGTAAGGCTTTTGACAAAATCCCCCATGATATTCTTGCAGAGAACACAATGTGGGCTGAACAAGGTAACACTTAGGTGGATATATATCTGGTTGACTGACCAAACCCAGAGAGGACTCATGAATGGTTCCTTGTCACCCTGGGAAAAAGTGACACGTGGGATGCCGCAGGGTTCTGTCCTGGGCCCGTCGTTGTTCATCATCTTTATAAATGACTGGGATGAAGGAACTGAGGGGATGCTCATCCAATTTGCAGATGACACCAAACTGGGAGGGGTAGCTAATGCCGCAGAAAACAGAACCAGAATTCAATATGACAATAATGTTGAATGGGTTTAGATGAGTAGGAGAGGAGATTTTATTTATTCTTCTTCCTCTTCTTACTTGTGTAAGAATGCAAATCCCTATTTCAGCAGAGTTAATTTGCCATCCGTGTGCAGCTTATCTCTAGAAGCTTATAGAGACCATGTTGCACAATGCGGCATAATCATGATATCCAAGGGTGCTTGGGCAGAGCTCGATTTATTTCCCTCCTTCTGCGTTTCCTTCCTAAGAAAGAAATCGCGCTCAGGCTGTTTAAGTAAACAAGAAAAAGATAAAAGTTTCTTCACATCAAAAGACTTGCCAGGATTCAACAGATACAGTGATGAAAATTAGGAGGACAAGAATCCTTAAAATTTACAAAAGCCCATAGTCTGGTTCAAAATGCAGTGTAATCTCTGGACAAAAGTGTGCTTTCTATTGTTCCTCCTCCTGCCCCAAGTTCAAAGGACTCATGCCTTTGGGATCTGGCTGCAGATCCTCCCACACTTGACAGATTGGAGAACTGGGCCCAAACTAACAACATGAATGTCAATAGGGACAAATGTAAGGCTCATGTATAGGAGAGAGGATGAAACCCTGGAGAACTCCAGAGCATAAATGGTTGTGGGGTCAACGAGTGCTTTCCCCAGCACCACCAACTGACTTCTGGGATGGGTTCTTCAGATAGAGAGGGAACGACCAGTGATTAAACTAGATCCCAAATCAGGTTGAAATGGATCTTGAGAATGAGTCTCATTCAGGAGACCCTGAAGTGGTCTAGTAACTCTCCACACCAGGGATCAGCAACCTTTTTCAGCCGTGGGCCGGCCCACTGTCCCTCAGACCATGTGGTGGGCCGCACTATATTTTTGGGGGAGAAATGAACGAATTCCTATGCCCCACAAATAACCCAGAGATGCATTTTAAATAAAAGGACACATTCTACTCATGTAAAAATACACTGATTCCTGAACCATCCACAGGCTGGATTGAGAAGGCGATTGGGCCACATCCGGCCCATGGGCCTTAGGTTGCCTACCCCTGCTCCACACAAACCCCTTCCTCCAGTCAATAGCCATTGCACTCCCTTGGGTTCAAGGGCGGGGGTTTCCTTTAGGAATGGTCTTGTGACTACATCCTTCAATGCAGCTGGGGACACTCGAGGCCATCTGTCTGTCCTGAAGAGGCAGCTGCTACTCCTCCTCCACTGGGATCTCTTCCCCCAAAGAGTCTTTCCTACTAGCCATCTCTTCTGGAAACCAAGGACTGCCAGACTGCAGCTGTAACCTTACACCGCAGCCCTGAATGTCAGCTTTCAATGAGCAAACAAGTTAGAAGTCTTTGGCGAATCTCACCAAGTGCCGATTGTTGTTCCTGCCTGTTATGGTCATACTGCACTGTGAACATGTCCACTCGCTTGCAGTCTTAATCCCTTTTGCTTTTATAAAACGACTAGTGGACGTTCAGCCCGTTAAATTAACGGGCGCTAGAACATATGTGGTCAAACATTACTGGCTCTCCCCGGGGCCGATAACGGCTGCTCCTCCTCCTCCACCGCTCTCCACTTCACTCAGCATCCCCGCCGGCTGCGTCCGCCTTCTCCTCCTCCTCCACTGGTTGGCTGCCTGCCTGCTGCCTGGCAGTCCCGCCCGTTGGTGCCGCCGTGGCCGCCGCCGAAGCGCCCCCCTCCTCCTCCTCTCTGCGCGCCTGCCCGCCTCTGCCTCTGCCCGCCTCGTGCCCACGTACACACCCTCGCCCCTCGTGGCCCCTTCAGCAACGGCCGCTGCTCGCTCGCACACCCGCACGCCCTCCGGCCAATCAGCACCCTGCACCTGCGGCCGCCCCGCACCAATCCCTGTGTCCGTGGGGCACATGCGCAGTAGCGCAATCCCATGGACACAGGGACACGACGCAGAGACACTTGGACTTTATTATATAGGATTCCTTCCAGCTGGCCTTGGCAGGAGCCAATCATGCTGTGAAATGCCGGAAGGAAAAGACGGAGGGAGAGCTGGGAAAGTGGCCCACTGACCATCCACCTGGCCTGCAGGGCCACCAAGGAATTAAGCGGCTGAGGTGGTGGGATGTGAACACAGGGCCTCCAAGCCGACCCCTGCTCCGACTTTGCCCCTTCCTCCTTTGGGTCACACTGTGGTTTCTCTTTGGCGTTGACAGGTTTGCAGGGTCAGTCGAGACCAGTGGCTACGTGGCTGGAGATGGCCGAGTCCACTGCATCTCCCCCTTGCTCTACCAGATTGGGATCCTGAAGCTGGAGATTTCCAGCGATGGAGGACGGACATTTCCCTGGATGGCAACCTGGGTGTCAGGTGACTTGTTTTCCAGTTTGCAGGTTCCCTGATCTCCACAGAGCCCAATCTCTGTCTCCACGTACCTTGTCCTCTGCTGGCCTTGCCTGTTCCCTGGGCTGGGTGTTCCCAAAGCAACTGCCCTCATTTCCAGCACTTGGGAAGGGATTCTGCTGTGGCTGAAACTGTGTCACGATGTAATGTGGGTGGCGAAGATAATGTTGGGCAGCCAGGCCTTGCTGCCTCTGGAGCTGCTGTTCAGAATAAGTCATACGCAGCTCTGGGAGAGGCCGGGCTGCCTGAGGAGCTCTGCGGCTTGCTATGTCCCTCTTGGCTTTCATGGCCTGCTCTTAAAGAAGAATTGCAGGGATGCTTCTTTGCATGCCATAAATAGTGTTACAGGCCACCGCTATGTTTGAGTGTTAAGACATTCCTAGGGTTCCTGAGCTTTACTGAGAGTTTGGTTTCCTTGGAAAGAGGGCCAGTAGAGATTGTGGTGTCCTTAGGATATATTATTTATTTACACATACATATACAAACTGAGCGAGGGACCCAGGTGGCGCTGTGGGTTAAACCACAGAGTCTAGGGCTTGCTGATCAGAAGGTTGGCGGTTCGAATCCCTGTGACGGGGTGAGCTCCCGTTGCTCTGTCCCTGCTCCTGCCCACCTAGCAGTTCGAAAGCACGTCAAAATACAAGTAGATAAATAGGTACCGCTCCGGCGGGAAGGTAAACGGCGTTTCCGTGCGCTGCTCTGGTTCACCAGAAGCGGCTTTGTCATGCTGGCCACATGACCTGGAAGCTGTACGCCAGCTTTCGGCCAATAAAGCGAGATGAGCGCCGCAACCCCAGAGTCGGACATGACTGGACCAAATGGTCAGGGGTCCCTTTACCTTTACCTTTATACAAACTGAGCATCAGATGAAGCATCTTGCAGCATCAACAGAGCTTGCTTCTCCATTAATGGCAGCTTTGGACCCAGCACAGAGCAAGCATGTCTCTGGGTTTCCAGCTTCCAGGCTGCTTCTAGCTCAGCTCACACACAACACACTGACTTGTTCTTCTCCCTTGCATCTAGGAGAGGGGTGGTGGTGGAGGAAAGGCCTGTGGCAAAAGAGAGATGTCCAAGACAGTCTCTCCCACCCCTCCATTGCCAACTGCAACACAGCAGCCCTGCAGTGCTGCTCCCACCCTCCCCCTGACACCTGCAGCCCAGGTGGGAGGGAATCTGGGACGCACTAACTAAAGCAATAACTTTTAAAGGGTTGCAACCAGTGCCTTAGCTCTTCTCAACTCAAGCCTGCACCTTTGAGGTTTGCCTGCAGTGTAGCAGCAGCCCACACTCTGAGTCTCTCCCAGTGTGTGCTAGACAGATTACACCTTCAATCTTTAACTCGCAGCAGAGATGGATTTAGGGCAGCATGACCGGTTCCCCCACACAGGGCGCAGGGGCCAAAAGGGTGCCTTCCTGCCTTCTTCCCAAAGCCTAGTAGGTGCTGGGCTTTGGGAAGGAGGCATGAGGGCTCCCACAAGGTCCTAGAGTCCTCCTGCCTCCTTCTCAAACCCTAGTTAGTGCGTGCCAAACCTGGGCAGGCACAGAGTGCCATATTACCAAAGTCCGCCCCTTCTCCCAGTAGCCTGAATGTCAAGTGTTCATTGGGGGGGGGGGTTTCCTAAAACCCTGAGCTTGGCAAACATACACACTTTGGAAGTCATCTTAAGGAACCGTATTAAGAATAAACAGTAGGGGGGAGCAGGTAGAAGGTAAGAGCAGAGTGCAGAAAAATGCAAGCACTGCGAATCTACAACTGAACTAATCCCAGTCTGTTCACAAACTTTGTTCAAGTTCACTCACAAAGAATCAGCAAGATTGGTCAACTTCCATAGAAGAGCCAGTCTTGGATCCCTGGTGCTATTTTGCTAGGAAAAGAGGTGCCAGAACTCACCACAAACGCCTCCCTTGTTCTCTTATCATGGTAATGTCACTCACCTGAGAGGCGTTGGAGCTGAGTTCTGATGAATTCCAGCTAGAAAAAAAGCCCTGCGCCTGGATCCCCTGATGGGAGGAACAAGTGGCAAGAAACAGCTCAACTTTCTCAAGCCTCCTCACTCTCCTCTCACAGTGAGAGGGAGTCCTTCCTCAGGTAGACCCCTTAAGTACCCACTTGGCACAGGAAGAGGCTTGGCAGGAGATCCCTGGCACACTGGCCTGGAGGAATGGTGGGCAGATCAGGGCCTTCCTCACAAGGCCCACCCTTTAGCCCAGAAGACTTTAGCCCTTAGCTGTAGCTCCTTCTTCTGGGATGCTGAGGAGGACACGTCCATGGCCTGCAAAGGTCCTTCTCTTACAGAGAACCCAGTCTGACTGGTTTAGAACCCTCTATTTCTAACCCTCGCTGGGTGCAGGACCCCAAGAATGGGGAAGGACTCAGGGCATTATCCCAACGGACACCCCCCATAACCCACCACATCAGCATAATTCAGCCAGTAAGAAACAACAGCACCTTTGCTCAAGGGCTGTGCAGAACAAGTGACTCACCATGGCCACTTTTTGCTCCATCATGCAGTTCATCACGGCAAAGTGTCTCCTTTGGAAAAAAGCACGCTGGTGAATGAAACCAAGTGGCAGTACTATGGCACTCGTGGCACCGGGGGGAACCTGACGCTCACCTGGAACCATCGGACTCTTCAAGCCAGCCACGTCAATGTCGAAGTCTGGGGCTATAACGAAACAGGTAAGGCTCTCCCTGTGTCCCCGTGGGTCTTGCGATGAGTGGGGCATTGCGGATATTAAGCATGAAGCAACTGGATACATAAAAACTGACTCTTTTTGGAATAAAACGTTGTCCAGGCTTATTTGTGAGGCCTCTTTCTTGCAGGAGACAGCTGTATTTTCAGCTGTGGGGCAGCTGTTTTGGGCCACTTCTTGAGAAGTGCTGGGAGCAGGCAAAGCTGGTCCTTTGTCTCATATGAAATAATACGGGGGAGGTGGGGCTGATTTCATTCATTCATTCAGAACTGACAAGACAATGTTTAACATAGCATAATGATAATATCAGTAAAACCTTCAGTGGCATATGGTGGGATGTCTTAAGTCAGACACGGCTCAGGACCTCAATACTTTAAGGACGGCATCTCCCCATACGAAGCAACCTAGACCCTGTGCTTGTCGCCCGAGGCCCTTCTCTATGTCCCCCCTCTCTGAGAGGTCCAGAGGATGGCAGCACAAGAACAGACCTTCTCTGTGGTGGCTCCCTGACTGTGGAATGCTCTCCCCAGAGAGGCTCGCCTGGTGCCATCATTGCATGTCTTGAGGAGCCAGGCAAAAACATTCCTCTTTACTCATGCCTTCAGACATTAAATAATCTAGAGCTTGTTAAATGTGTGGGGTGGACGGGACTGTTATTATTTTATTAGTATGCTGTCTATTGTTATGCTTCTATTATTATGCTCCGTAAAATATGTTCTTAACATTGTACACCACCCTGGGATATTTCAATAAAGGGTGGTATATAAAATGAATAAATAATAATAATAATAATAATAATAATAATAATAATAATAATAATTGAATCCTAGAATCGTAGAGTTGGAAGGGACTCCAAGGGCCATCTAGTCTAACCTAATCTAGGAACTGCAACTATGACAGATGGCCAGCCAACCTCTGTCTACAAACCTCCAAGGCCGTCTGTCATGGATGCTTGAGTTGAGACTGGCATCGCAGGGGGTTGGACTAGATGACCCTTGGTGTCCCTTCCAACCCTAAGGAAGGAGAGTCCACCGCCTTCTGAGGGGGTCCGCCCAGCGGTTGAACAGCTCTTACCTTCAGAAAGCTCATCCTAATGTCAACTCTTCCTCCCTCCCCTGGTCAGGCGAGCCTTATTCCAGCTCGTGGGTGGCGGAATGGAAATATCTTTACACCCTGAAGAGAAACCTGAGCAACACGGGAGTCTTTACTTTCCTGCCGGCCCCCTCGGCTCAGTACTCTGCCTGGGAAGTGGGGGCTCTGAGGATTTCCTCCGCTGCTTGTTCCGATGGTCAGAGGTGAGTCATTGACCCTTGGGAAGGGGGCATGTGTCCTCCTCCTGGGGCTCACATGATGGGGAGGGTCTCATTCTCCCAGGCACCCCAGGCTCCGAGTTGTGAGAGAGCTCAGGGGGGCTGCCAGCACATGCCTCCGGTTGGGCTAGGAAGCAACGGTGCTTTTGCGATGTGTGGTTTCGTGGACACAGACGTGAGACGGAAGAGCTCGCCTGCAGGCCTGCAAACCTTCACTTTGTGGGAATGTTGTGGGTAACAGGAGAGGATATATGGATTAATATTATCCTTCCTAACTCGCGCTAGCAAGTCTCTTCTTATAGCAGAGTGCATTCCCCTATTACACAGTAGGAAGCTGGCTGCAGACTTGTTAGAATCTCTTAAGTTCTATTATTCCTGGTAAGACCCCTTTGATCCCTTCTAAAAGAATACAGACACCACAGTCTTATTCATAAGTAACAAAAAGTAGTTTTACTCATGATCAGGCAGAGCACAGTGTGGTCCCTGAAGGCAGGCTTTAGGCTTAAAGTTACAAACATTTACAAACAGGGTTACCCCATATGGGCAGCCCTGTTTAGGGAAGTTTTTAATGTCTGATATTTTACTGTGTTTTTAATCTCCTGTTGGAAGCTGCCCAGAGTGGTTGGGGAAACCCGGCCAGATGGGCAGGGTATAAATAATAATAATAATAATAATAATAATAATAATAATAATAATAATAATAATAATAATAATATAACCTGACTGCTGCCAGCCAGCAGTCCAGTCCAGGTGAGTCAGGAAGTTCGCAGGATGAAAAAGAAGAGAGGAAGGTGGCTGTGTGACTTAGCCTTTTACCAGGTCTGGAAAGGTCACACCCACCTACTGGTCACATGCAAAGGAAGGATGCCCCAGCCAGGTGTAACAGGAAGTTCAAACTGGCTGGACCAACATCCCCTGCATGTCCACTCTAGGCAAACAGGTAATGTTGTACTTGACTGCTCCAGCAGATTACATCCCACCCTCTTTCTCTTCTGCCCCCCTCCTTCAGCAACGTGGCGGCCATCTGGAGCACGGAGCACGCCTTGGCCTGGCACCTGGGAGACGACTTCCAGAAGGACCCAGCCGCATGGGCCACAGCCAAGTGCCGCCAGTGGGACGCCCTCGAGGCAGGCCTGCCCAATTTCCTAGAGGAGATCCCCGACTGCCCCTGCACTTTGGCACAGGCCCAGGCGGATGTGGGGCGATTCCACGTAGGTCCTTTGTGTCTTGCCTGAGGTGCTGGGGTGGCAGGGTGGGGCAAAGAAAACAGTGCAGGCCTAGTGGTTACAGCAACTCTTCCCAGTAGGTCTTGCCCCAATGAAGCAGTTGCCCCACCTTCCCACCGCTCTCCCTGGTTCCTTCCCCAGCACCCTAAGACTCCTTCCTCTTGTTCAGGCGTAGGCAAACTCAGCCCTCCAGATGTTTTGGGACTACAACTCCCATCATCCCTAGCTAACAGGACCAGTGGTCAGGGATGATGGGAATTGTAGTCTCCAAACATCTGGAGGGCCGAGTTTGCCGATGCCTGCTCTTGTCTCTCTTTGCTCCTCCCTCGTCATTTCTCTGCATCTTCTGGGAGACCAGAGGGGAGGGGAGCCGGTCGCAGCGCGGGGGGGGGGGAGCTTCCCTGGCTTCTTCTGGAGTCTGCCTCTTGACCCCCCTCTGCTCTCTGCCACAGCCTCTCCCTGCTCAGTAAAACCTGTTGCCTCTTCAGCTTCCGACTCTTCCCAGTCTTCTCCACCCCGATCCCCTGGCTCTGAGCTTCCTTCCCCTGGGGGTTCCCCAGCTGTTGCCTCCCCCACTCCTCTGCATCCAGATTGTCCATGACAGACCCCCAGGTCAGCCCCTGGTGCCAGACTCTCCTGCCTTGGAAGTTTTAAAGCAGAGGTTGGGGGTATTCTGCCTCAACAGCTGGAGGCAGTGATGCGTCTGAATCCCAGTTGCTGGAAACCCACAGGGGTGGGGAGAGCTGCTCCTGTGCTCGGATCCTGCTTGTGGGTTTCCCATAATGGGCATCTGGGTGGACGCTGTGAGGACAGGATGCTGGACCAGATGGGCCACTGGCCTCATCCAGCAGATGCTCTTCTGAGGTTCTTATGACTCTCCCACTTGTTGTGGTTAATCCAGACAGCAAAAAAAGTGACCACAGATCTGGGCCAGGGAAATCCAGAACAGTAATGGGCCACAACAGGGAGAAATGTAAAGTACTACACTTGGGCAAAAAAAATGAAAGGCACAAATACAGGATGGGTGACACCTGGCTTGAGAGCAGTACATGTGAAAAGGATCTAGGAGTCTTGGTAGACCATAAACTTGACATGAGTCAACAGTGTGACGCAGCAGCTAAAAAAGCCAATGCAATTCTGGGCTGCATCAATAGGAGTATAGCATCTAGATCAAGGGAAGGAATAGTACCACTGTATTCCGCTCTGGTCAGACCTCACCTGGAATACTGTGTCCAGTTCTGGGCACCACAGTTCAAGAAGGATATTGACAAGCTGGAACGTGTCCAGAAGAGGGCAACCAAAATGGTCAAAGGCCTGGAAACGATGCCTTATGAGGAACGGCTTAGGGAGCTGGGTATGTTTAGCCCGGAGAAGAGAAGGTTAAGGGGTGATATGATAGCCATGTTCAAATATATAAAAGGGTGTCATATAGAGGAGGGAGAAAGGTTGTTTTCTGCTGCTCCAGAGAAGCGGACACGGAGCAATGGATTCAAACTACAAGAAAGAAGATTCCACCTAAACATTAGGAAGAACTTCCTGACAGTAAGAGCTGTTTGACAGCGGAATTTGCTGTCAAGGAGTGTGGTGGAGTCTCCTTCTTTGGAGGTCTTTAAGCAGAGGCTTGACAGCCACCTGTCAGGAATGCTTTGATGGTGTTTCCTGCTTGGCAGGGAGTTGGACTGGATGGCCCTTGGGGTCTCTTCCAACTCTATGATTCATAAAGACACACCCACAAACACACCCCAACCTTTGTGCAGGGGAACCGGGTGCTCCTCACAAGCTGTTCTTGCCCCTCTCTGGGAGTGAGGCTCAGGTGGGCTAGTGATCTGTGCCTTGACGGGCAGGTTCCTGAACTGTCATGGAATTTCCCAGCAAAAGCCTCCAGAACGTTCTCGGCCGCACCCAACCGCAGGGCTCACCTGTTCTCTCTCCATACATGATGCAAGAGGACATTTGTGCAAGAGGGGACTCCCCTCCCTGCTTAGAAGTCCTTCCTTGGGCAGCCTCTGCCTCAACACCGCCCTCCTCTTCCTCCAGCCTGTGACTTGGGATCCCTGCGCTCTCTGTGTTCCCAAAACCTCATGGTTTCCAGCCAGCTGTGAAACTGGCATCAGCCCATGTTGTGAAAGCTGATCTGCCTGCCCTTCAGAGAACAGGCTCTGCTGGTTCCCTGCTTCCCTGGAGCTTTGTGCTCATCCCCAGCTAGGGTGCTGCTGCAGACTTCTTCCTTCCTTCCAGGAACCAGGTATCGGGGAGCACCCTCCCGGGAAAGGTGCCAAGAAAACCTGGACACCTCATGGCACCCAGCACCCAGCTGCTGCCACCAGGATCTGGACATCCTCACTTGCCCTCTGGGGACAGCCAGAGCTGCCTGCTTGAATGGGGCTGCCTTTGCAGACTGCTCAGAAAGTGTAGCCACAAGCCATGGATGTGTCCTGCCAGAACTTTTTGCCAGCTGCTTAATCATTTCCAGGCACAAGGCATGCTCTGGAACCAGGTCAGGGGCTGCCCATTCCCACGGCCACCCCCAGTCCTTACCAGGGCACCTGTGGGTTACATACCACCCACTGAGCACCACCCAAACCTCCTTCCTGCACAGGCATCTCAGGATTTCATAGAAGCATAGAGTTGGAAGGGACCCCGAGGGTCATCTAGTCCAACCCCCTGCAATGCAGAAATCTCAACTAAAGCATCCGTGACAGATGTCCATCTAACCTCTGCTTAAAAACCTCCAAGGAAGGAAAGTCCACAACTTTCTGAGGCTCTTACTTTCTGGAAGTTCTTCCTGATAGTCGGAATCGCCTTTCTTGTAACTTGAATCCATTAGTTTGAGTCGTATCCTTTGGAACAGGAGAAAACAGTCTTGTTCCATCCTCCATGTGGCAGCCCTTCAGGTTTTTGAAGATAATAATAATAATAAAATTTATTTATACCCCACCCTTCCCAGCCGAAACCAGGCTCAGGGTGGCTAACATCAGTAAAATTACAATAAAGTATAAAAAGAAAAAATGTTAATTAAAATACAGGTTAAAAGACAATTTAAAATTTAAAATGCCACTTCATTTATCGCCCATAATCAAAACCCTAAGGGGAGGAAACATCAGACTGAGTCCAACCCGAAGGCCAGGCAGAACAGCTCTGTCTTGCAGGCCCTGCGGAAAGATGTCAAATCCCGCAGGGCCCTGGTCTCTTGTGACAGAGTGTTCCACCAAGTTGGGGCCAGTACTGAAAAGGCCCTGGCCCTAGTTGAGACCAGTCTAACAGCCTTGTGGCTCAGGACCTCCAAAAAGTTGTTATTTGTGGACCTTACGGTCCTTTGCGGGGCATACCAGGAGAGGCGGTCCCGTAGGCGGTCCTATCTCTCCTGTCTCATTTTATAAGCTAAACATCCCCAGCTCCTTCAACTGTTCCTCATAAGGCTTGGTTTCCAGACCCTTGATCACCTTGGTTGCCCTCCTCTGCACACGTTCCAGCTTGTCCATATCCTTCTTAAATTGTGGTGCCCAGAACTGGACACAGTATTCCAGGTGTGGTCTGACCAAGGTCTGCTTTGAGAACCACCTCTGAAGATGACCATTCTGGCAGATAACTCATGTCTTCTTTTACGGCTTTCATGACTTGGTTTTAAGCCACCTTGAGGCCCTTTTGCTAAAAGGTGCTTTCAGCGACAATAATCTGCAAGTGGGGCTTAAGAGCACTTAAGTTGACCAGCCTCTGCTCTCTCCCTTCCAGACTGACTACGGGTGTGACATAGAGAAGGGCAGCGTCTGCACCTACCACCCGGGGGCAGTGCACTGTGTCCGCGGGGTTCAGGCCAGGTAAGTCTCTCCAGGTGCACTGTAGGCTGGGCTCACAGTGGCCAAGACCTGCCACCTTCTGCAGAAAGGTCTGCTGAGTCCCTTCGCCTTCTCTTCCAGCCCACGATACTCCTCAGGGCAGCAGTGCTGCTACAATGCTGCAGGGACTCAGGTCCTCACCGGAGACTCCATCGGGGGAAGCACACCGGACCGAGGCCACGACTGGGGGGCTCCCCCTTATGAAAAGCCCCCCAGGGTCCCTGGCTTTTCCCACTGGATTTATGATGTCATCAGCTTCTACTACTGCTGCTTGTGGTCCGATAACTGCCCCACTTACCTCAACCGCCGTCCCTCAAGTGGCTGCAGGAAGTACCATCCCCCCAGAGTTGGTATGTTCTCCTGACCTCACTCAGCCCTTCGTATCCATAGCACAAGGAGAGGGGGGGGCAAATGCCAAGCTGGGGGCACCCAATTAATTAGATGTAGCTGTATATTTTTTGCAAGGGAACTGGACAGTGAAATGGGCTGGCTCCTGGGTGATGCAGATGCCATTATGTGCCTATGTACTCCATTCATTTCCCTCCCATCCAGCCCCGGGCACTTGCAACCCCTGCTATGCCATTGTATACTTTGTCAACAGTGTGATGCAGCAGCTAAAAAAGCCAATGCGATTCTGGGCTGCATCAATAGGAGTATAGCATCTAGATCAAGGGAAGTAATAGTACCACTGTATTCCGCTCTGGTCAGACCTGGAATACTGTGTCCAGTTCTGGGCACCACAGTTCAAGAAGGATACTGACAAGCTGGAACGTGTCCAGAGGAGGGCAACCAAAATGGTCAAAGGCTTGGAAACGATGCCTTATGAGGAACGGCTTAGGGAGCTGGGTATGTTTAGCCTGGAGAAGAGAAGGTTAAGGGGTGATATGATAGCCATGTTCAAATATATAAAAGGATGTCATATAGAGGAGGGAGAAAGGTTGTTTTCTGCTGCTCCAGAGAAGCGGACACGGAGCAATGGATTCAAACTACAAGAAAGAAGATTCCACCTCAACATTAGGAAGAACTTCCTGACAGTAAGAGCTGTTTGACAGTGGAATTTGCTGCCAAGGAGTGTGGTGGAGTCTCCTTCTTTGGAGGTCTTTAAGCAGAGGCTTGACAGCCACCTGTCAGGAATGCTTTGATGATGTTCCTGCTTGGCAGGGGGTTGGACTGGATGGCCCTTGGGGTCTCTTCCAACTCTATGATTCTATGATTCTATAGAGCAAGGCTTAGGAGAGGACTAGGCTTGGCCAGAGATGGTTCCCTGGCGGAGGACTTTCCTTAGGGCAAGTCTGGGGCCTCCTTCACCAGTGGTTTGGATCCGAGGCCAACCAATGGCAGCCCATTTCTTCCCCCCACTACCCCAGCCACTTAGAAAAGGGGGCAGGTGGCCCATTTGGGTACAGATGCCCAGAGAACCCTATGCCAGCCCTGTCACTCAACATGCTACATTATTCCGTCTCCGTTATGGCGCTCGTCATGCGCGTTCTCTGTCTTTGCATTTGCTGAACAGCCTCGGCTTTTGGAGATCCTCACTTTGTCACTTTTGACGGGACTAACTTCACCTTCAAAGGCCTTGGAGAATATACTGTGCTGGAATCCGGCCTCACATCCCTGAGCATCCAAGGAAGAACCCACCGGGCCAAGCTGTCAAATGGTGAGGTCTTCGGTCTCCTTTCCTGCATTTCAGGGGGTGGGACTCGAAGACCCTTTGAGTCTGTTCCAACTCTGCAATTGAAGAATTCTGTGGTTCTAATTACCAGTTTTTTTGAAACTCAGAGTTCAATTCAAGGCTTGATTTTGGGGTTTCTAAAGCCCTAAATGACCTGGGGACATGTTAAGGAGCATCATCTATAGGTCCCACCCTGTAAATTCAGATAATTTGGGGTAAGTGTTGCTCGAGGTCCCCTTTGCTGCTTCTGCGAGGAGCTCTGAGAAGGATGCCTTTTCAGTGGTGGCACCAGTATTATGACGCCCCTTCTCAAGCGGGATCTAGCCACTCTGTTGGGCATTTTACATTTGGCAAGGGGGTTACAGATGTTGCTGAACTTCCATCTTCCGTCATCTCTCACCATTGGCCATGCCAGCTGGGGCCGTTTGGGGATGGAGCCCAGCAACATCAGTGTGTGTGGGTGTGCAGGTTTGACCCTCCTGCCTTGCCTATTTGGTTAAAGCTATTTGGTTAAAGGATGCCTATTTGGTACAAAGCCCATTGAAGTTTAAATTCCACTGTTGTTTCTAACGGTGTTTGGCTTTTCTTGTTTCCTAACCTGGATAGAAGATGCTTTGGGGGCCTTTTGGTCAGAAAAGTAGCGCATAGATTTAAAAATGAAATAAACAAGTCACTTTCCGTCCCTTGAGACTTGGTGCGCCACACTGATGTTTGCACTTGCCTGGCAGGAACTGAGGCCAAGGTGACGGGCTTCTCTGCCGTTGCCATGCAGGAGAATCGCTCAGATGTGGTTGAGATCCGTATCCCAGAGCACTCGGACGGGCTGGAGGTCCTGCTCAACCAGAAGGCACTCAACTTCTCTGAACAAAGCTGGATGGACCTGAATGGTGAGACATGGAGAGCAGGGTTGGCCAGGGAGGATTTCAGAAGACCTGCAAGTGATTCCTTTCTGCTTAAGCCCGGGGGCAAGACACGTCGCCGCTGTCTGCTTACCAGGGCCGTAGGTGGGAGCTGGAGTTCAGCAAAGTCTGGAGGGCCTCAGGTTAGCCCATGGATGTCTGGTGGAGCCCAGCTCTGGTAGCCTTCATGATAATTGTTGTTGTTGTTGTTGTTGTTCAGTCGTTCAGTCGAGTCCGACTCTTCATGACCCCCTGGACCAGAGCACGCCAGGCACGCCTATCCTTCACTGCCTCTCGCAGTTTGGCCAAACTCATGTTAGTAGCTTCGAGAACACTGTCCAACCATCTCATCCTCTGTCGTCCCCTTCTCCTTGTGCCCTCCATCTTTCCCAACATCAGGGTCTTTTCTAGGGAGTCTTCTCTTCTCATGAGGTGGCCAAAGTACTGGAGCCTCTGTCCAGAAACTTGGGTTGGTTCTCCAGAACCAGCAATGACGCCTAGCACGTTTCCAGTTGTGCCAGGAACTCCCCCCAGTTTCTAGGCTGTTAGCAGAGTTATTTTTAGATTCACTCACGCAGCAGAAGATGAACTGTGTGTAAGGGAGTTGCAGCAATGAATCACTGGAGCCAGCTTCTTTCTTTCTTATCTTTCTTATCTTTAAGCATTTATTTATATACAGCAGAGAACCCCGGGAGAACGCCAAGGCATGGCTGACTCCCGGCAACACATAACAGAAAATGCCGACACACCCAGAGTAGATAACCCTTATATAGACCCACCCAGATTACAGCACGTGACATAGAAGAGCAGTTTAACCCTATCAGCTCTGATATAGCTCACACCCCCTCTCGTGCTGTATCGCTTGGGTGTATGTAAGTTTAACCACTTACTCAAAACATAAACATAACCCTTTACAGAAATTCTCATGCTTTTGAAAGCTTAATGGTTTAGTAAAACCATCTGCCAGGTTCTCTTCACTGGGACAATATTGTAGCTTAACCAAGCCTGTCTGGATGGTTTGACAGACATTTTTGAAACGAATGTCCAAATGTTTGGTTCTGGATTTAAATTGCCCAGATTCAGCCAATTTTAAACATGGCTGATTGTCCTCCCAAATAGTCACGGGTTTCTGGCAATCCCCACAAATTTCTTCAACCAAACATTGATAGTACTCTAATTCCCTGCACATATCAGACAAAGCGCTGAATTCGGCTTCAGTGGATGAAAGTGCAATAAGTTCTTGTTTCCGCGACTTCCAACCAACTAGAGACTTTCCAAATTTTACCACCAGTCCAGATACTGACTTTCTGTCCCTCAGGTTCGCCCAATCACTATCGGCCCAGCATGTGAGCTGTGCCTCACCCTCAGCTGGTAGTTTGAGGCAAACATCCTTGGTAGCCTGTAGATATCTGAGAATTCTCTTGATTCCGTTCCAGGCAACCAAGCTAGGCCTTGAAGCCTCTCTGCTGAGCAGATTTGTTGCGAACGCTATGTCCGGTCTACTCCATTGAGAAATATATAGTAGACTTCCCAGAGCAGATTGAAAGATTTCGGGATTGTCAAAATCAGACCTTTCCCCAAATTGACTGTCTTTCACATAATTTGTCTCCATGGGCGTTCTAGTGCCTTTACACTCTGCCATTCCAAACTTTTTAAGTATTTGCTCAATCTTGGGTGTTTGACTGAGCATAAAACTCCCATCCTCAGTCTTACCCACCTGGACACCAAGATAAACCTTGACCGGCCCCAGACTCTTGAGCTTGAAATGTTTCTCCAGTTTCTTGGCAAATTGTTGCCCCTGTTCTGGAGTCTTTCCGGAATGGAGAAGATCATCAACGAAGACCAACACCAATTCCTGTTGCTGTCCTGAACCTTTCAGGTACAGACAGCTATCCGCCTGACTCTTTGTGAAACCAATGCTCTCCAGAGCACTGTTCAGACACAAGTTCCAGTTCCTGGCCGATTGCTTCAGGCCATAAATGGACTTGTGCAATTTCCACACTTGCCCTGGTACGCTGCCCTCGAACCCTGGAGGTGGCAACATGTAGAGTTCCTCCTCCAGGTCCGAGTTCAAATATGCAACGTCCACGTCAAAGTGATTTACCTGAAAACCTCTCTGGGCGGCGACTGCCAAAAGCATTCGCAGAGTATCACTTCTGGAGGTTGGTGCATAAACCTCGGTGTAATGGAGACCTTTTCTTTGCGAGAAACCTCTCGCAACAAGCCTTGCCTTGTATTGTGGCTCCCCTGTGATTGTTTGTTTGATTCTGTACACCGAGCGGCTTCCTACCGCCTGTCTGCCATCCGGCAGTGTTGTGGTGGTGTACACTCCCAACGACTTCATGGAGTTAAGTTCTTTAACCATTGCCTCGTGCCATTTACTGGCTTCTTCTTCAGGCAATTGTAAGACCTCCTTGAAACTTTCTGGCTCGCACTGCGCTAAACAAGCCCAAACACTGGTTGCAGTGTACCTTTCTGGGGGCTTTCCTTTTGTGGTGCGTTCAGAACGTCTCAACACTTGCTCAGATTCCCCCTCTGACTCAGATGCACTAGTACCAGACTGTGCGTCCCTGCCATCTGGAAATCCTCCCAGTGACTTACTGCGTTTTCTTGAATCCCCTGGGCTAACCACGGGAGATGTGGGTGACCTGCTACGCTTTCTGTGTCTTCCAGGTCTCACCACAGGGGATGTGGGTGCACTCTTAGGCTCTTGCTTTGCAGCCTTTTGAGATGTCCCCTGTCCTTGATCTTGTGCTCCAGCAGGTGCCACTGCTGGTGCCTGATCTTCTTCATCAGCCGAGTCATCTAGACTCTCTGATAGAACATCAGGATTGCCGTGAATGCGAGTCCAACCACCTTGCTCGCAAAACTCGGCGCTCCTGCTAACCAGAATTCTAGTCTGATTGCCTTCTGGAAAAGCAAACCTCCACCCCTTTGTCCCTAATTCATATCCACAAAAAATCATTTTTCGGGATCTGGGTTCTCCTTTCCGGCATTGAGCTCTTGGGACCAGAACCCAAGCTTCAGACCCGAAAACACGAAAGAGCTTTTCCCATGCAAAAGAAAATAGGGTGTGTCCCTTAGGCTTTTTCCCATGCAAAAGAAAATAGGGTGTGTCACCTACAGTGGAGTTAAATGTCCTGTTCAAAGTAAAATTTGCAGTTTTCCATGCCTCCCCCCAAAACCTTGGTGGAAGCTGTGCATCGAACAGCATGGCTTCTGCAGCCTCCTGGAGGGTGCGATTGCGTCTTTCAGCCACCCCATTTTCCTGAGGGGAAAACGCACAAGTTAACCTGTGGCGTATGCCTTTCCTGCGGAAAAAATTCTTTAACATAGAACCCGTAAATTCTCCGCCACGATCGGACTGCAGACACTTAACTTTGTACGGTAACTGGCGTTCCACCTCAACAATCCACTCCTTAATAATATTGGCGGCTTCACTCTTCTCTTTCAGAAGAAAAATCCACCCCATCCGGGTGTGGTCGTCAATCAGAGAAAGAGCATATTTAGATCTGCCCACACTAGCAGTAGACATTGGCCCACATAAATCTGCATGAATTAATTCAAAAGGTTTTGCAGTTACCCTGTCAGACCTGGGATAACTACATGTTCTCACTTTTGCCTTTTTACAAGCTCGACAATCCAGGAACTTGGAGCACGACTTCATGTCGCATCCATCAGCACACACCTGCAACTTCCTGACATATCCCCAGTTACAGTGTGACATCCTTCTGTGCCAAAGATGTACACACATATTGTGTGTGGGTACATTAGCACACTTTACCTGTGCTCCCACAGACTCTTCCAGGACAAATAACCCATCCTGACTTGCAACATTGACAAGCTGCTTACCTTCTTTGGATATTGTACATACATCATTTTCAAAACTGACTTTGAACCCATCTCTAAGCAGAGAAGAAACAGATAGCAAACAGCTTTTCATGCCCTGTAAAATATAACCTTCAAGATTAGCATTCAAACAGCTTAAATACACAGTGCCAGATTTTTGCAACTGTTTTTGAGTGCCATCAGCCAAAGAAACAAGTTTTGACTCAGTAAGTTTCTTGCAGTCCTTCAGTTGGCCACTAGAGGTCAGTAAATGATGACTCGCCCCACTGTCTATGATCCAGCGTCGACTCGGCCCCTCCTTCACGGTTGCCATAGCAGCTAAGAAGTGAGAACTGTGATCAGCATTTCTGCCTCCTCTCCGGCCTCCGCGAAAGTCTTGGCCTCTCCTCCCATGCGTCTGTCCTTTGCTCCTTGTCTCGTCGCCCTGGGAAACGTCCTTCCCAGTCTGGGGACAGTTCCTCTTTAAGTGTTGAGTTGATCCACATCTGTAACAGCGCCTGGTTGTAGCAAAAGCTTTCACAGTGCCTTCCTGCCTTTCTGCTTCTCCGCTCTTTGCACAACCCCCTTCTCCAGGGTGTCTGCTTCCTTGTCTCTGCCTTTTTACTTCCTCATCCGCCAGTCTTCCAGAGACATACGCAAGCGTCAAATCAGCAGCTGGCATGGATTCCAGAGTCAGGCACAGATTGGAATAGCTTGCATCCAATGTAGACAACAAAATATAAACTTTCACGTCTTCCTGGAAATTTTTGCCCAACAACCTGAGCCTGTTAAACACAGCAAGCACCTGTGCTATATGGTTCTGTATCTTTTGTCCTGGTTTCAACTTTAACTCGAACAGGTTCCTCATGGCATGAATTTTAGTTCCAGCTGTAACTCTTTGGTGTACACGTTGTAGAGCGACCCACACATCGTGCGCATGTTCCAGGCCCTGAACATGAGGGAGTTGATTCCCGTCTATGCTCATAATCAAAGCAGAATAAGCCCTTTGATCCTTGCGCACAGCAGCCTCTCCAGCACCTGGTAAATTCAGTGTGGCTTCCCACAAGCCTTTGCCAGTCAACCAAGCTTTGCAGCGGTGGCTCCATTCCTCATAATTTTGTCCATCTAAGCGGTCAAAAGGAACAGCAAAATGTTCATTTTGTTCGGCCATCTTCCCTGGGGGGTGCAGCCCACTTACTTCCTTTCAGTAGCCTTCCCTCCCAATCTGAAGATGCCTCCAGTCTACTCTTCAGCCAGTGAGTTCAAACTGCTGTTTTCCCCTTTAAGAAACAGAGCAAAAACAGTCTTGTCCAGCTGGCCCCCTCTGCCTCCACAGACTTGGCAGAGCACACTGCATTCCTTAGATAGTCACCATGGCAACGGAGCTCAGTCTCCTTGGGAGCTCCCCTCTGTAAATGAAGCTGCAAACCAGCCCTTTCACAAACGTCCTCTGCTTTCATCTGGCTTTATAGATGCAGACCAGACCATGCAGGACCCCCATTAACCTGGGGTTCAGGCTGCGACCTCCTTTAACTTCTGGGCCAATCCATAACCTGTCCAGAAACTTGGGTTGGTTCTCCAGAACCAGCAATGACGCCTAGCACGTTTCCAGTTGTGCCAGGAACTCCCCCCAGTTTCTAGGCTGTTAGCAGAGTTATTTTTAGATTCACTCATGCAGCAGAAGATGAACTGTGTGTAAGGGAGTTGCAGCAATGAATCACTGGAGCCAGCTTCTTTCTTTCTTATCTTTCTTATCTTTAAGCATTTATTTATATACAGCAGAGAACCCCGGGAGAACGCCAAGGCATGGCTGACTCCCGGCAACACATAACAGAAAATGCCGACACACCCAGAGTAGATAACCCTTATATAGACCCACCCAGATTACAGCACGTGACATAGAAGAGCAGTTTAACCCTGTCAGCTCTGATATAGCTCACAGCCTCAACTTCAGGATCTGTCCTTCTAATGAGCACTCAGGGCTGATTTCCTTCAGAATGGATAGGTTTGATCTTCTTGCAGTCCATGGGACTCTCAAGAGTCTCCTCCAACACCATAATTCAAAAGCATCAATTTTTCGGCGATCAGCCTTCATGATAATACTAGTGACTTAAAATAAGAAACCAAGGAGGAAAGAATGGAAATGAAACCTTATGAGGAACGGTTGAAGGAGCTGGGTATGTTGAGCCTGGGAAAGAGGAGACTGAGAGGAGACATGATGGCCATCTTCAAATATCTCAAGGGCTGCCCCATGGAAGAGGGAACAAGCTTGGTTTCTCCTGCTCTGGAGGGCAGGACTTGAACCAATGGCTTCAAATTACAAGAAATGAGATTCTGACCAAACACCAGGAAGAATTTTCTGCCAGTAAGAGCCATTCGATAGTGGAACCTCTCCTTCGGGAGGTTGTGGAGTCTCCTTCATGGGAGGATTTTAGGCAGAGGTTGGATGGCCACCTGTTAGGGATTCTTTAGCTGAGATTCCTGCATTTCAGGAGGTTGGACTAGATGACCCTTGGGATCCCTTCCAACTCTACAGTTCTAAGATTCTATATCAGTCACAAAAACCAAAGAACCAAGCAAAGCGGATTAGCTGGTCCAGCATCTTCTTTCCCACAAAGGCCACCCAGATGCCTCCTGGAGAAGCTCACTGCCCCCTTCTTGCTTCCTCCTAGTTTCGTACGTTGGATTCTTCCCTGAGGCTTTGATGTGACTGCAACTTAAACTTCTGCAGAATTTTAATCCTAGGCCAAGAAGCCTTGCAAACAAATAGTTGGTTGGCATCTGTCTTGGGAGACAATGGAGGAGTTAAACCGTTGGAAGGTTACAGCTCCTGCTGTGGTTGTAGAGACTGATATGGGAGAGACATGTTTTGTTGCAGCTGGGGCAGAGGAAGGTGTCTGGTTGTGCTGCTGCAGATGGACCATGGTGCTTCTTCTCTCGGTCATCCTTCCTCTGGTCACTGCTGTGGATAGATGACCTGTCTGTCTGTCTCCAGGCACTGGGGTCGTCTGCAAGGGGTTCCCACACGGCAGGGTTGATGTTGCCAGCCTTCATGTCACGTTTGTGGACACCTTGGTAATGCAACCAAATAAGCCTGTCAATATTATGTGAAGCCAAGTTTGCTCCAAAGCAAGCAAACTGCAGGATAGACCAATTCATGGAGGTAGAGAGAGAGTGATGGAGGGCTACTAGCCAAGATGGCTCTTCTCTGCCCTCCACGGTCGGAGGCAGCGATGCTTCTGAATCCCAACTGCTGGAAACCGCAGGAGGGGGGAGTTGCTCTTGGGCTCAGATCCTGCTTGCTGGTTTCCCATAATGGGCATCTGGTTGGCCCCTGTGAGAACAGGATGCTGGACTAGATGGGCCACTGGCCTGATCCAGGAGGCTGTTCTTAGGTTCTTACGACTGGTGTCCCTCGTGGATTCTGTGAATCCTGAAGAGCAGAACTGAGTCATGGAGGAGAAAACCAAATCTTCTTCCCAACCAGTGTGTGGTGGTGGATTGGATACCCTGTTTTCCCCTTTTTAATACGTAGTCATAAAGTAAGCCATGGCAGGGTTTTTTTACCTTTGTGAGAAGTAAGACGTACCCCAAAAGTAAGCCGTGGTGCCGCCATTGTTCCCGGCGCCTCCTCAGCCCCTCCTGCGTGCGCAGGGAGCCAGCGAACCAGTGAGAGGCACGGGGGGGAAACGCGCCTCTTGCGGAGTTCTGCCCCGCCTGCTCAGGGCGCAGGGGGAGGCTGTACCGTACCATACTGACGTAATAAAAATAAGACATCCCCCGAAAATAAGCCCCCGTGTTTTTTTGAGGAAAAAAAATTATAAGACAGTGTCTTAAAAAGGGGGAAAGACGGTACTGAGTTACGGATGCAAATGTTTTCAAACATTCCTGCTGGATTTGTTTGCAGCCTCTGCTGTGCTGGTCAGATGCTCCAAAATATTAATTCTTCCACTTGCCTGGTTTCCCTCTTTCCCTGGCAGGTCTCTTTCTCTCCACTGCACCTGGGCTGAATGTCACTGCCATGTTCTCCTCGGGAGTCGGAGTCGAAGTGAGGAGGGCGGGGAGGATGCTGAGCCTGACTGTTTTGCTGCCCGCAAAGTTCCTGAATCACACCCAGGGGCTCTTTGGGGTCATGAATGGCAACCCCCGGGACGACCTGACCCTCCGCAATGGCACCATCCTAGATGCCAACAGTTGCAGCCCAGAAGAGCTATTTGCATTTGGCACAGACTGTAAGTGAGCGTTCAGCTTCTCCCAAAGAAGGGGGCAGAGAGAGAGGAGCCGGCCTGGACCCTTGGCTGGGAAAAGATCTTAGCAGACCACAAGTTTCACATGAGTCAAAAGCTGATGCTATTCTAGGCTGCATCCATAGAAGTCTGGTGTCCAGATCAAGGGAAGTAATAGTACCACTCTATTCTGCCTTGGTCAGACCTCACCTGCAATACTGTGTCCAGTTCTGGGCACCACAATTTAGGAAGGATGTTGATAAGCTGGAAGGTGTGCAGAGGAAGGTGACTGAGATGACCAAGGGTTTAGAAGCCAAGTCTTATGAGATGTGGTTGAAGGGGCTGGGTATGTTTAGACTGTAAAAGAGGAGACCCAGAGGTGATGCGATAGCTATCTCCAAATATCTCAAGGATTGTCACATGGAGGATTCAGCAAGCTTGTTTTCTCCTGCTCCAGAGTGTAGGACCTCTGACGGTGCCCTCCAGGTGAATGGGGAGGTCTCCCACCCCCTCACCTGGCTGGTACAATGGAGGGACTTAAAATGTGCCCTTTTCGGTGAGTTTCAAAATGTCCCCTTAGAAAGTTTATCTCCGAAGCTTCCCTCTTCCCCTGGCATAGGAAAAGACAATATATCTGGTAAGTTAAAAATAGTTTACTTACAAATTTTTCAAAGGTCGGTTTCACATGCTCTTCAGATGAAGGTATGGAAATTTAATTAAAAATATGAAATAAAATGTGCTTTTCCATATAGTAGTCAGAAAAAAGACTTGCAGGCAGTGAAATGTAGCTTAGTTACAAAGAGGCACAAGTTCCTAAATTACTGGTATTGGAAAACGTGAGTTTCAGACTCCATTCTTGTTTGGAACAAAAGAGGCTGGTTAAAGCCATGCTGCTGAGCTGAAGCAACTCACACCTCCTCACACACTGAAGTTCACTGAAGTAGACAGATGGAACAAAGGCATGGCTACCTATTTCCTCCTAAGGTAAGGGGAAGTGACATGGGCAAAACCTAGCAGGACAGCTTACTCTATGGCATTAACCCCTTCATGCACTAATTAGACCAGGCATCCCCAAACTACGGCCCTTCATATGTTTTGGCCTACAATTCCCATGATCCCTAGCTAACAGGACCAGTGGTCAGGGATGATGGGAATTGTAGTCCAAAATATCTGGAGGGCCGAAGTTTGGGGATGCCTGAATTAGACTTAAACATGCTGGTTAGATGGGGCTGTTGCCCTACAAGAGGTTGGTCTGGTTCAAGGGAACGACAGCGCTCCCCATTCCTCTTTGCAGGGGCCGTCAAGAACGAAACCTCCCTCTTCACCTATGACAGCCAGTTCCTGCTGCAGACCTTCTTCTACGGGCCAAAGCATGACCCCTCTTTCCTGCCCATCTTCCGGGCCCCCGAAGACCCCACTGATCCCCTCACTCAGGAAGTGACCCAACTCTGCCAGTCGGACCCTTTCTGCAGTTTTGACGCTCTGACGACAAGAGACCTCACGGTGGGGAACAGCACCAGGTGGTCCCACCGGATCTACAAGCACCTAGAAGAGAGCCTGCAGCCGGGTGAGCCAAGGGCAAGCTCAGCCGGGGAAGGGGGGGATCCGATGGAGGGTCACCGGGAAAGGAATTGCCCGGTGCCTGAACGGGATGGGGGCTGGGAGCACCAATTCCCCCCTCTTCTTCCTCTGTCTTTCTGCTACTCCTGATTCCCCAGGGGGCCTATTTCACCTCACCGCCCCCTTTGGCCGCTGCCCACCCCTCTTTTCATGCCCCGTTCCTCAGATCTTGCAGATCCAGCTGCTTCCTTGGGGAGAGCTTGAGGAGGGGGCTTTGAATGGTTGGGAGCAAGCAAGTGCACAGGCAGAGAGGAAATTGAAAATCTACTCAATTTTGATCCACAACAGAACTCCAGCGTATAGTTAGCAGAGTAAAAACTTAAACACGTTGCAGGATTCCCCAAAAATAGACCAGAGGCAACTAATGTTTCTTTCATCCAGCAGAGCTTTCCTGCTACTGAAGGCAAATGAGCATCAGGGTCACAACGCCAACACATTCAGGATTGGCCCTGTCCATCAGAAGTCCAGTTGCAGCAGACTTCACTTAAATTTACAATAACTTATACCAAGACTGGGACCCAGGTGGCGCTGTGGGTTAAACCACAGAGCCTAGGGCTTGCTGATCAGAAGGTTGGCAGTTCGAATCCCTGCGACGGGGTGAGCTCCTGTTGTTTGGTCCCAGCTCCTGCCCACCTAGCAGTTCGAAAGCACGTCAAAGTGCAAGTAGATAAATAGGTACCGCTCCAGCGGGAAGGTAAACGGCGTTTCCGTGAGCTGTTCTGGTTCGCCAGAAGCGGCTTAGTCATGCTGGCCACATGACCTGGAAGCTGTACTCCGGCTCCCTCGGCCAATAAAGCGAGATGAGCGCCACAACCCCAGAGTCGGACACGACTGGACCAAATGGTCAGGGATCCCTTTACCTTTTTATACCAAGACTAAATCTTAACACTAAGCGTACTGTGTACAGAACACCACACAGTTGGAAAGAGAGATAGAAAAGAGTGAAACCCAGGCTCCTTCTGGTCTTACTTTTATAGTCAGCATGACCTTGACTGAAAGAGATAACAGGACCAGCTTCTCTGAAGGAATAACCCAAATATCAGGAACCTTCTGCTTGTTTCTTTCACACAGAGAAGCTTCCCATACCCCCTTCAACTAATTACCGGTAGAATAGGAAAGACCTCTACACATCAGATCCATACTTTCTGCACTAAGAAATGCAAACGGACAGCCTCTTTGGGGAGGGGGCTAGCAGGGCTCACGCATCCCCTCCCCCGCTGTTCTACTTTGGAGAAGCACAGCAGGCAGGGAGCCTGGAGGGAGAGACCCCCAGGCAGGAGGATGCTCTGCCAAGCCCACCCTGGCAGGCAGCCGCTCTTCCTGGGTAGCCCCCCCCCAAGGCAGCCCCCCCCCCAGTCCTGCCGTGGGGAGCCTATGAAGTCGAGCAGCGGCAGAGGCTGGGTCTGGCCCTTCTCTCTGCTCTTCCACTGCCCCCCCCCGCAGGCCATTCTCCTCCCAGCGTGGTTCCCCACACTTGCACGGCCCCAAAGACACCACTTTTTTCTCCCCCAGTGGTTTCTTGCGGCTGGCTGGCTCCCCCCTCCAACGGCAAGAAGACTGGAACCAGTTACTTAGCAGGATCCACCGTCCGCTTCGACTGCAGTCCTGGGTTCAACCTTGAGGGATCAGCAGCCAGGACATGCCAGGAGGACGGGCTCTGGTCAGGCGGCGGCACCAAATGCCAGCCAAATGCAGGTAGGCGGTCCCTTCAGCCCCATTCCTATGGGGTGCTTTGCATTCACATGCTGTGGCCCTGCACCAGCAAAAGTCTAAGTCTCTCCCCCACCCACCCCAATCAAACAGGCACTTTTACTTTGCATTTGGGGCGGGAAGGAAGTCTGCTTGCTACAAGTGCTTTAAAAACGCATTAAAATTTTTTTACCAGGGCGGTTTTCTTCTAATGCAGGCATGTCCAAAGTCCTAATCCGGCCCTTCGGTCGGTTTAATCCGGCCCCTGTGGCAGTTTATCTCCTGGGTAAAATCCTAAAAAAAAGCTCAACAACTTCAATCCTAAAAAAAGGTCCTTTGGTCGGCCCTCACGCAAGGCTGCCAGACTGGTGTCAACCAGGGCCAGGGCCTTTTCTGTACTGGCCCCAAGTTGGTGGAACACTCTGTCACAAGAGACCAGGGCCCTGCGGGATTGGACATCTTTCCGCAGGGCCCGCAAGGCAGAGTTGTTCCACCTGGCCTTCGGGTCGGACACTTAAGTTTGATGGTTTCCTCCCTTTGGTTTGGTAATGGGCGCTAAATGAATCGGCATTTTAAACTGGTTTTTAACTTGTATTTTAACTAATTGGTTTTATATTCTATTGTGATTTTTGTTGTTGTTAGCCGCCCTGAGCCCGGTCCTGACTGGGGAGGGCGGGGTATAAATAAAAATTTATTATTATTATTATTATTATTATTATTATTATTATTATTATGTTCACTTCATCAAATCTGGCCCTCTTTGAAAAAAGTTTGGGCACCCCTGTTCTAATGCATCTCACTGGCTTGGGGAGGGAGAACTGCAGGCGGCTGTGGCACTTGCTGGGACCCTCCAACCAGGCCTACAGAACTAAATTGTAGAACTTCAGAGCTGGAAGGGGCCTCCCAAAGGTCATCCAATCCAGCCGCATGCAATGCAATGCAGGAATTGCAGCTGAAGAATCCCTGGCAGGGCCCCCCCCACAACCTCTGCGGAAAAACCTCCAGGGAATGAGAGCCTGCCCCTTTCCGAGGGAGTCTGGCCCCCTGTCAAACGGCTGCCTTGTCCCTTCTTCCCAAAGCAGTCACAGGCAGGAGGGGGAGGGGGAGAGAGGCCAGGCGGAGGAAGCCAAGTCTCCTCCTGCTCCAGCGCAGCATCTTTGCTTCCTCCTTAGCTCAAAAGCGGCTCAAAGGCTCATGCAGGGAGGTGGCGGCTGCCCTCTGGAGGCCATGGGGATGAATGGCTCCCGGCAGAAGCCTCTTGGCAGCTTTGTGGACTGACCTCCCTCCCTCTCCAACCACCATCCCCTGCACAATTATGCAGGTGCTATAATTTCCGAAGAAAAGGTCCGCTTAGGGAGCCCAAGCCAGGCTTCGGTCGAGGAGGCAGCCAGTCCCATTAAGGCTGTGTCAATGGCTCTTTCCAGTTAAATGCTACCCCTGATCTGAGATGCAGCGAGACACGGCTTTGTGTGTGTTGTTGGCCTTGAACCCCCACCAGACCCAGCCAGCCTGTCCAATGGTCAGAGGCCACATACACGCCCAATGTGTTGGGCCTGGGCAGAAATCATAGAATCATAGAATCCTAGAGTTGGAAGAGACCACAAGGGCCATCCAGTCCAACCCCCTGCCAAGCAGGAAACACCATCCAAGCATTCTTGACAGATGGCTGTCAAGCCTCTGCTTAAAGACCTCCAAAGAAGGAGACTCCACCACATTCCTTGGCAGCAAATCCCACTGTCGAACAGCTCTTACTGTCAGGAAGTTCTTCCTAATGTTTAGGTGGAATCTTCTTTCTTGTAGTTTGAATCCATTGCTCCGTGTCCGCTTCTCAGGAGCAGCAGAAAACAACCTTTCTCCCTCCTCTATATGACATCCTTTTATACATTTGAACATGGCTATCATATCACCCCTTAACATGGCTATCATATCACCCCTTAAAATGTCCATGCACCGGGCGTGTCTCTCATGGGGACAACCCCAGTGCATTTTGGGTAGTGTGGCCAAGTGCCATTTTCTAATCTAGTGCAAAGAAGCCTGACCCCCATCCCCAAAGGCTTGCTTGTGGCAGTGCATTAGCGTGAGCAGGGACCCTAGAAATGAGGTTTACTGGGTGGAAACCTCCTTTCAGACAGAGAGCCTTCTCAGTAGTGGCGCCCTCCCTGTGGAACACCCTTCCATCAGATGTCAAGGAAATAGGCAGCTATCCTATTTTTAAGAGACAGCTGAAGGCAGCCCTGTTTAGGGAAGTTTTTAATATCTTATGCTGTATTGTTTTAACATTCGATTGGGAGCCGCCCAGAGTGGCTGGGGAAACTCAGCCAGATGGGCGGGCTACAAATAATAAATTATTATTATTATTATTATCTTCTGTTTATAAAGAAGAGCATGGTGTTTATTTTGCACCCGGCCCCCACCGGCCCCTGTGCTCTCCTCAAGGGCAGTCCCTGCCTCTCCCTTTGACCCTGTGCTCCACAAAGGGGGGGGGGCTGTGGTTTAAAAGGTGGCAAGGACCCAGGGAGTCTCCCCTGAAGAGCTCTTCAGGCCCCCTGCCACCCCCAGCCCCCACATGCAATAAGCAACCACAGCAAGGTGGCCTTTGGGGCTTGGTTGCCTCATGTACACATGCAGAGAGGGCAATCTCGCCTGACATTGCAACCCTGACTTTGTCTTCCCCACTTCTGCAGGGAGCAGGACACTTCCCTGGGGGTCCACGATTGGCATCCTGGGCTTCCTGAGCTTGGCAGCCACCCACCGGATCATCTAGCCTCCTTGGAGCACAGAAGACCCGGAAAGGCGGCCACAAAGCTGCGTTTCTGGCCTTTGGCTCGTGATGGAATAAACCTGCAGATTGTTGTTGTTGTTGTTTGTCAAAAAATATCTCCATGAGCCATCGGACTCCAGGGATGGGAACATCACAGAGGCAGGGGCGTAGCAAGGGGGCGGGCCGCCCCGGGTGCCACCCTGGGGGGAGGGTGACAATTTGGGCGCTTATATATATATATATAGGCTATTTTCGGCAATGCCGGGGTGGAGCCGCAGGGGCGGCCAGCGAGGAGCGGTGTCACCCCCCCTTGCTGGCCGCCCCTGCGGCTCCGCCCCCGCAGCACCGAAAATAGCCCCCCCTTCCAGCGGCTTTTCCCGCCGCTGGATTGCAGAGCCGGGGAATGGAAAGGGGTGACACCCCTCCTCGCTGGCCCGCCCCTCTCCCTGCCCTGACTTGCGCTCCGCCCACGGAGCTCCGGTGGCGGCTTCGGGGTCTCTGCGGGCTGCAGAGACTCCCAAAGCCGCTGCCCGTCCGGCACCCGGGGGCACCCCTTGGTGTGGCAGCTGCTCGTGCCGGCGCACCAAGGGGGTGACGGGCAGCGGCTTCGGGAGTCTCCCGAAGCTGGTGCCCGCCTTCCCCGGGGGCGGGGCATCGCGCTGTGCACGTGCGTCATGACGCACGCACACGCCGCGACGCCCCGCCCCCGGGGGTGCCTCTTGGCTTCCCGCCCCGGGTAGCCAAGGGGCTAGGAACGCCCCTGCACAGAGTGGCCGGTGGGTGGCCACCTCTGTCTCCCAGGACTCTTCCTCTCTGACCTCATGGCCACTTCTACACCAAGGGAGCAAAATGGGTGGAGGGCGGCACTGGGGTTCCCTGGCGAACAGGGTGCCCTTCTTTCAGGCTTGAACCATCACCCAGTGGTGGTTTCATAGAAATGGGGACCCAGCGAGGAAGGAGAGTCGGTGCTGGGGCCTCCGGCCATCTGTGCATTTTCAGACCTCTAGTACTGGCTGGTTTTTCTTCAGGCACCTGGTTCCTGGGCGATGTCCTGGTCTGCTCTGCCATTTCCCCTCTTCCTGCCCTGCCTCTTGGGGTCTCCAGGCCCTCCACCTGGTGACCGGACTCTTGTCCAGAGATGCTCATGCCACACGATAAATGCTGTTTGCCTTCAGGGCTTTTGGTGGTTCTGTTATACCCACAGGCTCTCTGCTGGGCTTTTAGAGCTCCTGTGCTTGCAGACTAAAGACTTGCTGGAAAGGGATGCAGTTCACTCTCTGGGCAGGAACATTGCGAGAGAGAAAGCAACAGCCCAAGAAGCTTTTGCATTTACAGTCAAACCTCGGATCCCGAACGCCTCCGTTTTGGAACGTTTCGGCTTGAGAACGCTGAAAACCCAGAAGTAAATGCTCCGGTTTCCGAACGTTTTTTGGAAGCCAAATGTCTGACACGGATTCCGCTGAGTGCAGGAAGCTCCTGCAACCAATCAGAAGCCGCGATTTGGTTGTCGAACATTTCGGAAGCCGAATGGGCTTGTGCAACGGATGACGTTCTACAACCAAGGTTTGACTGTACTTGCTTTTGGCCGCCAAGACAGCCTCACCTGGATCTTGCCGTAGGAGTTCAGAGTGAAAAAGGAGGTGCTCTTGGCTCAAGGCTGAAATAACCGTCCTATAATGTAGCAGCACACTTCGGGGTTCATAGGCCTGTCTTGCAAGGAAATGGGCAGCCATGCAAGCGGCCTTGGAGCAAGCAAAGGGCCCAAAAGACAAGCAGTGCCCAGGCAGAGAGGGAAGCCCAGATCCTCTTCAAAAACACAGAATCGGAGGGCTGGAAGGGATCCCCCAAGGGCCATCTAGTCCAGCCCCCTGCAATGCAGGAATCCCAGCTAAGATCCAAACAACGCATTGGTTTCAGGTCCTTCACAACCAAAACGTCTTTTTTAAAAAGCTGTTTTGCGATGACAGCAATTCTTTTAAAATGTGGCATTTAATGTTTTCTTCCTACCTTGAAGTAATTTCAAGGGAGCCACTCCTCAAACCACCTGGCAGGTGTGCGAATCCAAAGGTGATTAACGGCGTACATGGCAAGCCGGGCAGGGAGGGGCCTCTGACCCCTTGAGGCCAGGGGACAATGGGGGACCCTCCCTCTTTTGGACTCTTGTGGGCAGCATTGGTGCTCACAGCCTGACGGGTCTTTGCTCTGAAGAGGGGGGGGGTTCTTCTTCCCCACCCTCAGTGCAAAGCCATTTGCAGTCCTAAAGGCCTGAGCACCTCTGAGCGTTTGAGCAGGGTCAGGCCGCACGGCTAGAACGAAGAGTGGGATTTTTAATATCCTCTGGCCTCAGACCCTGGAAGGTGATTCAGCCAGAAGCACCACAGAGGAGACTGGCCATGCCTCATGTGACAGAAGCATTGTGGAGCCACAGGACTGAGCGCGACGCATGGCTGAGCACGAAGGGCCAGTTGATGTCCCACAATAGATCATGGCACAAAGGTGGGATGGGAGGGGGACAGACGCCTAGCGGTCTTGGCAGAAGGGAAAGTGTCTTAAAGTGCAAGATCAATAAAGCATTGGCATCTGACTGTCTCGCCAGAGTGGTGCATGCTCTGGTTATCTCCCGCTTGGACTACTGCAATGCGCTCTACGTGGGGCTACCTTTGAAGGTGACCCGGAAACTGCAATTAATCCAGAATGCGGCAGCTAGACTGGTGACTGGGAGCGGCCGCCGAGACCACATAACACCGGTCTTGAAAGACCTACACTGGCTCCCAGTACGTTTCCGAGCACAATTCAGAGTGTTGGTGCTGACCTTTAAAGCCCTAAATGGCTTCGGTCCTGTATACCTGAAGGAGCGTCTCCACCCCCATCGTTCAGCCTGGACACTGAGGTCCAGCGCCGAGGGCCTTCTGGCGGTTCCCTCACTGCGAGAAGTTACAGGGAACCAGGCAGAGGGCCTTCTCGGTGGTGGCGCCCGCCCTGTGGAATGCCCTCCCACCAGAGGTCAAAGAGATAAACAACTACCAGACCTTTAGAAGACATCTGAAGGCAGCCCTGTTTAGGGAGGCTTTTAATGTTTAATAGATTGTTGTATTTTAATGTTCTGTTGAAAGCCGCCCAGAGTGGCTGGGGAAACCCAGCCAGATGGGCGGGGTATAAATAATAAATTATTATTATATTATTATTATCACTCCATTGTATCTCACAGAATCCTAGAACTGTGGAGTTGGAAGGGACCCCAAGGGTCATCCAGTCCAACCCCCTGCAACGCAGGATACTTGTGCCTGTTTTGTTCCCTCTTGTCCCCTAAGCAGAGAATTCTGCACTTGCCTCCGTTCCATTTCCACCCGACTTGATGAACCAAAATGGTTCTGCAAAGGCTGCCATTCTCTCTCTAAGACCCAGGCGCTCAAACCCACAAATCGTGCACAGTGGATACAAATGAACAAAATCTTTTATTATTTAAAAGCTTCTCTACGAATCACTCAGCACCGAACGACAAAGACACGGCAGCCATGGAGGAAGAGGAGGGTAGATGAGGGGGGGGAGTTTGGGTCTCACTCTCCACCCCACCCAACGATGGGTGACCAGGTGGACCTGGGTGCAAGGGAGGGTTTGTGGGTGCCCCAAAGGAGGACGTGTGAAAACAAGACGCTGGAAGGGGAGAACAACAGAGCCGTGGTGAAAATAGGGAAAAAACACAAACCTGCCCCCCAGAAACAGCATCTGCCTTGTCATCTGGCTGCCCCTCTGAAGTGGGGCTGGCACTAGAAAGCAAGAGCTCCCTGGGGGGCCAGGCATGCAGCAGCACTCAGGCCCCTCTGCCTTTGCCCGCCCCCACTCCACAGGACAGCACCCCTTTTGTCTGTTCTGCAGGGAACGAGCCACTGCTCCCCCCTCCGCCTGGGGATTTGCTGTGTGCTCCTTGTAGAATTTGAAGGGACCCCAAGAGTCATCTAGCCCAACCCCGGGCGATGCAGGCACCACAACCAAAGCATCTTCGACAGACTGCGCCCAACGTCTGTTTCAAGACCCCCAAGGAAGGAGAGCCCATCGTGGCCAGACTGAGGGGTCCCAGGGCATTTGGATGCTGGGCTCAGCACATGGGGGGTGAGGGTGGTCCCGGCAGGTTTGCTTGGAGCAGGTACATCCTGGCAAAAGGGCAGGACCAGACCCAAGCCAGGACTGGCACCAGCCGAGACTCCCGGGGGGAGCTCAGAAGGGCCCCTTGCCAGCCTGAGCCAAGCACAACACACCCACCTTGGCAGACCCCCAGGAGCGGCTGGGCTCAAGCCCAAAATAAAATGCCCCCAGCCTAGACAGACTGAAAACTTGAGAAGCCCACAGAGCGATGAAATCTACAGGCTGGGCCGTTGCATTTGGGGGATGCCAAGATAGAGGGGCAGCTGCTGCAGACAAGAGCCAGGTGTGGTCTCCGTCTGAAAGTGGCATTGCCACCCAGGGCAGGCAGCATGGAAGGAGGGGGGTGGTGAGCAGGGCTGCTGCGGTGGCAGGAGAAGAATAATCCTTGCATGGTCGGGGGGGGGGTTGGCCCTGGCAGCCCCCTGCCAAAGTCCCCCAGAAGTTTGGCACCAGGCTGCAAATGCAGTGCAGAGGGGCAGCCCAAAGCGGAACCCGGGATTTGGCAGCTGGCCTCTTATCACTGAATCACAGGGTTGGAAGGGACCCCAAGCGGGCATCTAGTCCAACCCCGGAAGGCAGGAATCACAGCTAATGGATTCCTGACAGATGGCCGTCTGACCTCTGTTTAAAGACCTCTGAGGGAGGAGAGTCCACCACCTTTTGCTAAGTCTCTCTCTGTCCCTTTTGGCTTTGCTTAAATCCGCCAGGCTAGCGAAGAGCATGAGAACATAAGGAGAGCCTGCAGGATCAGGCCCATGGCCTCTAGCCCAGCATCCTGCTCTCATGAGAAGGGGAGCCTTTTGCCACCGCAGGGGTCCTCCTCACACTCCCTAAGGGGTCCCACGGACAGCAGGAAGAGGCACAGAGCAAGACCCTCTCCAGCGGCTCCCTTGGACATGGGTCTGAGCCTGGCAGGGAGCAGACAGGAACGCAGGCAGCCTGTGGGGCTGGCCAGGGGGCGGGTCTCCATCTCCATCTCAGCAGGGGGTGGGGCTGTGTTGGGAACTGGCATTGCCCGCCACACCCCACACTCCTGCAGAGATAGATAGGAAAGTCAGGGCGGTGGGACTCGGCTTGTCGGCAGAGGGGGGCCCTGCGGCCTCTTTGGACTTTGGCCTTGCCAGAGGAAGAGGGCAGGGAACGCGGGTGGCACAGCTGGCAGCCTGGAGACAAGGAGGCAGATTTGCAGGGGGCTCCACTCCATAGCCCCCAGACCCAGGTCTCTCTGCAGCCTCCATCTGTCCAGAGATCCGGTGAAGGGGGAGGAATTTGCTGCTCATGTGGCCACAAATGGCCTTGCAAAGGGTCTTGAAGCCAGAACGCCTGGAGGGCACCATGACAGAGAGAGAGAGAGAGAGAACGAATGGAAGGAAGGAAGGAAGGAAGGAAGGAAGGAGGCAGGCATAGGCACCAACTCCTAGGGGCCAAGGTCCCTTCAGGGCCCCAATAAAATATTTGAGGGGGCCAGGGCCCTCCAAGGTTAATGGGCATTGCCCTTCAAATAGTGTGCATGTGCCACGACGTGATCAATTATGTGAGGTGGGGCTTAGTTGGGCCCCCCAATATTTTATCCGTTGGCACTCCTGGAGGGACGGAGGGAGTGGGAAGAGAGAGACAGAGAGAGATTTGGGAGCATCTGGCCAATCCATTGGGCTCCTCCTCCCCTTCCAAGTCTAAGTCCAGGAGGGGCCCTGTGTGATTGGGGAGGGGGTGTCCTTCATTCTCCAGCATCCGATGAGCGGCATGAGCGACGTGAGGGGAGACCTCGCCCCCTTCCGGCCTGGGAGGGTCTCAGCAGCCGCAGGAGCAGGAGGAGGAGAAGGGCGGTGGGGCAAAACACACTGGGAAGCTGGCCAGAGATTGGTGGCGCTGGTGGTGGCACAAGCCAGACCTCCCTCCTTGGCCAGTCGTGAAGGAGGCCCACCCTCTGTGGGATGGGGGGTGACATGGGACACGGGTCAGTCCGCTGACTCAGGGGCCGGCCAGCCAGGCCGGGGACCCCCGCTTAGGTGTTACGCACCCCCAGAGACTGCTCCAACTCCTGACGACGCTGCTGGATCTGAAAGGGCAAAAGGAGAGAGTTGGGGGGGCGATGGAAGGGAGCACCACCCTGCCAGCTCAGCCCAGCTTGCCTCCGGCTTGGTCCTCTTACCTTGCAGTAGAAGTACCTGCTCACGGCCTCCTGGGACCACGGCTCCTGGTAGAACTCTGCCCTCCGCTCCTCCTCGGGATTCCCCACCACGTCGGTCATCACCTGCCATGCAGAGGGGACAGCGTGGCGTCAGGGCAGCCCCACCAGCTCTGGGGCAGCGTGTACTGGAAGCCCCCCACAGAATGACTTGGAGAAGTCCATCACGGGGCGTTTGGGTTGGTCCCAACAAAGGCATTGCCTGACTAGGACCAACATGAGAGGCGTGGCATGGAGAGAACAGCAAGCAAGGGAACTTGCGGACATCCAGCGAAGCCGGTTGTTGGGAGGTTCAGGGCGGGGGGAAAGAAGTCCTCCTTCATGCAGCGCAAACTGTGGAACTCCCTCCCACTGGATGCAATGGTGTCCATGAACTTGGATGGCTTTTAAAGAGGTCTGGAGGGAGCTAATGATGGCTCCTGGCCACACTGGCTACGCTCGGCCGCCAAACCTTTTAGACTCCGCTCTCGGCCACCATTTCACTGGCTAGTGAGCCACAAGCTCCAATCCATCCTTCTGAACTGGGAGCAAGGCCCCTGTGGAATCCTTCTGCCGTGACTTTGAGGTATTTTAACATGTAAAAACAGCCACAGCCACGGTCTTCTCACCCTCCCAATAAGACCCCATTTCAGAAGCCCCATCTGCCCCAGGCCCTTGTGCATTTAGGACCCCCCCCCAAACACAATAGACCCACCTTGAGGTCCCTGCTCTGGGATCGGAGGAGATCTTGGATGTACCCTTTGGGGTCTCTGGAGAAGCTGAGCATAAAATCCCTCTGGATCTTCAGCTGGTTGATGGATTCGATTGTCTCGTGAATCTGAGCAGGGAAGGAAAACAGAGATTTGCACCCAGTCCCCAAAGGGAGTCCTTCATTCACACCAGACTGCAGACACACGGCTGTAAAGCCAAGCTGTGATTTATCTGTGATGCCAGGGGGTCAGGCTGGATGACCTCTGGGGTACCTTCCACATCTACAATTCTACAATGCCCCCAGGGGTACTGATCCCCTCAGCTGTAGCTGGCCATAGTTCCTCCAAATGGAAAGCCCCTGAGCCTCCTAACTGAGTGCCCCCCACCACGGGCCACATCCCGGGAGCCCCTCCCCAGCACCCCAGGCCCCCAGTCCAGATGCCTCTTCTCCCCACACCCCCGCCCCGACCCCTAAGCACCTTGTTGTCCAGGGCTGTGATCTCCTGCTGGTTTGCGGTCGAGAGGAGGAAGCTGCTCATCTGCCCCTTCAAGGGGTCCTCCACTTCCACGTCAATGTCGTAGCAGGCGGTCTTCTTCTGGTCATTGGGGTCCACACTAGGAGGGGAGCCGGGGGGGGGGGGGTTCAGGGCTCTGGCCAAGGTGAGGTGATGCTCCCAGAAGGAGGCACCTTGTAGCCTGGTACGCAGGATGAGACCCTACCTGCCTGCAGACTGTCTCACTCTGGTTATCTCCCGCTTGGCCTACTGCAATGCGCTCTACGTGGGGCTACCTTTGAAGGTGACCCAGAAACTGCAACTAATCCAGAATGCGGCAGCCAGACTGGGGATTGGGAGCGGCCGCCGAGACCACATAACACTGGTCCTGAAAGACCTACATTGGCCCCCAGTATGTTTCCGGGCACAATTCAAAGTGTTGGTGCTGACCTTGAAAGCCCTAAACTGCCTCAAAGGTCCAGTGTACCTGAAGGAGCGTCTCCACCCCCATCTTTCTGCCCGGATACTGAGGTCCAGCTCCGAGGGCCTTCTGGCGGTTCCCTTATTGCGAGAAGCGAGGTTACAGGGAACCAGGCAGAGGGCCTTCTCGGTGGTGGTGCCTGCCCTGTGGAACGCCCTCCCATCAGATGTCAAGGAAATAAACAACTATCTGACTTTTAGAAGACATCTGAAGGCAGCCCTGTTTAGGGAGGTTTTTAATGTTTGACGCTTTATTGTGTTTTTAATATTCTGTTGGGAGCTGCCCAGAGTGGCTGGGGAGGCCTGTCCAGATAGGTGATGTATAAGTAATAAATAATAATAATAATAAAACAACTATTATTATTATTATTATTATTATTATTATTATCACCTACTTTTCTGACTGGTGCAGAATGGTCTACCCTCACTGGCAGAGGTTTGGGGCCCCTCCCAGCCCCCCAGCCCCAGAGACCTTCTGCTTGTAGCTCCTTGTGGCTTTGGGGTCACAACCCTGCCGCTACTTCTCAGTGAGCACAAAAAGAGACTCCGGCCAGGATGGTCATTGGGAGATGGCCTTCATCTGGCCCTCAGCGCCCTCTCCCTGGACCCCACATGCTCACCCCCCTGCCTGCTGAACTGATCTAGACCTCTTGTGGGGCAGGCTCTCCATGAGCCTCAGATCTCCTCCTTGCAGAGTCGGGACCCTTCCTCCACATTGTGCTCGCTGAGAAGGCCCACAAGGTGGCACAACGGAATCTCAGTCCTGCCCACGGCCCCTGAAGGAGTTAATGCACCCCGGGAGGAGGGGGGCAGGGTTTCCCCCCACCCCACCCCACCCCAGCAGCCCAGAAGGCCAGGGGACAAGAAGCCACCAACTGCCGTCCCACCAGGATTGCAGGGGGTTGGACTAGATGACCCTTGGGACCCTTTCCAAGTGTACACTTCTCCCTGCTGACCTGATGATGTGGTTGATGACAATGGGATCTGGCGGCAGCAACAAGTTCGTCAGCCTCTGGGGGATTTCGGAAAACTTTAGCCGCGGGCAGTCAAAGATCTGAAACCATAAAGGGGGTGGAGCGGCTGGGTGTCAGGAGGTGGGTGGCCCTCAAAGCCAATGCCCCAGATGCTGCAGTGCCCCCCACCCACCCCCGATCCAAGGTGAAGGAGCTCCTCCTGCAAGGGAGCCCTTCAGGGCTCAGAAGAGAAAGGGGCAGAGAACAGAACAGGGGGCACCCTATGGGAGATGGTGGCCTCATGGAGCCCAGCCAAGGTTGGAGGCCTGGGAAGGGGCTCCAGTTCATGTCCAATGCCCCCCCACCCCCCACAAGAGCTGTTTGACCATGGGGCGGACTCCCTCGGAAGGAGGTGGGCTCTCCTTCGTTGGAAGCTTTTAAGCAGAGGTTGGCTGGCCATCTGGCATGGATGCTTCAGCTGAGATCCCTGCATTGCAGGGGGTGGACTAGAGGACCTTTGGGGGTCCCTTCCAAGTCTACCATTCTATAATTCACGTGCTCCAAGTCTGGCACTCCCTGGCTAGGGCCGGGTCAGATAGCGTCCCAAACCAGCTTGAAGTCCATATTGTGACATCGGTTTCATAGTTTTCAACCTGGCTTTATATTGCAAATCATGATGCGTTATGCAAAAAGCACAATTTGGGGGAAACCGTGAAGCCAGCTAAGGCCTCTGCACAGCTTCATCCTTATTTCAGACATTGTGATATATTAGTACAACTAGTAAATTAAGCCCGTTGAGAAAACGGGCGCTAGAAGAGATTTATGTGAAGTTTTTTAGAAGTATTGGAAGGAGAGTTGTAGTTGTGGAGGAAGTATTGGCGTGTAGATGGGTTTGTTATTGTATTTTATGTTTTAATGTTGATGTAGTGAAGGAGAAGCAGGAGTGTTTGTTAAGTTGTGTAGTGTTGGGGTTGTGACGCATGAAGCAGCAGGAGCGAAGGTGTAGTAAAGGATGTTGATATGAGAAGTTGGCGAGCAATGGTTGATTTACGGTGTTGGTTTTTTTTTACAGAATTTCTTTATAGATAACATTTCTTGTGTAGATTGTGTCAGAGTTTTGAAGCAGTTTGCCTTGTTGTGGGCCTTCCAGGATCTTAATTATGACATCATTAAAACTCCTGACTCTTGATAAGGCAACATATAACTGTCCATGGCTGAAGACTGGTTGTGGCAAGTAGATTCCAACCTTTTCTAAGGTTTGTCCTTGAGATTTGTTAATTGTCATGGCAAATGCTAACATTATTGGGAATTGTCTTCTCCGTAATATAAATGGTAAATCAGTTGTTGACGGAGCCAAGTCAACACGGGGAATGAAGACGATGTTTCCTGCTGCTGATCCTGTTATTACTTCAGCAATGATGAGGTTGTTTTTAAGTTCTTTGACGATAAGACGTGTGCCATTGCATAAACCTTTTTTGGTGTTGAGGTTTCTAAGAAGCATAATGATAGCGCCCACTTTAAGGTTCAGTTTATGTTTGGGCATACCTGTTGGTGTTAATTCATTGAGGAACTCAATGGGATAGTTTTGAATGTCTTCATCAGTTGCGTCATCAATAGAATTGGTGCTGAGGTATGTAATTGTGTCTCCTTCTAAAATTTGAAGCACCTCTTCATTGATGGTGTGAACATCACAGTTTTTGGGAGAAAGAATAGTTTTTAGGGCAAAGTCATGGACATGTGTTAGAGGAATGTGTTCTCCAAAGAACTCTTTAACAATATCTCCTGTGCATAAAATCTTGGAAGGAATTTCAATAATATCTTGTGGTAACCCGTCAATGTGTATCACCATTGCCAAGTTTGAGTAGCCAAGTGCTGAATTCAATATCAATTGATCGTATATTACTTGTAAGTGGAAGAACTTGGAAGTGGCTCCATAGTGGATTATTTTTAATGCAGGTTTCGACAATTTTGGTTTGGTCTCCGTGAGGCACAACGGGAAGTGTTTGTCTGAAATCTCCTCCCAGTAAGAAATTTTTCCCTCCAAAGGGTCGTTTGTTGTCCATTAGTTCTTGTAGGAGTCTATTAACTACTGAAAGAGCTACAGAGGGGGTCATGGTACATTCATCCCAAATTATTAATTTTGCTTTTCGTAAACGTTCTGCATCAGAAGAATTGAGTTTTACATTAGATGTTGTATTTTCAACTATAGGCACAGGTAACTTGAATTGGGAGTGGTATGTTCTTCCCCCTGGCAGAAGATTGGCTGCTATGCCTGTGGATGCTACAGGTAGTGCAATATGTCCTTGTCCACGAACTGTGCTAAGCAGGGTTTTGTAAAGATATGTTTTCCCGCTGCCTCCTGGGCCATCTATGAAGAAGCAGTGGTTGTGAAGGTTGTCATTTTCAGTTGCTTCCAAGATTGCGTGGAAAGCTGCTGTTTGTTCTTTGTTTAATGTGCTTGTCATTTTTGCAGCGTTATGGGTTTCAAGAAGTTGGTCGTAGTGATCTGAATGTGAGTATGAATGTGTTTGTGTAGCTGGTAATCCAAAGTCTTCACATTTTTTTCCATGCAGTATAAGAATGTTTGAAATGTCTTGCAGTGCGATAGAACGGCATATTGTACATTCATGGTTGTGATGTATATGTTTTTGAGCAATATCCTCTGTGAGGTATTGTTCATATTTTTCAAAAAGAGTTTTCATATTTTGTAGGGATGCAAAGACACAAATGTAGGCAAACAACTCTCTGAGTTGTTTTGGCATGCTGAATTGGATAGCATCTTCCAAAGTGTTCTCCCACACTTGTTCATCAGTGATGAGGCCTAATTGTTGTGCAGCAGCTTTGAAAGTGGGGTAGAGTTTGCCATTGACCGTTCTCAGATGTTCAAATGACAGGGCACCCGGAACATGTAGCAGTAGGAGACGCATGCAGTAGCGTTCTGGATCTGAGGATAAATTGACGGAATACATTCGTGCTATGATTTTTTCTGCACCCCGCTGTCGTAATTTCCATTTACAGGTTTTAGAGTCAAATACATAATGTATGGGAATGTATGAATATAAGAATTGTCTGGATTGCTCTTCGTCTTGATTTAAGTGAAACCAAGCTGTCAATTGAGTATGTCTTGATGAAGCTCTTTCAGTTGCTGTATGTATGTCCTTTGGATTGAAAAATACAGATTGCTCATCAGGGAGATGCACTGGTAACCTATGTATGGAATGTGATTGGTAATGCATTTCAAATCCATTTAAGCGCCATGCTGCTTCAGGAGCACTGACATATCTTGAATCCATGAAGGTCTGAATTTCATCGTGATTTAAAGTGCCTTGTTCTTGAATGACAACATTTGCACAATCATGGCCTTTGTAGACATATTTGAAGAGGTATTTTACACTTTTGATGGACGCACAGACTTCAACATTAATGTGGCAATTGTACTTGAGGGCGAGATGTGGGTTGTATGGTACAACCCATTGGTTATCTATTTTCCTGCCTTTCACAATGGATGTTTCAGTAGTGTTTCTTCTTCTATATTTAGGATAACCATTTGTATTAGCTGATGTTTTTTCCTGGTATGGTTTAGGAAATTCTTTACTGCATTTGTCATTTGACATACACGGTGAATTAGGATTGAGTGCTCCGCATGGTCCATGAATCATATGTTTAGTTACAATGGCATGTAAGCGAGGAGTGTTGTGTATATTAGGAATTTCAGCACAAACAACTTGATCTATAAGTTCTTCAGTTTTTGGTTTGCAGTCCTCTTTAAGAATCAGGAGTATGTGTGCATGTGGTAAACCCCTTTTTTGGAATTCGATGACGTAAACAATTGCTTTTGGTACTCCAAAGAGATGATTGTTACAGATATCATGAATTAAAGCTTTGAGTTTTAGATGGAATACTCTTGCGACTAAATCAGGTCGAGCATCAGCAGTTTGTCCATGTTGCAGGTTTTGCACAATCTCATCCCATTTGGGCTTGCATGTCATTGTAATGAAGAGATCAGGCTTGCCATATTTTCTAACAATTGCCATTGCGTCTTGATAATTTTGAAGCATGTTTCTGGGGCTACCTGCAAATGAGGAAGGTAATATATATGTTTTACCAGGAAGTAGGCCTTTCTGATTGGATTCATTAAGTACCGTATATACTCGAGTATAAGCCGACCCGAATATAAGCCGAGGCACCCAATTTTACCACAAAAAACCTGGGAAAGCTTCATAGGAGCCACTGCCTGCCTCACTCGAGTATAAGCCGAGGGCGGCTTTTTCAGCACAAAAAATGTGCTGAAAAACTAGGCTTATACTCGAGTATATAGGGTAAGTGGTCCATCAATCCTGAATATTTTTCAACTCTCAATTTGGTCTGATTTTGTCGTACGTAGTTAAGCCTGTTGGATTCAGTTTTCACATATGCATCAACTATATACTGTTGTGTAAGGCGTCCAGCATTTAAGAAGGGGTTGAAGTCTTCTCGGATGGAAAGGCGATACCCGTAATACTGCATTTGTGTGACTCGCATTCTAGGGTTTTGTGATTGATTTTTTAATTTTATTAAGGCTTGAGGTCTGTGTTGTAAAGGTATATCAATTCCCCAGCTTTGATCACCATAAGGGAAGAGTAACGGATAAACCATGGGTTCCAGATTGGGGTCAAGGACCGAAATTCTTTGTGTTTTTCTTGGATTTAAATCATCTGCACTTGGTTTGCAGTGTATCAGAAGATCTCTTTCTAGTGGAGGTTCCCCATCATCATTTTGAAAAATGAAAGCAACCTCATTATGTTTTGGTGCATTGTAGCGTCTCTTATCATTTTTACGATCTTGTACTATTGTCATGGACACTTCTTTAATGACGTTTCCAGTTTGTGCAGCATCGTGTTCAAATTCTTTTTCTACTTCGTGCAGCATTTTGCAGGCTTCTGCAAATGGATTTGTTTCAGCAGTGAGTGTGCTTAGTATTTTGATAAGGTCTGGATGTATTCCATTATTTGCGGAAATGTGCATTCTTCCCTCTGCTGCTTCCGAAGGATCTAAAATATATAATTGAGCAAACTGCCTGTTTTGTCCCTGTTCTGGGTGAAGTGTGCCTGTTCTGTGGCAAATGGATCCGTGTATGCGGAAGCAATAGGGGCCATTTCCAGGTGGTGGAGCAATGTTTGCTCCCATGGAGGCAAATGCTAGTGCACTATTTATGGATCTTACATTTGTGGAAAAGTTTTTGCTGTAGAAATGTTGGCCAGTCATGAGCTGCTGAATTAATGGGTTGGTTTTAATTGAGGGAAGATTGACTTTTCCTTTTGAGCAGCATTGTGTAAATTTCTTATCTGAAGGTCTTTCAGCTTCAAAATGTTTTGCAGTACAAAATTGGCATATGTGATCTAAATGTCCACACGTGTGTGTTTTAATTATGTCCTCATTAAAGTTATCCATTTCATTCATAACTGTCATTGTTAGTTGTTGCGTCTCTATTTTTTTTCTTTGTCGTAAATCTCTTTTTCTCTGTGTTTCATAATTTTTTCGTACTTTGCGTTCATCATTAGTAAGATGTGTTAACCTTTCTCTTTGTAGTGTGGCATGTCTTTGATATTTTAATTGTTTTTCGTCTGGAGTTATATTTGGTCTCATTGCTATTTGTCTGTCAGCATTTTGCTGTTGTTTTAGAAATATTTTTGTAGCAATTCTGTTTTTCTCAATAGAAAGTATTGTTTTTTGTCTGTGAGTGAGTGTCTTTGCATCTTCATGTAAATTTATGTTCATGTTTTGCTTTTCATGTACAGTTTGTTGAAGTTGTTGAGTCGAAGTAATTGTTTGGGATCTTTTTCTTTCCCTGTCTTTCTTTTGACCTTTGAGTTTATCTTCCAGAGATGTATTTAATCATTTTTGTTTTTGTCTTTCCTTGTTTTTCATACGTATTTGAACTCGTTCATCTGCGGTTTGAGTTGCTCTCTTAGCTCTCTGTCTTTGTGTGCTATTTTTTGGCTCATTATGTAATGTTTTATGTTGATTTTTTCCTCTTCTTTGTATTTCATTTAGTGTATTTTGATTTTGTAAAGATTGAACTTCCTCAGAAGACAGATTTGTTTCTCTTTGTATGCTCATGTTTTTGCTGTAAAGTATATATGTTTATGATTTATGGTTTATGGAGTTTGTACTGTTCAATTAATGTTTCAGACTTTTATAGTGTTATTCAGAATATTGCTAATCTATTGTTTAGTTAACACTGTGATAGGAGAGGTTTATGATTTGTTTCACATATGTAGAGAGGGTGTTGCAGGGGCCAGGTAGATGTAAGGAGAAGAGGCTGAACAAATATAAATTATTTCCCTTCTAGTAGCACCTTAGAGACTAACTAAGTTTATTATTGATATGAGCTAAGATGGTGGCGGCGGTTGAAAACTGATTATGTGTGTTTGGATTTCTTTCACATATGCAGAGAGGGTGTTACAGAGGGCAGGTAGAACTATGGAAAATAGGCTGAACCAAATTAAAAAAAATGTATTGTTATAGCACCTTAGAGAGCAAGTAACTTTATTATTGGTATAAGCTGAGATGGCAGCGGCGGTTGGCGTGGGTTGCGAGGATGGTAAGCAAGGAAAGGTATTGAGAGCCTCCAGTAACGGGAGGCTCTGCTTGAGGTGTGTAGGCGGCAGCGCTTTTCGCCGCTTGTGTTCCAGAGGGCAGGTAGAACTAAGGAAAATAGGCTGAACAAATATAATTATTTTCCCTTCCAGTAGCACCTTAGAGACCAACTAACTTTATTCTTGGTATGAGCTAAGATGGCGGCGGCGGAATTTTCCCTTGCAGAGGGAGGCTGGTGTCGGCGCCTTGCGCCGGTTCCCCGCAGTTTAAAAACCCCAACGGCAGCGACAGATGGTGGCGGCTGCAGAGGGAGGCTAAAAACCCCAAAGGCAGCGACGGATGGTGGTGGTTGCAGAGGGAGGCTGCAGTTTAAAACCCCCAAAGGCAGCGACAGATGGTGGCGGCTGCAGAGGGAGGCTAAAAACCCCAAAGGCAGCAACGGATGGTGGCGGCTGCAGAGGGAGGCTGCTGAGCGGCGGCTGTAGAGGGAGGGAGGCTAAGAACCCCAAAGGCAGCAACGGATGGTGGCGGCTGCAGAGGGAGGCTGCTGAGCGGCGGCTGTAGAGGGAGGCTGGTGTGCGAGCCTCCAGCCGCGGTGGGATCGGCGCCTGAAGCCGGTCCAGGCAAGCGTCGGAGGAAGGGGCGCTACGCGCCCCTTCCCCCGCGATTTAGAAGCAGACCCCCGCAGTAAAGGCGGTTGGCGAGGCTGTGTGCGGGAGGCTGCTGCAGAGGGAGGCTGGTTTGCGAGCCTCCAGGAGAGCCGGCAGCCGCGGTGGGATCGGCGCGCAGACCCCCGCAGTAAAGGCGGTTGGCGAGGCTGAGGCTGGTGTGCGAGCCTCCAGGAGAGCCGGCAGCCGCGGTGGGATCGGCGCCTGAAGCCGGTCCGCGCAGACCCCCGCAGTAAAGGCGGTTGGCGAGGCTGAGGCTGGTGTGCGAGCCTCCAGGAGAGCCGGCAGCCGCGGTGGGATCGGCGCCTGAAGCCGGTCTGCGCAGACCCCCGCAGTAAAGGCGGTTGGCGAGGCTGAGGCTGGTGTGCGAGCCTCCAGGAGAACCGGCAGCCGCGGTGGGATCGGCGCCTGAAGCCGGTCCAGGCAAGCATCGGAGGAAGGGGCGCTACGCGCCCCTTCCCCCGCGGTTTAGAAGCAGACCCCCGCAGTAAAGGCGGTTGGCGAGGCTGAGGCTGGTGTGCGAGCCTCCAGGAGAGCCGGCAGCCGCGGTGGGATCGGCGCCTGAAGCCGGTCCAGGCAAGCGTCGGAGGAAGGGGCGCTACGCGCCCCTTCCCCCGCGGTTTAGAAGCAGACCCGCAGTAAAGGCGGTTGGCGAGGCTGGTGTGCGAGCCTCCAGGCAAGGAAAAGCAGTAAAGACGGCGTTAGATGGCAGAAAATAGCAAAAGGCGAACGACGGCAAGGTAGACAGCAGCAAGCTACTGTCAGCCAAAACGGTCGCTGGCACAATGGCCGTTAAACCCACGCAACATTCAAAAGGGCTCGGAGCTGAGGGGGTGGGCAGGAAGAGGCGGAATTGCTGTCCACACTCCAATCCCTGCCTTCCCGTGTGACATGCGCAGAACCCACTTCCGTGACACACGGAAAGCAGGGACATAGGATATTATTATAGAGGATGGCACCTTGGTTCGTTTGACTTCCAAAAACAATAATGTCCGTTTGACTTCCAAAACGTTTGCAAACCAAGGCGCGGCTTCTGATTGGCTGATTGGCCCCGGAAACAATGTCGACGGCCGAAACGGACGTCCGGCTTCCAAAAAACGCTTGCAAACCGGAACACTTCCTTCTGGGTTTGCAGTGTTCAGGAGCCGATTTGTTCGTCAGCTAAGCCGCTGGGGAACCAAAGCACCACTGTATCCTGCAGTGTTTAGCTGGTGAAATATCACGAAGCTGAAAACCGGACATTGCCCAGCCCTCTCCGTGGCCCCTGGGGAGAAGCCAAGATGCTCTAGGGGGGGCCTCTCCACTCTCCCTTGAACTCCAGAGGGACAGGAGAGGCAGGGACGTTGGCAGGCAGCTCTTTCCCCATCCAGTCACCCATTCCTTCCTTCCTTCTCAGTCTAGGTCCCTCCTTCTGGCACCCAGAGCCCCCCAGGCCCCCTAGGGCAGCTGCTGGGTGGCTCACAGCTTCCGCCCTGGGGGAGGAGAACGGACTCACCTGCTGGAAGTACTTGTCGCAGTTGATGTACTCCTTGTCGTGGGAGTCCTGCAGCTTGTTGGTCTTGATGTACTGCCAGAGGGCTTGGATGATGGCCGAGCGCGTCTGCGTGTGGATCCCCAGGAGGCGGGCGAGGCGGGGGTCCAGCTTGAACTGGGGGGGCTGCAGGAGAAAGAGGGGCCAGGAAGCACCAGGGGGTGAGAGGCTGGCTTGGGATCCGCATCGAAGCCGGCCGGGTCCGCTCCCTCAAGCCCACCGCTGACCCTGGGGTGCTGGTCTCATCTCCAGTGGCGCTGAACACCCCCATGTGCCCAGAAACGCCCCCCCTTGCCACTGACCTGGTAGTCCAGCATGAGCAGGAGGGTACAACGCACGCTGACGTCCCCCGGCCTCTTCACCTGGAAGCCGTCTGTCTCTTGGGTGGTGGGGGTCCTGTGCCACTGGGGGGGGAGAAGCAAAGGGCAGGTCAGGGCCAAGGCCAGGGGCCGGGCGGTGCTCTCAGCAAGGCCCGCCCATGCAAAAATGTGGGAGATGAGAGGGAATGTGGATGAGGGAATATTGATTAATATTTCCTATCCCAGCTTGTGCTAACAAGCTCCAAACTAGCAGAGTTTCTCATCCCCAATAAAGCGCAGCAAAGCGTGGCGTTTAAGTTCCTATGAACTTCTAGAACAAGGCAGATCCTGGCATATAATTCCCCTGCTTCCCTCTTAAAAGAAAATACGCGACACATAAGCTTATAAAAGTATAAAGCTTTTACTTACAGACATTCCAAGCTCATACAGGCAGTCTCAGAAAGGCAGGCTAGCTTAGATTAAATGTATTTACATGTGGAGATTCTCCTTAAGGGAGAAAGGCTCCATGTGGGCCTCTCTTGGCTGGAAGCCAAGAGAGCATCTCCTGAGATGTTGCATCCTCGGAGTCCTGGTGGGAAGAGAGGGAGAGTAGCAGCTCACCTGTATCTTTGAATAGCTACAGGTAAGGCCACTCCCACTTCTGGTCACACAAAGGAAGTGATTTCAGTCTTGGCACAGGAAACTCTACCTGGAGGACCAAGTCCCCTTTGTGTACACTCTAGGAATGTTGTGATTGACTGCACCAGTGTTATACATCCCACAAACCCCTTCTCAGTCTGAACAACATTTAACAAACATAAAACAACTTTATTCAACCACCCAGAGTCCCAGCTTGACACGCAGGTTCTGGAAACTCTCTCGTGGCAAGGGTTTCGTGAGAATGTCCGCAGTCATCTCCTGAGTATTACAGTAGGACATTTCTACTAGTCCATCTTGGATCATCTGGCGAATGAAGTGATACCTGACCCCAATGTGTTTTGAACGTGCAAGGAACTTTTCGGTTTGCGCTAGCTGCAGGCAGCCTTGATTGTCCTCCATCAAGCTGACAGGTCCTTTTCTCGGCAAACCAAAGTCTGTCAGGAGTTGATCCAGCCAGATGATTTCTCTGCATGCTTCCGAAGCTGAAATATATTCACTCTCTGTGGACGATAAGGCTACACATTTCTGTTTATAACTGCCCCAAATGATAGGTGCATTTCCAAACATAAAAACATAACCACTTGTGGATTTGTAATCCGCCTTATCCCCAGCCCAATCTGCATCACTGTACCCAACCAACTTAGGGTCCCTTACAGCTGGCAATCTTAATTTACAATTCATTGTACCCTTGAGGTAACGCACCACCCTCTTGACCCCACCCAAGTCATGTTCAGTGGGAGAACTCACTTTTCTGCTTAGGATCCCCACTGCACTTGCTATGTCAGGTCTGCTGGTAGTAACCAAATACAAAAGTTTACCAATCGCTGACCTGTATTCGCTGTTGTCTGGCAGCAGCTTCGAATCTTGCTGATTCTTTAGAAAATCTGTGGCCATGGGTGTCGCGACAGGGTGTGCACCTTGCATCTGCATGCTTTCTATCAGTTCTATTATCTTCTGCTTCTGGCTGAGAAGAAATGAGCCGTCTTCTTCTCTCTCAATTTGAATTCCCAAGTAATACTGGACAAGTCCCAATTCCTTTACTTCCACCTCTTTGTTGAGATGTCTGACTATGTCTTTATAGTCTCTGTCATTGGACGTTGATATTAATAAATCATCGACAAAAGCTAGAATGTAAGAGAATTGTCCATTTCTGTTCTTAGTGTACAGGCACTTGTCAGCTGTCGACTGCTTGTACCCAAGCTGAACCAGCATTTCATGTAATTTCTGGTTCCATGCTCTTGCAGCTTGTTTCAAACCGTAAATTCCTTTCTGAAGTTTACATACAAGATGTGCCTCATTTTGCTTGATAAAGCCTTTGGGCTGCTTCATATAAATCTGTTCAGAAATCGTCCCATGAAGAAAAGCTGTTGCTATGTCGACATGACGGACTGATAGGCCTTTAGATGCTGCAATACTTAGAAGTAATCTAACACTGCTGTATCGCACTGTAGGCGCAAATACTTGATCATAGTCTTCGCCATACTGTTGTGAAAATCCTTGTGCTACAAGCCTAGCTTTGTAGCGTTGCACCTCCCCTTCTGACCCCTTCTTAAGCTTGAACACCCACTTGGACCCAATTGCCTTCTTACCAGGAGGTAGCTCTGTCAGGGTCCAGGTCTTGTTGCGATGCAGTGCATCCATCTCTTCCTGCGCGGCTTGCTTCCAGAGACTGGCCTCAGCAGCTGGCAACCGTTGAACCTGTTCCCACGTGGAAGGTTCCTGTGGTGGCGCCGACCCTGCAAAGTAGGACAGTCGTAGTGGTGGAACGCCTCTGTTGGACCTGGAGGAACGTCTGACCTCTGGCTCTTGTTGAACCGCATCAGCTTCCTCATCTCCTTCCAATGGCGGCATCCCTGCATACGGGTCCTCTTCGTCTCTGGAGCCTTCTGACATCTGGTCCTCCGCGTCTTCTGGGGTGTCATCTGTAGGGGGTGCTACAACACTAGGAGGTACAATACTAGGAGGTGGATTAGTTTCTGGTATGGCTTCAAAAGGAAAACTTACAAACTCCTCTGTTGGTGGCTCATTGGAACAGTCAATTGCTGTGTTCCTTGTGTCAGCCTTTTCATACTCCTCAAAATGAATCACGTGATGTGAACTTGTTTTCCCTGTTTGTAAGTCCACAACTCTGTAGCCTTTTCCTCCAGAGGCATATCCAACTAGGATACCAGGCTTTGCTCTGGAGTCAAGTTTGTGTCTGTGCTCCTTGGGCACGTGGTAATAGCACAAACTTCCAAATACACGTATGTGTGACAAATTTGGGACTCTTCCATGCCAAAGTTCAAATGGCGTGCGCTCTGTGCCTTTTGTTGGCAGCCTATTCTGTATATAAATCGCAGTATTTGCTGCCTCACCCCAAAGTTTCTTCGACAAGTTGGATCCTTTTAGCATACACCTTGTCATCTCTAGGATGGACCTAAATTTCCTCTCAGCAATAGAGTTTTGTTGAGGTGTGTAGCTAACTGTGGTCACATGTGCTATGCCTTCCTGAGCCATGAAGGCTTCCATTTCACGTGAGCAAAACTCCCCACCATTATCAGACATTAGGGTGGTGGGTGCTCGCCGGAATTTGTTCTTGACCATGCTTACGTATTGCTTGAACAATTCCACTGTTTCACTCTTCTCTTTGAGAAGGTATCCCACACAAAACTTTGAATAATCATCCAAAAAGATAAGAATATACCTATTTCCTCCTAAAGAAGGTATATTCATAGGTCCAGCTAAATCAGTGTACACAATGTCCAGAACTTTTGTGCTTCTCTTTTCTGCACAACGTGGGAAAGAAGGTTTGACTCCTTTTTCACTTACACAAGTTATACATTTTGGTGTGGGTGTGTTACTTTTGTTTACCTGTAGACCTCTCACAAGATCTCCATTCTGCAGTTCCTGGATGACTCTGATATCCCTGTGACCCAGTCTTCGATGCCACAGCTCCAGATCTGGTTTATCCTTCTGCTTGGATTGGGCCACTTGTGCTGATTGGTTTTCTGAAACGTTAATCTCATAAACACCATTGATTAGTTTCCCTTGAGCATAAACCTCACCATTTTTCGTTACATTGCATTTTCCATTGGCAAATGTAACCTTGAAACCTTTCTTGTCTAAAGCAGACACACTAAGCAAGTTACAATTCAATTCTGGGACATATTGAACGTTAGGCACAGTTGTTTCAAGAGATTCATTGTTCACCTTGAATTTCAAACGCATTGAACCTGCACCTTGTGATTTTAGAACATTTCCATCAGCAATCTGGATTTCAGTCCATTCACTATCATTAATTTCTCTGAAATATTCTCGTTTATGCGCAAAATGGCTTGTGGCTCCCGAATCTAAAATAAATTGGTCACTTTTCCTTTCATTTCTTTGCACATTTAAACTCTTTTCTTGCAGTAGAAATGTACGCTCGTGACCCCCCTTCTTTTCACCTTTTGGTTGAAAGGGGCGGGACTTATTCTTGGGCTTCTGGCAACTCCTTGCAATGTGCCCTTTTAAATTGCAGTTATGGCATATTATATCTTTGGACACTTCCTTAGACTTGGGAAATTGTTTAGAAACATAACTTGTGTCCATTTTCCTTGGATTCCTTTGTGGAGAATCAAGGTAATCTCTGCATTCCTCTCTTAAGTGATTTGCTAGTTCATTAAAAGTCAAATCTCTTGTGTGATCCATTATACTCTTAAATGAAGTAAATTCTTTTCCTAATGATGCCAGCATAAAAGTCACTTTGGTTGCATCATCAAAAGCTCTGGGAGTTAGGGCAATCCTTTGAACAATTTCATTAAAGTCCTTAAAATGCCCTGTAAATTGTTCTCTGGAATTCATCTTTAACTTCAGCAGTTTATCCAATAAATGTCTATAAGAGTTCTCTGATGATTGTGCATAAACCCTCTCAATATCTTTTAGAATCTGAGATGCATCACTTTCATAGTCAATCAGAGATAAATGCTCATCTTTCAAACTGCTCAAAATTATGTGTTTAGCTTCTGCATCTTGCCTTTCCCAATCTGCTTTCTTGGTTAAATCAGCAAAATCAGGTTTGGGATCTTTCACCGCTTTAAGCACTTGTTTTGCACCAAGATGCACTAAAAGGCGCTGCTTCCATTGCACAAAGTTACGATCATTCAGCAGCATAAAGCTTGATCTTGCTTCACTATCAAAACCTGAGCTTGCCATCTTAATCCTCAAAAATTTAAAAAATTTAAAAAATTTCAAAAATTCCCAAAAATGGCTAAAAATCAAAAATCAAAACTTAAAAATCTCAAAATGTAAACAAATCTTCACTGCCTCTGAGGTCTGTGAGCTCTGAGGGAGGGGAGGGGTCGCTAATCCCCCTTTCACAGCACAATGGAGAACAAAAGACCATGTGCTTACCAGGAAATGCAAACAGAAAAATTCTACTCTGCCAAAAATCACAATCCAAAGCAATCCTTTAAAAATACACAAAATACGCAGTTCTGGGCCTCAAAACCCTTTGTGGGAGATGAGAGGGAATGTGGATGAGGGAATATTGATTAATATTTCCTATCCCAGCTTGTGCTAACAAGCTCCAAACTAGCAGAGTTTCTCATCCCCAATAAAGCGCAGCAAAGCGTGGCGTTTAAGTTCCTATGAACTTCTAGAACAAGGCAGATCCTGGCATATAATTCCCCTGCTTCCCTCTTAAAAGAAAATACGCGACACATAAGCTTATAAAAGTATAAAGCTTTTACTTACAGACATTCCAAGCTCATACAGGCAGTCTCAGAAAGGCAGGCTAGCTTAGATTAAATGTATTTACATGTGGAGATTCTCCTTAAGGGAGAAAGGCTCCATGTGGGCCTCTCTTGGCTGGAAGCCAAGAGAGCATCTCCTGAGATGTTGCATCCTCGGAGTCCTGGTGGGAAGAGAGGGAGAGTAGCAGCTCACCTGTATCTTTGAATAGCTACAGGTAAGGCCACTCCCACTTCTGGTCACACAAAGGAAGTGATTTCAGTCTTGGCACAGGAAACTCTACCTGGAGGACCAAGTCCCCTTTGTGTACACTCTAGGAATGTTGTGATTGACTGCACCAGTGTTATACATCCCACAAAAAAGACATGGCGGACACCTCCAGATGGATGCAACAAGGTAGAAGTTTAGAAAAGTGTGCATGACACGAAGAGAAGTGGACAGAGAGAGAAGTTCTCCTCCCTCCCTCCTAACTGGAACTCGTGGTCGTCCAGCGAAGGGGAATGTTGGACCATTCAGGACAGATCAAAGGAAGGCATAGAGTTAAACTGTGGAACTCCCTGCCGCAGGACGCAGGGACGGCCACCAACTTGGACGGCTTTAAAAGAGAGTTGGACCAATTCATGGAGGGGGAGGAGGCTTTTGACGGCTGCTGGGTGACAATGCTTCTGAGTCCCAGTTGCTGGGAACTCCTGGAGGGGAGGGGGCTTTTGTGCTCAGGTTTCCCATAATGTGCATCTGGTTGGCTACTATGAGGGACAGGAGGCGAGGCTAGACGGGTCCCCACTGGCCTGATCCAGCAGGCTCTTTTTAGGACATGACGTTCTTACGATCTGTCTAAACTGGGCGAATGGGCAGCCAAGGGGCAAATGCAATTCAGTGTCCGCAAGGGCAAAGTGATCTGAGTCTGGGCAAAAAATAAAAATCTCAATTTCACGCATATTTCACGGTCCTGGGGTCTGAACTGGCAGGGACTGACCAGGAAACAGACCTTGGTTCTTAGTGGATAGCTTGACGGAGATTTCGACCCAGTGTGCAGCAGCTGTGGAAAAAGGTGAATTCCATGCTGGGCGTCATTAGGAAAGGGACTGGAAATAATTAGCTGCCAATATCATAACGCCATTATGCAAATCTCTGGGGGGGGGCACATGCAGTTCTGGTCCCCTCGCCTCAAAAAGGGGGTCCTACAGCCGGAAAAGATTCGGAAAAGGGCGACCGAGATGCTGGAGGGGGTGGGGGCAACCCTCCCAGGAGGAAGAGATGCAACATTTGGGGCTTCCTAGCTGAGAGAAGATGCAAGGAAACCGTGGCGTGGAAGAGGTCTGGAATTATGCACAGCCTGGAGAAACAGAGGAGAGAGGAAAGCTTTTCTCCCTCTTCCGTGAGACTTGTGGGTGTTGGACGACGAAGATGGATGTTGGGAGATTCAGGAAAGGGCTTCTTCAAGCAGCAAAGAGTTAAACTGTGGAACTCACTTCCACAAGAGACAAGGGCAGCCACCAACCAGGAGGGCATTAAGGGGGGCAAATCCATGGAGGAGGAGGCGGCTGCCAAGGGCTCCTAGTTATGAGAGATGCTACCAGGGTCAGAGGCAAACATGACTCTGGACGGCAGTGGCTGGGAATCCTGAGCTTCCCCTTGGGGCATCTGGTCAGCCACTGGGAGGCCAGGACACTGGGCTGGGTGGGATCCTTTGGCCTGGTCCAGCTGGCTCTTCCGCGGCTTGAGAAGGTCCCATCCCTGTCTGAATGGCCACAGGCAGCATCCCTGGTGGGGCTGAAGGGACCACCTGGGAGATGGGATGCAGCAATGGGATGCAGGGACGGGGAGGAGCTCCCTTTGCCTTGCCCAGGCAGGGCCTGCTTTCTACTACCTGGGACCGAGGGCACCACTCACCTCCACCAGGTGATTGTCTGGTCCGTACAGGTCCTTGTCCAGTTCGATGACCAAACTCTTGAAGAAAGAGGAAAACTTCCTTTTCTGCTTGCTGAGCTGTGGAATCGGGAGGGAGAGATGTCAGAGCACGGGAAACCTCCCACAGGGAACGAGGAGCCGCAAGGGTCTCAACTCTCGGCCCACAAGAATCATACAATTGCAGAGTTGGGAGGGATCCTAGGGGTCATCCAGTCCACCCCCTGCAAGAGCAAGGGATGAGGCCCCAGTGAGGAAAGAGGTGGCTCCCAGTCCCACAGAGAGGGTTGGGAACAACACCCAGGCCCCACTGAGATGCTCTTGGGGGACTCCTCCTCCCCCATCATGTCTGCCCCCTTTGGCTTGGGACATTTCCCCAGATATTTTCCTTTTCTCGGACCCCCCCTCCTCCTCCTGGCCCTGCCTCCCTCCTCCTTCAAGCAAGCTCCACGGATGCACTGCTGCAAGGGATCGTGGCCTTGCTTGGCCCGGGACCCTGGGCCCTCCCCCACCAACCTCTGCACCTGACATTTTGGCTTTTGCACTCCAGGAGTGAACCAGGAGCCCACTGTGCCCACTGCCTTGGCTCTCCAAGGGGAACTGAGGCCCACAGCAGGCGCTTCCCTCCTCCTCTGCCCCTCAGCTGCTTTCCCCAAAAGCTGCCACACCTGGCCAGGTGGCTCGGCCCAACTTCTCCCCCGGCCCCACAGAGAGAGATAAGAGCAGGTAAGTCCGCCTGCCCAGAGCTTACATCGTCCAGCAGTTTGCCTTCCACCCGCAGCTCCCAGGAGGCGATGCTGCCGTCTGAGTCGTCTGCGTCCGACTTGGCCGGGTTGAAGGTGTTGGAGATGTAAAGGCGCAGCTTCCGCTTTTGCTGTTGGAGGGAGGAGAGTCTGAGCTGGGGGGAGGCAAGGAAGGAGGGAGGCTCCTGCTCAATGGGGCATCTCAGGAGGAGTGGGGCCAGGCGCCTCCTCCCCGCCCCTTCCTGCCTGCTCAGATGACAGGAGCGAGCCGGCAGTAAATCACACTGAGCAAGTTGGCGTTAACTCTTTATTAGCAAAACCAGGATCTGGACAGGTGGGTCAGGCCTCATGAGCACAGCAGCTCAGCTCTGTCTGGCAAGTCTTGCTTCTGTGAAGCAGCTGCCAAGTCCCCAGCTCCCCACAGCCGCCCAAGTCCCCTCCTCTCTGGGGGTTTTCCCAAGCAACTGGAGACTGTTGCATGAAGCCAACCTCTCCTTCGCCCTCTTCATTCCTCTCTTGGTTCTGGGAGACAGACTGGAAGGAGAGTTTGTCGCAGCAGGAGGGGGAGACACCCATGCCTCTTTGTGGGATGTAACGTCACTGAAGCAGTCAAGTACAACATTTCCTGTTTGCCCAGAGGGGACACACAGGGGAATGTTGCTCCAGCCAGGAGGACTTCCTGTCACACCTGGTCTGGAGCATGCTGCATGTGACCAGGTAGATGAGCGTGACCCTGGCAGATGCTACAAAAGGGTCAGTCATGCAGCCATCTCTCTCTTGATCCCGTCTCTCCATTTTGCCTTTTGCTGTCTGCTGGCTCTCAGCCAGCAGCACGTGGGCTCATCCCTCACAGAGGATGAACCCACACTTTTCTCCGTAACTGTAACTACAAGATAAAGCCTGCCTTCAGGGCAATACTGTGAACTGAATGTAAGTAAACCTTATCATTACTTTGAAAAGAAGACTGTTGTGTCATTATTGTTTTTAAGAAGGAACTAAAGGGGAAATTTACCAGGAGCAATCCAATCTGGACAAGCCAGACTGGATTGTTTAACTCAAATGGTTCTGACGACTCTATTAACCAGCTTCCTGCAATGTACAAGGGAATATGCTCGGCTACTATCTCACTTGCGTGAGTGAGGAAGGATAATATTTAATCAATATATCCTCTCCTACTATCCTCAGCTTTCCCACACTCTTCACCAGCCAGACTCCTCTCCTGCCTCAGCTTCTGCCTCTGAGTCTGAACTTCTCTCTGCTACAGATTCTCCCTCCTCACTAAACCCTGTTGCCTCTTCAGCTTCCACCTCCTCCTCTTCCCAATCTTCTCCATCTGACCATTCATCGTCACCCCACCACCACTCCCTGGGCTCTGAGCCTTCTTCCTGGGGGGGGGGGGTCCCCAGCTGGTTCCCACCCCCACCCCCCATTCCACTGCATCCAGCCAGTCCACGACATCAGAGGGGACTGCGCTGGGCTCTTCTCCAGCATCGGGGAGGCCCATCTGCTCCTACCTTCATGGGCCTCTTCAGGGCCTCCTGGATGTCCACTCGCTTCCTCATAATGGTCTGGTCCAGCTTCCGCTCGAAAGCCAGCAGGTCCATGTAGGCCTGAGACTCTGGCACCAGCTCCCGGATCTGGGAAGAGAGCAGAGCGTCATAGAGGGACCCTGCAGAGCATCATGCAGGAGGTCTCTGGTTCAACCCCTCTCCTCTCAGGGGGAATGTCAGGAAACAGACCTGGGAAAGGACCCCCCCCACCTCCCGAAACCCTGGAGGGCTGCTGCAAGTCAGAGCTGGGTTGGGTGGAGCCCTGGCCAGGCTCAGTAGGAAGCAGCTTCCTTCGTGCAGAGGAAGAGTTTCCCTTCCAAAGGGAGAAGGAGAGCCAGAAGCAAGGAGGTGGAAGATTTATGCATCGGTTTATTTGTTTTCTTGGTTAATACAAAATAAAAAAGCCTTTAAGTGACCTGCAAAATATTAACACTGCAAGGCTTTGTCAAGGGATTCTGGAGGAAGCATGGACACTGAATGATATTTGGAACATGTTTATTGGAACCACAGCAACAAATATTGGAGGGAAACAATAAGATTATCCATTTACATAAATACTATATACCGGTAGTTCTGTAACCTTGATTATTTTGTTGTTGTTTTCCTCTGCCTTTACAATTTATTTATTTTTTAAATGTAACCTTTTACTTTTTCCCTTTTCTTATTTACTTTAACTCACTGGAATACTTTCCACAAAATATAAATATTTTTCAAAGGGGGGGGGGAAAGAAGCACTTTCTCCACTTGACGCGCATGAATCCTCGCGGGAGGGAGGGGAAAGGGGAAGCCAGAGAAGAAGGTCTGGCTGGTGCTTCCCTTTACACACAGAGAGAACACGGGGGGGGGGGGGCAGTGCTCAGGCGAGCGAAAGGCCTCCCACCTGGGAGACAGGCAGAGACAGACACCCGTCTCCTCACAGCCGAGAAGCCAAAGGCCTGCCTAACCAGTGGGCTCCTAGCATCATTCAACTGTAGAGTTGGAAGGGACCCCAAGGGTCATCCATCCTGACCCCCCGCAAGGGAGGAGTTCTTGCTGTGCTGGCTCCAGGCCACCCACAACAAGGAGCCAGCAGACCTTCCTTCAGGCAGAGAGGAGAGCCCCTCAGGGTCCCACGAGGAAGCAAAACGGGAAAGAAGGAAACTCACCCTCTGTGGGAGAATCTTGTCAGCCATCTTCCTCCTCTTGGCGCTGCGGGTTTGTTGAAGGGGAGGGAAGACACGTGTCACCATGGCAACTAGCAGAGGTCACCTGCTACATTATACTGACCCCTCTGCTGGAGGGTCTCCCCTCCCCACCCACCCTGAGCCTCAGGAGGCTGCCCCTGCCCACCCCCTCGACCAGGAGGGTCCTTGTGGCCTTTTCCCACCTCAGGTTGCCCTGACTGGAGAGAGGGCACAGGACCGCTTGTCTGCCAAGGGCGGCACAGACACAGCCTGGCAAGTGCCTCAGTTGCTGACCTGCCACAGGAGCCCCCATCCACACCCCTCCCAATCAGGGCCTTTGCTGCCCCCTGAAGCATTCCCCACCCTGGAGTTGCAACTGAACCCTGGCATTGCAGGAGGTTGGACTAGATCAGGGGTTGGCAAGGTTTCCCTCGCCTGGGCCGCTCCACTCCAGCGGAGATCCCTCTGTGGGCCAGATTGCCACAGGAGCGAGTCCCTGTGCTGCGCTGCACCAGTTTAGCGCAGTGTGCAGGACTAGCCGAGCGGGCGGCTCGGTTCGGGGGCGGCTCGCCGGCCAGTTAAACAACCCCTGTGGGTGGCTTGTGGCCCATGGGCTTTGGTTGCCGACCCCTGGACTAGATGACCCACGGGGTCCCTTCTGGACTCTGCCTAGCAAAGGTCTCACAACTGACAGCATTGTAAATTCACACAATGGTAGCGTCATCTAGTCCAATCCCCGGCAACGTAGGAATCGCAGCGAGAGCTTCCCTGGCAGAGAGCCGCGGCCATGTCCAGCCATCCCTCAGCCCCGTCCCCTAAATAAAAATGTCCTGGCAGCAAAACCCAGGAAGTGAAGGGCCACACAGGTCTCCCACGGGGGCCACTCCATGGGCAGCTGGTACTGAGGAACAGTCTCCTCAGCAGCCCCCTTCCAGACCGCAGGAAATCCAGAGCAGTGGATTGGGGCCAGGGGGGCCGAGGGGCTTCTCCTGCTCCGAGCGACCAAGAAGGGGAGGGTGGCTCAGGGGTGGTCAGGGAGCTCCTTCAAGGAAGAAGGTGGGATTTGCAGGGGCAGAAACCCGCAAACGCAAACCATGAGAGACCCCACATTCAGATCTCCCCCTCTCCATTTGCCTCCCATAACACGGAAGGGGAGGACTCCATCTTATTATTTATTTCACAGACTTACTTTTTCCAAAAAATTATTCACCGCTTGACTGAAAAGAAAAAACCTCAAAGCCTCAATGAAAATATGAACTTATCAACAATTTTTTCCCTTTATTATATTCTTTATGATAAATTTAATGAATAATAATAATAATAATGAAAAGGGCTGGTGCTGTGCTGTTTTCTACTGTAACTATCTGTATGTCTTTAGTGGATTATATAGTTTTAAATCTACCAATGTTTAATTGTTATTAATGATATTTTCCCTATGTTTTGAGCTGTTCTTATTTTTATTTTAAGCTGCCTGGAGTTTCTGTCAAGGAAAAGGACAGGGATAAATTAGATATATGCAATCAGATAAATATTGAATTCTAATAAATAATAAATAATAATAATAGACTTGGAGCACTGAGACTTTTGCCTGGGGTTTACAGTGTGAGGCATCGTGGAGCTCAAGAGGAATTCTCTGCCACAAATGTATATATTTGCATATTTTGCACAGGGTTTCACCAGATATGGCTTAACACTTGTTTTCCTTTGTGTTTATGTACTTAGGTTGTCGGGGTTCTTTTGTAATATTGATTTTATTGTGCGCTTGCCAAATTGCTGCTTTTTGCCATTTTTTGAATTCACTGGCATGCTCTGCATTTTGCATATTTGTATTTCCAACGCTCTGCCTTCAGAGGTTCTGAATGCTTGCTGTGAGTCACTTTGTGCGCAGGGAAGTAAACTCACTCCGTCCATCCACAAATACGGATGTGTTTGCTTAACACCTTGCAGCTTGCAAGAAGTTCGGAGACCATTGGAGGGTCTTCCAGTGTTGGGCTGCAGGCTGCCTCACCCTTTCTCTTCCCCTCAAGCCAATTCCTCTCCAAAGTGGGGTCCAGCTCCCTCACTCCCCCCCCACCCATTGCCAGGGATGAGGTCAAGCAAGTGGCCAGGCATTTGCTCAGGGAGGGGCCTTCTGCCTCCAGGGCATGGCTGCTCAGCCTCAGGCTTCACAGAGGCCAAGAGGAGTAGGCCCCCTTCTGCAGCCCAAGGCTGGCCAAGTGGCCCCCAAGAGACAGAAGGAAATGCTGCAGGTGACCCCCCTCAGACCCCAAGCCTACTACCCTAAACCCTATCCTGACAGGCAAATCGATATTAATATTTGTATATTAATTTAGATCTTATTCTGCTTTATGTCAGAAACTGTTCAGTTTGGTTGTGTACTTTTTGGTGTACTTTATTGTTTATTGTTTATGCCTACTTTAGTAATTTTTTACTTTAGCAATCAGGCAAATCCTTCCATGTTGTGAGCCGCCTTGAGCGTGGTTTTAGCTCTGGAAAGGCGGCATACAGATCAAATCACAGTGGGGGCGACGATGCTCCGCCCGCTTCTCTGAGCGGCAAGGGCTCTGCGGAGACGGGAATCCGGCCGGACAAATCCCCCCTACCGACCACCAGGGGGCCTCCTCCCCTGCGCGGAGCTGCGAGAGGACAGCTGCGCAACGCGAGTCCGATCCTGAAAGGGCGCCGGGCGGGATAGAGGCGCTGCCACGGAGAGGGAGGCTGCGTGCTCCAGGGAGCAGAGCGGAAGCCTGCGGGTTCCAGGTCTACACACGCGCGCGGAGGAACCGAGAGCCTGGGACGGATCCTGGGAAGGAGAAAGGGGCTTCACTCACCTCCTGGGCCGGTTCTGCGTGGCGGCCCCCGCCTGCTGCTGCTGCTGCGCTTGTTGCTGCGCCGCCTGCTGCTGCTGCGCCTGCTGGGGCGCTGCCCGCTTGCGCGTGGGCTCCATCACGGCCTGGGGCATCCCGGGGCGCACGGAAGGGCTCCCGACGTAGGGGGGGCCTGGGGGACCCATTGGAGCCCCCTGGTGGGGCATGCGAGCGCCTGATGGCATCCCAGGACGCTGCAGAGGGAAGAAGCGAAAGGCACTGGTGAATGCTGGCTCCTGCTGCCGACACGAGGGGGCAGCACACAGACCTGAGCCGGGGGGGGGGGGGGAGGCAGGTATCCAGGCTCATGGCAGCAAGGGAAGGGTCCTAAGGACATAAGGTCGTCTCCTGCCACAGCTGGAGGCAGGATGCGTCTGCAAGCCGGTTGCAGGAGGGAGAGGGGTTGTGCCTGGATCCTGCTTGTTGGCTTTTCCTAAAGCCTACCCAGTTGGGCCCTGAGAGAACAGGATGCTGGACTAGATGGGGGGCCACCCGCTTGGTCATTGGCTCTTCCTGTGTCCTTATCTAGTTCTCGCCAACCAGGCGCCCCAAAGCAGGCCCTGAGCCCCACAGCCTCTTCCCTCCCTGCCCTTCCCATCAACTGGTACCCAGGAGCATCCTTGTCTCTGATCCTGGGTGGTAACCTTGGCGACTCATAGACAATGACAGCCCTCTCCTCCTCCATGAATTTAATCCTCTTTTAAAGCCATCGCTGGCTCCTGAGGCAGGGAGTTCCTCAGTTTCACCCTGTGCTGTGTGAAGGACTTTCTTTTATGCACCCTGAGTCTTCCAACATTCAGCTTCACAAGTTTGAGTGTTAGGAGAGGGAACTTTCCTGTCTCCACTGTCTCCATGCCAGGCACAATTTTATAAACTTCTATCATGTCGTTTCTTGTTTGCCTTTTCCCTAAACTAAAAAAAGGAAAGGAAAGCAAGCCCAAATGTGGCAACCTTCTCCCTTGGTCATTCTGGCTGCCCCTTTCTGAACACTCTTCCAACTCCACAATATCCTTTTTAAGGTGAGGCAACCAGAACTATTCACATTATTCCAAATGTGGCTTCATCATATATTTCTATTAATGACCTCATGGTATTGGCATTTTATTTTCAATTCCTTTCCTACTAATCCCTAGCATGGAATTTGCCTTTTCCCACAGCTGCCACATGCTGGGCTGACCACATCATCAAGTGCTCTTCAATGACCCCAAGGCCCCATTCCTGGTCATTCACAGTGTCCAGGGCGGCTGTCTGCCAGCTCCATCTGGTCTGCAGGCTGAGACCCTCCCTGCCCACAGACTGTGTCTCCAGAGTGGTGCATACTCTGGTTATCTCCCTCTTGGACTACTGCAATGCGCTCTACGTGGGGCTACCTTTGAAGGTGACCCGGAAACTACAACTAATCCAGAATGCGGCAGCTAGACTGGTGACTGGGAGCGGCCGCCGAGACCATATAACACCAGCCCTGAAAGACCAACATTGGCTCTCAGTACGTTTCCGAGCACAATTCAAAATGTCGGTGCTGACCTTTAAAGCCCTAAGCGGCCTCAGCCCAGTATACCTGAAGGAGCATCTCCACCCCCATCGTCTAGCCTGGACACTGAGGTCCAGCTCCGAGGGCCTTTTGGTGGTTCCCTCCCTGGGAAAAGCAAGGTTATAGGGAAGCAGGCAGAGGACCTTTTTAGTGGTGGCGCCCACCCTGTGGAACAACCTCCCATCAGATGTCAAGGAAATAAGCAACTATCTGACGTTTAGAAGACATCTGAAGGCAGCCCTGTATCGGGAAGTTTTTAATGTTTGATGTTTTTGTATGTTCTGATTTTTGCTGTGAGCCGCCCAGAGTGGCTGGGAAAACCCAGCCAGATGGGCAGGGTATAAATAATAAAATTTAATAATAATAATAGGGATTATTATTTTTAGAACATGGGGACATAGTAGCAACCCTTGTTGCTCTGACTATTGAAGAGGTCGGTGGCCCCATGGCTGACCCACAGAGTGTGGGTGAGCCTGCAGTTTAGGAGCTGCCCCAGCTGATTCAGACTCAGGAAGTCTTCAGAGGAGCAAGACCCTGTCAGCGCACAACTCCTCTGCTAGAGACCTGCACAGGTGACCCATTTGCTTCCAGGCCAAGTTCAGGGCGCTGCTAGTAGGATATTGTAACCAGGGATTTTTTCCAGCCAGAACTCGCCAGAACTCAGTTCCAGCATCTCTCAGGTGGGCGCCATTGCCATTATTAGAGAACGAGGGAGGCGTTCTTGGTGAGTTCCGGCACCTCTTTTTAAATAGAAAAATAGCACTATTTGTAACCCACCCTGGGACCTCAAGGTGAAAGGCAGATAACAAAAAAAGAATAGAAATAATTAAAGCCCTAAACAGCTTGGGACCAGTTTACTTCTGGGACTGCCTTGCCTTTATATGTCTAATGAACTGCTTTGGTCTGTGGAATGGATGCTGTGGCTAGTGCCACATAATGCTCATTCCAGTCTTTTAGTGTGGCCACGCTTACACTACGGAACTCCCTGCCACTTGACGTAAGGCAGGTGCACCTTCACTGCACTCTTCTTGCCACCCGTTTAAAACTTTTTTGTTTAGGCACCCCTACGCAGACATGGAGACATTCCATGTGCTTTCTTTCTTTTAAGCTACTATTGATTTAAATCATCCTTTGAACAATTTTAATACCTGCTCTAAACTGTTTGTATCGGTCATTTTTAATACTGGCCTCCTTTCCACCTCCAGGCTCCTGAAGCCTTTTGCACCCAATTTCTCCAAGGCCACCTTTCCCCCCCCCACCCCCACCGCCTCCCAGAACCACTTGCCCGCCACAACCGGCCTCCGTGGCTTGTGCCTGTCCCTGCCCTGTCAGCCTTCAGACTGCAAGCCCTTTGGGGCAGGGACCTGTCTCTTCTCCTTGGTTACTGTGTCAGGCACCGTAAGGATATCAACCTCATCCTCGCCCCACTCCAACGTACAGAGAGAGCCGGGGGGGGGGAGCTGCGAGGGAGACAGGGGGTCCTTTCATCCGAGGGCACCTGTTGCAGCCACAAGCCCAGCACCATGGGGGGGGAGGGATGAGGCCCACCCCAGCCAGCCAAACAACTCCGCCCCCGGCAGCAGCAACTGACCCTGCAAGCATGCCTTGCATTTAGGGCCACCTGCCGCTGTCTCTCTGGCCCACAGGCCTCCCCCCTGGAGACTCAGCTGCTGCCCGTCAGTCAGACCAAGAGGCCGGGCGGCCAGTGAAGTATGGAAATCAAATCATGGCACACTTCCCCCCCCCCCAACTCCTCTCCTTTAAGGAAGACCTTCCAGCATCCCTTGGGGGGGGGAACCCTTTCAGTTTGTTTAAGATTTACTCTGTTTAGCCCCAGAACCTCTGTACAAAGATGTTGGGAGCAGACACACAGGGGCTCTCCTGACTGCAAGGGAATGAATTGTTTTGAGCTAGTTTTGCTGCCAAAACAAAATTAAAAAATGGCAGAGGAAGCAGAAAGGATTTCTGTGGGGCGGGGGAGGCCAGGTCTAAAGGCCAGCGTCTGCTGAATGGAGCACCCCCCCCCCCCGGTTTTCCAAAACCTGCACAAGAGGCGGATCAGATACTCGTGAAATCACAGAGCCGGAAGAGGCTGTGGAGATCATCTAATCCCTGCTCCACAGAAGAGGCTGCAGCGCAGGAGGCAGCTGCCCCAGCCCTGACACCTGACCCATCCTTGAGCCTCTGCTTCAATATCTCCAGCCCCATACAGACCACCTCCTCCCCCTGCCATACTGCCCTGGAAGGAAGAGTCTCCTCCTCCTGCCCAGCAGATGCCTGCCTTGTCCTGCTAGGGCCTGTCATTTTGGGAGTGACACTTTTTTTTCTTCAAAATTTATTCCATGAGGGGACTTTAAAATATGTTTCTGGGTGTGAGGAACTAAAAACTGCTATTATATTTATGATTTAACAACGTTTAGCTTGGTAGTCTATGTTTGATGAAGAAGCACATCAAACTGCTTTCGGAAAGCCAAAGAATTTTAATTTTACCTTATGAAAATGTCAAGTAATGCTAAATATTAATATATCCTGTAACTGCAAGTGCTTGGCAACCATTTTTATTATTTCTGTGCAATGTTACACACATTTCACTCACCAGGCAAAACTTAATTGTATTAATTTAATCAAACTATATTTTGATTTCCCAAATCACGTTACGACTTTTTAGCATCCCTCAGTTCTGGAATTTGAAAGTTGGAAAATTCGAAACACCCCACTGCCCTGCCTTTTGCATCCGCCCTTTTGTCCTAGTCCTGCCCTCAGGAGCAACAGGCAGCAGGCCTGCTCTGTCTTCTGTGTGACTGTCAGCCCTTCCGGTATTGGAAATGCATCTTTAAGCTTCTGCTCAGCACCCTGAACAGAAGGAGAGCCTTGCTGCTGGATCAGGCCAAAGGCCCATCTAACCCAGCCCCCTGAAACTACAGCAATTGTGGGGAGGGGAGAGGAAAGGGTGGGCATGAGGTGAGCCTCCTCTTCCTGGAAGAGGGCAAAGTTCATTCATTTACTTTAAATCTAACGGAGGAGGGCAGAGATCTGCCCCCCAAGAGGCAGCCATCAAGGGCTATACCAGGTGGGACCACAGCTCAGCGGGCTTGGAACAGTGTCTGCCCGAGTCCCACCCTGTTACAGAGGCTCTCCAGGCCAGAGGAGAACTTCCTTCTCTGGTGGAGGCAGGAGCTGGGTTTCCAGGGACGCCTGCATGGGAAGTCCAGAAGCAAGACCTGAACTACTGTTGCTGCTGCTGCAGCTCCTTCTACCGTCCATCACAGGACTTGGCCTGCAGAGCTTCCACCATTCCAGTTGTTCTCCTTGACACACACTAGCTGCTTAATGCCTTCCTCAGAACTGGACACAGCACTCCAGAAGGGACTCAGCCAGGACAGAGCCTTGAGCTCCCATCACTTGGCCTCACTTGTGTCTTGTGTGTGTGCACACTCCTTTATGATCTGTTTTGCACCCAGCTCATTAGCGATGAATTCTGAGCACCACCCTTTTGACTCCCTTGTGTCTGTTGCGCTTTTGAAACACCCGCTGAGCTCCAGGGTCAGGAGCAGTAATGCTGCCTTGCTGAGCGTGAGATTCCCAGCCATGACCAGGAAGATACAACCACAACCAGGACAGGAAGCCCTTCAAGGCTCTTTCTCCCCTTCTCCGCCACAAACAACCCTCTCCCTGCCCCATGTTGCCCTCGCCTCTTTCGCCTGCCCTTCCCCGCTCACGGACATTGCAGCCATCCCTCTTTCTGCCCCGTTCCCTGTCCTCTCCAACCCCTTTGGAGATGAGGCAACCAGAAACCCCACCTGCATTTCAGGTATTCCAAGGGAGCCAGATGCCCTAATCCAGGTATCCCCAAACTTCGGCCCTCCAGATGTTTTGGCCTACAACTCCCATGATCCCTGACAGGACCAGTGGTCAGGGATGATGGGAACTGTAGTCCAAAACATCTGGAGGGCCGAAGTTTGGGGATGCCTGCCCTAATCTAAGAAATCCAGCCATGGGGTCGAGAGGAGGGAATGAAGGACTGGGGGGGGGGCAGCCATTTTTACCTTTGCCCCAGGGAAAGAAAGGTAACCTGTTGCATTACCAGCACATGTCATTTCCATCTTGGTGCTCATTTTTACGAAGAGCCTCATGAAGCAGCTGGGGGCCTGAGCACTTTGTGTGTGTCTGCAGCTGCCCACAAGGGAGGGTGAAATGCCCCCGCCAGCCAGGAGGCCAACCGTTATTGACTTTGGGGGAGGGGGAATCTCTTGCCCAAGTGCACAGTGTTGTGCCAGTTGGGCAGGACTCTCCACACACCACCTCCTCATAGAATAATAGAACTGTGGAGTTGGAAGCGACCCCCGAGGGTCATCTAGTCCAACCCCCTAAAATGCAGGAATGACAACTAAGGCATCCAGGTCAGATGAACATCCGGCCTGAGCTTAGAGACCTCCAAAGAAGGAAAGCCCACCACCTACAGAGGGGATGTCCCCCACCCCCGGGAATCCCCTAGAAGCACCAGGGCTCGTGAGACCAACACTGACCCACCTGCCTGATGCTCCAGGGAACCTGCAGAAGAGGCCTCAGGACGGGAGCGCAGCCCCCTTGAGCCTACAGCAGGGGAAAGGCTAGAGAGAGGCTCCCTGAGGCCTCCATGGGGGACACAGGAAGATGCCTGGGGAGGAGACAGCAACACTTGCCGCCCTCTCTCACCCTCGAACCCAGCAGCGTCACCCAGTGAAGACTCAGCACAGACAAAAAGAAGGGTGTCTTCACACTCAGCAGTACTCGGTTCAACTGAGGCACAAGTGTTTGGGGCAGGGAGATTTCAGGCTTGTCAGACCCACTTGGGTTTTCTAGTTTTTTTTACTAGAACCCCAAAGCCAAAGATAGAATTAAAGGACAGAGTGCCTCTGAGCATGTTCTAGGACAGGCTTCCTCAACCTCAGCCCTCCAGATGTTTTTGGCCTACAACTCCCATGATCCCTAGCTAGCAGGACCCGTGGTCTGGGATGATGGGAATTGTAGTCTCAAAACATCTGGAGGGCCAAGTTTGAGGAAGCCTGGTCTAGGAATTTGTTTTCAGTGCCAGAACTGAACTGAGTTCACAGTCCTTCCACACAAAAACCCCCTTCTGCATGGCTTTCTTCATTAGGGCAACGTAAAAGGGAGGGGGGATTTTGTTGTTTGAAATGCAGGATGTTGGCTTATACTGGGTCAGAACATTGGTCCATCTATTGCTCAGCAGTGTCAAACAAAGCAGCTGCTCTTAGAATCATAGAATCACAGTGTTGGAAGGGATCCCAGGGGTCATCTAGTCCAACCCCCTGCAATGCAGGAATCTTTTGTCCAACATGGGACTTGAACCCACAATACTGAGATTAAGAGTCTCATGCTCTACTGACAGAGCTATCACAGTGAGCTACAGCCCTTGACACCCGACTGCTGCTACTGGGAGTCAAACACGGGCCAATCGACTATAACTCACCCATTATTCTGCCAGTAGGCTTCCACCCACCACCTGCCCACCCCTGAACGCTGGAATTCACTGCTGCAGGAGGCAATGGAGGCCACTAATCTGGGCAGATTTAAAATGGTAAGTGTGAAGCAAATATAAGAGGGAGGGCAAGGCTCTGAATGCCAGTTGCTGGGGAACACAAGGAGGGAGGTGGCAGCTCTTGCACTCAGGTCCTGTGTACGGGGGAGGGGGGCTTCCCTCTGGGGCACCTGCTTGGCCACTGAGAGAAGAGGACGTTGAGCTGGGCTGATCTCCAAAGAAGACTTTTGGAGGTGGTCCCCCTGACTGTCTGTGAAAGGGAGCTGCCAGGCTGTGCCATGGGTTAGGGAAACTATCTGGGAATGGTAGCCAGAGCAGCCAAGGTTTTGCTCCCAGTCGGCAGCCAATGCTGAGGGCTCCACATCCTGCCCAGGGCCCTTTGGGAGAGGGAGCCAAGAGTGGCATCAGGAGCCCACGGGGGGGGGGCACGCTTGGGATGCCAACCTACAGGCCAGAAACTCTAAAGTCCAGCACACTTGGAGGGGGCCTCGCCAACATGGCGCCCTTGATGGACAGGGGGCCAATGGGGCGTTCACCACACTCTTCCTCCCCCTCCCGCGCCCAGGAGGGCTCCCAAAGCCCCCTGCCCCTCTGAGGCGTCCCGCTGGTCTCTTTCCCGAAAAAGGAGCGCCTTCAGACAATGGTGCCAGAGAGCTCTCGCGCCAGGTGGGATTCCTCGCGCCTAGCAGCGAGAGAGAGGAGTGCCCGGGGCTGGCACGGGGGGTCGTGCCACCCACGGGGGGTCCAGCAAAGCCCGCCTGAAGACAAGGGCCTGGGATACCTCCGGAGCCCCTCCTCTTCCTCCCCCCCCGCGCTTGCCAAAGTGGCCCCTCGCCGCTCCCTTGGGGTCCGCTGTGCGCACCTGTTTCCGAGCCAGGCCCGGACCCTGCGCACGTGCTGGGGGGAGGGGGCGTGTGTACCCCCCCCTACACACACACCCGGGCGAGAGCCGCCCCCTCCTCCCCCCCCCAGGCCGGCTTTCCCGCTCCTCGCCGGGCAGCCCGCAAACTTTCCCCACTCACCACCCCATGGACCAGAAACTCAAAAAGTTTGCTTTTCGTCGCCTTTCGCGCTCCGCCCGTGACTTCCTCCGCGGCCATCGGGGTCGGGTCTGCACTGCTCCGCCTCCCCTTCTCCTCCTCCTCCTCCGTCGGTCCGTCTGTCTGCCTGCCTTCCTGCCTTCCTCCGCTCGCCGCCTTCCCTTCTGCCTCCGTCCTCCCTTTTTCCTCCTCCTCCTCCAACAACTCTGCCCGCGCTCTCCGTCTTTCTTCCCTCGGAGCCCCGCTGCGCGCTCCGCTCGCTCCGCTCACACTTCTAATAGCTCCGCCGGCCGACGGGGGAGGGGGCCCCGCAGGGCTCCCGCGACGGCCCACGGCCGGATTCCTCCGCCGAAGCGCCCACAGAAGCCTGCGCGCCTCGTTGCTCGGCGGCGCCGCGGCCGAGGCCGGCTGAGCCCAAGCGCCGCCCGCCGCTCCTTTCCGCGTCCCCGCGCAGCCTCGCCAGGCGCTCCGCCTGCCCGTCCCCGGCGGCCGCGCAATGCCTTGCCGCCGCGCCCCTTCTCGCGCCGCTTCCAGGCCGCATCCCCCGGGACCCTCCAGGCGGCCCGGCTACCGAGGGAAGCGGAGGGAAGGAGCCCGCCTCCCCCCACCCGTCGGAGGCTGGACGGGGGCGGAGGAAGCGAGGAGGGGCGCGGGGAAGGCCTGGCGGCGCGGGAGACCCTCTTCCCCGAGTGCCCGCAAACCATGACACCGGGGAGACGGCGGGGGCCCCCACATGGGATGTCGCGGGTCCTTCCCCGCCGCCCGCCCCCCACCCGGTCCACGTCGAGCGGCCCCTGCAAGGCCGGTCTAGGCTCCCTCCTCGCAGAGACGTCCGGCGGAGGCGTCACCGTCACCTCGTCTCTCCCTCCCCCCCCCCCCCGCGCCTGTCGGTCACTCTCCCGTCCTGCCCTGCGTGGCGCTGGCAGGGAATGAAGAGCCGCCGGCATCTCCCGGTGCGCGTCTCCCTGGCAACAGAGCCAGTGTTGCCAGGTAACGGGCAGGGCGTGGTACCCAGGAGAGGCTCCTTCTGCACCCGGCGCAGCCCGGTGCGGAGTTGTGAAGAGGGAGGGAGGGAGGACAAGCGGGGGGAGGGTCCCTCCCAATGCGTGATGGCGGAGCGGCGTGTTCACACGTGCAGACGAGGGCGCCCGGTTGCCCCCGGGTCTCCCCCCTCACGGCCAGGACGAGGAGCCCCTCCCCCGCAGGCTCTTCAGTAACCCACCGGGGGTGCGACCACTGGATCTCCCTGCCCAACGGGCTGCGGTGGTGGGGAACCCCCCCCCGGGGGATCCCCGCCGCCCTCTTCGTCCTGCCCCCTATGGGACGGAGCGAGGGGAGGAAGGCCGAGAGGAAAGGAACCGTGGCCCCTCCCCCCAAAGAATCCCGGGGCTTCACACTGACCGACCCCCCTTCCTCCCCCCCCCCAGTTACCGGGCTCCTCCCGGCGGGGAGGGGGCGCGTGGGGCGCATGCGCAGCGCTGCCTTTTTCCCCTCTCGCCGTGAAGGTCAGCCGAGCGGACTGAGGGAAAAGGGGCGGGTGTTAACTCCTTCCGCGCCGCTTCAGTGGAGCCGCGCCGCCGAGCGCAGCTCTCCCCTCCCCGCCGCCCGGCGCGCCTTCCCGGCTCGCGGCTCCGATAGCCGCCCTCCGCCGCGCAGCAGACGCGCCGCCGACGTCGCGCCGCTTCCCCCGCCCCTTCGGAGAGCGGTCGGCGGAGGAGGGAGGGAGCGGCTGTCGTTGCCACCGGCTCCGGCCTCAGCGGGGCCTGCCCGGCGGAGGGAGCCACGGGCGCGCGGGGCTCCCGTCTGGCTGGCCTGGGCCGCCGGAGGAAGGAACGGCAAAGAGCCCCGCGTCCCTCGCCACGCGCTTGCCGAGCCATCTCCCGCCGCGGGTGCCCGAGCCTCAGTCGGGGTGGCTCTCCAGCTTTCTGGGCGCGGAACGGGGCCCCCGGGGCAGGAGGGGCGAGCCAGCCAGCGAATGCCCTTGCCGGACATGACCCCCGACGGCGGGAGGAGCTGCTGCGGGCGCCCGCTTGAGCCTGGCGATGTTTGAAGCGGCTGCCCCCGGGATGCGGGCCTGAAGGGCCCCTCAGCTCGGCCAAGGCGCCCCTGCCTCGCTCGCCCCCTCCTCGCCAGGAATTACAGGAGAGCAGATGCCGACTCGGAGGTCCCCTGCGACGGAGCTCGCTGAGATTCCGGAGGCGGTGGGCAGTCGCCTCCCTCTTTCCCGAGAGGGTCCAGGCTCGCCTCTAGCCCAAGGGGTCTCCTTAGTGGGTCCAGGATCCCTGCGGCGACCCCAAAAGCAGCTTTGCCCTGAATCCACCCAGAGGCCACTGCTGCTTCGTCTATGTAGGCTACTGATCCTGTTTGTCTTTTTCGGGGGTGGGGGTCCCGGAGCAGAGCCGAGGCCGCCAGCCTGAGGCAAATTCTCCCACGCCCCTGAAACCCAGCTCGGTGAACCCCACCCTTTGCATCAGGAGGAGGTCCGGGGCCTCCGGGGTGCTGTGCCTGGGGAGTCGTGTCGGGAAACACCCAAGGAAGGGCCTGGGTGGGTGGGTGGGCCAGTCTCTGCAAAGGCAGCCTGGCACTCACACACCCCTCCCTAACCGGCAGAGGCGAGGGTCTCTCCCTCTCACATGTGCACACCCAGCGAGGCGAGGCCCACCAGAGCAACAAGCCGGTCTCCTCCTGCTGGAGGGCCACCTTTGTGCCTCCCCTTTGGGGGGACAGGGGTGCACGTGTGGCCAGCTTGGAGCCCACCGAGGGGGGGTGCTGTTTATGACACTCTCTTGGAAGTTCCAGATGTGCTCAGGGGCCCCAAAGGACTGGAGAGCCCTGTGGCTTTCACCAGAAAGGGCATTGGGAGGCTTTAAAGCTGGGGCTGTGGCAGCAGGGACCCTGCTTCAGCAGGAAGAGGCTGGACTAGGAGACCTCTGAGGTTCCCTCCAGCTCAATTGGATGCTGCTGGTTTGCATTTATCTGGCTCTTCAGAATGATGCGGCTTTTGAGTAGCTTTATTCTAAGACCTCTGGGGTTCGATTCCAATGGATCCCGGCCCACATTCCCAATGGATCCCAAAGGCCGCTTGGGAATGGGTGTGTTCGCACACACCCCTTGCGAGGGTTGCAGAAGCCCAGCTGCTCCCAGCGCATTTCTGAGGCCACTGAGGGGGACAAGGCTGGACAATAAGCAGCCCCCCCATGCTCCTTCAGAAGGAAGAAGCACTGCAGGCCATTCACTCTTTGCAACTGGGGAGACAGACATGGCCCTGGTGAAGAGAGGGAGGGAGGGAAGGAAGGAAGGAAGAAGGAGCCCCCATCGCTTCTAGCAAGTGCACACACAGAGTTAGGAAATAGCCAAGTAGGGATGCATGAGCCTAAATGTTTTCTTGCAAGAGCCTTCTGTGACTGGGGCTGCAAGTATTCCAAGCGCTGTTATTGTCAAAGCTGTTGGTAGACATAATAAATATGTGATTGTAAAAAAGAATAGCCTAAATAACCTGCCCTCGTTTTCTAGCCCACCTCTCCCTGCAGCCTCTGGCCTGATCCAACAACCCACAGCACAGGGGCAGGGAAATCCCCCTCTCGTTCATTTAGCCTGCTTGCTAACTGTAGGCTGCAAACACCAGATTCCCTACTCCCCCCCATGCCTTGCCTTGAGGAGAATGGGCTGTTCTACTCTGGTCCTGTTTGAGGGCTTCTTCCCTTTGGGGCATCTGGTTGGCCACGATGAGAACAAGAAGCTGGCCTGATAATAATAATAATATATTATTAATAATCATTTATTATTTGTACCCTGCCCATTGTGCTGGGTTTCCCCAGCCACTCTAGATCCACCTAGAGCCAGGTTCTTCTGATGTTCTCCTCATCCCCCTGGAGGAGCAGGCTTAGAAGAAGCTTGATTAATTTGTTTTTGGGGAAAGTCTGTTGGCCTCTCTTCTTCCCACCCCTTGCAATTCATGGTGGATCTCCAGATGGTGTCGTCAGGAAGAGTTTGGCTTCTTGGACCATGGTCTCTGCTTCCATGAGGAAGGCCTTCTGGCAAGAGGTGGGCTGCACCTCACAGCAGATGGCAAGAATGTGTTTGCTAAGAGTCTTGCAAAGCTGTTCAGGAGAGGTTTCAACTAGAACTTGAGAGGGAGGGAGACGGCTACAGATGACAGAAGAACACCTGGCAGATAATCGCTTCATTGATGCACAGGAAACTGAAGTGGTGCTCCAGAAACATGCTAAAGGGCAGGAAACTACAAGAAGGAAGCAGCTGGAGGGAATGACTCACGGTTTCAGTTGACTCTATAGTAATGCACGCAGTATGGGAACAAGCAAGAGGAACTGGAGCTCTTAATACAGGATGGCAAATATGACCTAATAGGCATTACTGAAACATGGTGGGATGAGACTCATGACAGGAATGCAAGAATTGAGGGCAGGAGTGCCAGCTTGGCCCCACAACCATGGGTGCCCAGGGCCATGGGTGTCATGCAGCGTGCATGGACCTGGTGCCAAAATTTGTGGGTGCCCAGCTCCTTCATGGGGAATTTTTTGGGTGCTTGGGGTACCCAGGGCCCCAGGGAGCCAGCACCTATGATTGAGGGGTATAACCTGTTCAAAAGGAATAGACCAAGCAGGAAGGAAGGACGAGCATTATATGTAAAGGATGTGTACACTTGTGAAGAAATCCATGTCCTGGAGCATGGGAAGCAGATGGAGAGTATATGGGGGGAAATTGTAGGAGAGAGAAACAACCATGACTTCACTGTGGGTGTCTGCTATAGACCACCAAGCCAGACTTGGATGATGCCTTCCTAGAGCAGATTAAGGGTAAAGGGACCCCTGACCATTAGGTCCAGTTGTGTCTGACTCTGGGGTTGAGGCACTCATCTCGCTTTATTGGCCGAGAGCCAGCGTACAGCTTCCGGATCATGTGGCCAGCATGACTAAGCCACTTCTGGCGAACCAGAGCAGCGCACGGAAACGCCGTTTACCTTCCCGCCAGAGCGGTTCCTATTTATCTACTTGCACTTTGACGTGCTTTCGAACTGCTAGGTGGGCAGGAGCTGGGACCGAGCAACGGGAGCTCACCCTGTCACGGGGATTCAAACCGCTGACCTTCTGATCAGCAAGCCCTAGGCTCTGTGGTTTAACCCACAGCGCCACCTGGCCAGATTACCAAACATTAAAAAAGAGATATAGTAGTCATGGGAGACTTCAACTTCCGTGATATTTGTTGGGACTCAAACTCTGCCAAGAACATAAGGTTCGAATCTTGGAGCTGGTCCTCATCAACAGGGCGGAACTGATCAGCAAAGTGGACATGTGGGAAACTTGGGAGGAAGTGATCATGCTTCCTGGGTTTCATGAAAAAACCAGCAAGAGAAAGCTGAGTGTAGTCTGAGTAAGTAGTCTGACAGTAAGATGCACTCAGGAGTTACAAGCTTGGTGGATCAGGGGAATGCTGTGGACATAGTGTATCTTGATTTCAGTAAGGCTTTTGACAAAGTCCTCCATGATATTCTTGCGGAGGAGCTGGTAAAATGTGGATTTAATGAGGCAACTGTTAGGTGGATTTGTAGCTGGTTGACTGATTGAACCCGAAGAGTACACATTAATGGTTCCTCATCAACCTGGAAAAAAATGACAAGTGGGGTACCACAGGGTTCTGTCCCGGGCCCGTTGATCTTCAACGCCTTTACAAATGAATTGAGGGGGTGCTCTTCCAATCTGCAGATATCAAGCTGGCAGGGGTAGCTAATGCCACAGAACACAGAATCAAGGTCCAACAAGATTTTAGCAGATTGGAGAACTGGGTCCAAACTAACAAAATGAATTTCAATTGGGACAAATGCAAGGTTCTAAGTTAAAAGACACTTAGGCAGAAAGAACCAGCTGCACAAATATAAGATGGGGGACACCTGCCTTGGCAATAGTACATGTGAAAAGGAACTAGGGTCTTAGTGGACCACAAGCTTAATGTCAGTCAACAGTGTGATGCAGCAGCAGCCAAGAAAGAGAGAAAGAAGAAAGAAAGAAAAAAGGAAGGAAGGAAGGAAAAGCTAATGCTATTCTAGACCATACCAACAGAAATATAGTATCCAGATCAAGGAAAGTCACATTACTGTTCTATTCTGCCTTGGACCACACATGGAATACTGTGTCAAGCTCTGGGTGCCACAATTTAAGAAGACTATTTACAAGCTGGAACATGTGCAGAGGAGAACAAGGGTCTAGAAACCAAGCCTTATGAGGAACGGTTGAGGGAATTGGGGATGTCTAGCCTGGATAAGAGGAGATTGATTGTAGATATGATAGCCATCTTCAAGTATCTACAGGGCTGCCCCATGGAAGACGGAGCTAGCTTGTTTTCTCCTGCTCTAGAGAGCAGGACCTGAACCAACGGAGTCCAACAACAAGGGATGAGTTTCCAACTCAACATCAGGAAGAATTTTCTGACAGTAAGAGCCATTCGACAGTAGAACAGACTCTCTTGGGAGGTTGTGGACCTTCTTCATTTGAGTTTTTTCAACTGGTTAGATAGCCATCTGTCATGGATGCTTTAGTTTCAAATTCTGCATTGCATGGGGTTCGATTAATGACCTTTGGGGTCCCTTCTACAGTTCTATGATCTTACATCCAGAGACTCTCTGGCCTTCTCGAGGAAAGATGCCATCATGATGAAGAAGAGAGGGGCCAACTTTTGCTTTTGTTTCCTGCCTGGCCCCCACCCTCCTTTTGAGGGGAGGGGGCTGAAGGATGAGGGGAGGGGCACTGGCCACTCATGGTGGAAACTGATGTCAGAAGGCAACTGCCTCTCTTGGGAAACATCCATTTGTCCAGCCTTGGGGAGATGCCAAGGGACAAATCCACCAGTTTCCCTATATTTGTCATCCTTCCTGGGCTAAACTCCATCATTTATGCATCTGTGGTCTCCTCTCCCCCCTCCCCCCTTTTTTTAGTGAAATGGACAGTCTGCTACAATGGTGCCTTCTAGGGACCCCTCACTCTTCCAAGCCCTCCATTATTGTCATCAAGCATTGATTAGGAATCGGACGTCTGCATTGCAGGAGGTTGTACTAGTTGGTTGTTGGGACCCTTCCAACTCTGCGATTCTGTTATTCTATGAAGCTTATCACTCCAATGGGCAACGATCAGAAGGTCAAGCCACAGCTCCCCCCCTTCCTTCCGGTTCCCTAATAATATAATCAAAGAACTGTAGAGTTGGAAGGGCCCACGAGACTCATCTAGTCCAACCCTCTGCAATGCAGGAATCTTTTGCCCAACATGGGGCTCGAATCCACAACTCATGCTCTACCGACTGAGCTATTCCAGATCTGAAGCAATGCTCCTGAGGTTTACTCTCAGGGTTACGGGGCTTAGATAGCTACTGTTCACCAGTCTCCAGCATTTCTGGAACATTTTGAATCTGTATACAAGAGAGCCCCAGGGACACAACAGGGGGCCTCCGTGGGTCGGAGGAGCGAGAAACCACAGAAACCACGGCTGTGACCATTTGGCAAGGCATTTTGAAGGCCAGGCCTCTGCAGCAGCTGCTGCCTGAGCACTGTTGTTAATCCAAGCCCCAATGAGGTGTCTGCTGCCCCTCATCTTGTCCAGTTTCCACGGGATCCATTTCAGTTCCATGCCAAGGGTGTGGCCAAGGCCCATGCTGTGGTCTGACTGACCAGATGCTCTCTTGCTGTCGCGACCCGACTAGACACTGATAGACCGGGGTCCGCAGGGTCGCGCCATGCGGGCGCCAGGAAGGGGAACCATGCAGCGGGCCAGAGAAGGGGGCGACAGCGGAGCCAGGCGCGCAGGGGTTAAACCGAGCGCAGCAAGGCCCGACCTCGCCCAGGCATGCCCCGCGGGGTAAACAACCCCAGAATGGGCGATAACGACCGCTAACGAGCCATCAGCAGCGGGCGTGGTGGAACCGGCAGCATCGCAATAACAATGCAAAAAGCACCCATGAATGGTGCAGGTAGACCAGAGCAGTTAACTCTTTTGTCCAAGCCACCCCGGGTGGGGAAGAGGATTACCCCCGGACCTTTAGGGCAGAAGGGAGGGGGGAATTGGGAGTCACCCAGCAAGGTGTACATAAGGGGGATTCTGAGGTGGCCTCCTCAGAATCCTCACGGACTTTCCACGTTTCTCTGTGTGCTGTACAATAAACTTCAAGACAACTTCCGCTGACTTCTCGGAGTGGCGTGCGTTCTTGACAGCTAGCTACAGTCACCATTTGGGACACGACATAGTGAGGATTCTGCAAAACTTCAACGTCCGTATCGTGTTGGGATCGCTTACCGGCAGCTACCGAGATGGCGACCCCATGGCGCGGAGCGGCACGTTTTCAGACCCCCGTTACCTCGAGCACCCTACTCGAGCGGCCGGCGGATCTGTTCACCTCGAATCAACGGAGCCTTTCCTCGGCCGGACCAGACAGCGGGAGCCTGGGCGAGCTACAGCGACTCCAGGAGCAGCTGAACCGCCTCATCTGGGAGCGGCTGCGGGTTGGCGAGGAGTCGGGCCGGTTGTTGGACCAGGCCTGTGGGGGCGCGGTGCCCCGGACAAGTCGTAGCGGCGGCGGAAGCCAAGGCCACGCGGGATCGGGGGTCTGCAGTCGGCAGACCCCAGGGGAGGGCTCAGGTCAGGAGCCCGGAGTGACTCAGCGGCTGACGTGGTTGGACGGGACGGCCCCGAGGGGGCAGGTGCTTCCCCTGCCAAGACGTCACAGCAGCCGGCTGGAGGACGACGCAGTGGCGGGGAGTTCCACGGGTGACAGCAGCGAGGACGAGCGCGCGGCAGCGACCCCGGAGGCCCGCGGGAGGCACGTCCGCCGGAGGGCGACGGCGCGGCGCAGGCCGCCCCCGGAGCTGAGGGCCACTTACGAGGGGGACCCGGTGGAACTCTCCACCTTCATCTTCCACGCAAGGAACCACGCCAGAAGGTACGGGGGAGGCGACTGCGACCCAGAGGACTTGGTAGCGGCGGTCATCTCCTCCCTGCAGGGGAAGGCCGGCCAGTGGGCCATGCTCCTGGTCGACCGCAGGGACCCGGCTCTGGCCACCCTGGAGGACTTCTTGGCGGCCCTTCGAGAGCGCTTCCAAGACCCGCAGGCGGAGGAGAAGGCGAAGCGACGGGTCCAGAAGGCCAGGCAAGGGGGTCTCCCAGTACAGGACTATGTAGACATGTTCAGGGGGGAGGCCGCCCGAATCTCCTCTTGGAACGAGGAGGTCCTCGTCCACTATTTCAAGGAGGGCCTCCATCCTGAGCTCCGCAAGTGGGCCGTAGTGAAGGGGACCCCTCGGGAGCTGTCGACGCTGGACGGCTGGTGCTGCACGGTGGCTCAGTTGGAAGCAGACCTGGGGATGCTGGAGTTAGAACCCAGGGCGGGCAAGGACCGAAGGCCCGCGGAGAACTCAGGGACCCCCCGTCCCGCCAATGGCGCGGGGGTCCCCCGGCCCAAGCGCACCCCCGACCCGGAACGGGAGAGGAGACGCCGGGAGGGACTCTGCATGAGGTGCGGAGGGGCAGGACACTATGCGGTGGCGTGCCCCAAGCGACCCCCGGGAGAGGTTCGGACCCCGGCAGGGTCCCAAGCGACGTCGGGAACCAGTAGGACACCCAAGACCGGGAGCCGGGCGGCTGTCGCGTCGGAGCCAAGGGGAAAGCGCCAGTCCGACTCCGAGGGCTCGGAGTCGGGAAACGACCTGGACCTGCAGTGAAGGACGCCCGGCTGCAGGTCCCGCCAGGGTCAACGGACCCCAAGAAACGGGCGGGAAGACCACCCAACCTGGTCCGGGTGAGGCTGGAAAACCCGGACGGCGGCAAGCAATGGACGGGTGATGCGCTGCTGGACTCGGGCTGCGACCACAGTATGCTGCACCCCGAAGTGGCCAAGGAACTGGACTTGCCCACCCAGGTTCGGAGCACCCCCTTAGTTTTCGTCCAGATGGACGGCAGTCCCATAAAGGGGGGTCCGTTTGGGGTGGAAGTGGGGCCGGTCTCCTTGTGGGTGGGGGACCACCGGGAGTCCAGGATGCTAGTTAGGGTCCCCACGGATGGGTACCAGGTAGTGCTGGGGTTGGACTGGCTGATGGAACATAACCCCATAGTAGACTGGCGCTCAGGGCGCCTGACGTTCGACCTGGATAGGTGTGGGCAGCACAGGGTCGAATCGGACCCCCAGTGCCCCGGGAAGGGGGAGGCCAAAGGGGTCCACGGGGACGAGGGCAAGCTGGATGTGGTGGCGCCGGAGATACCCCCGGAGTACCGGGATCTGGCGGCGGTGTTCGGGGAAACCGAGGCAGACGAGCTGCCCCCCCACCGCCGCACAGATTGCGCCATCGACATCCCAGAGGATGCGGTCCTCCCCAAGGGACGCATCTACAAGATGTCCGGGGAGGAACTCCAGGACCTCAGGGAGTTCCTGGACAAGAATCTGGCCAGAGGGTTCATCCGCCCCGCCAAGAGCCCCATGGGGGCTCCGGTCATCTTCGTGGGCAAGAAGGATGGCACCCGGAGGTTGTGCCAGGACTACAGAGGGTTGAACGCCATAGCGGCAGGGAACGCGTACCCGCTTCCCCTCATCCCGGATCTGCTGGACCAGTTGGGTACCGGCACGATCTTCACGAAGCTAGACTTGAGGGAGGCATACTACCGGGTGCGGGTCCGGGAGGGGGACGAATGGAAGACGGCTTTTAACTGCCAGTTTGGACAGTTCGAGTTCCTGGTAATGCCGTTCGGTTTGAGCGGGGCCCCGGGGGTGTTCATGAGCCTCATCAACGAGGTACTCCACGACCTCCTGTACAAAGGGGTGGTGGTCTACCTGGACGATGTGCTGGTGTACAGTCAGGACCCCCAGGAACACGTCCGGTTGGTCCGGGAGGTCTTGCAGAGACTCCTGGACAACCACCTATACGTCAAGTTGCCCAAGTGCGAGTTCCACCGCCCCTCCTTAGATTACCTGGGGTATAGGATCTCGGCGGCGGGGGTGGCCATGGATCCCCAGAAGGTGGAGGCAGTCCTGGGGTGGGAGCGGCCGCGGACACGGCGCCAACTCCAGAGCTTGCTAGGGTTCGCAAATTTCTGCAGGGGCTTTTTGCCCAACTATTCGGCCTTGGTGACCCCCCTCACCGATCTCCTAGGCACCAAGGGGAAAGGAAAGGGGGCCAAGCGTCCCGGGGCGGCTCTGGATTGGGGGTCCCGGGCGGAGGAGGCTTTCCAGGGGCTCAAAGGGGCGTTCGCCGCCGAGCCTACGCTGATCCATGTGGATCCAGCCCGGCCCATGGTGGTACAGGTAGACGCTAGTGATGTGGCCATGGGAGCGGTACTCCTGCAGAGGGACGGGGAGGGCCGTCTCAGGCCCGGAGCATACCTGTCCCGGAAGTTTGGGAAGGCGGAAAGGAATTGGTCTACCTGGGAGAAGGAGGCAGCGGCCATCCGCATGGCGCTTGAGGAGTGGAGGCACTGGCTGGAGGGGGCAAGGGAACCGTTTGAGGTCTGGACAGACCACCGCAACCTCGAGGCCCTCCGACAGCCACGGAAGCTGACTGCCAAGCACATGCGGTGGGCAGAGTTCTTCTCCCGGTACGATTTCCAGCTAAGCCACATCCCCGGGAAGGACAACTTCCTCGCGGACGCCCTGTCTCGCCTGCCCCAGTACGAGGCGGATGTCCGCACAGAGATGCGTCCACTATTTGAGGACAAACACCTAGCCCGAGCCGTCACCACCCGTAACCAGGCTAGGAGGAAAGAAGGACAGACAGGGGGTCAAGATGGGACACCCCCCCGGGAGCGCAGCCAGCCTTCTGCAGCGCTCCGCGACAGACTAGTGGCAGCGTATCCAACAGACGCGGAACTACAGAACCTGCGGGACTCCTTGACACTGGAAGGGGACATCTGGAGAAGGGGGAGCGCCACGTACATCCCGGAACCCCTCCGGAGGGCCGCCCTGGAGGCATGCCACGACGCCAAAGCGGCTGGGCACTTCGGCTTCGTCAAGACGTGGAAGCTGGTTCGGCGGAGCTTCTGGTGGCCCATGCTCCGCAAAGATGTCAAGGACTACGTTGCGGGCTGCCCCATCTGCCTCACCTGCAAGCCGGCAGTGGGCAAGCCGCAGGGCCTCCTACAGCCTCTGGAGGTCCCACCTCGACCTTGGTCGGTGATCTCCATGGACTTTATTACGGATCTGCCACCCAGCCGAGGCAAGACAGCAATATGGGTCGTGGTGGACCTGTTCTCCAAGCAAGCCCATTTCGTGCCCTGCGCCTCACTGCCTACCGCCACCCAGGTGGCAAAACTGTTCATGGAGCACATCTTCCGGCTCCATGGGGTTCCAGACAAGGTCATTTCCGATCGCGGCTCCCAGTTTGTGTCCCGATTTTGGAAGGCGTTCCTGGGACTGCTGGGGATCGAACAGGGACTCAGCTCGGCCTACCACCCCCAGACTGACGGACAGACGGAACGTGTCAACCAGGTGCTGGAGCAGTACCTGCGGTGTTTTGGCTGCTACCAGCAGGACGACTGGTCACAGCTGCTTCCGTTGGCGGAGTTCGCTTACAATAACTCCGTACATAGCAGCACGGAGATGTCCCCCTTCGCCGTGGTCTACGGGACCGACCTGAGGCACCTGCCGGACTTGGGGGAGCCCACCGCCCGGGAGCCGGAGGAGCTCGGAAAGTGGAGAGAGAGGACGGCCAGGTGCTGGGAGTCCCTTCGGGAACAACTGCTGGAGGTCAAGGCGGCGCAGAAGAGGACGGCGGACCAGCGAAGAAGACCGGCGGGGGACATCAAAGCGGGGTGCCGGGTCTACCTGTCCACGCGGCACTTGAAGCTGGGCCTCCCCAGCAAGAAACTCGGGCCCCGGTACTTGGGCCCGTTTAAAGTGCTAGAGGTAATCAACGGAGTATCTGCGAAGCTGGAACTCCCAAAGAACTTGCAACAGATACACCCGGTGTTCCACTTCAGCTTGCTGAAGAAGTCCCCGGAGGACGACGGTTGGCACCCCGTGGCGGCGCCACCCACCCCGTTGATCCTGGCGGGAGGGGAGCACCATGAGGTCAAGGACATTTTGGACTCCAGACTCTACAGAGGGCGTTTGCAGTACCTGGTGGAGTGGAAGGACTTTGCTATGGGGGACCGAGAATGGGTGTGGGCGTCGGACGTTTTGGCCCCACAGCTGGTCAAGAGATTCCACCAACAGTGGCCAAACCGGCCGGGGGGCCCCGGGACTCAGAACGCTCCCCAGGGGAGGGGGGAGTCAGTTTCGGGGGGGCAGGATGTCGCGACCCGACTAGACACTGATAGACCGGGGTCCGCAGGGTCGCGCCATGCGGGCGCCAGGAAGGGGAACCATGCAGCGGGCCAGAGAAGGGGGCGACAGCGGAGCCAGGCGCGCAGGGGTTAAACCGAGCGCAGCAAGGCCCGACCTCGCCCAGGCATGCCCCGCGGGGTAAACAACCCCAGAATGGGCGATAACGACCGCTAACGAGCCATCAGCAGCGGGCGTGGTGGAACCGGCAGCATCGCAATAACAATGCAAAAAGCACCCATGAATGGTGCAGGTAGACCAGAGCAGTTAACTCTTTTGTCCAAGCCACCCCGGGTGGGGAAGAGGATTACCCCCGGACCTTTAGGGCAGAAGGGAGGGGGGAATTGGGAGTCACCCAGCAAGGTGTACATAAGGGGGATTCTGAGGTGGCCTCCTCAGAATCCTCACGGACTTTCCACGTTTCTCTGTGTGCTGTACAATAAACTTCAAGACAACTTCCGCTGACTTCTCGGAGTGGCGTGCGTTCTTGACAGCTAGCTACAGTCACCATTTGGGACACGACACTTGCCCCTTTGCCCAACATGACTCATGGGCACAAGCCCAGGGATGGGGGCTGAGCAGATGAAAGACAGACTTTCATACTTTCAGTGCAGTTCAACATCTGTATGTAGCCGTTGGGAGTGGCCAACCGAGATCTTCAGTAGCGGCCCTGTTAACTGCGCCACCTTAGGATGCTGTGGGAAGGAGCCTCCCTCTCCCCCTTGGAGAATAGGCAGGCACCAACTGTTAGCTGCTTCCAGCATGCATTAAAAACACATTTGCTTAGGTATTCCCAGGCCAATAACGCTAGTTTTCAGCATCCTAGTCACTGTAATAATATAAATATTTTACTGGTGTGATTTTTTAAAATTATTATGTACTGGTTATTTTGCTGGTTACAAATATTCTTAGTGATCCCTGGAGAGAAAGGCAGTATAGAAACAGTTTTATAAAACCAATAAATAAAACAGGCAGCATAATTAATGCCTCTGGCCCCTGGGAGGTGAAGGGTGGGGTGGGGGGGACACCAGGATGAGGAGGCCCCTCCAGCCAAGCATGGACCTGTATGTGTTCTCTGGATCAGAGCTTCAGGTGCCTGGCTGTGCCCTGGGCCTCCCGTGGAGGATTCATCCTGCACTGAAGAAATGTTCCACTGAATTCCTAAGAGGCCAAGCACAGTTGCATCACCACGGGCTGCCTCCTACCTGGGAGCCCCCAGCCAAGAGCTCACCTCTCAAGGAGGGGGAAAGGGGTTTGATGTGAGTTCAACGTCCAGTCTCCCCAGGGTGGGGTGGGGGAACAGCAGCAGCAGCTCAACCCAAACAAAGGCAACAGCCGGAAAGGCCTCACAGCCCCTCTGCCTGACCTCCAGGGTCAGACTCTGGTCCGCCTCCAAAGGCCAGGAACCTCATAAACTGCAGAGAAGCCCCAGTGAGTGGCTCTCAGGAGCACATCATTTTGGCACATATCAGAGCCACACTCTTCTCCAAGCTCAGATATTGTTGTGAGATGCACACACAGCAAATCAGAGTTGGGGGAGCAGGAGCCCCAGGGGTGGCAAAGCAGCCCGACTCCCAGATGGATCTGAAAGGGCAGCCTCAGCCAGCAGGGGGTCCAGGGGCCCACACAGGAGGCGCTGAAGGGGGCTGCTGGCTGGGATAACTTACTGTCATCTACCAGAGGGCCTAGAGCAGACCTCTCTGTCCTTGCCACTGCCACCAGACTCCCTCCCCCAGCCCCCCTTTCCTGCCGCTGCCTCTCAAGGGGGGCAGTGACCATCTCCACTAGCTCTGATGGCATCAGATGGCATGCTGCCAGCATGGGAGGAGGATGCCGCTGGCAAGGAAACACCAGGTGCCAGGTGAGGTTCTGGACTCTGAAGCAGATATTGCTGGGGCTGGAGGCTGCGGTGGGTGAGCCAAAAGATTCTGGCCAAGGAAGCAACTCTGCTAGAGGGCTCCATTCCCCTGCCTTTGCCCACCCTCACTTTGCAGGGGCGGCGTTTGCCAAAGCCCACGGAGCAACGGGGAAGGTGTGCCCACCTCTGGTTTCAACAGGTAGGTCTCCCATTAAACTGCTCAGTGCTTGCAGACAATGTGGACGACTCCTTAGAGGCACGGATGTATTCAGTGGGATTGTGTTTCTTTAACAGCCATTAGCGGGCCAGGATTGGAACCACGGTGCATGGGGAGCAGAGAGGGGCGCCCCTTTCCCCATCCCCGCAGCCGCAACGAGATTGCACCCCCCCCGCCGAAGTTGGAGCAGGCAGGGGTCCTGCGTGGGGCTGATCACTGCCGCAGGCATGTCTTCTCCAAGCTGGGGGCGGGGATGCTCAGCCTGCCCAGGAGGGGGGGCGGCACCGCGCCAATCTCGCCCTGTCCGGACGCCAAGAGCTCCGGCATCCATAATACCCGCCCCCTCCTCCCGATTGTCAGCCTCACACACCAGCGTCCGAGGAGATGGAGGGGTCGGGGAGGGGGGGGAGGCAGCAGGTGAAGGCACTGGGGGGGGCATCACTCACTCCAGGCAAGTTTGCCTTCGGCACAAGCAAATGAGCCGCGGGGGAGTCCAGGACGCCTCCTCCGAGAGAGAGAGAAGCGGCAACATCTTAGTAGCAGCCCAGCCGCGGAAGCGCCCCTTTGGGCCAGCAAATGGCTGCCCTCCCGTGCTCCCCCTCCCCGCATGGCTGACCCATTCCCCCCTCCCCCGAGGCAGCCCCTCCCAGGGCTTCGGCCGCGCCCCCGGCCGCCTTGCGCACGTGGGCGCTCAGAGTCTGCGGAGAAGGTGGTCTCCCCGGCGGGGCCGCCCCCCCCCGTCCACACACACACACTCGCACTTACCCGGCTGCCCCGGTCCTCGTCCGGTCCGCTCTCGGGCTCGTGGGTGCCTCCCTGCCTCGCAGGCCAGGCGCGGTAATGCTCGCGCGCTCCGCCGCCTGCAGCCACCGGAGCCCGGGACCGGGGGGCTGCGGAGAGGCGGCGGGAGTTGCTGGCCGGGCGCGCCGAAGGGCGCCTCCCCAGGAGCCGGGGCTGCTGCTCCTCTGCCCTTCCGTCCGTGTGGGCCAAGAGGAGACAAAGAAGCTCCGCCGCCGCCGCCGCGACGGGGCTGCCAAGACCCACACACGGCAGCTTCCTTCCTTCCCCTCTTCCTTCCCAAATGCTTCTGCCCGAGTTTCCATGGGAACAGTATAATGCCTTTCGCGTTGCTGGGGAGATGCAGAGGCTGAGCAACCTCGCCAGGCCTGCCAAGAACCTCGCGGGCTTCGGGGGGCTGGTGCAAAAGCCGGGGGAGGATTTGGCACCGGACGGGGCGGCCCAGGCCATCTCCACCCGCAGAAGAACATCCCCTGAGCCTGGCTGCCGGATCGGGCCAAGGGGGGCCCCTCGGGTCCAGCACCCACTTCTCACTAGGGCCACCCAGATGCCTCGGAGGGTGGGGGACCAGCAAGCAGGGTCCGAGCCCAAGAGAAACTCTCCCCTCCTGCGGTTTCACAGGTGCTTCTGACCGTGGAAGCTGGACAGCGCTAGGATGGAAAGGTCTCCCTCGGGAGGCGGTGGGCTCTCCTTTCTCGGAGGTTTTTCAGCTGAGGTTGAGTGGCCACCTGCCAGGGATGTTTTAGCTGAGATCCCTGCATGGCAGGGGGTTGGGCTAGATGACCCTTGGGGATCCCTTCCGACTCTACAGCTGACCATCGATAGCCCCCTCCTCCATGATATAATAACGAGTTTGCTGGATCTTGTCCAAGGGTCCCTGTTGCCCAGCTTCCTGTTCTCCCAGTGGCCAACCAGATGCCCATTATGGGAAACCAGCAAGCAGGATTCCTGCGCCAGAGCAACTTCCCCCTCTTTTGGTTTCCAGCAAATGGTCTTCAGAAGCACTGCTGGATAGAATCATAGAGCTGGAAGGGACCCGAGGGTCATCTAGCCCAACCCCCTGCGATGCAGGAATCTCAGCTAAAGCATCCCCGGCACATGGCCATCCAGCCTCTGCTGAAAAACCTCCCCAAGGATAGCCCTCTCCTGCTTCATGAATTCGTCCAACCCTCTTTTAAAGCCACCCAGGTTGGTGATCATCATTGCCTCCTGCGGGAGAGAGTTCCGCAGTTTGCACAGAGGAGGACGGCCTTTCATCCGTCCTGAATCTTCCAGCATCACCTGTGGCCCCAGGGACTGTGGGCTGGGGTGGGTGGGGGCGCTTGAGCAAAGGGCCCCTTGTTCTGGAGAGGGAGGGAGGGAGAGCAAACGGATCTCACCGGCTTCAGAAAATGAATGGAAAACTACAGCCAGGTCCTGGCGTGATTCCACGTGGCTCTTGCAGTGCGCCTGAAGGAAGCGCGCGAGGGCCCAGCCTCGGAGAGAGACTCGGGCAGCCGCTTCATGCATCCTCCCCGCCGGCGAACCTGCGACGCTTGCACCGCCCGCCCGCCTGCCTGCCTGCCTTTGGCACATGACGGGGCGCTGTCGAGTCCAGATCATTCGCCTGTTTTGCTTCCAGGACCCTTTGGCAACACGCCTTTCGGCCGCTCAGAACATCCGCCCTGATCACTCCCTCCTAATAATTAACCCGGCTCCTAAGGATCGGATTGTAGTCGCAAGAGAGGACGAGGAAGAAACAAAGGGGAGCCCTCGACACCCCTGGGGGAGGCCTGAAGTTTGCAGAGGGAGGAGACTGTCCTCTCCAAAGAGAAAACTTGGGGGGGGGAGGACAAAACTCCTGATTCTTCTCCTTTTTTCTCTTTCCCTCTTTACGTTCTTTCTCCCAGTCCCTTTTTCCTTTGCCTCTTTTTGGTTTGCGTTTTTATTTAGTTTCTCTTAACTTTGACAAAAATATATTTGATATTCTCCTTTTTAATATTTCCCACCCCCCAAACTTTAATAAAATCTATTGGGGAAAGCAAGAACAAAAGAGAAAACCAGAGAGTGCGAAAAATAGGGAGGCTGTGGGGGAATCAGCTCACCCAATCCCCTTCTCCCAAAGAGCCCCATGGGGGCTGAGGGGGGGCTCAGTAGTGGCAGAATGCGAAAGACCCGCCTGCAGTCTGACCAAGGCAGGGCAGAGCAGGACCTCTGTCCTGTCACATACTTCTAATGTGCTCAGGTCTGGTGCTGCTGGCCTTCTAAGTGTTTGAAACTCATGATGCCTAACCATCAGGGGCCCCTAATCCTGGAGGATTAGGCAACTTTAGTCCACACTGCATTTAAATAATAATAATAATAATAAAAACGTCCAGTAGATGCAATTTGAGTGGCACAGTCCGGAGCTGCAGTTGGTGTTGACAGGAGTGAGCCCTATGCTCAGAGATCTGCATCAGCTACCAGGCTGAGATCACGACTCTGGGGGTGCAGTGCTCATCTCGCTTTATTGGCCGAGGGAGCCGGCATACAGCTTCCAGGTCATGTGGCCAGCATGACTAAGCCGCTTCTGGCGAACCAGAGCAGCACACGGAAACGCCGTTTACCTTCCTGCTGCAGCGGTACCTATTTATCTACTTGCACTTTGATGTGCTTTTTAACTGCTAGGTTGACAGGAGCAGGGACCGAGCAACGGGAGCTCACCCCGTCACGGGGATTTGAACCACCGACTTTCTGATCGGCAAGCCCTAGGCTCTGTGGTTTAACCCACAGCGCCACCCATGTATAGAAAGCCCTTAATAACTTGGGACCAGCTTACCCCCCCCATGCACCCACTCAACTGCTTTGATTGGCAGAACAGGCACTGCTCCAGGTGCCACATAATGCCCATTTCCCGCATTTGTAAGAGCACCATCATTTATTGTGGCAGCGTCTGCCCTTTGGAACTCCCTGCCTCTTGACATCAAGCAGGAACCTTCCCCGTACTCTTTCCAGCGCCTGCTATAAATATTCTTGTTTCAACAAGCCTGCCTGGATGCTTTGAAAGTTTATGTGAATTTAAGCATTTTGTATGTTTTAACACATTTTCCCTTGGTTTTCTTATCTTTTTGTAAACTGCTTTGAGGGGTGGTTTTGACCATCGAGCAGTGTGTGGATTTTATGAAATAAATAAATAAGAGAGAGCCGGCCTTGCTCCAGCAATGGAGCCACTGGGAGCCCAGTCTAAGCCCCTGGTTGTTCCTTTGAAGCCCTGCCCTTAGCCGCCCCACACCTGTTGTCATGGCTGGGAGGTTCCCCACCCCACCTGTCCTAAGGGTGGGAAGACACAGGGCTACAGTCCCTTGCACACCTGGCTTGACATGTTTTATCTGTTAAGGACCTGGCCAGATTGGTCCTGGATTTCCAGGACTTCATAGCCACCAATGGGTTGTGGGATGTATAACACTGGTGCAGTCAATCACAACATTCCTAGAGTGTACACAAAGGGGACTTGGTCCTCCAGGTAGAGTTTCCTGTGCCAAGACTGAAATCACTTCCTTTGTGTGACCAGAAGTGGGAGTGGCCTTACCTGTAGCTATTCAAAGATACAGGTGAGCTGCTACTCTCTCTCTCTTCCCACCAGGACTCCGAGGATGCAACATCTCAGGAGATGCTCTCTTGGCTTCCAGCCAAGAGATGCCCACATGGAGCCTTTCTCCCTTAAGGAGAATCTCCACATGTACATACATATAATCTAAGCTAGCCTGCCTTTCTGAGACTGTAGAAGCTTGAAATGACTGTGAGTAAAACCTTTATACTTTTATAAGCTTATGTGTCGTGTATTTTCTTTTAAGAGGGAACCAGGGGAAATATGTGCCAGGATCTGCCTTATTCTAGAAGTTCATAGGAACTTAAACGCCACGCTTTGCTGCGCTTTATTGGGGATGAGAAACTCTGCTAGTTTGGAGCTTGTTAGCACAAGCTGGGATAGGAAATATTAATCAATATTCCCTCATCCACATTCCTACTCATCTCCCACAAAGGGTTCTGAGGCCCAGAACTGCGTATTTTGTGTATTTTTAAAGGATTGCTTTGGATTGTGATTTTTGGCAGAGTAGAATTTTTCTGTTTGTACTTCCTGGTAAGCACATGGTCTTTTGTTCTCCATTGTGCTGTGAAAAGGGGGATTAGCGACCCCTCCCCTCCCTCAGAGCTCACAGACCTCAGAGGCAGTGAAGATTAGTTTGCATTTTGAGATTTTGAATTTTGATTTTTGAATTTTAGCCATTTTTGGGAATTTTTGAAAAAATTTTCAATTTTTGAGGATTAAGATGGCAAGCTCAGGATTTGATAGTGAAGCAAGATCAAGCTTTATGCTGCTGAATGATCGTAACTTTGTGCAATGGAAGCAGCGCCTTTTAGTGCATCTTGGTGCAAAACAAGTGCTTAAAGCGGTGAAAGATCCCAAACCTGATTTTGCTGATTTAACCAAGAAAGCAGATTGGGAAAGGCAAGATGCAGAAGCTAAACACATAATTTTGAGCAGTTTGAAAGATGAGCATTTATCTCTGATTGACTATGAAAGTGATGCATCTCAGATTCTAAAGGATATTGAGAGGGTTTATGCACAATCATCAGAGAACTCTTATAGACATTTATTGGATAAACTGCTGAAGTTAAAGATGAATTCTAGAGAACAATTTACAGGGCATTTTAAGGACTTTAATGAAATTGTTCAAAGGATTGCCCTAACTCCCAGAGCTTTTGATGATGCAACCAAAGTGACTTTTATGCTAGCATCATTGGGACCAGAATTTGCTTCATTTAAGAGTATAATGGATCACACAAGAGATTTGACTTTTAATGAACTAGCAAATCACTTAAGAGAGGAATGCAGAGATTACCTTGATTCTCCACAAAGGAATCCAAGGAAAATGGACACAAGTTATGTTTCTAAACAATTTCCCAAGTCTAAGGAAGTGTCCAAAGATATAATATGCCATAACTGCAATTTAAAAGGGCACATTGCAAGGAGTTGCCAGAAGCCCAAGAATAAGTCCCGCCCCTTTCAACCAAAAGGTGAAAAGAAGGGGGATCATGAGCGTACATTTCTACTGCAAGAAAAGAGTTTAAATGTGCAAAGAAATGAAAGGAAAAGTGACCAATTTATTTTAGATTCGGGAGCGACAAGCCATTTTGCGCATAAAAGAGAATATTTCAGAGAAATTAATGATAGTGAATGGACTGAAATCCAGATTGCTGATGGAAATGTTCTAAAATCACAAGGTACAGGTTCAATGCGTTTGAAATTCAAGGTGAACAATGAATCTCTTGAAACAACTGTGCCTAACGTTCAATATGTCCCAGAATTGAATTGTAACTTGCTTAGTGTGTCTGCTTTAGACAAGAAAGGTTTCAAGGTTACATTTGCCAATGGAGAATGCAATGTAACGAAAAATGATGAGGTTTATGCTCAAGGGAAACTAATCAATGGTGTTTATGAGATTAACGTTTCAGAAAACCAATCAGCACAAGTCGCCCAATCCAAGCAGAAGCATGAAGCAGATCTGGAGCTCTGGCATCGAAGACTGGGTCACCGGGATATCAGAGTCATCCAGGAACTGCAGAATGGAGATCTTGTGAGAGGTCTACAGGTAAACAAAAGTAGCACACCCACACCAAAATGTGTAACTTGTGTAAGTGAAAAAGGAGTCAAACCTTCTTTCCCACGTTGTGCAGAAAAGAGAAGCACAAAAGTTCTGGACATTGTGTACACTGATTTAGCTGGACCTATGAATATACCTTCTTTAGGAGGAAATAGGTATATTCTTATCTTTTTGGATGATTATTCAAGGTTTTGTGTGGGATACCTTCTCAAAGAGAAGAGTGAAACAGTGGAATTGTTCAAGCAATACGTAAGCATGGTCAAGAACAAATTCCATCGAGCACCCACCACCCTAATGTCCGATAATGGTGGGGAGTTTTGCTCACGTGAAATGGAAGCCTTCATGGCTCAGGAAGGCATAGCACATGTGACCACAGTAAGCTACACACCTCAACAAAACTCTATTGCTGAGAGGAAATTTAGGTCCATCCTAGAGATGACAAGGTGTATGCTAAAAGGATCCAACTTGTCAAAGAAACTTTGGGGCGAGGCAGCAAATACGGCGATTTATATACAGAATAGGCTGCCAACAAAAGGCACAGAGCGCACGCCATTTGAACTTTGGCATGGAAGAGCCCCAAATTTGTCACACATACGTGTATTTGGAAGTTTGTGCTATTACCACGTGCCCAAGGAGCACAGACACAAACTTGACTCCAGAGCAAAGCCTGGTATCCTAGTTGGATACGCTTCTGGAGGAAAAGGCTACAGAGTTGTGGACTTACAAACAGGGAAAACAAGTTCACATCACGTGATTCATTTTGAGGAGTATGAAAAGGCTGACACAAGGAACACAGCAATTGACTGTTCCAATGAGCCACCAACAGAGGAGTTTGTAAGTTTTCCTTTTGAAGCCATACCAGAAACTAATCCACCTCCTAGTATTGTACCTCCTAGTGTTGTAGCACCCCCTACAGATGACACCCCAGAAGACGCGGAGGACCAGATGTCAGAAGGCTCCAGAGACGAAGAGGACCCGTATGCAGGGATGCCGCCATTGGAAGGAGATGAGGAAGCTGATGCGGTTCAACAAGAGCCAGAGGTCAGACGTTCCTCCAGGTCCAACAGAGGCGTTCCACCACTACGACTGTCCTACTTTGCAGGGTCGGCGCCACCACAGGAACCTTCCACGTGGGAACAGGTTCAACGGTTGCCAGCTGCTGAGGCCAGTCTCTGGAAGCAAGCCGCGCAGGAAGAGATGGATGCACTGCATCGCAACAAGACCTGGACCCTGACAGAGCTACCTCCTGGTAAGAAGGCAATTGGGTCCAAGTGGGTGTTCAAGCTTAAGAAGGGGTCAGAAGGGGAGGTGCAACGCTACAAAGCTAGGCTTGTAGCACAAGGATTTTCACAACAGTATGGCGAAGACTATGATCAAGTATTTGCGCCTACAGTGCGATACAGCAGTGTTAGATTACTTCTAAGTATTGCAGCATCTAAAGGCCTATCAGTCCGTCATGTCGACATAGCAACAGCTTTTCTTCATGGGACGATTTCTGAACAGATTTATATGAAGCAGCCCAAAGGCTTTATCAAGCAAAATGAGGCACATCTTGTATGTAAACTTCAGAAAGGAATTTACGGTTTGAAACAAGCTGCAAGAGCATGGAACCAGAAATTACATGAAATGCTGGTTCAGCTTGGGTACAAGCAGTCAACAGCTGACAAGTGCCTGTACACTAAGAACAGAAATGGACAATTCTCTTACATTCTGGCTTTTGTCGATGATTTATTAATATCAACGTCCAATGACAGAGACTATAAAGACATAGTCAGACATCTCAACAAAGAGGTGGAAGTAAAGGAATTGGGACTTGTCCAGTATTACTTGGGAATTCAAATTGAGAGAGAAGAAGACGGCTCATTTCTTCTCAGCCAGAAGCAGAAGATAATAGAACTGATAGAAAGCATGCAGATGCAAGGTGCACACCCTGTCGCGACACCCATGGCCACAGATTTTCTAAAGAATCAGCAAGATTCGAAGCTGCTGCCAGACAACAGCGAATACAGAGAGTGAATATATTTCAGCTTCGGAAGCATGCAGAGAGATCATCTGGCTGGATCAACTCCTGACAGACTTTGGTTTGCCGAGAAAAGGACCTGTCAGCTTGATGGAGGACAATCAAGGCTGCCTGCAGCTAGCGCAAACCGAAAAGTTCCTTGCACGTTCAAAACACATTGGGGTCAGGTATCACTTCATTCGCCAGATGATCCAAGATGGACTAGTAGAAATGTCCTACTGTAATACTCAGGAGATGACTGCGGACATTCTCACGAAACCCTTGCCACGAGAGAGTTTCCAGAACCTGCGTGTCAAGCTGGGACTCTGGGTGGTTGAATAAAGTTGTTTTATGTTTGTTAAATGTTGTTCAGACTGAGAAGGGGTTTGTGGGATGTATAACACTGGTGCAGTCAATCACAACATTCCTAGAGTGTACACAAAGGGGACTTGGTCCTCCAGGTAGAGTTTCCTGTGCCAAGACTGAAATCACTTCCTTTGTGTGACCAGAAGTGGGAGTGGCCTTACCTGTAGCTATTCAAAGATACAGGTGAGCTGCTACTCTCTCTCTCTTCCCACCAGGACTCCGAGGATGCAACATCTCAGGAGATGCTCTCTTGGCTTCCAGCCAAGAGATGCCCACATGGAGCCTTTCTCCCTTAAGGAGAATCTCCACATGTACATACATATAATCTAAGCTAGCCTGCCTTTCTGAGACTGTAGAAGCTTGAAATGACTGTGAGTAAAACCTTTATACTTTTATAAGCTTATGTGTCGTGTATTTTCTTTTAAGAGGGAACCAGGGGAAATATGTGCCAGGATCTGCCTTATTCTAGAAGTTCATAGGAACTTAAACGCCACGCTTTGCTGCGCTTTATTGGGGATGAGAAACTCTGCTAGTTTGGAGCTTGTTAGCACAAGCTGGGATAGGAAATATTAATCAATATTCCCTCATCCACATTCCTACTCATCTCCCACATGGGTCTGCCGCTTTGTCTCTCAGCCAAGCCAGATCTTTAGGAGTGCACTGAGGAAGCTGGAAGACACACACACACACACGTGCACAAGATAGTGAGATGCTCTCTACCCTGAAGCAACACATCCCGGTGTCCCAAAAGCAAACAAATGCTCAGTTGCAGCTCCTGCCTTAACGTTGGCACCTCAGGAACGATAAAGGCAACCTTGTGTTGGGTCTTTGGGCCCCGATCCTTTTCCCCTGCAGACTGGGAGACACAGCAAAGAAGAACTGCTGGGGTGGAGGCGGTGGCGGACGCTGGGCTATAAATGTGTGACACCAGAATTTGGCACACACACACACACCCTCTTGCATTCTGTTGCTCATCACTGTTGCAGCGTCTCCTGCGGTGCCCTCTGAGCTCGGCACCCAGTGCAAGCGAACCGGTCGTGCTCCCCTAAACCCGCCTCTTGATGGGGGCTCCTTCACAGCAAGTGAATCTGGAGAGGAGGTTCTCCTTCTGGGCTCCACACCTGCAGCCAGTGCTAACAGACCTAGATGCCCAGGAAGGTGTGTGGGGCAAGGGAGAGGGCAAGGAAGAAGCCCCTCCATGGCAGAAGTGTAGCATGGGGGGCAGGGGCACCCTGGCCCTGGGCACACAGGTGACCCCACAACAGGCTCCCTCATGGAAAGGCCAAGCTGTGCCTTTGGGGCTGGGATGGCGGCTCCTTCTCCTTGTGGCCTTTTCAATGTGACCATAGGAGAGAGGTTTGGGGGTTTCTTCCGTTATGCATTTTGTGTGCCTATTTTTTATTTTTATGTTTCAAACTGTGATATTCGGATGAAGGGCGTTATACAAATTTAATAAATAATGCTGCTGCTGAAGTTGGGGAGCCAGTCTAGGATTGGGAAGGGTGTGCGTTGTATTCAAAAACCCCACCCCACCTCCACAGGGGGCAGCCAGACATGTGTTGGTTCACAGCAGGTTCATGAGAGAAGTTGCTGCTCCTCAGCATCAGGAGGAGGAAGCCTGGAGGAAGCAGACCCCCCCTCTGCAACACACCCGCCTCCCTCCACGCTGCCATTCCCTGGGCATCTGCCCCCAAGAGCCCAGCCAGTCCAGAGTCCTGTTCTCACAGTGGCTGACCAGATGCCTGTGGGAGGGGGACATGAGGGCAAGAGCGACTCTCCCCCCTGAGGATTCTTGCAAGTGGGATTCGGAAGCATGTCCTGCCTCCAGCTGTGAAGGGCAGAGCACAGCCATCCTGGCTAGGACCCCCCCCATAGCCCTTTCCCCCTCCATGAATTTATCTAATGCTCTTTCCAAGTGTTCCAGTTACAGGTAGATAGCCGTGTTGGTCTGTCATAGTCAAAACAAAATAAAAAAATTCCTTCCAGTAGCACCTTAGAGACCAACTAAGTTTGTTCTTGGTATGAGCTTTCGTGTGCATGCACACTTCTTCAGATACCTGAAAGCTCATACCAAGAACAAACTTAGTTGGTCTCTAAGGTGCTACTGGAAGGAATTTTTTTTATTTTCTTTCCAAGTGGTCCAGGCTGGTGGCCAGCCCTGCCTCCTGCCCCCCCCCCTTAGCTCCTTCCGGCCAATCAGAGAGAGTTTTGCCAGCCTCCCACATTATCAGCTCTCCTCCTCAAGCCCAATCCAAGGCTGTCCCTGCTGAGCCAGAGTCTGGGCTGCTTGCTCACAGCCTTTAAACATGCAGGAGCAAGGAGGACCCAGGAGAGAACACTCACGGACTGCAACCAGCAGGGAACTGGGCAGGAAGGCTGCCTGTCCTCCTTCCCGACTGGACTTGCAAAGTTGTGATACACACACAACTCCTGCTATGGCAGAGGTACAGGATAGGCCCCGGGAGTGCCAACCGGGCCCCGTGACAATGGGTTTCCGGGGCTGCGGGTGCCATGCAGCGTGCATGGCCCTGGCACCAAAATTTGTGGGTGTCCAGGCCCTTCGCAGGGAATTTTGTGGGTGCTTGGCCACCCAGGGAGTTGGCATCTATGATAGGCCTGTTCTGTGGTTTCTTCCCCCTCCCCACTTCAGTGGCTGAAGCCCAGGCAAGCCAGGCAGGACCCCCCACCCTGCAAACACACATAGAGGTCGGTCCGCTGAGGACTTTTCTCTGGAGTAGCAGGAAGAGAAAGGAAGGGAAGGTCCAGGGGGGAGAGGACCCCAAAACTGCTGCCAGAAAGGATGTGGCTTAAGAAGGTTGGGCTGCATCTTCCCTCCTGGGTTGCACATCACCCCCCACCCCTCCCTGCCTTCATTCCACCCCATTTCAGGGAAGGGGTCACCCAGAGCAGGGAATCCTCTCTTCCTTGCCCTTCCCCTGCACGAAGAACCAGCCAACTCCTTATTTTTCTGTCTGCTCAGTGGCAGGTGGTTTCAACTGGAGCTAGGAGCCAAAAGCAGCGGTGGTCAGGATCCTGCCTGCAACCAGGCCAGAGAGGCTCATTGCAGATTTGCCAGGCACAGACTCGCCCCCATTGTGCCTCCTCCAACCCAGGAGGAGAGCACAGCATCGGCCTTCAGAAAAGCCCCTTGCCTCACCCAAGGCAACGGCACCCAGCTGACTCCAGGGGGTCAGATCCAGGCTTGGGGGTGGGCAGCCCCATCATTGCCGCCAGGACCAGTCTACTGTGATTTCCCAGGAGGGAGGGGGGAGAGACATGACTCACCATCAGGCAGAGGCTTCCAAGAGATGAGCTGCCCCCTTCGAAAACTTCATGCAGCTGTGATGGCAACGCAGCAGAGAAGAAGACCCCCGAGGAGGAGGAGGAGGAGGAGCTGCTGGAGGCAAAGGCCAAATCATTCCCACACCCAGGGACACAGTGGCAGTGGTGGGTCACAGATCCCTGGGAAAACGGAGTCTAGAATGGTAGAGTTGGGGGGGCACCCAAGGGTCATCAAGTCCAACCCCCTGCAATGCAGGAGTCACCATCCAACTGCTTGGCTGACTGTGAGGCTGAGGGAGTCGCCCAGCACCCCCCACCCACCTGGCAGAATCAGCACCCACCTGCAGGAAGGAGGCACCTGCACGGCCGCATCATGTGGGGCAAGATGTAGGGGTGCCCAACTGAACCTTCCTGGGGGAAAGGGGAGTTTGCCAGCACAGGAGGGAGGGATTGGCTATGTGTTTAATAATAATAATAATAATAATAATAATAATAATAATAATAATTTACACCCCACCCATCTGGCTGGGTTTCCCCAGCCACTCTGGGCAGCTCCCAACAGAACATTTAAAACAGAATAAAACATCGAACATTAAAAACGTCCCTAAACGGGGCTACCTTCAGATGTCTTCTAAAAGTCGGATAGTTGTTTATTTCCTTGACATCTGATGGGAGGGCGTTCCACAGGGCAGGAGCCACCACTGAGAAGGCCCTCTGCTTGGTTCCCTACAACCTCACTTCTTGTAGGGAGGGAACTGCCAGAAGACCCTCGGAGCTGGACCTCAGTGTCCGGGTTGAATGATGGGGGTGGAGACGCTCCTTCAGGTCTACTGGGCCGAGGCCGTTTAGGGCTTTCAAGGTCAGCAGTGCCAACACTTTGAATTGTGCTCGGCAACGTCCTGGGAGCCAATGTAGGTTTGTTAGAACGGGTGTTATATGCTCTTGGTGGCCACTCCCAGTCACCAGTTAATGCTTGCAATTCTTGCATTGCAGGGGGTTGGACTAGATGACCCTTGGGGTGCCTTCCAACTTTATGCTTCATCCAGGTCCCGGGATATTTGAGACTTTGGGTGGTAGTGTAGTCATTCCAGGGCCTCCCCAAGCGCGGAGGAGGAGGGGAGGGCTCAGCCGCTGGCATGTTGTGCCTCCCCCCGCGCCCCGATACGGAGCCAGACTCCCTCGGCTGAGCACAGCATTGCCTCCTCTGGGTTTTAGGCGGGAACTGACGTTCTGCATACCGAGCAGCTGCTACTTCACGCTGCGCTGTCCCCACCTGCCGAGGCCGGCAAGTCGCGCAGGCAAGGAAACAAGCGCAGCGAGGGAGCAGGAAGAGACCCCTCCGACCTCCCCTCTCCAGAGCCCGGCTGCGCTTTCGAACCACAGACCACCACCCCCGGCCCGCGGACGCCCCCGGGGGTCCCTTCGCCCTGCAAGCGGCCGAGCCTACCTGCTCCGGGCCAGGTAGATCTCAAAGGTCCGACTGCGGCGGGGTCGCTTAGACTTAAGCCTCCCGGCGCCCCCCTTTTCTTACGCCGCGGGATCCATTTCTGGAAGGGAAAAAGTAAACAGGGGGCAGGGGCAGTAGGGCTGAGCCGCCTTCCTTCGCCCCCGCGCCCCCTGATCTGCCCGGGCAGGGAGAGGCCGATGCCCGCCGCCGGCTCGAAGGGGAGCCCAGCTCGGCGGAGGCGCGCAAGATGAGGATCTCCGCGGGAAGGCTGCGCCCCAGAAGGATCCCGGGACTCCGCCGGCCCCAGCACAGCCCTTCTCCGCCTCGGGAAGGAGCGAGGGGGCTTTGTCTCGGGCGCAGGTCGCGGCCCCTCCTGGGCAAGGGGGCGCGCAGGGTGAGAGACAGGCGACCGGCACGCGCGGAGAGGAAGGCTGCCCTCCCCCCGGGAAAACTAAGCGCGAAGGGCCGCCGCTGCGCTGCTCTCCCGCCCGGCTGGACCCGCGTACCTGGCGGGGTCTCCGGCGCGGCCGGCGCCAGCTCGGGCACACGCGTTGCTCTTCCGCCAAGCGCCTGCGCGGTGCTGCGGAGAGAGGGGGGAGAGGCGCCCCCCCCAGCCCTTATATGCGCCGCTCTATCGGCAGGGCAGCCCAACCCCTCGGAAGTGGGGCGCTTCTGTGGCACGTGGGGGTGGAGGCAGAGTCCGACTCCCCCCCACCAGGCGCCCCGCAGAGATGGGAAGCCCCCTCCTCAAAAAAAGAAGCCAGAGACATTCCCCGCTGAGGAGAGCCCAGCGCAAGGAAGGAGACGTGGATCTGCACCCCATCCAAGGCAGCTTAGTCCTGCAGGCCATGCGCTCAACAGTCCTGGGGGAGTTTTTGCTCGAGAGGAGGACAGCGGGAGAAGGGGCGGTGGAGAATGGCGCATGGCCACCAACGCTGGGAGTAGCCAACTAGGGAGCAGAGAAACCGGGGGAAGGGGGGGCAGGTCGTCTTTCAGAATACTGTAATGGCTGCTAAGTGCTGGGGCAGCTCAGACGGTGGAGATGGAGACCCTCCAGATCATGGGTTCACATGGGGCAAGAATCATAGAATCCTAGAGTTGGAAGAGACCCCAAGGGCCATCCAGTCCAACCCCCTGCCAAGCAGGAAACACCACCAAAGCATTCCTGACAGGTGGCTGTCAAGCCTCTGCTTAAAGACCTCCAAAGAAGGAGACTCCACCACACTCCTTGGCAGCAAATCCCACTGTCGAACAGCTCTTACTGTCAGGAAGTTCTTCCTAATGTTTAGGTGGAATCTTCTTTCTTGTAGTTTGAATCCATTGCTCCGTGTCCGCTTCTCTGGAGCAGCAGAAAACAACCTTTCTCCCTCCTCTATATGACATCCTTTTATATATTTGAACATGGCTATCATATCACCCCTTAACCTTCTCTTCTCCAGGCTAAACATACCCAGCTCCCTAAGCCGTTCCTCATAAGGCATCGTTTCCAAGCCTTTGAAGAAGAGACCTGCATTGCCAGGGGTTGGACTAGATGACTCTTGTGGTCCCTTCCAACTCTACAATTCTGATCCTATGATTCTAAGGGGCCGATGGGGCTTCTCAACCTGGGAAGGGAGCAGCCCAGCCAGGAAAAGGAGAACACTGATCTGAAAGCTGCCTTGCGGGAGAAGAAAAGGCTACCAAATCCAGAGTGGAGTCCTTAGGACGGACGGAGGGCGCCTAATGCCTCTTTCCGGCAACTCCTGCAGCCCAGCTGGTGCCAAACGTCTTGCTGTGCTTTCCTTTGGACCCCATCATCTAGGCCGAGAGGCGGGTCTTGTCGTCTGGGCAACCCCCATGCCCACAGCCCAGGCTTGCACCCCAGGGGGAGGCCACTTCAGGGCTGATAACTCAGCCGTTTGACTTCACACACACACACACACACAGCGCAATGCCAACCATTATTCTAAGTTCTCTCTGGTTCCCCCCCCCACTCATGGACTGAGCTGTTGCTCCCTCCCTCTCCCCCCCCACCCCCAAACAGGAGGAGAGACCCAGGTGACAACAGGCAGGGCAATTGCAGCAGCAAGGAAACGTTTAATTGGTTTTCTTTTTTTTGTAAAAATTGGGTCATTGGGTCCTCTTTTCCTTCGTCCCCCCCAGCCGCCAAGCACAGCAGCCTCCCTCCTTGCGGCCCCCCCCCTCGCCCCCAGTCAGGTGCTGTTGGCCTGCTCCTGCTCAAAGAGCGCCATGGCCAGGTGGGAGCGGGAGGCCAGTCCTTGCAGGTTGCTGAGGACGCAGCGGTGGTAGAGCTCCTCGCTCAGGCGGGGGTTGCAGCCCCGCAAGACGTACTTCTGCGCCAGCCCCGGCTCCGCCGCCCGGAAGACGTGCAGCTCCGAGTAGCGCAGGAAGACGTCAAAGGCCTCCAGGCCCTCCAGAGCCTCCTCGCGGTCCAGCACGTCCGACGCCAGCCTCGCGCGGGCCGCCATGTAGTCCGCGTTGTAGAAGCAGGCCTCCGAGAAGGCCTGCCGGTCGAAGCGCCCGTCCCGAGGGAAGTCAGAGGCGGCCGAAGCGCCGCCGGCCGCCTGCTCGCCCCCACGGAAGGCCAGCGCCGGGTTGAACTCCTGGAAGTGGACGGGGAAGAAGACCTGCCAGCTGCTGATGGCGTTCATGCGGCAGCGGTTGAGGACCTCGGCCGTGACCTCCGTCCAGACGCTGGCCAGGAAGAAGAGGGTGTCCACCGGGTGCTTCTTGGAGACGATGTCCATCAGCTTGACCTGGGAGGGGACCTCCGTCTTGACGCTGATCCAGGGAATCTTGACGTCCGAGTAGCGCCTCTCCAGCTCGGCCACCATGGCCTTGGCCCCAGCAAAGACGTCCACCTGCCCCACGCGCTGGGCGTCGTAGGGGTCGTAGACGAAGAGGAGGGTCAGGCGGGAGTTGTCCCTGGCGTCCAGGGCGTTGGTGGCGAAGGCGTCCAGGAAGCCCCCCAGGAAGTCCAGCTCCTGCACGGTGAGGGGCAGCACCAGCTGCAGGCGGGTGGCCTCCGTGACGTAGGGCATGGGGATGATCTCCACCTGGCTGAGCGGGCGCAGGAGCTGCACGCGCTTGGAGAGGAGGTGGCTGTGGCCCTTCTGGGTGACGGCCTCCAGCAGCAGCTCCAGCTGGTACTCCATCCCCCGCGTGGGGTCGAAGCGGCGGTAGCCGTTGAGCAGCCGGCGCTTGCGGAAGCGCAGCTGCGGCTGGTAGCGCCGGTTCAGCTGCTCCAGCGCCGCCTGCAGGATGTCGCCCACGTCCGCCTTGCTGGCCCCCTGCAGCTCGCACTTGGGGGCCCCATCAGGGCAGGAGAAGAGGTGCTGCTCCGTGAAGTAGTCCCAGCCAATCACCTCAAAGCGGGACTTGGGGGAGAAGGGGGCGCTGACCCCGACGGGCCACGACAGCTCCGCCTCCCCCGACGGCATCAGCGCTGTCAGGTTGCGGATCTGAGCCTGCCGGGGAGAGAGGAGGAGAGCCCCCGTTAACACGTCCCCCGCCCTTCTCCCTTGCCGCACAGCTAGACCACCCCGTGACAGGGGCTGGAAAAGGGGTTTTCCAAAAAGTATCACTCGGCCCGAAACAAAGGATGCTGAAGGAATCTACAAGCCCTGGTGTGTCATGGACTGAAGAGGGAACAGGGCTCAGTGAGCAGGGGGAGTCTGTGGCAGAGGGAAGTACAGAATCAGAGGCAGAAGAGGAGGGAGGCCAAGAGGCAGAGGTGGGTCTGGCTGGTGAACAAGCTCAGGGTGTCTCCTCCTTCTGCTGCAACACACTTCCTTCCCGCCTCGTCTCCCAGAACCAGAAGAGAGCTGAAACGGGCAAGGCAGCAGTAGGCTGCAGGCAGGCACAGTCTCTAGTTGCTTGGGAACAGCCCTGGAGAGAAGGAGACTTCTAGATGGCTGAGGGACGGCAGGGACTTTCAGTCTTGGTAACGGATTTAAATTATTGTGACTTTTATGCTTTGGATCAGATTGTTATTACGTGTATGATCTTTGCTGTCTATTTTGTTGTTTCTTCAGCTTGTAACCCGCCTTGTGCAGAGTAATATCTAAAGGTGGTATGCAAATTAAAAGTGAACTGAAATGAAATTCACGGGGGCAGGAGCTACTGGGGATGAACTGCTGGGCTCATTAGGCCTGAAACTCATTGCGTTCTTGCTGATAAAGAGTCGACTCCAACTCTGAGAGGGGCCACTACTGCTGGCTCGCTCTTTGCAGCTAGACCTACCAGGTGGTCTCCAGCCCACCAGGCCCAACATGCGATGACTCTCCTTCATTGGAGATTCCTAAGCAGAGGTTGGGGGGGCACCTGCCAGGGATTCTGGAGCTGTGGCTCCTGGCACTGCAGGGGGTGGACTGGATGACCCTCGGGGTCCTGTCTGTGATTCTATCAATACATTTTAGAAGCCAAAGCGGCTGGGGGCTGGGAAGGTGCCCTGAGCAGAGCCAAATGGACTCAGCCGGCTCATGCTCTGCTCCCAGGGGGTGCGTCTGAGGCACATGGACTGGAGAGCAGAGCCCAGAAACCCCCCAAGGCGCTCCTCAGTCAGGAGGGGAACTGATGGTTCTCCCTGCAACTCCGCTGGATGCCAGAGAGAGGGGAGGGAGGGAGGGAGAAGGGCCAGCAGGTCTCTCCTGGGCAGCAGCAGGGCAGGCCAGCCAGTTCCTCGCCCCTGAGCCCTTTTGCAGAAGTGGCATCAGGGAAATGGCCCAAACTAGCCAGCAGAGTGTTGCCTGCAGGCAATCCAAGAAGGAAGCCGAGTTGCAAGAACTCCAGGCTCTCCGCCGCCAACCCCACCTTCCCAGCCTGGGCCCAGCAGCTGCTGCAGGCACCCCGAATCACCTTCATGCACCCCAGCCCCACTTGTGAGTACCCAGCAGCCTCCAGCTGCCCCTACTGGTGAAGAAGGTAGAGCTTGCAGGGTCTGATCCTGCCCAGCAGCGCCTTTGTAGTCTGAACCAAAAAACAACAACAGACTTTTCGTTCCACCAGATGCTGTGTAAGGAGAACCGTGAGCAAAAAGGATAGAATCATAGAATCCTAGAGTTGGAAGAGACCCCAAGGGCCATCCAGTCCAACCCCCTGCCAAGCAGGAAACACCATCCAAGCATTCCTGACAGGTGGCTGTCAAGCCTCTGCTTAAAGACCTCCAAAGAAGGAGACTCCACCACACTCCTTGGCAGCAAATTCCACCGTCGAACAGCTCTTACTGTCAGGAACTTCTTCCTAATGTTTAGGTGGAATCTTCTTCCTAATGTTCTTCCTAATGTTTAGGTGGAATCTTCCTAATGTTTAGGATAGCACTGGGTGACTTTGCAGCCACCTCCAGGGACGCTTGGAGTCTCTGGCGGCTTCCCGTTTGCTTCTGTGGAAGTGACCCTGCCTTAGGAATCCCAGGATGTCGGGGACCCCTCACTGCCTTGCCGCAAGGTGACCCAAAGCTGCTCCCCACCCTCCACCCTCCCTGCCTGAGACCTCCACCCTCTCCACCACCAGCAGAGAGAGAGACTGGGGGGTGGGTGTTGGGGGGGCTCTCTCCCCTCTTTACCTGCAGCTCCTCTATCTCCTGGTAGGTCTGCTCCAGCTTGATTCTGCTGAACCTCTTATGCAGGCGATACATGAGGGTGGGCTCCGTGACGGGGTGCACGGCGATCGCTCCCCAAAATGCTTCTCCCTCCTCCTTCTCTGGGTCCGCATTCTTGGCCAGTTCATAGGACAGGTAATTCTGACCCTAAGAGAGGGAGGGAGGGAATGATGGTCTCCTGGTCCTTCTCTGCAGAAGGACTTGAATCAAAGACTTCCGATAAACTGCCTCTTTTTCCATCCCCAAAAGCAGATGCTTAATCCTCATCACAACCACCCTGAGAAGCAGGCCAAGCTGAGAACACGTGACCTAAAGTCTACTAGCCTGTGTTCTCACCGAGTAGGAATTTGAACTCGCCTCCAGGCTCCAATCTCCCGACATGCTCCCTGCGGCCACAGGGCAGGGAGAGCCGGACGAAGGCAAGGACCAACCGGCTCCCTTTGCTCTTCTGCACAAATCCTTCCCTGCTTTTCTCTCTCCCCGACTTCTCAGAATGTGGAGATTTGCCTTGGGACTCGGCGTTGTCCCCTAAGTCCAAGCAAGCCACTACTATGGGGCTATTTGGCAAGCGCAGGCCTCTTCGAAGCAGACCAGGAAGCAGGCACGGCCTGCCTTAACTGACCCCTGTCTCCCAAGTCCCCCTAACTGCCTCCCCAGATTTTAAAAAAATCCAGACAGACAGAAGTAGCAAGAAGGAGGCTGAGTGAGCCCATCATTCGCTCAGATGTCCCGCTGGGAGTGGCTCCACTGGCTTCCCTGGAGAAGCCTCTGGCTCTGTGGGGCTCCTGCCTGCCTGCCTGCCTCCATCTCCTAGCCTACTGGCCTGTGGGAGTTCTGCCTGCCTGGCCTCATCTCCCAGCCTCTTCGCTCTGTGGGACTCTTGCGTCTGGCCCTGTGGGACTCCTGCCTGCCTCCCTCCATGCCCCATCTCCCAGCCCCTTGGCCCTATGGGACTCTTGTCTCTCGCCCCGTGGGACTCCCGCCTGCCCACCTGGTGCTGGGAGGTGCAGCTGGTCCCCAGGAAGTCTGCAAGGCAGCGGCCCAGCCACTCGTCCGGCCGCAGGCTGAGGATCTCGTTGCGGCAGCTGTCCAGGTGGGGGTGCAGCTTGAGGAGGAGGCTTCGGGAGAGCAGGTAGCCGAAGCCGCCGTGGCAATAGCGCGCCTGCTCGTCCCCCCCAATGAACTCCTCCGCCCGGCCCAGGTAGACGTCCTGGTGGATGCTCAGGTGGGCCACCAGCGCCTTGAGCCGCTCCGGCTGGACGTAGGTGTCGTCCTGCATGACGAAGAACCAGTCGAAGTCGCCCCCGAAGTGCTGGTGGACGTAGCGCACCGTCTCGTACATGAGCCACACGGGCCGCTCGTCCCCGTGCGACACCAGCGCCAGGCCGTGGGGCACCTTGGCTCCTCGCAGCCCCGTGAAGTAGAGGAGGTGGGGGAAGTGGTGGGCCACCGTCTTGTTGACGGCCACGGCCAGGGTGCCCAGGGTGGCCTTGGAGGTCAGCACGGCCACAAAGAGCCGCTCGCGGAAGCCCAGCTCCGTCTGGATGTAGCGCGTCCTGTGCAAGGAGGAAGAGGAGGAGAGATTTTTGTCTCAAGTGGAAAGCGAGAGAACTGAAAAACTGTGATACGATGCAATGCAACATACAGGTATTGTCAGGGCTGGAGTCAGATGCAGGTCACCAAGAAAGGAAGCAAATCTCCAGTGCCAGTGAAGGCGGCAACAACAACAACAACAACAACAACAAATCGTTTACCCGCCGCCCATCTGACTGAGTTGCCCCAGTCACTCAGGGCAGCTTCCAGCAAATGATAACAGCCCAGTAAAGCATCACACAATAAAAACTTCCCTATAAAGTGGAAACTCTTTATTCAAGGAAACAAAATACAGTGGTACCTTGGTTCTCAAAAGGCTTAGCTGATGAACAAATCGGCTCCCGAACGCTGAAAACCTGGAAGTCTGTCTTCCGGTTTTTGAACGTTTTTTGGAAGCTGAATGTCCGATGCCGCTGTCGGCTATTGTTTCCGGAACTGATTACGTTCGAGAACCAAGGCACCACTGTAGACTCAGCCTAGTGGTCTCCTCAACCCTCCCCAGTAGGTCCTGCCCCTATGGAGCAGCAGGACTGAAGGGCCCTGCCTTCTACCCCCCATGGCTCCTCCCCTCCTGGATGTTTCCCAAGCAGCCTCCAACTGTGCCTGGCTACCTCTAACCTCTGTTGGGCTCTCCTCAGTATCCTGCGCGTTCTTGGACACCAGGGAGGAGCAGAGCTTGTCACTGCAGGAGGGGGAGACTTCCTGGATCCTTTCAGTGTGAGAAACTCAAGATACACAAGCTAGGCACTTAAACCAGAGTTACAGTCGCCCAAACAGAACGCCTAGTTGCCATTTTTGGGCAAGGAGACTCTTCCGGGACTGATTGTGATTGATTCTCAGATAAACATCTGGCTAGTTCACAGGACCACCTTGAGCTCAGTTAGGAGCTTTGAGAACTTAAAGAAGAAAAGCCCCATTGATATTGGCCAGGAGTGCGCTGAATGGTCCTGCGTTTCTGGCCTCTGGCTGAGGTGCTGCTCCTTGCCTGCTGACCACCAACGGGGCAAGAGGCCTCTCTGGGTGCAGCCGGGAGCCTGAGCTAACGCAACTCAGGGGGAAGACTTAGAATCATAGAATCCTAGAGTTGGAAGAGACCACAAGGGCCATTCAGTCCAACCCCCTGCCAAGCAGGAAACACCATCCAAGCATTCCTGACAGGTGGCTGTCAAGCCTCTGCTTAAAGACCTCCAAAGAAGGAGACTCCACCACACTCCTTGGCAGCAAATCCCACTGTCGAACAGCTCTTACTGTCAGGAAGTTCTTCCTAATGTTTAGGTAGAATCTTCTTTCTTGTAGTTGGAATCCATTGCTCCGTGTCCGCTTCTCTGGAGCAGCAGAAAACAACCTTTCTCCCTCCTCTATATGACATCCTTTTATATATTTGAACATGGCTATCATATCACCCCTTAACCTTCTCTTCTCCAGGCTAAACATACCCAGCTCCCCATGCCGTTCCTTATAAAAAATTATTATAAGGCATCGTTTCCAGGCCTTTGACCATTTTGGTTGCCCTCTTCTGGACACGTTTCAGCTTGTCAGTATCCTTCTGGGCACCACAGTTCAAGAAGGATACTGACAAGCTGGAACGTGTCCAGAAGAGGGCAACCAAAATGGTCAAAGGCTTGGAAACGATGCCTTATGAGACTTACAATGGTGCTCCTGGGCACTCGCACACCGCAGGTTCCTTGGGGTGCAGACAAAAAGAGGGGGAAATCCTCGTGAGCGTGAACGCTCCTCCCTACTGTTACGGGTAGCTGAGGAGGGGTACCCACCCCTTCTTGCTGTCTTTTCCCTCCGCTTGCCGCAGAGACAGCGGCAGCCAGTGCGGGACCCTCTTTCGCCCAGGTCTCACCCCTTTTCTCTAGTTTCCCCTTTACCCCACAGGTTGTAATACAAGCACACACACAAACCCTCGTGAAACTCAGTTTCAAGTGGTTATTAATACTATTTGGATATATTGTATCAAGTTGAACTCTGAGCATGTGCAGAGCCTTTAAACCTTTGGAAATTCATTTAAAATCACAGCCTCCATGGATCTTCTCCCTGTTTGTGCCCTTCTACTCCTGCTGGCCTTGCCCCCCAGGTCACCCCTGGTCTGCCATAATCCCCTAAGCAGAACATCACATACGCACACCCAAGGTGCTCCAGGAAATGCCACACCTGGGCAATCCTCTCAAGCACCCATCATCAGGTTTCCAAGACGACAGACAGTCTCCTGGATGCTTCTCATTGTTCTTCCCCGGTTGCCACTCAAAATGTATATTTGACCCACCCAAGTGTCATTTACCTGTTCCTGTGACCCATCACCTGTATGCTAATCTTGTTTACCCATATGTTAATTTTCCTGCACCCTCCTACTCTCCACCCCTTCTTGACGTTTTGCTTATGTATCTGTGATGTAGTAGTGATGTATTTCGAAATGTATTCTGGGTTATAGCGGGAAGTTTTAAAAGTCTCTGCCACCCTTTGTTCGGGGTTCAGTCTCTGTTACTTGAACCTGTTGCGCAATAAAGTGACTTTGTCCTTTGCTCCAGTGCTGGTTGGTCTCATCTTTAGCTCCGTAGTACCACGGACCTCCTGTCCGAAGGGCCAGGTTGCTGAGAGGACTCGTGCCTGGGATTTTGCCGTATCAGTTGGTGCCGAAACCCGGGACCTACGGTTCTCCCGTGCTGCTGACTGGGGGCCCCGAAGTCTTCAGCCGGCACCAGACCTTTTGTCTGGGAAGATCCTTAGGGCCTCCAGCCATCTCCCGGGCGGTAATTGTGGGTTTCGAAGGGACCAGCCAGGGAGCAAAGACAAACGCAGCCGGCTTTCATCGATCCCGGGATCTCAGCAAGACGCGTGAGTATAGAAAAGGAAAACCCAGTGCACTGGTGGTTTTGGGGTGGTATCTCCTGGCAACCAATTCTCTGCCCTCTTCCCTATCATTACTTCTTGCCTTTCTCTTGGTCCAGAAGGTCCCGGACCTTGCTCAACTCAAGGGGAGTCCTGAGCCGTATCTCTGTCTCTCTCTCCTCTGGCCAGCCGCACTGATGGTCATCCGCTCGTTAGTCAGAGAAATTGCCTAAACAGCTCTCTCTCTGCAGGCGGGACTTCCGTCAAAAGCAAGGGGTCAGAGCTCTTTTCGTACTTTTGCCAGCCGCACCGGTGAACCCTGGCCGTTAGCCAGAGAAATTGCCTAAACAGCTCTCTCTCTGCAACCAGGACCCTCACCGAAAGCAAGGGGTAAAAGGACTGTCTTTCCTATCACATCCCTAGCCGCACCAGTCGGGTCATACAACACGCGTGTTGTCAGGTCACATGTACACGTGTGTTGTGTGTGAACCCGCTTCTGAAAGCAAGGAGGGATTTCCGGAACGCAATTCTGTCCAGGGTACCCCGATCTGGCACCGCACTCGCGGGCGTCCAGTAGGGCCCCCTTTTCTCAAGATTTGATGATAGGTAGGAGGTTGCCAGGATGGGTTTCCTAAGCTGAAGGGCGGGAAACGGCAGAGTGGTAGATAAACCCCGGTTAAGGAATAGGAAATAAGGAATAGGAAGACTAAGGGTCTGGAAAGGATACTAGACGATTATAGGTGTACATGGAACTCTTTAATAGTCAGGAACCCCATTCTCTCCCTTACTCTATTCCCTCCTGTGAGCTCAAAACCCATCGGAGTCTGGCCAGGTTGAGAGCCCCACAGGAACCCTTTCTTCCCCTTACTCTGTTTTCCCTGTGAGCTCAAAACCCATCGGAGTCTAGCCAGGTTGAGAGCTTACAATAACCAACTAAAAAATATGTTTACATGTTACATGTTGTCTGTATGTGTGTGTGAGTCTGTTCTTTGTGTCTCTGTCATTTTGTTGTCCTTGTGTAACTTCAGTGAGCTTTAAAATAATAATAATAATAATAATAATAATAATAATAATAATAATAATAATAAAAAGGCAAGAGAGAAATCTAGTCTGAGAGCCTGTATGTTAGAGAACTTTGTTTCCCTCTAAGTAAATAATACATGTACTCGAGGTTAGAAGTGTTTAAGGGGTTTGTGTTTAAAATTGGCCACAAAATCCACAGGCTGCCTTTCTTAAGTGTGCATAGTTTAAAGCTGCAAGCTTGCTTCAAATTTTAGTTTAAAGAAACCATGTGAGACCTGATCAATCTTAAACATGGCAAATGTAAGAATGAGGCGCACCAATGTTTTATTATTTGAGAGAGGCTCCAAAAGAGAGTCTTCCTCCAAGTGATAAAAAAAAAAAAAAAAAAAAAATATAAATTGTGTGTGAGCCATGGTTTCAGTCTAACCAACTCAACATGGCAAATATTGAGGAATGTGTATAAAAGAAGGAGTTGTAACTTTAAAAAGGTTTGCTTGAAACTTTGAAAATGTCTTACTTCATAAACTCAAAAAAGCTCTGAGGAGACTGAATCCAGTCTCCTAGAATTAATTTTTCCTACTGCAAAGTTTTACGTTAAGCAAGATGTTTTAAGATAAAAAAAATGCAGTATCTGGCTTTACTTAAAGTAAAAGGTCTTTTGAGAAATCTTAAAATGCCCCTTCCCATCTTCTATGCTTAAACAGGAGAATTTACTCCCAAATAAGCTTCCTTTCATGAGGCAACTGCAAAGGGGGCAGTGTTTCCTAGGAACTCCATTTGTTGTGAAAGGTACTCACCCTGTCTCACTTTCTGTGTGTATTTACTATTTTTACCCTCAAATTACTCCTTTCCTAGGCTTACCATGCAATTCCAGGAAAGTGTTCACTCTTTATCATGATCTTATAATTCTTCTCTAGAAACTTTGCCCAATCAGGGTATCTTTGTGTGTGTTACAAGCACCCCTTAGGCTCTTTAGTTTAAAGGGGGGGGGGGAGTTCCCACCTTGAGATCTGCTAAAGGGTTCTGTGTAAGTTGGTACCTTTTCTTTTGCTCTTAGTATCTCCGAAGGGGGGGGGGAGGAAGAGGAATGGGGGGGATTGTTCTCTCCAGGTGACAGACTATGCAAAACCAAGATTCCATTGTTCTATCTCAGTGGGTACTCAAGATGTATTATCTCACATTTGCATTGCAAGATTTCCCCCACAACTTTTAACAGGATACTTGAGAAGTCTCAAAACGACTTCCCTCTATGACTTTTATGTCTATTTTGTGTGTGACTTTTATGCTTCTCTGTTGGTTACAAATATTTGCTTTGTTCGCTCTATATTTCCTATTAACATCCTAGCTGATCTTGCCACATAAAGAAACATTTCCCCCCTATTCTTTTATGTGAGATGTTTAAATTTTGTGTGTTTTAGTGTTTATTTAATTTTGGTTCCCCAGGCCATGTTTTATATTTTGAGTACATGTGCATCACATGAAAAATAAATAAATAAATAATAAAAAACTTCCCTTTCAAACAGGATATGTGGACCTCTAAGAAGACTCTAACCCACATAAAGAAAATATTTAATAACTTGCCAATTGTGTCCAAATTAACAAAATCTTTGTCCCATCTTTCTTCCACAGCCAAAGTGAAGGAAAAATTAAACAGACTGAGCAGGAAATAACAGTAGTGATTAAATGTAAAGGATAATAATATTTAAATGAATAAAATGCTTAAATATGATTTTGTATTTACAGCTTCCCAAGAAGAAATTTCTAGAATATTCTCCCCTTTCTTGTCTATTTCTTATCCTCCTTCCTTTTTTTTTTAAACTAATTATGTCTTCAGACCCCAAACCCCCCTGCAGGCCTATTTTCGCAGGAGACCAAATGATAAGACCGTCTCCTCACCAGCTAAACAAGCCTGCCAATGCATCAATGGCCACAACAATTTCCTCCCATAAAGGACTTGAGGAACTGAATAACTGAATTATGAAGGACATTTTATCTTCTTGACCACAACCTAAGAAGGAAAACACACACACACACACACACACACACACACACAAAAAACCTATAACTTTTCAGCAAGGTTTGGAAATGCTGCTATCTTCCTCCCAGTGATTCAAAGGCAGGCAAGAAATGCCCTTGTGCCCAAGGTTGGAAATTCATTTAAGAGTAGCAAGAATCACAGATCACAGGATTGCCTCAAGATATGCAATTGGTGTAGAGTTAATAATTTGTATGTTTTGTGTATTATGTGTTATTATGTATGAATGCTGAAACGTGTCTGATACTGTGATATTTCAAAAAGGGGGGGGCAATTTATGTGAGCAATGGTTTCTGTATAATATAGAGTGCCTAACTATGAACAACAGAAGGGTTTGGCCTACACCCCAAGTTTTCCCATGGAAGATTCTCATATACTACATGATTTCCTTGTCCCACCTGGCACTCTGTACCAACCTTCTCTATCCATTTTATTATATTTATTTTATTTTAGTTTTATTTTATTTGTGCTACTTCTTTATTTCTTTGCAGTCACTTTATTTCTGTTCCAGAAAACTATTTGAATCTCTTCTATGACTTCTCTATCTCTTGCGGTTTCAATACTGTCCTTAAGTAGCAATTGTTCTGTGTTATTTATTAATCTCAGTTTTCTTGTATATCTGTGAAATTAGCCTAAACACACCCAAGTATTATTTTAGAATCATATTTTATCAGGTAGTTTTGAACCAATCCCACCCTCTTTTATCGTGTGAATGCCAAGTAGGAATGCTTCAGGTTTCTTTATGAATACGTGTTAACATTTGTTTGCTTGTTTTTTTTAGTTCCTCATAGATCATGTCCCAAGTTTTATTTATTTGGGGACATGTCCACCACACATGGAATAAGGTTCTTTTTCCCCCAGATAGTATGCAGTGAATTTTAAGGTTTCCCCATACTTTCTCTCGTTCTTCCCCTCATTTTCCATCTAAATTGGACAACCAAAAATTGTGTGCCCACTCTTCTCTACCCAATTTAATTTTACCAAGGAGAAGCTTAGGGATCCATGAGAGCCCAGACAACAGGAAAGTGAATATGCTTTGATTTAGCAGGAATGACCCCTTATAGAATTAAATTACCAATTTGCACAAACTGCCCTTTTTAGAGAATGGTTTTAACAGATTGGTTTGGAAAGTGAGAACCATGGGCCTATATAAATTCTGATTGGACTCAGTTTGAATTTGGCAAGTGTATCCAAGGTGCCATTGGCTTTCGTCCCTTTAAATAGCGAAGAACACAGGCACACCCCTTTGTGAGCACAGGACCAAAGCCGAAGAGGCCCCAAAAGGTGGGCAGGTGGGGCATTTTCTCTCCAGGGAGTGTCACACCTAACCACATGGAGTACTGCTTTAGGTCAATCAATGCAAGCCCGTATACCAGGGATGCATGTCGATGGGTGTTGCTGTGGTATGCTGAAGGTCAAGGGACCCCAGAGGACTGCTAGCTATGGAACCTGGGAACACACGGAAAAGGACAGAGACAAAGCAAACGCATTTTTCAGTCACGTTCCTGCTGAATGTAAAGCATAGACCACTATTGAAAAATCTTTCTCCCAAAGTCTTAAACTGCCACTAGTAATTTAGTAATTCTATGTCCACCTATGTGACATGCAAGTCCCTTTCAGAAGTTTAGGGTGCGGAGAAAAGGATTTGTGGTTCTTCGAACCTGATACAAATCTTATCTCCGAGTGCGGGACTGTTACGGGTAGCTGAGGAGGGGTACCCACCCCTTCTTGCTGTCTTTTCCCTCCGCTTGCCGCAGAGACAGCGGCAGCCAGTGCGGGACCCTCTTTCGCCCAGGTCTCACCCCTTTTCTCTAGTTTCCCCTTTACCCCACAGGTTGTAATACAAGCACACACACAAACCCTCGTGAAACTCAGTTTCAAGTGGTTATTAATACTATTTGGATATATTGTATCAAGTTGAACTCTGAGCATGTGCAGAGCCTTTAAACCTTTGGAAATTCATTTAAAATCACAGCCTCCATGGATCTTCTCCCTGTTTGTGCCCTTCTACTCCTGCTGGCCTTGCCCCCCAGGTCACCCCTGGTCTGCCATAATCCCCTAAGCAGAACATCACATACGCACACCCAAGGTGCTCCAGGAAATGCCACACCTGGGCAATCCTCTCAAGCACCCATCATCAGGTTTCCAAGACGACAGACAGTCTCCTGGATGCTTCTCATTGTTCTTCCCCGGTTGCCACTCAAAATGTATATTTGACCCACCCAAGTGTCATTTACCTGTTCCTGTGACCCATCACCTGTATGCTAATCTTGTTTACCCATATGTTAATTTTCCTGCACCCTCCTACTCTCCACCCCTTCTTGACGTTTTGCTTATGTATCTGTGATGTAGTAGTGATGTATTTCGAAATGTATTCTGGGTTATAGCGGGAAGTTTTAAAAGTCTCTGCCACCCTTTGTTCGGGGTTCAGTCTCTGTTACTTGAACCTGTTGCGCAATAAAGTGACTTTGTCCTTTGCTCCAGTGCTGGTTGGTCTCATCTTTAGCTCCGTAGTACCACGGACCTCCTGTCCGAAGGGCCAGGTTGCTGAGAGGACTCGTGCCTGGGATTTTGCCGTATCACTACCCACAGATCTGCATCGCAGCAGCAGCAGCCCCTGGATCAGGGTGCATGGGGCACTCGGGCCCCTTCTCCTGGGTTTCTCCTGGGTGGTGGTTTCTCTCGTCACCACCAGCTCACTGTAGCTGAGCCACGCTCTCCCTGCCTCCACTCCCTCCTGCAATGTGGGGAGCAGCAGCAGCAGCAGCAGCAGCACCCAAGCGGGGTTGTCCCCAGCGCACAGGAAGCCCACCAATAATAATAATAATAATAATAATAATAATAATAATTTATTATTTTTACCCCGCCCATCTGGCCGGGTCTCCCCAGCCACTCTAGGCGGCTTCCAACAAACATTAAAATACATACACATGTCACGGATTAAAAACTTCCCTGAACAGGGCTGTTCACCAAAGGAAAGACCTGACCGAAGGTTATGAAATAATGCATGGCACGGGGAAAGGAGGAAAGAAAAAGTTTTCCTCCTTAGTCTCATGACGCTAGAACTCATGGAAACCCTATGAAGCAGAATGTTGGAAGACTCGGGACAGAGAAAAATAAGTATTTACTCACACAGCAGAGTTAAACTGCGGAACTCCCAGCCACAGGAGGCAGGGATGGCCACCAGCCTGGATGGCTTTAAAAGAAGATTGGACGAATTCATGGAGGAGGAGGAGGAGGAGAGGGTCCTGGAGGGCTCTTAGCCAGGATGGTTATGCTCCACCTCCAGTGCGAGGGAGCAGGTGCTCCTGTGTTCAAATCCTGCTTGCAGGCTTCCCATAATAGGCATCTGATTGAACCCCGTGAGAAGTGGACTAAAGGGACCGTTGGCCTGATCCAGCAGGCAGACTCTTCTTCTGGAACCTCCAAGTACAGAGGCAGTCTATCTAAATTCCTAGTTCTCTTCTGAGATTCTTTGCTTCCCCCAAAGCAAACAGAGGGCCTGTTGGCCAAAGCCTTGCTTACCTCTGGCATGACAGGCCTCCTCCCCCAAGCCCCTGGAACCCAGCTCTGGGGAAGGGGAGAAGGTTCGCCCCCTCCAGCGGGAGCGCCTTACCTCAGCACCTTCTTGTAGGGCTTGCTGGGGTCCCTGTAGTACGGCACGATGCGCGGCTTGAACTCCTCCTGCGACTCCTCGCCCTCCTTCCTGCCCGGCCCCGCTCTTCCTCCTCCGCCGCCCCCCGGCAGCCCCTCTCCGTCGGGCTGCCGCCCATGGCCGAGCGCGGCTCCGCCGGCCGGGTCGGCACAAGAGTCTCCGGCGTCGCCCTGGATCCACGAGACGCGCAGCAGGCTCAGGCTGCAGCCCAGCGACAGACCCAGCAGCAGCGGCAGCGCCGGGCGCAGCAGCGCCAGCACCGTGGCCACGCGCATGGCCCGCCCGGACGGGGCAGCCGGGGCTCCGCGACCATGGAGCGGCGAGCTCGGCGGCAGGGGCAGCGGGGCGCCTTCCCGGACGCGCCGTCCAAGGCTGGGGCTCAGCGCAAACCTGGGAGGGGGGAGGGAGGGAGGGAGGAGGTCACCATTGCGCGCCTGGGCAACAAGGAAGACAGCAGCACCCACCCCACAAGGCGACCCCCAAAAGGGAGCAAGGAAACAGTGCGCCCGGCCGCGCCGTCTGGATCAAGGGCTTCGGGCAGACCTGAGAGGGAGGTCAGGGAGGATGGGCGCCTGGACAGCAAGGAAGACAGCAGCACCCACCCACCCCGCGAAGCGCCCCCAGAAGCAGGTCAAGGGGACCGTCCCGACCGCGCCGTCTAAGGCCGGGGCTAACCGGAGAACCGGGAGGGAGGGAATTGATCAGGACGGATTGCACCGGGGCAGCATCACCCAGAGGGGGCAGCTGCCCCCCCCCAGAAGCAAAAATGATCAGCGTCCGTTCAAAGCAAACCTGAACGACCATGGCTTGCCCCCCCCCCCCTAGTTTTGATCCTGGGTCCGCCCCTGGATCACCCACTCCGGAGGGGCACGAAGGGGCCATCATCGGGGCAGGCAGGGGGTCCCTTAGCAGGAGGGGCCAGGCGCCAAGGAGGCGCCCGGGTGCGCCCGGTGGGGCAGTCCAGCGCCCCCAAGGCCGGAGGGGGGCTGCCTGGCTGTTCTCCGCGGCTGCCCGCAACGGGGCGCTCTGCCCCTTCCCGTCGGATGGAGGCGGGCTCCGGCTCCCCGGGCTCACCTTCCGCCCCCGTCCTCCTGGTGCCCTTCCGCAGCTCTGCCGCGACACGTGTCTCGCGTTCACACGCTCCCCCCTCCCCGCAAGGCGGCCTCCTGCGCTTCCTCCTGCCACTCTTCTTCCGCCCCAGCGGCGCCTCCCTCCGGGGGAAGAGGGCGGACTCCATTTCCCAAGGTTCCTGCTTCCCGCGCTGGGCCTGCCGGGCGCCGTAGTCCGCCCGGAGCGAGACCCAGACTCGCTTTCCCGTCGTGCTCCGGGGCCCGGCGAGCGCTGACGTCTCCGGCGGCGATTGGCGGAGCCGGCGAGGCGTCGCGGGGCGGGGCTTGGTGTGCACGCGGCGGCGGCGGCAGCTGCTCTGTTGCGACAGGAGGGAAAGCGCGGCGGCGGCGGAGGGAGGCCGGCAGGGTCCGCGAGGAAGAGGCCGGAGGAGCAGCCGCGAGGGAGGGAAGGAGGCCGTGGAGGCCGCGATGCCGTCGGACCTGGCCAAGAAGAAGGCGGCCAAGAAGAAGGAGGCGGCCAAGGCCCGGCAGAGGCCCCGGCGAGGCCCCGACGAGAACGGCGACGACGCCGGAGGGGAGCCCGACGCCGCCCGGGGGGGACGCGAGGCCAACGGCGGGGAAGCCGAGCCGGGTGAGCCGCGGCTCTCAAGCAAGCAAGGCTCCAGTCCTCAGTGAGGAGGAGCCGCGGGGGGGGGGGCGACGCCCTCTTCCGCCTTTTCCCTCTCCCGAGTCCTTTTCCCGGTCCCGGAAGAGCCGCTCCTTCCTCCCGCCGGCTCCCCACTTCTCTCGCACGTGGGCTGGCATGTGGTCCCCCATCGCAGGGGTCCCCCGTCGGGATGATCCAGCGCCTTCCCTAAAGCAAGGCTCCAGTCCTCAGTGAGGAGCCGCACACACCCTGTATGAAGAGGGGTGTCATTCCAGAAAGCGGCCTGTGAAAGGAAGGGGCTTAGCATTAGGGGGGGACCCTCTCTTCCCTCCCTCCCCCCCCAAGCCAACGCCACCCCCCCTGAGACGAGCCCTTGGTTCTCATGGGTGCTGTGGTTTCCCCCCCCCCCGCAGATGTGGACAGCATCTCCAAGGCCATTGAGGATTTTGAGCTGAAGAAGGCGGCTGCCCGTGCCGTGACGGGCGTCCTGGCCTCGCACCCCAACAGCACCGACGTCCACATCATCAACCTCTCCCTCACCTTCCACGGACAGGAGCTGCTGAGCGACACCAGGCTGGAGCTCAACTCGGGGCGGCGCTATGGCCTCATTGGCCTGAATGGCACCGGTGAGGCCAAGGGCCAAGGGCGGGGCGGCAGGGCAGGGCAGAAGGAGCAGGAAGGGGGCATGGCTAACATGGGGGAGGGAGGGGGAGGCAAATGCTCAGACCCAAATGGAAGCGAGAGGGTCAGTTGTGGTAGCTTCAGCGCTGGGGGTTGGACTAGATGGCCCTTGGGGGGTCCCTTCCAGCTCTACAATTCTGTGAGGGGGCCAGAGCACAAATCCCCCCCTTAGGTCCTGAGGCCCAGGTGGGTGGGTGCCTCTCCTTTCTGGGGCAGGGGCCGGGATGGAGAGGTGGGAGACGGTGGAGCAGGGGCCAGACTCAGCCTTCCAGTCCTTGCCAAGGTGGCACCGATGCTAGTGGCGCCCTGGGAGGCTTTTGGGGGGCCCCACTGGTCTGCTTGCCCTTCTGCCAAGGAGGTGCCTTGGAAAAACCAAGGCGCTGACAGCCTGCCAAAGGGGGAACTGGCACCTCTCCCTCAGAGGCTGTTGGGGTGCAGTGAGAGCTCAGTTTGTGGGCGCTGCCTGGCCTCTTCTGGGCAGAAGATCAGCCTCCTTGGCAAGCACCCCAAGAGCAGCTCAGTGGTCCTGGATCCGTCTCCTGGCGGAGTCTGTTGGACAGCAGCTCCAGTCAGCCCCACGTCCAACCAGGCAAGAGGATTTCTGCGTGATCCTGCCATCTCCCCCAGGTGCTGCCTCAAACTGATCTGGTCAGGCAGTTTGCCAAGATGGATGTTTGGGGGCCATGTAGAAGATGTGTGTTTTTGCTGCTAGATGCCACATCTCTTCTGTCATGTGCTTGGCAGCACAGGAGGAGATCCTGGGTTTCATTGACTCAGTCATTTGGGGGTCTTGCTGCGCAGGGCCCCCGCCCTCCTGCCACCCTTTTTTTGCTTTCCAAGCAGCACATCTAGCCATCAGGGCCGGAGAGACAACATCAGCCCTAATCACCCACTCACCATTTCTATTTTTACTTCTCATCTGATTCCTGTATTGTTTTGTGTGTGATAGTTTGCGTACGTGAAGGCAGTCAGGCATTTATGTGGGCCAATAACATAAAACTTCCTTCCCCCCACTTTTTCTTTTCCTTTTTTTACAAAATTTGAAGAGAGTTACTATACCTACATTGTTGTGTTCCAAGGCGATTATACGTATAGTAATAATAATAATAATAATTTTTTATTTGTACCCCGCCCATCTGGCCGGGTCTCCCCAGCCACTCTGGGCGGCTTCCAACAAATATTAAAATACATCAAAATCACAAGTTAAAAACTTCCCTAAACAGGGCTGCCTTCAGGTATTTTCTGTATGTAGGATAGTTGTTTATCACTTTAACCTCTGCTGGGAGGGCGTTCCACAGGGTGGGCGCCACTACCGAGAAGGCCTTCTGTCTGGTTCCCTGTAGCTTTGCTTCTCGCAGTGAGGGAACCGCCAGAAGGCCCTCGGCGCTGGATGTTGAGTCTTGTACACAGTCGTCCACATGGCATTTAAACAAACTTGGGAAGCTTCCTTTCTGAGTATTCATGCCGTGGCTTCATGTGTCCTGGGACGGCCTTTCTCTTTGGGGGTTCCCTGCCTGGGGGTGGCGCTGTGTGGCAGCCCTTTCCCCATCAGGACCCTCTCCTGCGGGGGCCGCAAACTCCAGGTATAGAGGGGAACCTGAAGGACACCTTGCAGGCTCTGCTGCCCAGTTCTGAACACTGCAGCACCACGGAAGCGGGTTTTAAGGGGAACTCTGGGGCCGGGTGGCGCTGTGGGTTAAACCACAGAGCCTAGGGCTTGCTGATCAGAAGGTCAGCAGTTCGAATCCCTGTGACGGGGTGAGCTCCCATTGCTCGGTCCTAGCTCCTGCCAACCTAGCAGTTCAAAAGCATGTCAAAGTGCAAGTAGATAAATAGGAACCGCTGCAGTGGGAAGGTAAACGGCGTTTCCGTGCGCTGCTCTGGTTCACCAGAAGTGGCTTTGTCATGCTGGCCACATGACCTGGAAGCTGTACGCCGGCTCTCGGCCAATAAAGCGAGATGAGCACCGCAACCCCAGAGTCGGACACGACTGGACCTAATGGTCAGGGGTCCCTTTACCTTTACCTGGGGCCGGAGGGTCAGTTCACCAGGCATCTAGGAGTGGCCTTCCTTGTGGCTCCCTTGGGAGACGGCTGCGTCACTAGAGATGACCAGAGGGGCCTTGGAATCCTGGAAGGGACCGCGAGGGTCGTCTTGTCCAACAGGCTAGGAGTTGGAGCAAGGCAGGTATCGCATCTTCCGAGGGAGTCCTTCCCACCGCCTCCCTGGGGTTCATTGGGGACCTCTGCTTCCCTCCCTTCCCCAGGGAAGTCCATGCTGCTGTCAGCCATCGGGAAGCGGGAGGTGCCCATCCCGGAGCACATTGACATCTACCACTTGACCCGCGAGATGCCCCCCAGCGAGAAGACGCCCCTGCAGTGCGTGATGGAGGTGGACACGGAGAGAGCCATGCTGGAGCGCGAAGCAGAGCGGCTGGCGCACGAGGACGGTAACGGACAGGGCTCTTAAGCTGCTCCACCGCCCTAAAACCGCAGGCCTCCCGGGGGATCAAATCGGGGGGGGGGGCACACACAGCTCCCACTGCAGCAGCAGCAGTGCAGGGGCCCAGGGCCAGGTGGGCTGACTTGCTCTCTCTCTCCCTCCCCCCCCCCCCAGCTGAGTGTGAGAAGCTGATGGAGCTGTACGAGCGCTTGGAAGAGCTGGACGCCGACAAGGCGGAGATGCGGGCATCGCGGATCCTGCACGGCCTGGGCTTCACCCCCCTTATGCAGAGGAAGAAGCTGAAGGACTTCAGCGGCGGCTGGCGGATGCGGGTGGCCCTCGCCAGGTGGGTGCTGGGCGGACGGAAGGGGACGGGCTCCCCTGCGGCTGGGCAGGCTCCCTCACACCAGCCTCTCTCTCCCCCCTCGCAGGGCCCTGTTCATCCGGCCCTTCATGCTGCTGCTGGACGAGCCCACCAACCACCTGGACCTGGATGCCTGCGTGTGGCTGGAGGAGGAGCTGAAGACGTGAGTGCGGGCGTTGAGGCCCCTAACCCCCCACCCCCTGCCCCACTGAGCTTGGCCTTCTGGGTCAGGCCAAAAGGGGCCCACCTAGTGCAGCATCCTGTTCTCACCAGAAGCCCCCAAGCAGGACCTGAGCCCCAGAGCAACTCTCTCCTCCTGCCATTAGAAGCATGGCTGCTTCCAGGTGGGCAGGCAGGGCAGAGCCATCCTGGCTAGTGGACTTCCATAGCCCTCTCCTGCTCCTGAATTCGTCTCATCTTCTTTTAAAGCCATTCAGGTTGGTGGCCGCCCCAGCCTCCTGCGGGAGGGAGTTCCACAGTTTAACAAAGCCCAGCTTTCTGTTATCTGTCCTAGATATTCCACTTATACATCACCTATCTGGCCAGGCCTCCCCAGCCACTCTGGGTGGCTCCCAACAGAATATTAAAAACACAATAAAGCATCAAACATGAAAAACCTCCCTAAACAGGGCTGCCTTCAGATGTCTTCTGAAAGTCAGATAGTTGTTTATTTCCTTGACATCTGATAGGAGGGCGTTCCACAGGGCGGGCGCCACCACCGAGAAGGCCCTCTGCCTGGTTCCCTGTAACTTCACTTCTCGTAGTGAGAACCGCCAGAAGGCCCTCAGAGCTGGACCTCAGTGTCCGGGCTAAATGGTGGGGGTGGAGACGCTCCTTCAGGTATACAGGACCGAGGCCGTTTAGGGCTTTCAAGGTCAGCACCAACACTTTGAATTGTGCTTGGAAATGTACTTTCAGGACCAGTGTTATGTGGTCTCGGCGGCCGCTTCCAGTCACTAGTCTAGCTGCCGCATTCTGGATTAGTTGTAGTTTCTGGGTCACCTTCAAAGGTAGCCCCACATAGAGCACATGGCAGTAGTCCAAGCTGGAGATAACCAGAGCATGCACCACTCTGGCAAGACAGGTGGGTCTCATCCTGCGTACCAGATGAGCTGGTGGACAGCTGCCCTGGACACAGAATTGACCTGTGCCTCCATGGACAGCTGTGAGTCCAAAATGACTCCCAGGCTGCACACCTGCTCCTTCAGAGAGGAAATCCTCTCCCTCCCCTTTCTCAGACTTCTGGCTCTGCTTCTGCAGGTTCAAGCGCATCCTGGTGCTCATCTCCCATTCCCAGGACTTCCTGAACGGCGTCTGCACCAACATCATCCACATGCACAACCGCAAGCTCAAGTATTACACGGTGAGCAGGAATCGGGGCCAGGTGCTGGGCGGTGAAGGTTGCTGCCGCCTCCCGAAAGAGACTGACCCTGCTTCCAAAACCCAAGGGTGGGGGGGTCCTCTTTTGGGTGCCTGCCACCTGGCTGTGGCGGCTGGGCCTGGAGGTCTGCAGGATGAGCCCCCTCCCCGGGCCAGAGCCCCAGGCCAACGGGGATATCCCTCTCTCCTCCTCCAGGGTAACTACGACCAGTATGTGAAGACCCGCCTGGAGCTGGAGGAGAACCAAATGAAGCGCTTCCACTGGGAGCAGGATCAGATCGCCCACATGAAGGTAGCCACCCCAAAGGGAGGGGCCTCTCGGACTCTTGAAGGCCATCATCCACGGTGGGAGGCAGACGTCCTTTTGGGTACCGGTTCCTGGGCATCGCAGGAGAGGGGAGAGTTTATTTACTTTTATTCATTTACTGAGTTCGTATGTTGCTCTTCACCTGAACATCCCAGGGTGATTCACAACAGAAAAATGCAAAATGAGAGTATAATATACACAGTATGAAACGAAAACAAACCCCCTCCCACAAACATATTTTAAAAGCCATAGAATGTGAATTGGTCTTGTGCTCCCTTTCCCACCCCCCGAAAAAAATCCCTGGGGTGCTGTTGCTGGTTGGTGCTGAGCTATATGGACCCAGGGGTGGGGGACAGGATCTGGCCAACCCCACCATGATGGGCATTTGGGCAGGTGGTTCCCTTCCGAGTCTACAATTCTAGAATTCCAAGGCGTCTCATGTTCTTGGTGGCCTGGCTTCAAAGGAGATCTCTTCCAAGTCGTCTGTCCAAAGTTATTCCCCTCCTTTCCCTGCTCCCTGGCGGGAGGGCACTGGCGCAGCCGGCCTCTTTGCCCACCGCTGACCTCTGAATCGTTGCAGAACTACATCGCCCGCTTTGGCCACGGCAGCGCCAAGCTGGCCCGCCAGGCGCAGAGCAAAGAGAAGACCCTCCAGAAGATGATGGCCTCGGGGCTGACCGAACGGGTGATCAACGACAAGGTGAGGTGGGGAGATGGTCAGCCTGTCCCCCCACAAGTGGGGGCTGGAGCCGGGGGGCAGAGCAACTCAGCAGGCTGTCCTGGGGCTCTTGTCCAGGGATTGGGGGGGTAGCTAAAAGACCAGGACTGTGGTTCCTGTAACCAGTGTAGCGGGTTGGTCTGGATGACCGTTGGGTCCCTTCCAACTTTCCACTTCTGTGGTTCTCTGACCAGCTACCCAGGACCCCCCTGGGCGGGTCTCCTTCCTTCCCAGGCGTTAGCTGGCCTGGGAGGGGAGAAGGTGGCAGCGGCTCCTGGCTTGGGGTTCTCCCTGGGGGGCTGCAGGGAGGGGAAAACAAGGTTGCTGACCTGAACCCCCCCTTGCTTCCCTCTTCTTCCCCAGACACTCTCCTTCTACTTCCCCTCGTGCGGGAAGATCCCACCTCCCGTCATCATGGTGCAGAACGTCAGCTTCAGATACAGCCAGGACGGGGTGAGTGGAGGGGCCGGGGGGGGGGCTGCCAATATCGGAGTTTCATTACACTCTTAATTTGCACACCGCCTTTCTGTACTGCGACACACAAAGCGGCTCACAAGCTCAGGAAGCAGCAAAATGTACGAATGAGAGAAAAGGCCAGGAAGAGGCTTATAAAATTATTCCTGGCGTGGAGAAAAGGGGAGAGGGAAAAGCTTTCCTCCCTCTCTCCTACGGTAACCCAGAGACGTCCACAGAAGCTGAATGTGGGGAGATTGAAGGGAAATGTAAGGAAGTCTTTCCTGCGGCAGAGGGTGGAACTGTGGAACTCCTTCCCGCAGGAGGCAGTGGTGGCCACCAAACCAGGTGGCTTCAAAAGGGGATTAGGCAAAGCCTTGAAGGAGAATTGGTGCCTCTGCTCAGCCTCCGCAGTTGGAGGCAGTGATTGCTTCTGAATCCCAGTTGCTGGAAACCAGAGGAGGGGAGAGCTGCTCTTGCACTCGGATCCTGCTTTCGGGTTTATCTGGTTGGCCACTGTGGGAAGAGGACTAGATGGGCCACAGGCCTGATCCAGCTGGCTCTTATGTTATCAAGTATCTTCTTACAATCCGGTCCAGGGCAATAAAACCAAAAAATCTGACTTTTAAATAAGCAGCTGATACCAAGCAAAGCAGAGAAGTCGTATAACTTGTGACATTAGAAATAAAGTCAGGAGACTCCTTATCCGCCTCCCTCTCTGTCTCTCCCCTTCAGCCCTGGATCTACAACAACCTGGAGTTTGGCATCGACCTGGACACTCGCGTGGCCCTTGTGGGGCCCAACGGGGCTGGGAAAAGCACGCTGCTCAAGCTCCTCACAGGGGAGGTGAGGACCTGGCGCCCGTGGCTTGCTTTGGGGGGGGGGTTAGAGATGGCCTTCCCCCCTCTGCTGGGGTCTCTGACCGGCTTGTCCTTTTCCCTCCAGCTGCTGCCCAGCGACGGCATGATCCGCAAACACTCTCACGTCAAGATCGGCAGATACCACCAGGTGCTGTTTATTTGGGGGGGGGGTTCTGGCTCCTTCCCAGGGCATTGCTAAGGACCTGGAAGGGGAGGGGGCACTGCTAGTTCCCTGTGGGTGCAGAGAGCCAGTGAGGCCTAGTGGCTACAGCGTTGGACTAGGGCCTGAGTTCGAATCTCCACCCGGCCGGGACGGCTTTCGCTGGGTGTGACCTTGGGGGCCGGTCCCTGCCTCTCGGCCTAGCCTACCTCAGAGGGATGTTGTGGGGGAGGGGGGCAAAACGGGGAGGGGAAGAAGAGCCAGGCATGTGGCCCCTTGAAGCTCCTTGGAGGAGAAGCTGCGCTATAAACGCTGTCGATGCGTAATTCAGGGTGGCTGCAGCCCAAGCCAAGCAGGAGGGGGGGCAGAGGGAGAGCAGTGTGGCCTCCCCTCCCCTCACGTCCTCCCTCTCCTCTTACCCCCCCCCCCCCGGCCTCCTCAGCACTTGCAAGAGCAGCTGGACCTGGACCTCTCCCCCCTGGAGTACATGATGAAGTGCTACCCTGAGATCAAGGAGAAGGAGGAGATGAGGAAGATCATCGGGCGCTATGGGCTGACGGGGAAGCAGCAGGTGGGTCTGGCCTGGGGGGGGGGAGAAGGGCGGGGGCAGCCCTGGGGAATCCCAGGCAGGCGGGCAGGATGAGATCATAGAACTGCAGGGTCCAAATGCAGGAATCTCAGCTCAAGCATCCCTGACAGATGCCCCCCCCACCTCCCAGGAAGGAGAGCCCCTTCCACTGTCAAACAGCTATTGCTGTCAAGACGGTCTTCCTAAGGTTGAGAGCTTGAAGCCGCGCTAGAGTCCTGGGTCCACTTATGAGCCTTTCAAGCGAAGGCGCCTTTAGGGGCTGGCATTTGGGGGGTTTCTGTGTGCAAAGTGGCTCTCCCCCCCCCCCCCCATGAGCTTAGACCAGTGGCTGCAAAGCGCAGGAGGGGGGAGGAGCATTGCAGATCTCGCTTGTGGGTTTCCCCTTGGCGCCCCCTAGTTGGCCACTATGAGCACAGGCTCCTGGGCTGGACGGGCCCCTTTGGCCCAGTCCAGCAGGCTCTTTCTCCGCTCTCCTGACCTGGTCGTTCCTGGCAGGTGAGCCCCATCCGGAACCTGTCGGATGGGCAGAAGTGCCGCGTGTGCTTTGCGTGGCTGGCCTGGCAGAACCCCCACATGCTCTTCCTGGATGAGCCCACCAACCACCTGGACATCGAGACCATCGACGCCCTGGCAGACGCCATCAACGACTTCGAGGGAGGCATGATGCTGGTCAGCCACGACTTCCGGCTCATTCAGCAGGTCAGTGGAGGGGGCAGCCCCAGACCCAGCCCTATGCCAAAGGCTGCCTCTTGCAAGGGGGGTGAAGCCATCCACGAGTTTTGGTTCTGGGTGGGGAAGGTTCCGTAGTGAAGGAGTTCATGGGGCCTGTTACCCCCCCTTCCAGATGTTGCTGGACTCTCCCATCAATCAGCCTTGACTGATGGGGGCAGGAAGTTCAGCAACATCTGGAGTTCTGCCAGAGGGCTTCTCCGTAGCGGCGCCCGCCCTGTGGAACTCCCTCCCATCAGATATCAAGGAAATAAACAACTATCTGACTTTTAGGAGACATCTGAAGGTAGCCCGGTTTAGGGAAGTTTTTAATGTCTCATGTTTTATCGTGTTTTGAATATTCTGTTGGGAGCCGCCCAGAGTGGCTGAGGCAACCCAGCCAGATGGGTGGGATAATAATAATACTAATAATACTAATAATAATAATAATCCTATATAATAAAGAGCCTGTGTCCCTCCGTAGCTTTCCGTGTGTCACAGGAATTCGCAAGTGCGCGTGCGTTCCAGTGACACACGGATTGGAGCGGGCGGAGAGGGGGTGTGTCCGAGAGGGCGGCCATGCGCAGGCGCGTCGTCAGTTGGCTCACTGCCGCCGCCTCGCACGGTCGCCCTCCTGGGCCGCAGAGGGGGCAACCGACCACCGCCGGGCTCGCCCTGCCCAGGCACCTCCGCGGACCTGCCGGCTTCGCCAGGCCCGAAGCCCCGGCCTCTGCCGCCACCGCCGAGCGCTCCGCTTCGCCCATGGCCGCCGCCGCCTCCTCCACGGAGAACGGGCCGGCCGAGAGCGGAGCGTCCCCTGTCGGCCTCCCTCCCCAAGGGAAGCGGCCGAGGGCGCCTGCACACCTCCAGCGGAGCCTCCCGTTCCTGGAGGCTCCCGCCGCCGCCTTTCCTTTAGAGCCCGTAATCTTTACGGGCTTAATTTACTAGTAATAATAATAATAAATTACTATTATTACTATTCCCCAAATAACAATCACACGCCCATCATTTGGTGAAGAAGGAGTATTTAGGATAGGATAGGAATAGGAATAATTTATTGGCCAAGTACATTTTCCAACGTATTTGGAATTTTGCTTTGGCTACATTGCAGTGTAAACATAACATGTACAAACACTGTTCCACTCACAATACAATGACACAGCAAAGAAACCCCACCCGTAACTGGCCTCCCCTTCCGCTACACAACTACGAATTTAACAAGGGGAAAAACTGTTCCTGTGCCTGGCCGTTTTTGTGTATAAAGTCCTGTAGCGACATCCAGATGGAAGTAAATCAAACAGATGATGACCGGGATGCAAAGGATCTGCAACAATTCCCTCTGTGCTCTTCCTAACTCGGGTAGCATAGAGTGTCTCTATAACTTATGTCTTGAAGTAGCAATTACAGTAGCAAGATGAAGGCAGTTTTATAACTGCTATCTAAGTTATAAAAGTACAAAATGCAAGTTCCAAATGGTGTCTGAGCTGCAGAGTGTGTGCCTGGCTTGGAGGCACGATGAAGAGTGACAAAGGTGCCCAGGCGGGAAGGCGGGATGCAGTGTTACAGCAAAGGAAGTGACCTCACAGAGTTCACCCTAGCGAATTTGACAGGGAAGCTCTGTGACCCTCAGCCCCTTCATGTGCCCCTCTGGCAAAACACAAACGGTTGCTTTGGACTCCGCTAATGTCCCCCACTTGCCCTGACGCAAAACGGCCGCCTGCTCTTCCTTCCAGGTGGCCCAAGAGATCTGGGTCTGCGAGAAGCGGACGATCGCCAAGTGGCCGGGCGACATCCTCGCCTACAAGGAGCATCTCAAGTCCAAGCTGGTGGGTGAGGAGCCGCCTCCGCAGGTGGCCAAGAAGACGACTCACAGCGCCTGAGTGCCCTCTGCCGGCCCGGTGGGTCAGCTGAGCCGCTTCCCCCCAGAGACTGGTGCCAGCCGCCTGCCCACCTGGTCGCCTGCTTGCCAGGGGGGAAGGAACAGGCAGCAACGCCTGGCGGAAGCTTCCTCCTCTTCCTCTTCTCTTCAGTTCCTGAGCTCCTGCCGCTGCCGCTGCTTCTTCTTCCTCTTGCACAACCACCACCACCTCTCCCCTCTCCTTCCCTCTGCTCCCCCCAGCTGGACACCCCCTTCTCCTCTTCTTCCTCCTCCTCCTCCTCCTCCTGCGGAGGGCATTTCTCCAGCCCTCTGCGCCAAGTGGGAGGTGGGGGGGCTGGGCTGACTCTGCAGGGCTGTCTCTCTGCTTCCATTTCCAGACTTCACTCCTTGGGCCTCAGTTTGTTTTTAGCAATTATTATTTATCGTTGTAATTACCAGACCTGTTGGAGAACTATCAGCCAGTAATAAAGAGGGAAAAGTGTTTCAATAGTTCTGCTTTCTTCTCGATAGGAGGGGGGATGGGGCAGGAAAGCTGAGCACTCATCTTTGTGGGTCTGAGCATCCCTTGCCTGCCTCAGCTCATGTGGAGCTGTACCCACTCTCCCACACTGCCCTACAAGCCTGCCTCCCCTGCCTGGGCTTGTCCCTGGCTTCTTCAGGCGATGAGACACACACAATGGATGCTGGACCCACCAGGGCTACTGAGAAGCATGTCAGGCCACTTTTTTTGGGGGGGGGGGCCTCCCAAAATATCAAAGCCACCGCCAGAATCTCTCCCTCCCACAGGCATTTTATACTTCCTTTTCTGGAAGGGCTGTGTCACATGTTCCCTGAAGCGGAAAGCCCAAAGGGGCACAATCCCATCTTGGGTTTGGCTCTGGCCCCCAGGCAGACTCACAGCTGGGTTGCCCCACAGCCCTCACCCCCCCCACACACACCTTACCAATATCTCCCCCTGGTTGGCCCATAGATGCCTGGAGCAAAGCGGGCAGTGAAGACCTGTTTCCAGAGGGTCTCCCCTCCTGGGGATGCCGGCGAGCTCTTCCCGCCTTGGGAGGTCCTCACTGGGCAAGGCAAAAGAAGAAGAGTTTGGATTTGATATCCCGCTTTATCACTACCCGAAGGAGTCTCCAAGCGGCTCACATTCTCCTTTCCCTTCCTCCCCCACAACAAACCCTCTGTGAGGTGAGTGGGGCTGAGAGACTTCAGAGAAGGGTGACTAGCCCAAGGTCACCCAGCAGCTGCATGTGGAGGAGAGGAGACGCGAACCCGGTTCACCAGATTACGAGTCCACCGCTCTTAACCACTACACCACACTAGCTCTCAAAAGTCTGTCCGCCCCCTGCAGCCCAAGGCACAGTTGCCCACCCTCACCCACTTTATTTATAAAAAATATTTATATACTGCTTTGTCATTTTAAGCAGTATCAGAAGTACAGTAGTGGTTTGCAGCAATAAAACTGTACAATAAAAGACATTAAAACATCAAAAACACCCACCAACTAACCGTTCTGGATGTATTCTTAGCTGGGGGAATAGAAAAGGTTTTCATCAGGCGTTTAATAGTTGGCCCAGAATTTCCAGTGGCAGAGAGTTCCATAGGACTGGGCCATGTCACTGAAGGCTCGGTTTCTCATTGTTATCGAGTGAGTCTCGCCAACGACACGCCTGCAGGTGATCTCGGTGATATTATACGGGTTCGTGGGTGGTCCCTGAGGCATCGTGGCACTAAGTTGCTCAGCTCCTTGAACTCTCCAACCTGGCTGGGGAGCAGACGGCTGCTCTCCTTTCCTCAGCTCCTCCGGCTGGATTAACCATTAAGCAAAATAAGCACCTGCTTAGGGTACCAAGGGGGCACCACATAAATTTTCCATTGCCCGATTTTTAACATTGTCACTTATTGCTCAGCTGAGTGTTGATATTCTCAGTTGGAGTCTTCTAAAAATCCCTACGGAACAACTGCAACAAGCCAGGTGCCTTATCATTACCAAGTATAGAAACGTGTGATGCAAGGTTCATTTTGGTCTTTGTTTTTTATTGAAATATTTTCACGGATAACAAAGGTACATACAACGTTTTCAATTTATAGAGCCCTTTTTACAGGTCAGTTACATTCAGAGTGCAACTGCTGTCAGGCATTGCGAGGTTGGGTGGAGAAAGAAGGGATAAGGACCTTTCATTCTTTTGCATAGTGTCTGTGCAGTTGTGTTTTCCCCATAAAGTTTTACAGTATTTGGTTTTACAAGTTGATTCACATACACACAAATTCTTGCAAATATTAAAATGATAACAAGATTCTTCCGAATCTTAGGACTTCCCTCCTCCCCTCCGTGGGTTCTTTAAATACCTTTGGAAACTGCATATTATAAATTCATCCAAATCACAGTCCTCCATTATATCCAAAGTCTTTGTGACATTGCAAGAATTATTCAAAGCCTGCCAAAGAGCTCAAGTGTTTACAGTGTTTTTTAAACACAGTTTGTATTTGTCCCATTCTCTGCTGAAGTTTTGATCCTCCTGATTTCTGACTTTCCTGGTCAATCTTGCCATCTGCATAGTTTCATCTGCCAGGCTGCTTTTGTAGGTATCTTATCATCCTTCCAACTCTGGGCAAGCAACATCCTTGCAGCAGTAGTAGCCTCCATGAACAGTCTTTTGTGCAATTTTGAGTCAGGGGGGTAGGTTTTTGAGGATCTGATCAAAGACTTTGCAATTAGAGGAGGACATTTATCAAATCAAGTGAAAGTATACCAAATTAAAACATTATTTTGTGGGAATGTTCAGGGATGCAGGAGAGGATATATTGTTTTATTATATCCTATTCCAACTTGTGTTAAGGGACCCAGGTGGCCCTGTGGGTTAAACCACAGAGCCTAGGGCCCTAGGGCTTGCTGATCAGAAGGTCGGCAGTTCGAATCCCTGCGACAGGGTGAGCTCCCGTTGCTCGGTCCCAGCTCCTGCTCACCTAGCAGTTCGAAAGCACGTCAAAGTGCAAGTAGATAAATAGGAACCACTCTGGCGGGAAGGTAAACGGCGTTTCCGTGCGCTGCTCTGGTTCGCCAGAAGCGGCTTTGTCATGCTGGCCACATGACCTGGAAGCTGTATGCCGGCTCCCTCGGCCAATAAAGCGAGATGAGCACTGCACCCCCAGAGTCGTGATCTCAGCCTGGTAGCTGATGCAGATCTCTGAGCATAGGGCTCACTCCTGTCAACACCAACTGCAGCTTCGGACTGTGCCACTCAAATTGCATCTACTGGACGTTTTTATTATTATTATTATTATTTAAATGCAGTGTGGACTAAAGTTGCCTAATCCTCCAGGATTAGGGGCCCCTGATGGCCAGTAAAGCGAGATGAGCGCCGCAACCCCAGAGTCGGACACGACTGGACCTAATGGTCAGGGGTCCCTTTACCCTTTTACCTATTCCAACTTGTGTTAACAAGTTCCACAAATTAGCAGAGTAATGTTCCCCTTTTAAACTTACACAGCGGATGCGTCGCTCAGGCTCACTAAAACCTCTATAACAACTGTCCTGGTATTTTCCCTTTTATTCCCAAATAAAAGATAAGACACAATACAGTCTTCTATAAAAATATAAAAAGAGTTTACTCACACATCTGTTGTGAATAGGATCCCAGAAGGCAGACTTTGCTTAGAAAAGTTACATACACTTGGAGACTATTCCATAAGGAATAAGTTCCTTTGTCCTTTGTCAAAGAGAGCATCTTTGGCTAAGCAGATGATGCTTCCTAGTAGAAGTGTAGTCAAAAGAAGAGAGAGATGGCGGCCAGTCCAGTGCTTTTGTTACCTGTACAGGTGAGGCCACACCCACCTCTAGCCATATGTAGAGAAGGTCTGTCCCAGCCCAGGGACAGGTCCAGACATCCCCTTCTTTATCCACTCTAGGGATGTTGTACTTGACTGCTCTTTGTGTTTCACATTCCACATATTTTCCATCTTGCTGTAGGTTTTATTTCGAAAAATAAAATTGTATTGTACAGTTTATTGTTTATATTTTGAACTAGATATTTATGGGGACACCAAAATCTTTTAAGTGCTTAAAGGTAAAGGTAAAGGGACCCCTGACCATTAGGTCCAGTCGTGACTGACTCTGGGGTTGCGGCGCTCATCTCGCTTTATTGGCCGTGAGCCGGCGTACAGCTTCCAGGTCACGTGGCCAGCATGACTAAGCCGCTTCTGGCGAACCCGTTTACCTTCCCGCCGGAGCAGTTCCTATTGATCTACTTGCACTTTGACATGCTTTCAAACTGCTAGGTTGGCAGGAGCTGGGACCGAGCAATGGGAGCTCACCCCGTCGCAGGGATTCGAACTGCCGACCTTCTGATTAGCAAGCCCTAGGCTCTGTGGTTTAACCCACAGCGCCACCTGGGTCCCTTATTTAAGTGCTTAGGGACTCCAAATGTATTAATCCCGCCCTGCATCTCCTCCAGGGTCAGGAGCACCGTGAGCTATACGGGCTGCCTCTCCCGGCTCTCCAGTAAGGGATGTGACCCTGGGCAGCAAATATCTCCTTGGACGCGCCAAGGTCCCAAACCGAGCACTGCTGCTTGGAGACAACTTTGGCCCAGGGAGCCCCCCACCTTCAAGCTCTTCTGCAGGCTCCCGGCGACCTTCTCACCCCACCTGCAAGGTGGGCCAGCCGGCCCTTTTCCTGTTCCCTCGTTCCTATGGGAACTGGCCGGGACAATCGGGGGTGGGGCCTCCCCGCCTTTCACCTGCGAGAAACTCGGCGCCCGGGAGGCAGAGGGGGCAGCATGGCGAGCAGGTGGGGGCTTCTTGGGGGCGTCGGGGTGGGGGTAGCTTGCAACAGCCGCGCTCGCTGAGCCCTCCGCTCGACCGTCTCCCGGCTGGCCCGAGGAAGGCCCTCTGGGCAGGCGGGTATTCGGAGCCGCTCCCGGGGCGCGCGCTTGCCTTTAGGCGACGGGGAGCGCCCAGAGCTGGCAAATCTGCAAAGGGGGTCGGGAGCAGCGACTGGAGGTGCTGGAGGAGGGAGGGGGCGCCAGGGGCGCGTGGAAGGGGAGGGGTCTTGTGTTCAGGAGCCCGAACACCCACCCACCCCGCGCGCAATACAGTTCTGCCTGGTCAGCTCTGATTCCCAGGTTTTGCCTGTTCGCGAGGGAAGTGGGGCCCTCCATTACTCCTGCGTCACTGGGGCGGGGGTTAGACTAGATGGCCCTTGGGGTCCCTTCCAGTTCCACCCTTCTGTTCTATGATTCCATGAGCATCTGATCTCGCCATGGACGGCTTCCCTGCCGTTTGCGTTGGCCCAGGAGCCGCGGGGCGCCTCTTCCCCCGAGGGCTGGGCTGGGCGGTTCCAATTCCCTCGGCCCCGGCCAGCCCGAGGCCTTTCTCGACGGCGGCCGCCCCTTCCATGGCCAATTTGCCCCTCCTCACAGGGCCGGATTTATGTTTGATGGGGCCCTAAGCTACTGAAGGTACCGGTAGCTTATGTGTCCTTTATGTGTCCAACTGTCCTTTGTCAACAACAAATTGTCGCTGTTTTTTGTGCTGAATATATGCCATGCAACCTGTCCATGCAGAATGTAGGCACCCTATATATAGAAAGGAGCAAACCAGTGATATTTTAGGGAGCAGGCGGGGCCCATGACTTACATCATAGGAGCCTACACAACACAAAACACTGTTGCTGTATGTGGGTTTTATTTTATTTGTTGTTTATCTTATATTTTGGAAATGTACATCCAGTTTTTCCCCTTTAATTTTTTGTGGGGCCCCCAAGAGAGTGGGGCCCTAAACTATAGCTTGTTTAGCTTATACGTAAACCCGGCACTGGCCCCTCAGCAAAGGAAGCCAACCTCCTTGCTGGCCGTTCCTGGCCTCCCCAGAGCCACCGGAGCGCCGAGGGGCGACCTGGGCTGCGGACGGACTGTGGTGCGGACTGGGAACGCGGCTCTCCCTCCCTCCCTCCCGCAGCACGTACGGGAAACTGTGGCAGGAGTCCCGGGTGGCCCTGAAGGAGCTTCTGGCGCAGGAGCTGCCGGCGCATCCGACGAAGCCGGAACGGAACCGGACGGTGTTCTTCCACACGGTGGCCACTCTCTACCTGCGCTACATTCAGACGGCGCGGCGCCTCGAGGTTTGTTACGACCAGATGGTGCAGCCGCAGAAGCGCCTGGTGCTGCGGCCTCTGCTCGACGGCGTGCTGGGCCGCATCCTGGAGCTCAAGCAGGAGCTCGTGGAGCTGGACCTGTCCGAATACCACTACATGGACCAAGTGCTGGAGGAGCTCAAGCTGACGCCGGTCAGTCTCGGGCTGGCAGCGGGGGGGGGGGGCAGAGGGCGGCGGGGAGGGTGTTGGTCCTTGCCCTCCTTCCAGGGGCCCCTCATCATAAGATAGACCCCTGCTCTGCTCTCCTAGACTAGGCCTGAAAGGAGGAGCCCCGGAGGGCTGGGCGAATCTCAGGCTGCCTTTCGCGAAAAGTAGGCGAGGTTCTAGTCCTCATGGTTTAGGCCGGGAAGGGCTAGAAGGAGGAGTAGGGGGGGTTCTCATGAAGGGGGGGGGGGGAGAAAGGGGTGCCTCGAGCGCAGTGGCATCCGGAGAGGCCGCCTCCGCCCAGGACCCTTCCTGCCGTGCCATCCGCGGTGCCACCGGTGGCAACAGGGGAAAGGGGCGGCTCCGTGCTGCCCACCCACGACGGCGGGACGCTCCCTCGGCGGAGTCTGCGTGGCGCTGACCTTGATGCCGTTTCTGTGCCAGGAAAAGCCTGGCTTCTCGAGGCCGTTTAAATCTTCCGTAAGCTGCTTTTAAAGTGATTAAAGCTGGCTTTAATTCGGCTTTTACGCTGCTCGTTTATATGTATCCCGGGCGTTTCGTGGCCTTCTTTCGGGGATCTGTTGCCATTTTAACCCTTTGTCAGCGGCCGAAAAGCAGGGCAGAAATCAAGTAAGCGAAACCGCAGGCCGCGTTTGGACGAGCCTGGGACTCCGCGGAAGAGAGGGGCGCCGCCGCCAACCTCCTCCCGCCCCCCATCTCCCCCCTCTTTGCAGGCGGACATGGAGGTCCCCATTCCCAAGTACTTTCTCCAGGAGCGCGCCAAGATTCTCCAGGAGCGCGAGGACATGTTGGCCGGGCTCCTGAGTCAAGTGCAGCCCACCAAGAGCATGATCGTGGTGAGAGTCCCCCCCCCCGGGAAGGGGCCTCTGATGGGGCGAAGGGCTCCTCCTCAGTCCTGGCGCTGCCCTGTGCCAGGCTGGGCTTGGACCCGAGGGGGAGGGCAGGGCGGGCATCATGCAGGCTTTTCCTGGGGGGCCCAGAGCGCGGGAGCTTTCTACTCTCGCTCACGCCCTGCCAGGCCGGGATCGTTGCCCTCCGGTTCCTGGAAGAGCCCGGCGTGGCTCCCAGTGGCGGGCGGGCGCTGGGGCCCCGGCTGAAAAGGGCTGCCCCCTTCCCCCAGCCTTCGCGGCCCAGCATGCCGCGGGAGGAGGCGGTGCGGCTGATCCAGATGGCCGAGCGGATGCGCCAAGGCCGCCTGCGCGCGCGCTTCATGTGGGAGATCCGGAGGGACGAGGAGCGCGAGAGGAAGGTGCGCGAGAGCGGCTTCTACGAGCCCAACCGAGACGTGGCCGCCATCACCATCCAGAAGGTGAGGGAGGGGCATTGCCTCCGGGGAGGAGCAGGAGAGGGGGCTGTCCCCCACGCCATCTCGCCAGGGTCTTTGGCTCCTAGGACCACAAGGCGAGGAACGTCCCGCTCTGGTGGGAGGCTGGGACGGATCCTGGAGAGAGGTGGGGTGGCCTTTCGAGGCGAGGGGGCGCAGACTTCCCTCTTCCCCAGCCCAAAGAGACAGGACTGGCCTCCCCTGTCTTACTCCGCCGCCATCCAGCTGCGACTCAAGGCATTGAGGCCGTCGGGGGTGGTGGTTATGTTGACCCCAGCTTAATCAGAAGGCCAAAGTCTTGAATGTAGCCGAGGGACTGACGCGTGTCGATCCCCCAAACCCACGTCGTCCCAAAGCCTTGCCTTCCGCCCGCCAACATGTTGTAGAAAGGCGCCTTGCGGGCCTTTTTTGGGCGTGATGCTGCCCTGAACCATGGAGAGGCGGGGGTCCTCTTGGGGGGGGGTCGAGAGTCAAGTTGTGGGGCGCCTCATTGAGCTGAGCTGTTCTTCGAAGTGGGCTTTCATAGGCTCGTGGTTGCCCCCCACCTCACGCCCCACGAGCCTGGGCGGATGAGCTCCTCGGTCAGTGCGGAGCGCAGTCCCGGGTGGGCCCCGATTCACGTCCCCTCGTCCTCTTCCTCCAGATCTGGAAAGGGTGCGTGCAGCGACGATTCATTAAACTATCCCGGCAGGTGGAGATGATCTTCCTTGGCATGGTGAGCGCGCGCCCTGCCCCCCCCCCGTGCCGGACTCTTGCCCTCTCTGCGCTACGGCCCTCCCGCCCCTTTTCCCAAGCCCCGCTCCCCGGCCGTCCCGCAGGCTTGGAGGGCGCGGCCCCGACGAGGCGGGACGAGGGGTCGCCACTGGGACCGCCTTCCCTTCCCGCCGCGGCCAGCTCGGCTCCTGCGCCGGGAGAGGCTTAGCCGAAGCACCGCAGGAGGGTTTCGAGGGCCGCCTCGGGGCTGGCGCGGGCCGGGCGCAGGAGGGAGGGAGGGAGCGCGGCCTTGCTAGCCCTGCGCTTCTCGCCCTGGCGCGGCCCGGGCAGCCCAAGGCGCGTCCGTCTCCTGCGCCAGGCGGGGGTCTATCCGAGTCCCCCCCCCCCCGTCCCGTTTCCGCCGGGGCTCTTCCCGCCTCCTCCCCCCCATTAGCGAGTGTTTAGTTCAGCGTTTTAAATAATTGTGTCCTCGGAATGATATTTAAAATCCATTTGGGGGGCAATGAGGCGGGAAAGTGCCTGGGCGCCGCGGCCGCTGCCGGGCAAGGAGGCGCCGCGCGCGCATATTACAAACTCATTACGGGGTAATTTACACAGCCGCGCTCGGCGCCCGCCTCCCATCTCGCCTAATGGCCTCGCCTGCGCCGTCGTATCTCTCCCTCCCTCCGGCTCGGCGTGGGGCTGTGGGGGGAGGGAGAGGGAAGGTCGGGCCCCCCCAGCTGCTCACCGCCCACCCCGCGCAGGAGCTGGAGCCGGAGCTGGCGGGCCCCACGCCGGCCATGATCCGGGCGCAGCTGGGCGAGGAGCTGCGCCGCATGCGCCAGGCGGACTACGAGGCCGAGTACCAAGTGGCGCTGGACAACATCCGCGACACCATCTACGAGGTGGAGGGACCCAGCATGTGCGAGGCGCTCAGGGATCAGCTGCGCCAGTGGTTCATCGAGTGCCGGTGAGCAGCAGGGGGAGCAGGGCAGGGCCCAGGAGACCCCCGACGGCCCCTGGGAAGCAGCGGGAGGAGGCTCTTGGGGGCCAAGGCTGCAATGAGCTTGTTAGTGCCAGGCTAAGATCCTAAGAAGAGGTTGGATCTGCAGGATCAGGCCCATGGCCCATCCAGTCCAGTATGAACGGTGGGAACCTGCAAGCAAAACATGAGCAGGAAGAAGTGTGCATGCACACGAAAGCTCATACTAAGAACAAACTTAGTTGGTCTCTAAGGTGCTACTGGAAGGAATGTTTTTTTATTATTATTTTGTTTTGACTATGGCAGACCAACAGGGCTACCTATCTGTAACATGAGCAGGAGAGGCCGTCTCTAGCCATCTATAGCTCTCTCCTCCATGAATTCATCTAATCCTCTTTTAAAGCCATCCAAGATAATAATAATAATAATAATAATAATAATCCCTTCTGACTGGATTGCTCCAGCCACTCTAACATATATAAAAACAATAAAACCACAAACCTTAAAATGCTTCCCTGTACAGGGCTGCCTTCAGATGTCTTCTAAAAACCATCTCCTTGACCTTGGATGGGAGGGTGTTCCCCAGGGTGGGGGCCACTACGGAGAAGGCCCTCTAGGGGCCATAGGTGCTGGTAGTTCCATAAGGGCTGTCTTTTATCTGTACTAAATCTCCCCAGCACTAGCCCCCCTCCCTCAAGGGACAAGCTGGTCGGCTCCTCTCAGCGGTCCACTGATGCTCACCCCCCCCCCCATTCTGCCTCCCACAGCGACCTGGTCGGCTCCTTCCCCGACTACCCTGATGAGCAGATGGGGGGCTGCACTGTCCTCTTTGCTCAGAAGACCCCCGAAGAGGTATTGGATGGAAGGGCTGAAGAGGGGAGGGGGCTTGCAGTGCCCCTCTGCCCTTGAGGAGGAGCCTCCTGGAGGCTGCCACCCAACACCCCCCCCCCAAGGATACCCTCACCCCCCCAAGTCATTCCTCTTGGAGTCACACAGATGCTCCCCGCAGGTGCAGACTGAGCTGGATCTGGCCGAGCTGAAGTCAGACAAGAAGGAGAAGGAGAAGGAGAAGAAGAAAGAGAAGGAGGAGAAAGGCAAAGGGGAGGAGAAAGGGAAGGAGAAGGAGAAAGGGAAGGAGAAAAAGAAAGCGGTGAGGAGGAGTGGGGTCCCTGTCCTGGAGGATGAACTCTTGGAGGCCACTGGGCAGAGTCCCCAGCCCACCTGTGCAAGGATGGGGGGAGAGCTGGGGGTGGGGGCACCTTCGGGGTCGGCTAACGTGCTGGGTTTGAGGTTCTCCTCAGGAGGAAGACGAAGGCCTGCTGCTCCACACCTCCAAGTTCCTGCCAACCATCAACCAGGGCTACCTGCGCTACACAGGTGAGGCCGGGCGGAGAGGAGCCCAGTGGGGGAGGGAAGGTGCTGCCACTTCGACATGCAAAGCTGCCAGCAGTGGGTCAATGTAGGGTCCATTGCATTGGGGGGGCCAGAAGGACCCCACACAGTAATAATAATAATTTATAATTTGTACCCTGCCCATCTGGCTGGGTCTCCCCAGCCACTCTGGGCGGCCTCCAACAAATATAAAAATACATTAAAATATCACAGATTAAAAACTTCCCTAAACAGGTAATACCTGCCTTCAGGTATTTTCTAAATGTCATGTAGTTGTTTATCTCTTTGACCTCTGCTGGGAGGGCGTTCCACAGAGTGGGTGCCACCACCGAGAAGGCCCTCTGCCTGGTTCCCTGTAGCTTTGCTTCTCGCAGGGAGGGAACCGCCAGAAGGCCCCCAGCGCTGGATCTGACAGTGCTAGATTAAACCCTGTGGAGGCCCCTAGGACAGTGATGGCTAACCTTGACACTCCAGATGTTTTGCAACTACAACTCCCATCATCCCTAGCTAACAGGATCAGTGGTCAGGGATGATGGGAGTTGTAGTCCCAAAACATCTGGAGTGTCAAGGTTAGCCATCACTGTCCTAGGAAGTCGACATTGCAAATTATCTCCCAATACGTGCTTGATTTTACCAACCAACCCATTTGATTGGTATCTGTTTTGATCCATGGTCTCGGGGCCCCTGAAAGGCGGGGGCCCCTAGGCTGGTGCCTACTCTGCCTATTGTAATCCAGCTCTGAGCCCACCCCATGGGGACAAGCGGGCATCATGGATACTCCAGGAGCTGCACCCCCAGCCCAGCGTGGCAGAGCACCCCGCTCCAGACACTTCTTCCTATGGTTCAGTGTTGGGCCAAACACAAGATTCCTGCATTGCTGGGGGTTAGAATCATAGAATCATAGAATCCTAGAGTTGGAAGAGACCACAAGGGCCATCCAGTCCAACCCCCTGCCAAGCAGGAAACACCATCAAAGCATTCCTGACAGGTGGCTGTCAAGCCTCTGCTTAAAGACCTCCAAAGAAGGGGACTCCACCACACTCCTTGGCAGCAAATTCCACTGTCGAACAGCTCTTACTGTCAAGAAATTCTTCCTAATGTTTAGGTGGAATCTTCTTTCTTGTAGTTTGAATCCATTGCTCCGTGTCCGCTTCTCTGGAGCAGCAGAAAACAACCTTTCTCCCTCCTCTATATGACATCCTTTTATATATTTGAACATGGCTATCATATCACCCCTTAACCTTCTCTTCTCCAGGCTAAACATACCCAGCTCCCTAAGCCGTTCCTCATAAGGCATCGTTTCCAGGCCTTTGACCATTTTGGTTGCCCTCCTCTGGACACGTTCCAGCTTGTCAATATCCTTCTTGAACTGTGGTGCCCAGAACTAGACACAGTATTCCAGGTGGGGTCTGACCAGAGCGGAATACAGTGGTACTATTACTTCCCTTGATCTAGATGCTATACTCCTATTGATGCAGCCCAGAATTGCATTGGCTTTTTTAGCTGCTGCATCACACTGTTGACTCATGTCAAGTTTGTGGTCTACCAAGACTCCTAGATCCTTTTCACTTGTACTGCTCTCAAGCCAGGTATCACCCATCCTGTATTTGTGCCTTTCATTTTTTTTGCCCAAGTGTAGTACTTTACATTTCTCCCTGTTAAAATTCATCCTGTTTGCCTTGGCCCAGTTCTCTAATCTGTTAAGGTCATTTTGAAGTGTGATCCTGTCCTCTGGGGTATTAGCCACCCCTCCCAATTTGGTGTCATCTGCAAACTTGATCAGGATGCCCTCAAGCCCATCATCCAAGTCATTGATAAAGATGTTGAATAAGACTGGGCCCAAGACAGAACCCTGTGGCACCCCACTAGTCACTTCTCTCCAGGATGAAGGGGATCCATTGATGAGCACCCTTTGGGTTCGGTCAGTCAGCCAGTTACAAATCCAATGAATGGTAGCATTGTCTAGCCCGCATTTTACCAGCTTCTTTACAAGAATATCATGGGGCACCTTGTCAAAGGCCTTGCTGAAATCAAGATAGGCTACATCCACAGTGTTCCCTTCGTCTACCAGGCTTGTAATTCTGTCAAAAAATGAGATCAGATTAGTCTGACATGACTTATTTTTCAGAAACCCATGCTGACTTTTAGTGATCACAGCGTTCCTTTCTAGGTGCTCACAGACCGTTTGCTTAATGATCTGCTCTAGAATCTTTCCTGGTATTGATGTCAGGCTGACTGGGCGGTAATTGTTTGGGTCCTCTCTTTTCCCCTTTTTGAAAATAGGGACAACATTTGCCCTCCTCCAGTCTGCTGGGACTTCACCTGTTTTCCAAGAATTCTCAAAGATTACTGCCAGTGGTTCTGAAATCACCTCTGCCAGTTCTTTTAATACTCTGGGATGTAGTTCATCTGGCCCTGGAGACTTGAATACATCTAAACTAGCCAAGTGTTCTTGTACTACCTCCTTACTTATTCTGGGCTGTGTTTTCCCTGCTGAATCATCTGCTCCATATTCTTCAGGTCGGGCATTGTTTTCTTTTTTGGAGAAGACTGAGGCAAAGAAGGTATTGAGAAGTTCTGCCCTTTCTGCGTCCCCTGTTCGCATTTCACCTTCTTCTCCTCTAAGTGACCCCACTGTTTCCTTGTTCTTCCTTTTGCTACGGACATACCCATTAAAACTCTTTTTTTTGCTTTTACCTCTCTAGCAAGCCTGAGTTCATTCTGTGCTTTAGCTTTTCTGACTTTGTCTCTACATGTGCTGGCTATTTGTTTGAATTCCTCTCTGGTGGTTTCCCCCTTTTTCCATTTCTTGTACATATCCCTTTTAAATCTTAACTCAGTTAAAAGTTCATTAGATAGCCACCCTGGCTTCTTTAGGCACCTTCCATGTTTTCGTCTCATTGGTACTGCTTGAAGTTGTGCTTTTAATATCTCCCTTTTAACAAACTCCCATCCATCATGAACTCCCTTCCCTTTTAGTATTACTGACCATGGGATCACACCCAGCATTTCCCTAAGTTTTCTGAAGTCGGCTTTCTTAAAGTCTAGAATTTGAGTCTTAGTATGCTTGGTTGCTCCTTTCTGATGTATAATAAACTCCAGAAGAGCATGATCACTCCCACCTAATGATCCTGCCACTTCTACCCCACTAACCAGGTCATCACTATTGGTTAGGACCAGATCTAAAATGGCTGATCCTCTTGTTGCTTCTCCCACTTTCTGGACAATGAAATGGACTAGATGACCCTTAGGAATCCCTTCCAAATCTGCAGTTCTGTCCCTGAGCCCCAGACGTCACTCCCCTGTGCCTTCTGGTTCAGACCTCCTGTCCTCAAGTGGGCACTGGCCGCATTCATCACTCCCCCCACCCCCAGGCTTCTGGAATGACCAGGACGAGGCCATCAACTTTGAGCAGCGCTACCAGGAGGACCTGATCAAGGTGGACAAGCGGAAGGAGGTGGAGGAGGAGATACGGCTGCAGGTGGGTGCCCAGGGGGAGGGGCAGGCCCTTGTCCTCAGAAACCCCAGGGGCCACAGAGGCTGGGCCCCTGCAGCCCTTTTCTGAGGCCCCCTCCCCTCCTCTCCCTTCCCTGCTCAGGTGGATGAGCTGATGCGACAGGAGCTCCAGCAACTCAAGCTGGCCATCGACCAGGAAGTAGCGAGGCCGGTCAAGGCCAAGCCCAAGAAGAGTGCCAAGGTCAGTGCATGGGGGGGGGGACAATGAAGGAGGAGCCTGTCCTTTCTGCCCCCATTCACCTGCCCAGGGCTGCAGAACAACTTGCTCTGACTTTTTTTTGAGCAGAAAAAGGGGAAGAAAGGGAAAAAGGAGAAGGACCTGACACCAGACAGGTAGGCCCCCCTCTCTTCCTCCCCCCCACCCCGTTCCTCCTGGCCATGCTGAAGAAGAGCATGTGTGGCTCCTGGGGGGGGAGGAGGTGGTGCTGGGGGCACAGGCCTGCTATGTGAATTCAAATAAGCAGGGGGGTGCCATGGGGTCAGAGGCAAGTGGGTGCAGTGGGTGCGGTTCGCCCCGGGTGCCATTGCTGAGGGGGGTGACATTGCCGCGGTCGGTGCCCCCCAGATGCTCCCAGCTGCCGGTGCACCCCCCTAGGGTGCACACCGACACCCCCCGGGACACGCACCGCCGTTGCTAGCTCTGCCGCTGCCTGTCCCCATGGGAGCCCCACCCCAGGTGCCCGAAAGGCTTCCTCTGCCACTGCGTGGGGTTGGCCCCCACCAAGGGTGCAGGCCAAAACCATATTTTCCTGCCCACCTATGTGCTCCCAGGGACGCTCCTCTGCTCTGGGCACCTCAGCAGAGGAGCGCAAGGGGCAGGAAGGGGTGCAGACATAGCTCCTTTCCAAGCGAGCCTAGAGATGTCTCTGCTTGCAATAAGTTCCAAGGGCCTTCTGGTGGTTCCCTCCCTACGAGAAGCGAGGTTACAGGGCCAGGCAGAGGGCCTTCTCGGTGGTGGCGCCCGCCCTGTGGAACTCCCTCCCATCAGATGTGAAGGAAATAAACGACTGACTTCTATAAGACATCTGAAGGCAGCCCTGTTTAGGGAAGTTTTTAATGCTTGACATTTTATTATGCTTTTATATGTGCTGGAAGTCGTTCAGAGGGGTTGGGGAAACCCAGCCAGATGGGTACTACTACTACTACTACTACTATTATTATTATTATTATTATTATTATTATTATTAGCTACTAGCCACGAAGTTCCTTGTAACCTCACTTCTCACAGTGAGGGAACCAGCAGAAGACCCCCGAAGGAGGACCTCAGGCTGAGCGATGGGGGGGGGGGGTGACGCTCTTTCGCTCCAGGAATTTCTCCAATGATCTTTTCAAGCCACCCAGGTTGCCTCCTTCAGGAGGGAGCTCTGTAGTTTTAACTGTGTTGGTTTCAGAGTAATTGTTTTTAACAAAAGTAATTTGCCCAAGCAGACAAAGGAAGGGATCTCACAGAGTACTCTTCTCTAGCAAATTCACAGGAAAGCTCTGAGTCGCTGCCCCTCCATGTGCCCATCTGGCGAATGTTGCTGGGGGATCCAGCCCCCCAGCCCTGGCTGAGCCTTGCCCCCCTCCCCTCTGCCCCTCAGGACCCTCGAGTCCCTCTATGAGGAGCTTGTCCTTGAGGGCATCATCAAGAAGCCAGAGAAGGTGCAGCTGGCCGATTACACAGGTGAGTCCTCTGGCCTCCCGCCCTGCCTCAAGGTGGCCTCCATGGTTCCCCCTCTCCTCCTTTAATCCTCACAACAGCCCTGCGAGGTTGAGAGGCAGCAAGCCGCCCAAGGTCACCCAGGGAGCTTCATGGCCGAGGGGGATTGGAACCCTGGCCTCTCCCAGGTCCTAGTCCCACACTCTAACCCAGGCATAGGCAAACGCGGCCCTCCAGACGTTTTGGGACTACAACTCCCATCATCCCTAGCTATCAGGACCAGTGGTCAGGGATGATGGGAATTGTAGTCTCAAAACATCATTGTTTTGAGACTACATGCTACATTGCTACATTGCATCAAGAATAAGACATGCTATGACGTCAACAAAATCCAATGACAAAGAGCCTAGATAAACCTTGCTGGAACACCACCAGAGTGGCAACATATCGCTGAATCTGAACACAAAGTTTTATAAAATTTTAAAATGCTGTAATATTTATCTGTAATTTTAGTATACAGTTACTATCTATGAATAGAATTGTTAACTGTCTTGCTGGTCCTTGAGCGTATTAAACATTTATACAATCTGGAGGACCGAGTTTGCCTATGCCTGCTCTAACCACTAAACCGTCTCTTGGACATAAGATACAACAGAGCAACTCCTCCTCCTCCTCCTCCTCTCTTTTCCTCTGCTGCCATTTCCTCAGTTGGACTACCTCTGGGGAGAGATGAGCAAAATCCCCTTTATTCCACCTCAGCCATTGAATGTGTGCCACTGGGCATGTACAGAGAACCATTGCTCACAATCTGCCATAGAATGGCAGGGCTGGAAGGAAACTCCTGGGGGGCTGCTGCCGGGTCCAACCACACAAATAGCGGAGCCTGTTTGCCTGACCATGAATGTCCCACCAGACCAAGAGAAGGGGGGGGGACTGACAATCCAGAATGCGGCATTCAAACTGGGGACTGGGGGCAGCCACTGAGTCCATAGAACACCGGTCCTGAAAGACCTACATTGGCTCCCACTACGTTTCTGAGCACAATTCAAAGTGTTGGTGCTGACCTTGAAAGCCCTCAGCCCAGTAGACCTGAAGGAGCATCTTCACCCCCATCTTTCTGCCCGGACACTGAGGTCCAGCTCCGAGGGCCTTCTGGCGGTTCCCTCCCCGCAAGAAGTGAGGTTATAGGGAACCAGGCAGAGGGCCTTCTCGGTAGTGGCGCCCGCCCTGTGGAACGCCCTCCCACCAGATGTCAAGGAAATAAGCAACTATCTGAATTTTAGAAGACATCTGAAGGCAGCTCTGTTTAGGGAAAATTCCTTCCAGTAGCACCTTAGAGACCAACTAAGTTTGTTCTTGGTATGAGCTTTCGTGTGCATGCACACTTCTTCAGATTCTTCAGATTCTTCAGATGCATGCACACGAAAGCTCATACCAAGAACAAACTTAGTTGGTCTCTAAGGTGCTACTGGAAGGAATTTTTTTATTTTACTTTGTTTTGACTATGACAGACCAACACGGCTATCTACCTTTAACTGTTTAGGGAAGTTTTTCATGTTTGATCTTTTAGCGTGTTTCGAATATTCTGTTGGGAGCCACCCAGAGTGGCTGGGGAAACGCAGGCAGATGGGCGGGGTATAAATAAATTTGGTGTTCAAGGTATGGCCTGGCAGGGAGGGGGCAAGCTCCAGCAGATGCGTTTTTGATGTTTGATGTTTTACTATGCTTTTATATATGCTGGGACAACCCAGTCAGATGCGTGGGGTACACAGCATATATTATTATTATTATTATTATTATTTTATTTATTATTAGACACTGGCTGAAGGCCTGTTCCTCTTGCCTCCCCTTTTCCACACCAGGTGACTTCTGCTACCTGGCCACCTACCTCCGGCAGCAGCAGATCGAGCCAATCCCCTCCAATTTGGACGTGCGCCAGAACATTGCCCTGTATGCTATCCTGCGTCTGGGTACGACAGCAGCCAGTCCCCCACCCCATAATATGCCCCGGATCCTGCCCTCTTCCTCTGGGTGTGGAGACCCCCTTTCTTGCCTCCTCTCCCAGGCTCTCAGGCTGTGCATGAGATGGCCCCCCTGGTGAAATCCCTCCTCCTGGCCGGCCCAAAGGGGACTGGGAAGAAGATGCTGGTCCACGCCGTGTGCACAGAGACAGGCGCCAACTTTTTTGACCTCTCCCCAAGGAACCTGGTTGGAAAGTACCCAGGCAAGCCCGGCCTTCAGATGCTGATCCACCTGGTGTTCAAGGTATGGCCTGGCAGGGAGGGGGCAAGGTCCAGAAAGAGGCGGTTCCAGGGGGACGCTGGGGAAATCTGAGTCCTCCCCTGGGTCCTGGCATTGTGGCTGGCGAGGATCGCTATAGGGCTGGCTGGAAGGAAGAAGGGGAGGAAGGAAGATTTATTTATTATTATTATTATTATTATTAATAATAATAATAATAATAATAATAATTTATTATTTGTACCCCGCCCATCTGGCCGAGTCCCCCCAGCCACTCTGGGCAGCTTCCAACAAACACTAAAATACATTAAAATATCACACATTAAAAACTTCCCTAAACAGGGCTGCCTTCAGGTGTTTTCTAAATGTCAGGTAGTTATTTATCTCTTTGACATAGGATGGGAGGGTGTTCCACAGGGCGGGCGCCACTACCGAGAAGGCCCTCTGCCTGGTTCCCTGTAGCTTTGCTTCTCGCAGTAAGGGAACCACCAGAAGGCCCTCGGCGCTAGATCTCAGTGTCCGGGCTGAACGATGGGGGTGGAGACGCTCCTTCAGGTATACAGGACCGAGGCCGTTTAGGGCTTTAAAGGTCAGCACCAACACTTTGAATTGTGCTCGGAAACGTATTAGTGTTGGTACTGACCTTTAAAGCCCTAAACGGCCTCGGTCCTGTATACCTGAAGGAGCGTCTCCACCCCCATCTTTCTGCCCGGACACTGAGATCCAGTGCCGAGGGCCTTCTGGCGGTTCCCTCATTGTGAGAAGCGAGGTTACAGGGAACCAGACAGAGGGCCTTCTCGGTAGTGGCACCCGCCCTGTGGAACACCCTTCCAGCAGATGTCAAGGAAATAATCAGCTATCCTATTTTTAAAAGACATCTGAAGGCAGCCCTGTTTAGGGAAGTTTTTAATATTTAATGCTGTATTGTTTTAATGTTTGATTGGAAGCTGCCCAGAGTGGCTAGGGAAACTCGGCCAGATGGGCGGGGTACAAATAATAAATTATTATTATAAATTATTATTATTTATCTCATAAAGCCTATACACTGCTTGATAGGTGTTTCTTTTTCCAAAAACACACCTCATGTGGAAATGTTGTGGATAGTAGGAGAGGATATATTGATTAAATATTATCCTTCATCACTCAATGCTAGTGAACTAGTAGCAGAGCACATTCCCTTGTACATAGCAGGAAGCGAGTTGATGGATTTGTTGGAATCCTATAAGTTGAGCAATCCAGTCTGGTAAATTTCCCCTTTAAAGGTAAAGGTAAAGGGACCCCTGACCATTAGGTCCAGTCGCAGACGACTCTGGGGTTGTGGCGCTCATCTCGCTTTACTGGCCGAGAGCCGGCGTACAGCTTCCGGGTCATGTGGCCAGCATGACTAAGCCACTTTCCCCTTTAGTTCCCTCTTAAAAACAATACAGTGGTACCTCGGGTTACAAACACTTCGGGTTACAGACTCCGCTAACCCAGAAATAGTACCTCGGGTTAAGAACTTTGCTTCAGGATGAGAACAGAAATCATGTGGCAGCAGCGGGAGGCCCCATTAGCTAAAGTGGTACCTCGGGTTAAGAACAGTTTCAGGTTAAGAACGGACCTCCAGAACGAATTAAGTTCTTAACCCGAGGTACCACTTTAATGACACAACAGTCTTCTTTTAGAAGTAACGGATAGTTTACTTGCAATATTGTCCTGAAGGCAGGCTTTAGCTTGTAGTTTACAGGTACATGTGTAGAGAATGGAAGTCTGAGGTGGGCCTCAGAGGTTCTGCCTTGTGGTTTCCATCCTCTGTAAGAATGAGCCATGTGCAGAAGATGGCAAAAGAGGAAGATGGCTGCGTGTCCAGCCCTTTTATGGGGTCTCCCAGGGTCACGCCCATCTACCTGGTCACATGCAGGGGGGAGGATGCTCCAGAGCAGGTGTGACAGGAAGTCCTCCCTGTCTGGAACATTCCCCTGTGTGTGAAGATACCCCTGACCGTTAGGCCCAGTCGCGGACGACTCTGGGGTTGCACGCTCATGTCGCTCTATAGGCAAGGGAGTCGGCGTTTATCCGCAGACAGCTTCTGGGTCATGTGGCCAGCAGGACTAAGCCGCTTCTGGTGAACCAGAGCAGCGCACGGAACGGCGTTTACCTTCCCGCCAGAGCGGTTCCTATTTATCTACTTGCACTTTGACGTGCTTTCGAACTGCTAGGTGGGCAGGAGCAGGAACTGAGCAACGGGAGCTCACCCCATCGCAGGGATTCGAACCGCCGACCTTCTGATCGGCAAGCCCTAGGCTCTGTGGTTTAGACCACAGCGCTACCCGTGTCGCCTCCCCTGTGTGTACACTCTAGGAAACAGGAAATGTTGTGCTTGACTGCTTCACTGAATGATACACCCCACACCTCAAAGGGGTTTGCAAAAAGATGAGGCTCAGCCCCTTCATGTGCCCTCTAGCAAAACACAAATTGTTGGTTTAGCCTGCAGCAAAGACCCGCACAACCCTCCTTCATCCGGTCAACTTCTAAACGGAGCCTTGGAGTTGCGGTGCCCCAGGGCTCTGCCGTGGGCTTCCTCTCTGGAGACAGAGCGATGCAGCAGTAGTTTGGGAGCAGCTGCACCAACCCCAGCCCCACCCCACCCCCAGCCTCACTTTGCAGACCTTCTGGTCATAAAGGTGGGGGCCACTTTCCAGCATCTGCCCACAGTTCTTTGTTGTGCCCCCTCTACTGCAGGTGGCCCGTCTCATGCCGCCCTCCGTCATCTGGGTGGGGGACACAGAGAAGACCTTTTACAAGAAGGTCCCCAAAGAGGAGAAGGAGGTGAGTGAGGAGAGCCCTGAGGGTGATGGGGGGGGGGAGAGAGACAGTCTTGGCAATAATAGCCTTGATGTCCAATAACTTGGAAAAAAGCAGGTTAAAAAAAGCAGGCTGGGGGGCGTCTGCTTCCCTGGTGGAGAGGCTGACTGCCATCTTTCCCCTGGCCTGATGGGGTGGCTGCTGCCCACAGCTGTGGGAGCATGAGTGGGAATATGGATGAGGGAATATTGTTTAATATTTCCTATCCCAGCTTGTGTTAACAAGCTCCAAACTAGCAGAGATTCTCATCCCCAATTAAACGCAGCAAAACGTGGCAATCAAGTTCTTTTGAACTTCTATAACAAGGCAGATTCCTGGCATATTTCCCCTGGTTCCCCCTTAAAAGTAAATACACGACACATAGCTCTTTAAAAGTAGAAAGGTTTACTCACAGACATTTCCAAGGTTCTACAAGTCTCAGAAAGGCAGGCTAGCTTAGATTAAATATGTGTACGTGGAGACTCTCCTTAAGGGAGGAGGCTCCATCTGGGCCCTCTTGGCTGGAAGCCAGAGTGCATCTTCTCTTGAAATGTTGCTCGCTCGAAGTCCCGATGAGGAAGAGAGTGGAATGGCTGCTGACCTGTGATTTTGAGTAACTACAGGTAAGGCCACTCCCACCTCTGGTCACACAGAGGAAGTGGTCTCAGTCCAGGTACAGGAAACTCTAACTGGAGGACTGAGACCCTTCGTGTACATTCTAGGAATGTTGTGATTGACTGCACCAGTGTTATGCATCCCACAACAGCACGACCCCAAGCGGCTGAAGAAGGACCTGCCCAAGGCCTTGAACCTGCTGAAGGCTGAGGACCGGGTCCTCCTGATGGGAACGTCCAACCAGCCCTACCTGGCCGACATCAAGGGTCTCTGCAAGACCTATGAGAGGATCCTGCTCATCCACCGGCCAGACTATGCCTCACGCTACGGTGAGGAGAGGGGCTGGGGCTGGTTTGGGGGCACAGGGTGTGTTTTGAGAGGGATCTGAACGCTCAGCTGGTCTCTGGGAGGCGGTAGCTGTGTCAAATTCTGGGAACGAATCCTGAACTGCTGGGATGTTGTTTCTTCCTGTCTTGATTGACCTTTGGGGTGGAAAATGACTCCCAAGCAGGATCTTCCATGGGGCTTAAGGACCCCACTAAGGAGGGCAGAGGGTAGAGGATGCAAGTTGTCTTGTCAATCATGGACCTGTCATTGCACAGCAGCCCCTTAAGGTCATGTGGGTCACCCTTGCTGACTCCAGCATCCTTCTGGCCAGAGCTTCCAGAACAGTTCAGCCAAGCCACCCGTTTTTGGTTTATACATTTCGTAAAATATATACACTGCTTGATTGTTTAAAGAAACATCAAAGCGGTAGATGGGATACTAGAAAACATTGCATGAAACTCTCGAGGAGTCCCGCTTGCTGGATCAGTCCAAGCACCTGGGGGGGGTGAGTGAGGCCGCGAGACAGAAGGGGGCCTGACAGACCCTTCCCCCCTTCCCCCAGTGACGTGGAAGCGGCTGGTCGAGAAGCACGGGGGGGTCATCACCAACACCCTGAACCTCAGTGCGCTGGCGAAGGTGTCGGACGGCTACAGCCAGGGCAGCATGGCGGAGGCGGTGAAGTTGGTGCTGAGCGAGAGGCGCCTCCTGCAGCTCCCCAAAAGGCCGCTCCACGCCGGGGAGCTCCTGCAGATGCTGGCCAGGGCGGACCCCATCTACCCCGAGGAAGAGGCCATGCTCCAAGTGCGTAGCCTGCCCTGCCCCCTCCCCTCAGTGGCTTCTGGCGCCCCCTGCTGCCTGCCTGGCCTCACAGCCTCTTCCCGTCCTCTTGGGCTGTGGCGACCCTTTGGGCTGGGGGTGGGCAGACAGGCCCCGTCCCCCCCAGTGCAATGGGGTCTGAGCCCGGAGCTCCCATTGCTGACAGAGCGGGGAAAGAGAAGGGAGGGATAAAAAGAGGGTAGGGGAATATATAGCTCTGCACTCCCCCCTGTCAGGGCACAGTGGGGGGGGGGTCTCTCACAGAGTCCTCTCTAGCAAGTTCACAGGGAAACTGAGCTTCATCTAGCAAAACACGACTGGTTTGCTTTGGCTGCGTCTTAAACACAGGAGCCAGCTCCTAGGGGCCGAGGGGTCTTCACACACCCCAATGAAATCTTTGAGGGGGCCGGGACCCCCCCCCAAAGTTGGTGGGCATTGCCATTCAAATGGTGTGCATGCAACGTGTCATGTGATTGATTATGTGGGGCAGGGCTTACCTCCCCCCCCCCCGGAAATATTTTATTCAAGTTGGCACCCCTGATTTTAAATATCCCACAAGCATTGGGCCTGAAACAGAAACATGGAATTGAATGGAATATTTATTGCTGAAAGCTATAAGCCGTCACAATGCCTAAAATACAAATAATTAATTTAAAACAGAACAGCAACAGCAGCAAAGCAGACACAGAGAAATGCAAAAATCCCACCTGCGTAAGTGAAGCCCTCCCCCTTAGGATACTTGCCTTGGTGCCTAGCTCTCAACTTACTTGCAGCCAAGGCAAATTTTAGAACCTGTGCAGTAATAAATACATTATTGCCAGCCAGCAAAATAGAGATTTGCTCCAGGGGAGGCCGATTGGAGCGAGAGCAAAGGATGTAATCGAGGGATTTTTGTCTAGGGGGTGTATACAAAGGGCATCATAACAAATAGCATTGTAGAGTTGGAAGGGACCCTGAGGATCATCCAGCCCTACCCCTGGCAAGGCAGGAATAGGCAGCTGGGATGGAACCTGCAGCCTTGGCCTTATCAGACCCACTGAGCTATTGTTCCACCTGCTCTTCCTCTAAGTCCCTTTCCTGAAAGTCTCCCGCCTTCTGGGCCTCCTCCTGCAGGACTGGTACAGCAAGACCCCCCTGGGCAAGAAGAAGATGCTGGCTGACCAGGAGAAGCTCAGGGTAGCGGATGCGAAAGACAAGAAGATGAAGAAGAAGAAATAGGGGGGAGGGGGAGGGGAGGGGAGGGGGGAAGCAGACCCTTTGCAGCTGCAGCATAAATGAGTTCTGTGCAAAGGCTGGCATGGCCCACGTGTGTGGGGAAGTGAGGGTCTGCAACCCCTAAGTGTGCTCCTGGGAATCTCAGAATCGTGGCATTGGAAGGGCCCCACAAGGGCCATCTAGTCCAACCCCCTGTAATGCAGGAATCTCAACTGAAGCATCCATGACAGGTGGCCATCCAACCTCTGCTTAAAAACCTCCCAAAGCAGGACAGTGTGTGCAGGGGCCATGGGAGACACATATGGGTGCTGGATGAGGCCTGGACAACCTATCATTGGTAGGGGACTCAGCCCATAGGAGGACTGGCTGGTTTCTAATGCTTCTGGGCAGGGGGGCTTCATGGTCCAAAGTGGTGAACCGGCCTACTGACCACAAGGGGTCCTGGGGGCCAAGTGGTGTCAGTTCAGGGGCTTGAGGGAGAGGTCTAATGCATCTCCCTGGCCTTGGGCCTCTCCAGAGTTAGGCCTGAAGGAGCCCAGGGCTGGAGCTGCTCTCCATCCTTGCTCAGGCCAGACTGATACGGAAGCAACATGAAATAGCCTGGACAGCTCCCCCCCCCCCGCCCAGGAGAGTGATCTGGGGCCGACCCTTGGGCCACATCCAGCCCCTGACCTAGTTTGGGACCTTCCAATTCCATGAATTAAGTGGGGGTGGGGTGGGGAGTCAGCCTGGCAAATCAGCCTGAATCTGCCCCACTCAGTTTCTACTCTGGAATCTGGCTGGATCCAGTGCACAGCCTGAGCATTTTGCCTTCTCCTGGGGGCTGGGGAGAAATTGGCTCTGTGGGGTGGAAGGGGGAAGTGGCAAAACGGGGTTTTTTATGCCATTTGGGGTTAAGCAGGGCTCTTAAGCAGGGGGGGAGGGGGCTCCCTACAGAGAGCAGGTCCTCCTCCTCAAGTAGAACATAGAATCATAGAATGGTAGAGTTGGAAGGGACCTTGAGGGTCATCTAGTCCAACCCCCTGCAATGCAGGACTCTCTTGCCCAATGTGGGGCTTGAACCCACAACCCTGAGATTCAGAGTCTCATGCCCTACTTGGAGCAAGCCAGAAGGCGAGTGGCTCTTGACTTGTCGCAGCCACATGCAGAGAGAAGCTATAGTTATAGAGCGAGAAAACCACCAAGTGTGCAGTGTGGTGTAGTCACTGCCTCTCAGCCTAACCTACCTCACAGGGTTGTTGTGGGGATTAAGCGAGGGGGGGGGAGAGCCACGTGTGCCACCTTCGGGTCCTTGGAGGAAAAGGTGGGATAGAAATGCAATGAACCAATTTGGAGAGGGAAGTTTCTGGGACTAGCCTAACTAGCTGAGAGAGATATACAGAGAAAGAGGGTCAGCCTAAGAGGCTGAAGATACAGGAATCCTCTGGAGGCCTCTGACTCTCTCTCTCACACCCCAAACTGCCAACCTCTTTCCCCAGGCTGGAGAAGCAGTTGTGCCACTTTTCAAAAAGGGAGCCTGAAATGTTGGGGGAACTTTTGAGGAAAGTGCAGCAGTGCTAGTGGAACGAAGGGGGGTGGACTTGGGAGTGTGTTAAAGGGCACCAGCCGAAGCTCCTGCCAAAAAACTCTGCAGAATTGTCCTGCCTCCAGCTCTGAGTGTCCTCTTGCTTCAATCTATTGTGTGCTTGATTGGAAATAAAAGTCATGGATATCCTTAAAGAGAACATAGACTCAGTGGTTTCCTTTTGTATCTGAGACCCCCACCCTTGGCAGAAGGAGATGGCAGGTCCCTAAGTGGGTCATCATCATCATCATCAATATATTATTTATACCCGCCCATCTGACTGGGTTGCCCCCACCACTCTGGGTGGCTCCCAACAGAAAATTAAAAGCACAATAAAACGACGAACATTAAAAACTTCTCTAACAGGGCTGCCTTCAGATGTCTTCTAAAAGTCTGATAGTTGTTTATTTCCTTGACATCTGATGGGAGGGCGTTCCACAGGGTGGGCGCCACCACCAAGGAGGCCCTCTGCCTGGTTCCCTGTAACCTCACATCTCGCAGGGAGGGAACCGCCAGAAGGCCCTTGGAGCTGGATCTCAGTGTCTGGGCTGAACGATGGGGGTGGAGACGCTCCTTCAGGTCTACTGGGCTGAGGCTGTTTAGGGCTTTAAAGCTCAGCACCAACACTTTGAATTGTGCTTGGAAACGTCCTGGGAGCCAATGTAGTTTTTTCAAGACCGGTGTTATGTGGTCTTGGCGGCTGCATTCTGGATTAATTGCAGTTTCCCGGTCACCTTCAAAGGTAGCCCCACGTAGAGCACATTGCAGTAGTCCAAGCAGGAGATAACCAGAGCATGCACCACTCTGGCGAGACAGTCTGCAGGCAGGAAGGGTCTTATCCTGCGTACCAAATGGAGCTGACAGCTGTCCTTGACACAGAATCAACCTGTGCCTCCATGGACAGCTGTGAGTCCAAAATGACTCCCAGGCTGCGCACCTGGTCCTTCGGGGGCACAGTTACCCCATTCAAGACCAGGAAGTCCCCCACACCCACACACCCCCGTCCCCCCCAAAAAGTACTTCTGTCTTGTCAGGATTCAACTTCAGTGTTGCTTAATAAACAGAAAGGGGCACAGAAGTAAATCATAAAGGATTAAGGAATGTGCCACTCCAAACTGGCAGACGTGAATTTTGCAACCTCAAGAGAGAAGACATTTGGGAGAGTCTTAAGCTTCTTTCCTTGCAGAGCTGGAGGAGTTTAGCTGCCTGTACCAGTTAAGACACCAGTTGCCCTGCTGGCTTCTTGCCTCTTGCATTGCCTTCCTTGTTTAGATCATCAAGGGGCCAGAAAAAGATTCTCACTAGATCATCCCTTGGCTTTGATTTGTTTGGAGGTGTAGAATCGGCAGCATCTCTGTTTCTGAGGTGGTCCCCACCCTCCAAACCCAACATGCTACAAGACCCACTTTTGCCATTTTGACAGTATATCACCATGTCGCCTTTTGCAAATGGGCACCTGATAGCATCATAGAATTATAGAGCTGGAAGGGGCCCCAAGAGCCATTTAGTCCAACCCCCTGCAATGCAGGATGCTGTTGTGCTCAGTGCGGGGGGAGGGGATCTACAGCCCAAACACAAAGGCATGATTGCTAAATGGGCACAAACGGGGGACTCTATGATGCCACATTAAGAAACTTGATATTCTTCTTCCTGTCTCTGCACACTCACTCTCCTGCTTGCAATGGGGCAGGTTGCCTGTGAGCTCTGCCCCAGAGAGTGCACAGCGGATGCGTTGCTCAGGTTTGCTAAAACCTCTATAACAACTGTCCTGGTATTTCCCCCTTTATTCCGAAATAAAAGATAAGACACAACACAGTCTTCTATAAAAGTATAAAAAGAGTTTACTTACAGACATCTGTTCACAAAAGGATCCCAGAAGGCAGACTTAGCTTAGAAAAAGTTACATACACTTGGAGACTATTCCATAGGGAATAAGTTCCTTTGCATCTTTGGCTAAGCAGATATTGCTTCCTTGAAGAACGAAGTCAAAGAGAGAGAGATGGCGGCCAGCCCCTGTGCTTTTGTTTTACCTGCACAGGTGAAGCCACACCCACCTCTAGTCACATTTAGAGGAAGTCTGTCCCAGCCCAGGAGAAACAGGAAGTTCCGATTGGCTGGTGCAGGCATCCCCTTCTATGTCCACTCTAGGGATGTTGTACTTGACTGCTCCCGTGTTTCACTCTGCACATGCTTGCAAACATTCGGAATCCCCCAAGGTCTGCCACAAAACACCTCCCTTGGCTCAAATGCTGAAGTGTATTTTGGGAGCTGATGATAAAAGAAGCCAGCAGGCAGGCGGGCGGTGGCTGCCAAGAGGACTATTTATAAGCCCTGAGTCAGGCCTGGGTCCTGCAAGCACACAGCTCTCCAAGGGCAGACACCCCCCAGCCGCAGTCAAGGAGAGCCGTCTCTCGGAGGGAGCTCATATCAAGGTCCCTCCCCTCCTCGTCTTCCTCCTCCAGGGCCTCCAGGTGGCGTTCCTTGGGGCTGGATGCAGAGCTGAGATGGGAGTGGGAGGGTGCCAAGAGCCAGGTCTCCTGCCAGGGCCCGGGGGCCTCTTGGGGCAGGAGGACCTACAAAGAGCCGCCCTCAGAGTGCAGGGACATGGTGGTCCAGAACGCCCTCTACACGGGGGACCTGGCTGGGGTGCAGAGGCACTTCTCAGAGCGCGCTGAGGTCAACTTGGTCATCCACGCCAAGAGCCAAGATCTGCGCTGGACCAGCCAGAAATGGGGTAAGGGAATCTGTGAAAGGGGGGGAGCAAGGGGGCTTGGAGCATGGGGGTCCATGTGCCCTTGGGGTCCCTTTTCTGTGATTCTATTAGGCCGCCCCATTGGGAAGTGTAGGCTGAAGGAGCTAATGATCTTTGTAGAGTTGGAAAGGGACCACAGGGCTCATCTAGTCCAACCCCAGGCAATGTAGGGATCTTTTGCCCTACACGGCGCTCGAACCCAGGACCCTGAGGTTAAGAGTCTCATGTTCTCCAGCCTGAGCCACCCCAAGGAGCAAGAGTTATGGGGCTGTAGGGAGAAGGGGCACAGAGGAAATGTCCTGCACACAGGAAGTGGTCCAGGAAACCTGATAGATGGCTGGTTTGTAATCCAGGGGCAAAGGGAGGGGTGGGCACTGCAGCCCCCAGGAGAGGCAGGTCAGGAGACCCTTTATAAAACACTTTGGTTATCCTTTACACTTTTGAAACTCCCACACACATAGAGTTTATTCAGTATGATGATGCAATGTAGGGAATAGGTTTTTTTCCTTGAAAATACGGTTTGTCAGTTAAAAATGATTTCTCACAAACAAACCTTTATTTTGGAAACATAACAAGAACTGACAACTCTCTTTTATACTGTCACTTTAAAAACGAACAAGCAAAAAAAAAATCCCTTGTCTCTCCCTGCCCACTTTCAAATTGGCAAAACCAAACAGGGATTATGAAAGTTGTGCTTGCAGAAAAGTTACAACATTTTTAGAAGGGGGGAGGGGCAGAATGGGTGGGAGGGAGACTGGGAGCAAAAGGGCAGTCAAGCTACAGCTTTGCAGCTACAGATTGTGGTGATCCCTCATTTTAGGCGACCTTATATATCCTAGAGGTGTAGAATTGGAAGGGACCCTGAGGGTCATCTAGTCCAACCCCCTGCAACGCAGGAATCTCAACTAAAGCATTCTTTAAAAGGGGATTAGACAAGTTGGCAGAGGCTAATCATCCTTTTGGCGCTCCAGGACCAGAGGCAGGAGGCCTCTGAAGGAGACCAGTTGCTGCCCCGCCCCGCCCCCGGGCGTGCCCTGCTTATGGCCTCAGTCGTGGGGAGCTGCTGCGTGGCAGGTTTGCTTCCAAGTTAACACGCGGAGAGCGCTCTTCCCACCTCCTGCCTTTTCCTCCCGCGGCCGGGGCGCGCGCCCCACATGCTGCTGACCCTCCCCGCCAGCTGGGACTTGCCATCTGCTCCTGCGGCCCTTCCCCCTTTGCAAACGGGTTTCTCGTGCCTTCCTTGTCAAAACAACCCTGCGAGGTAGGCCCAGGTTGATCGTGCCAGGGCCCACAGGGCTGGTCTGGTGGGACCGAGCTGGGGCGTTGAGCAGCCCGTCTCGCTAAGCGCGTGGAGATCCCCTGCCTTCTCCCCTCGCCCCCGCTCCCAGTTTCTGGCGCGGCGCTTCCCCTTTGCGCGGGCCCTGCTGCTGGGTCACAAGGGCGCCCCAGAATAGCTCGGGCTGCGACTTGACACCCGGGCACGCAGCCGCCCTCCGTCCCCGGGCAGCCCAGCTGCAGCCTCTGTCCCGCCGGAGAAGCCCCGAGGAGGGTCCCGTCCGCCGGGGCCATGGAGCCCATCTCCACGCGCAAGGCCGAGGGCGCGGCGCAGGCTTTCTGGCAGGCGCTCCTGGAGGGCGATGGGTGCGCCATCCTCTGCCTCCTGGGCGACCCCGAAAGCGGAGTGGGGCCCAACTCCGTCTTCGACACCAGCGACCAGGACGAGTGGAAGAACTACCGATTCAACTCCCGCTGGTTGAGTGCGCCCAGAGACCAACGGGGGTGGGGGGGAGAGAGGCGGGGGTAGGAGAGGCGCCTTGCTGCCCCCGAGGAAAACCTGCCGCGGAGCTTGGGGGTTGCTCCTGCGCCCTTCTCCATTGGAGCCTGCTTTCCGCGCGCCACCGTGCCTCTGAGCACGCGCAAAGCGCCCTTCCTGACCCCGCGTCTCTCCACAGGGCTTTGGTCGCTGACCTACGAGCAGGAGCTGACCACCCCGCTGCACATCACGGCCAGCCGCGGCTACCTGGAGTGCCTGCGCCACCTGCTGCTCCGCGGGGCGGACGTGGACCTGGCGCCGGGCGGCCGGACTGCGCTGCACGAGGCGTGCGCGGCGGCCACGACGGACTGCGTGCGGCTCCTGCTCTCCTTCGGCGCTGACCCGCTGGCCGTCTCGGAAGGAGGCCTCCAGCCGCTTCACCTGTGCCGGAGCCCCGCCTCCCTCGAGTGAGTGGCACAACCCCGACGGGGCGTCTCCTTGAGGCGCGTGGCCTGGAAGAGGCGCCCCTAGCTTGGTCCTGGGGTTCGGGCAGGGGAGAAGGGCCGCTCATCCTCCATTCGGGGTGGGGGTGGGGAACACAGCCGTCCTCTCCTGGGCTTCCCAGAGGAAGGTCAGTCCTGGGGTCCTGGAAGCAAAACAATCGGCAGAGGGGCTCCCCTGGACCCAAACAGGGGGGGATGCCCGCAGCTCCCGCCCGACCCCAATTTTTCTCCCTGAGCTGCAGAGTGCCCGAGACTACCAAGTTATATTGATACAGGAGACGGAGTTCCCACAAGCGCCTCTCCCTGGCTGGGAAAAAAAGGCCACAGTAATAATGATTAATTAACAATTCTCTGCCCTTTCAAGAAAACGGGGGACCAGAATGATCGAGGGAACGAGCGACTCCCCTCTGGGGAAAAGTGGCCGCATTTGGGGCGTTGGAGAAAGTGCAAGTAAGAGGCGACAAGATGGCTGTTTATAAAATGATGCATAGCATGGGGAAAGTGCATAAAGTTTTTGTCCCTCTCTCATAACACTGGAACTCAGGGGCATCCAGCGAAGCCAAATGTTGGGAGAAGCCTAAAGAAAGTCATTCGTCCGGCAGCGCGTAGTTAACCTACGGAACTCCCTCCATCAGGAGGCAGTGATGGCCACCAACTTGGATGGCTTCAAAAGAAGAGTAGACAAATTCTTGGAGGAGGAGAGGGCTATTGGAGGCTGCTAGCCAAGGCGGCTCTGCTCTGTCCCTTTGCAGGAGGAGGCAGTGCTGCTTCTGAATAATACCAGAAGCTGGAAGCTAGCAGAGAGAGAGAGAGAGAGAGAGAGAGAGAGAGAGAGAGAGAGAGAGAGAAACTGATCACCTGTTGGAGGCGCACACTTTACCCAGGATAAAATCAAACTCAGACTAATGGGGAGGGGGAGAAAACTCCATTTACTGTAGGAAATACACACTTGATACTACTAGGACTAAAGAGGATTCAGAGTGGCGCTTGTCTCTGCGATGGAGAGAGACATCCAAAATGAGAGGTCTCCTCCCGGCAGGAAGTATCAGCCCTAGCCGGAAGGAAGGGCACACGCAAGAACGCGATAATCGCCTGGCTCTGGATCAGGCCAGTGGCCCATCTCGCTGTGCCCAACCAGATGCCTCTGTTGGGAAGCACCCGAGCAGGATCCGAACACAAGAGCAACTCTCCATCCCGCCGGGAGGTTTCCTTCCAGCAACTTGTATTCGGAATGCTGGAAGCAGAGGGAGCCATTCTGGCGAGTAGCGACCAGCACAAGTTAGGCCAGGAAGGAAACTCGAGGAAGGGAAGGAGGGCCTTTTGCCAGGCCAGCTACTCTTTCTCACGCCAAACTTTTAGGCCTCTTCCTTCATGTGAGCCGTCCTGAGAACTTTTCTAAGGCCAGCCTATAATAGAGCAAAACGAGCCTCTAGGGCAACTTTGAAAACCCACCACCCCAATCCCTCTGGCGGCCCCCAAGAGCCAGGCTTGGCTGCGGCCAGGAGAGTATAGAGGCTGCCCGAGTAGACCAAGGGGGGAGCAGAGGAGGGGACCCAGGAAGGCGCCGGGCAACCCCTCTGCTTATCCCCGCGCAGGTGCGCTCGGCTGCTGCTGCGCCACGGCGCCCGGGTGAACTGCGTCTCGGAAGAGGAGGAGGACACGCCGCTGCACCTGGCGTCGAGGCTGGGCCTGGCGGGCCACGTGCGCCTCTTCCTGAGCTACGGCGCCAGCCTGGAGGCGCGCAACGCCGAGGGGCAGACCCCGCTGAACGCCGCCTGCGCCCAGGCGCACCCTCCGGAGGCGCTGGGCGACTGCTATGAGGTGTGCCGGCAGCTGGTGGAGGCGGGCGCAAGCGTGGACGCCCCCGACGCGGACCGGCAGCGGCCGCTGCACCAGGCCTGCAAGGCCGCCAACCCCCGCGTGGTGGCGCTGCTCCTCGCCCGCGGCGCCAGCGTCAACATCATGAGCTACAGCGGCAACACGGCGCTGCACAACATCCTACAGGTGGCCGCCTACAAGCTGGAGCACCGGCCCGAGCTGGTGGTGCGAGACCTGCTCAACCACGGCGCCGTCCGCGTCTGGCCCGGAGCCCTCCTCAAGGTGCGCGCGGGGTGCGGGGAGAAGGGTCAGGGGCGCCTCAAGTCCTGGGACGAGGGGGCGGGCTGGCTGGCTGGCTGTGAGCCCCACAAGTCCACGGCTCCTCTGTCTGCTATGGGGGTGGGACTGTCCAGGTCACTGCATGCGCCTCACCTGACATCACCTGCCTTGTTTGGCACCTGCGCGGAGGGCCCCTCGGAAGGGGCTGAAGTCTTGCTGGAGTCCCGCCACAGGAACCAACTCCTAGGGGCCGAGGGGGCTTCAGCCCTCCCCCATAAAATATTTGAGGGGGCACGCCTCCTCCAAATTGGTGGGCATTGCCATTCAAATGGTGTCCGTGCACCGCTTCATATGATCGATTATGCAGGGCGGGGCTTACCTGCCCACTCACCCCCCCCCGCCCAAGTTGGCACCCCAGAACCCCCAAGAACATGAGAGCTTGCTGTATCAGGCCAGCGGCCCGCCTAGTCCAACATGCTGCTCTCACTGAGGCTGAGAGAGTTGCCGGGGCAAAGGCCCCACGTGGCCGCTTGCAGAAAACGAGCCCCGAATGCTGCCTCAGGTTGCAAGCAAAACAGTCCTTGCAAGACTTTTCAGAGGCCAGCAGAAATTGCAGCCGCCAGCCGTTATAATTACGGCGCTTCCGTCGCTTTGAGACCAGCAGCTGAGTGAAGCCGGAGCTCCAGAGCGCCTAAGAGCACCTGCGGAACGGCCTGCCACTGGTCCCCTCCAGGGTTGGGCTTGAGAGCCCCGAAGGACCCCGTTCTCCGCCTTCTCCTCGGAGCTGCAGGGGGGCTCTGCCGGCGCTGCAGGAGGCAGGAAAGGCCCAATGCCCTCTGCTGGGGGGGCCAAAGGGGTGTTATGGGGAGGGAACGGGGCCTCTCCTCTCCCCTCTCCGGGCAGAGCCCCCGGCAGCCCCTGCACCTGATCTCGGCCACCTCCCCGCGCAACGGGTTAACCATCTGTCTTAATTCCCAGGCTTGGCAGATTGCTCTCCCCTTTGGGAAAATGCAGGAAAATCAACAATTAACACTAATTAATCTCCTATTAACACCAGATAATGAGGATGGAGCTGCTCCGTGCAGCCGGCTCAGGCGCTGCTTCTGTCCAGTCCCAGAGAGAGGGAAGCCCCGGCTAAGGGGCGCCGGGCCATGAGACCCCCGACGTGGGATTTGGCCTAGGGACTAGCGCAGCAGCGAGGGGTGGACCTCGGGGCGGAAGCACAACGCCCGCTAGCCCAGCCCCCCCCCAAAGGACGGCCCAGAAAGCAGCAGAGGGGCCCCGGGACGGCAAATAGATGGAGCTGTCTGTTATCTGACGCTTCAGTAATGCAGAAGCCCTTGGAAAACATAATTTGCAGGGCGGGGGCGGGCAGAACTAAATGCACATTGCCTTACTGAAGTAATGGACATGGGCGCCTAAAGGTCGTTATGCCCGTGGTTTCAGCTCACCTAATGGGGCCATTCCCGTCGAGGCCCTGCTGCGACCAGAAGACAGAGCAGGGCTCGGCAGCGACTGGGCTGGATAAATTGACGAAGCCGGCGGTTGCTCCATCTAGCACAGCATCACCTACACTGGCTGGCAGCGACTCTATCGGGGTCACGCTGCTCTCCTAGGTTTACCGAGTCTAGAAGAGCAAAAGTGCGCAGCGCAAAGGAGCGACTGGCTCGCGCGCCTCGCCTGGGCCTCCTTGCGCTGTCAGGCTCTGGCGCGGGCCTCTGACTGCTGCCTCCCCTCGTCCCTCCCGTCGCAGGTCTTGCGCCACTGCTGCGCCTCCCCGCGTACTGTCGAGGCCCTGATCAACTGTTACCAGCGCGTGCCCGTCACGGAGGAGTGGGCAGAGGCTGTGCCCGCCGAGCTGGTGCAGGTAAGTGCGCGGGATCCTGTGGTGGGGCGCAACAGCAAGAGTGGCTCGACGGGGCCCGTGCACCTCAAACACAGCTGCTCTTGCTGTCCACCCTACATAGGGCACTGGTGCTCGCGCAGGCTTTCCTTGCGCAGCCCTTGCTGGACGGTGGCAAGCGCGCAAAGAACGACCCTGGGGGGAGCCCAGCTCAGCCCATCGCCCCCCCTTTCTGACCGCCTCGCGGCTTCTCTCCTGGCAGCAACACCCGCGCCTCTTCCAGTCGCTCTTCGCCCTGGGCCAGAGTCCGCGCGCCCTGCAGCACTTGGCGCGCTGCGCAATCCGGAACCACCTGGAGGACCGCCTGATCCGCGCCCTGCCGGAGCTGCCCCTGCCGTCGGCCTTGCGCGACTTCGTGCTGCTCCGCTTCGAAGACGTCCTGTACTAGGCGGGGAGAGGGGCTGGCTGGCTCTCTCCCGGAAGTCAGGAGGCGGGGGCAGGCGCAGTCCGAGGTGCGCAGCAGCTGAAGCCTCGGGGTGGGTCAGGGGGTGGGACTGGAGTCCGCTCCCCCAGTGCAAGGGCTCCTTGCGGGTCAGACCCGTCGAAGCGGCCGCCCAAGCGACCGAGGCAACCATGTGCAGCTTCTCCAGGCCACCGGCAGAGGGCGCTGGAGGCAGCGCAATGCCCGAACTAAACTGCCGGGAAACTTTTCCAGAAGTGCAACTTACTTGCCAACACCGTTTGGGGCTTAGGAACCGGGAGGCTTCCCGAGTCGCGGGCGGTGGCTTCGCTAAGGAGCGCTGCGTGGCCCCCGCGCGTGTATTAAATTGGCCTAGACCTGCAGGTAATACGTTTATTTGCCCACCAGCCACAGATTCGCGTTCTTGCTCTTTCTCACGTCTCTCCGTTGCTCCGGTTGCAATAATTATTCCCCCCCGTCGCCCCCTCTCTCCCCCAGTTGCAGGGTTGCCTCCTTGGACGCGGCAGAAGCGCCACCGGATACACGGGGGCTTCTGAGCCTCCGCCCAAAAGGTGAGGCGCACCGGAGGGGGGACGCCAGGGGGCGCAGCTCCGGGACTCTGCTCAGAGCCGGAGCGATGACGTCATTCACCGGCGCGCCAGAAGAACTGAAGGAACCCCCCCCCCCCAAAAAAAACCCCACCCCGCTTTGCTCTTGCGAATGAAGGAGGTGGTCACGAATGAGGGCACTGTTTGCATTTCTAATTAAACGTTAAATGCCGCATTTCAGCTGACTGAAAATCCTTCAGTGTGTAAGTGTTTTATAAGTTGAATATAAGCAGTGATTGATCCTGTTCTTCGGGTGGCGGGGGGAGTGTATCTATGGGTGAGCATGCATTTCTGGACTGTATTGGGGGTTGTGGACTATGAGGCTTTACAAATACGCCACAGGTTGCATCAGCAGGTGGAGGGTGTCATGCAAGCTACACCGGCTGCAATTCCCTCTTCTGCACACAAACTCCTGAGTCGTGATGGTCTCCTCCGTTTGCATCTTCCCGCCTCGTGGAAATGAGTAGAGGGACCCCTGTGGTCTGAAGAGGCGGGTTGCTAAATCGTCTGACCTGGGATGAGGGAGCTTCTCATGCCAGCGGATTTTCTCTGGCCAACTAAACGCATAAAGTTAGAGCCGCAATAAAATAAAATAACAATTCGCAGCATACAACCATTCCAGAAAAGAGCAATAAAGCCAGTTTTGCAGGATAACTAAAAATACACAAACGGTGGTTCAAAATATTGGGTAACAGAATATTTGAAAAGCCTGAATCTTTATTTGAGAAAGAAAAGTCTTCCGGGCGCCGAAATTACCTTAAAGAAAGCGCCACGTGGAGAGAGCATCCCATGCCCACAACTGGGGCGCGCGCGTGCACTGCCCCACTCTTCTCGCCCCTTGCCTCCTCCCACGGGGCAAAGGACCACCCGGCCAGAGCAAGGGGCCACCCAGGCAGAAGTTCACAAGGTTTGGGCAGGTCTAGGAGGGAGAAGGCCGCCTCTTAGGTAACCTCTCGCCAACCCACTCGGACCAGACCAGCCCCTTCACTGAGCCACGGCAGGTGACGCGGCCATGACTGTCTGACTGGCGCCGCCCCAGCGGCCTCGGGGTCCAGTTTTGGACCAGGGCACCAGGCGTAGTTTTCAGGCCGCTTCCAACGTGCTGCAATAATCTAAATGGCGGAGAAGGATCCTTGCCAGAACGTGAAGCGACGGTGACCAAGCGATCTCCGTCCTGTTATGGTCACGGTTGGCGCGTCAGTCTAAGGCTGTTGGGAGGGACCCCCAGCCCCTGAGACCCCTGGGACCTGGAGGGATAAAGCTGGGTCAGCATGCGCACCCAAACTTCAAACACCCCCAACGCACACATTGGTTTGAGCACCACTCACTGGGGAAGGCGATGAACCTCCCACAGACGACTTGGCCTCCCTCTGTCTGCAGGGAGTTCCAGCTGGTGAAATCTCCTCCAGGGCGTGGCTGCGTCCACCTCGCGGATCTAGAACTCACAAAGGCTCACCTGAGCAGACGTGGATCTGCAAATCTGGCTGTAGGCGGCAAAAGTCTGCATGGTCGCTCGCCTCTCCCTGACCGGGAACTTCAAACGACAATTTTTTTGAAGTGCATATGCTGCCTTTGGGAAGCCCTCCATGTAGCAGAGGTCGGGTGGCCACCTGTCAGGGATGCTTTAGTTGCGATTCCTGCATTGCAGGGGGATGGACTGGATGACCCTTAGTGTCCCTTCCAACTCTTCATTTAGAATCCTAGAATCCTAGAGTTGGAAGAGACCACAAGGGCCATCCAGTCCAACCCCCTGCCAAGCAGGAAACACCATCAAAGCATTCCTGACAGGTGGCTGTCAAGCCTCTGCTTAAAGACCTCCAAAGAAGGAGACTCCACCACACTCCTTGGCAGCAAATTCCACTGTCGAACAGCTCTTATTGTCAGGAAGTTCTTTCTAATGTTTAGGTGGAATCTTCTTTCTTCTAGTTTGAATCCATTGCTCCGTGTCCGCTTCTCTGGAGCAGCAGAAAACAACCTTTCTCCCTCCTCTATATGACATCCTTTTATATATTTGAACATGGCTATCATATCACCCCTTAACCTTCTCTTCTCCAGGCTAAACATACCCAGCTCCCTAAGCCGTTCCTCATAAGGCATCGTTTCCAGGCCTTTGACCATTTTGGTTGCCCTCCTCTGGACACGTTCCAGCTTGTCAGTATCCTTCTTGAACTGTGGTGCCCAGAACTGGACACAGTATTCCAGGTGGGGTCTGACCAGAGCGGAATACAGTGGTACTATTACTTCCCTTGATCTCTAGGATTCTATGAAGCCCCCCCACCCCACCCCTGTTCAGCTTCCGGAACATGGCGACAGCTCCCTCGCCTGCCACGAGCCCTAATCTCAACAGGAGCAGTCAACTTACTCCCAAGTAAGCCTGAGGGCACCCTCCAGCAGAAAACCACCCACGGGAGGGATGTGGACCCGCAATCAGGATCCGAGCCCAAGAGCCTTCTCCCCTCCTGTGATTTCCAGCAACTGGTATTCAGAAGTATGACTGTCTCTGCCATGAATTTGTCTCATCCTCTTTTGAAGCCATCTAGATAGGTGGCCATCACTGCCTCCTGCGGGAGGGAGTTCCGCAGTTTAACTCTGCGCTGCCTGAATAATCCCTTTCTTTTGTCTGTCCTGAATCTTCCATTATTCAACTTCACTGAATGCCCACAAGTTATGAGGGAGGGAGAGCAACTTTTATCTGTGCATTTCCTCCACGCCACGCGCAATTCTATAAAATCCTATTAGGTCGCCGCTCTCACTTGCCTTTTATCTAAACTAAAATGTCCCAAATGCTGCAACCCTATAGGGGAGATGCCCCCCCTCCCTTGATCCTTTCAGTTCCTCTTTCTGAGCCTCTTCTACAATATCCTTTCTGAGAACTGTGCGCAGGACTCCAAATACGGTCGCACCATAACTTGGTATAAGGGGGCCTTATGACACCGTCTATTTTCAATTCCTTTCCTAATGATCCCTAGATCCCACGGAATGATTTCCTTTTTCACTGCCGCCACACTCTGGGTCCACATCTTAATAGAGCAATCGGCTAGGTCCCCAAAGTCTTGTTCCTGGTCCGTCACCACCAATTCAGACCTCATGAGCTTGTAGGTGTAATAATAATAATATTTTCACCAACATGCATCACTTTACACTTGTATACATGGAATTGCATCTGCCATTTTATTGTCCATTCATCCAGTTTGAAAAGATCTTTTTGGAGTTCTCCCATTGTTTCAATATGAACCTGAGAGATTTAATATCACCAGCAAACTTGCCCCCTTCACTCCCTTGACTGAGACCAAAGGGGTTTTAGGGTTGGCCTTAGAACTGGCGCGGCGCCTGAGCGTGATCAAAGGGGCGCTAGATGTTCTCAGGACCTCTCCCTGCCGTTTCTTGCGTGTGTTAAACAGCAGGGGGGCGAGAACGGGATCCCGTGGGAGCCCAGAGCGAAGCCGCCACTAGGTCGAGCAGGAATCTCTGGGCGCCGCCCTCCCTTCGGAATTCAGATCCCCTGTGTCCAGAGTGCCTCTTTGCAAAGCCGTCGTTGGGCGACCCTCTCTTGAGGGTGGGTGGGGGACACAAACAAAATGTCATAGAATCATAGAATCTTAGAGTTGGAAGGGACCCCAAGGGTCATCCAGTCCAGCCCCCTGCAATGCAGGAATCTCAGCTCAAGCATTCATGACAGGTGGCTATCCAACCTCTGCTTAAGAACCTCCAAGGAAGGCGAGTCCACCCCCTCTCGTGGGAGTTCGTTCCACTGCAAAATGGTTGGGTCCCAGGAGGGGTCGGGAAGTGACCCCGCAGGAGCCTCTCCATCCACCCCCCACAATCCCGCCGGGGAGGCCTCGGCATCACCGCCAGGCCGCCCCCCTCCTTTGAGCGGATAGCGGGCTGGAAAGGGTCTCAACCCAAGAAAGAGCCGTCGGAGCTTTTGGGGGTCCGACATTCCTGAGCAAGAGAGGGCGATGCCCGGCCCAACCGGAGCCTTTGACCTCGGGTTCTCGCCCCCCGCAGTGGGCGCCGGCGGAGGGAGGAGGAGCAAGAGGTCCTGTCGTAGGAAGCATCCCCGTCGGGCCCCTCCGGGCTCATGGGCGCCCCCACGGACCCGGGGGGTCCCATGCCATGGCCGGCGCCCCGACCTCCCGCGGGGCTCCTGTCCAGGCTCTGGGCGGCTCGGCGGGCCGAGAGGCGACGGGGCGTCCCTGGTCCCGTCCGGGTCTGCGCTGCCCGTCCCCTCCCCCGCCCTCCCCGCGGAGCAGCTGGTCCCGCCCCGCCCGACAAAAGGCCCTTGTGCGCCCGGCCGGTAATTGGCAATCATCAATCACCAGCCATAATGGCTGATGAGGCGGGAGGGGGCGGCGCCTTCCCAGGGGCCCCCCTCGGCCTCTCCAGTGGGAACCCGCCGGCGCTCCCTGGCCCGGCTGTTGGGCGGGCGGTGCTGGGGGGAACTCAAGCGGAATTTGAGGAAGATGGATGAGCCCCGAGGCAGGGCGACACCCCTTTCCCCCTCCCCTGCCATCTCCTCCCCTCCTCCCTCCCTCCCCTCCCTCCCTCTCTCGACAGAAAGCGCCAGCCCAGCGCCAGGCGCGGCAGAGGCCAGCAGAGGCAGCGCGGCAGCGGCGGGGCCAGTAGCGGAGGGGAGCGCAGCGCAGCCAGCGCGGCTCGTGGGCGGCAGCGGAGGAGGCTCCTTCGAAGGCAGAGCAGGCAACGGCGTCTCCTGCCACGACCTGCGCCGCGCGCGCTGACGGACAAAGTGCCTTTGGCCGGGCTGGACCGACGGCGCGTCCGGCGCCCCTCCGACCCGCGCAGAGCCTGGCGCCCAGCGGGGCCCAGGCCGGGCAGCCCGGCTAGCAGCTGTCGGGGGCCGCGGCCATGCAGAGACCCACCGGCCAGGGCGCCGCCTTCTCCATCGACTCGCTGATCGGGCACTCGCCGCCCGCGCCGCGCTCCGGCCCGCTGCTCTACACCGGATACCCAATGTTCATGCCCTACCGGCCGCTGGTGCTCCCCCACGGGCCCCTGCAGACGGCGGCTGGTCTCCCTCCGCTGGCGCCGCTGGCCTCCTTCGCCGGCCGCCTCACCAACTCCTTCTGCGCCAGCCTCGGCCAAGCTGTCCCGTCCATGGTCGCGCTCACCACCGCGCTGCCCAGCTTCGGCGAGCCCCCCGACGGCTTCTACCCGGCGCAGGAGCTGCCGGCTGCCGGACGAGGCAACGCGGAGCCGCCCTGCCGCCGCCGGAGCGCGCCTGACGGCGTGGAGAGCGACGAGCTGCCCCCGGGACGGGACAAAGGGCCGCCGGAGCCGCCCCTCCACTTCCCGGAGCCCTTCCCGGGCCTGGCAGGTAGGCGGGCGGGCGGAGGGAAGAGGCCCCGGTCGCCCTCCGAGCGGGGCTGCCAGAGGCGCAGAAACGTCCTGTGGGGCGGGAGGGCGGCGAAGTGAGGAGGAAGCTGCAGGAGGGAGTAGAGAGAACTTTTTTCGGAAGGGGTAAGTTTCCTTCCAAGCGTTTGGGGCAAAGAAGGAAGGATGAACAAAACTTTGCCCACGTCCGGGCCAGAGCAGGACCTTCCGCCGACCCCCACAACCGATCCTGTCATAATTCCACCGGCCCCCTAAACGCAGGGACGCATCACAACAGCCCCCCCCCTTAGGCTCTGGGACTTTTAGGCCAGGCATGTGATGGTCCTGCTGAGACCCCCCCCCCAAACACACACCTGAACTTTCGGGGTGGAACTTTGATTCAGGGTCTCACTTGGGGAGTCCTTTCGTTCTCCCCCCCGTGGGAGTTTCACTTGTGGTCCAGCAAAGGCGCCAAACGGAAGAAATTGACGGGGGGGGGGCGCTAGGGAAAGTATTTCCCATCACATACACACACAATCCAAGCCAGCCAAACTGGTGCAGTCAGGGGCCGTCTGTGTCAGGAGAGGAGCTCCCTCCCCTTCTCTCTCTCTCTCTCTCTCTCTCTCTCTCTCTATCTCTATCTCTCTCTGTGTGTGTGTGTGTGTGTGTGTCTGTGTGTCAGGGCAAGGGATTCCTCGCTGTGGGGTGGACGCATAGGCTTGGGGATCCCCCTCCCCCCACCCTTCTGCGAAGTATACCCGGGCAGCGAGGGCGCGGAGTCCTGGGAAGGGAGCGTGGTCCGCTGGACACCCCCGCAAAGAACTGTCCTCGGTGCTGGGACTTCTGTGAGCCGGCTTGGCACGAGATGGGGGGCGGCGGAGACCTGGCACTGACCCACCTGCAGGTGATCGTGGAGGCGCCTCTTGTGCCCCGCGGCACCTGGGGATGGGGAACGACTAGCAGCAGAAAGGCCACCTCGCAGGACACCCAGGAACTGGGATCGGGCGACTGAGAACCCCCGCTTGGCGGCCGGCGGCGGTGCGCGTTGCGGGGAGAAAGCGGCGCCTGGTCCACTCCCGGATCTGCCTCCTCTTCGGCCACGGGGAGCAGGCGTCCCCTCGTCCTGCGCCCTGTCTGGCTTCTCCCGCAAAGGCACCCCGACGTCCGCGCGGGAGTTTAGTGCCCCCGAGCAGGACGGAGCCCCTGCTTCCCGGTTCGAAGGGGCGCCCACAGATTTCCTCACTCACTCCCGCCTCAGTTCCTCCGGAGGCATCTTCCCTCCGAAGCGACACCCCTTTGCCATCCAGCTTTTTCGGGACCCCGGAATCCGAATCCTCTCCCGCTGACCAGCTGGTCCCTGTGGCCCTCGCACTGGACAGCCTGGCTTTCAGAAAAAAACGAGAATCAAATCACTTTACAGAGGGAAGCGTCGCAGCTCAGTCCTAGACACGTTTACTCAGAAGTCAGTCTCATTACGCTTAATTGGACTTACTCCCACTTAAGTGCGTGTAGAACGGCAATCTCCTTCCAATTGCGGCAAACTTGGGGGGGGGGGCCGTGGCAAGACGTTTTTTCTCGGGGAGGCCCGGCTTTCTGCCTCTTCGCTTTCAGAGGGAAGCTTGAAGACCCCCCCCCCCAGGAGGACCCAGGACGGCCTCAATCCCGACTGAGATCCTTCGCCTTCAGGAAGCTCCAGGCTGCCGCCATAGTTATTTTATTTTATTTCTTAAATTTGTATACCGCCCTTCACCCGAAGATCACAGGGCGGTTCGCAACATCAATACATTTCAAGCACATCTCTGCCCTCAATAATATTGGGAACTGTAGTTTGCCCCTCACAGAGCTAGAATTCCCAGCACCCTGAACAAAATACAGTTCCCAGGATTTTTGTTAGGGTGCTTTAAATTTATGGTATGCCTTTACCTGGAAGTAAGCCCTCGTGGAAATAAATGGGACTTGCTTCTGAGTCGACGGGTACAGGATTGCTTCTGGGGCCTGCAGCTTCTTAATCGAGGGCTGGGTCCGTTTTAATGACCGGGGTTTCCCCAACACCACGCAATTGAAGGGCCCAGGATTTTACCTTCCCTGAAATGCCTCCTTGGTTTTGGCCCCTTCACTGCGCTGGAGAAAGCGAGGGAGGGAGCGCCGGGTGGCGTGGCCTTTCACCGCCAGCGCAGGGCGTCGCGCAGGGATTCTCTCGGCTTCCAAAAGGACGCTCACATCGAGGTTTGGGTGAATTTATTTGGTTTTTAAAATATTTTTCGATTAATCAACTGAAAATATTTAGTTGGGTTAAGCCCTCCTCTGTATTGCGAAAACCCAGAAATGAGGAACGCCTCTCCGTTGACACTGGGGCCCCTCCCTCCCTCCCTCCCTCCCTCCCTTCCTTCCTTCCTTCCTTCCTTCATTCATTCCTTCCTTATTTTTCCCAGAGCTTTCCTGCCCATGTCCTTTCAGTGCCATTTCCCCTGCTTATACAGTAATTGTAGAGTTGGAAGTGACCGCAAAAGCCACCTAGTCCATCTCTCTGCGATGCAGGAATCTCAGCTACAGCATCCCTGACAGACAACTTCTGCTTGTCTCATGAAAACTTCTCAGGGCCTTGAAAGGCATCTGGGCATTGCTGAGCGGCAGCGGGGGGGGGGGGCCTCCCTCCTCCGTCCTTTTGGCATGGGAGGGGTCCAAAGGCGACGGCAATATATTTATTCAGAAATTCATTTGTATATCGCTTTAAAAAAACAACACAGCGGCAAATAAGTGTATGTGTGTATTTACATTTATTTATTTATTTTTAAAAATAACGTGTCAATAAAAATTTCACCTGGCCCTCTCTTCCGGGACTGCAGCCCCTCCCGGCCAGCTCATCTTGGGCAAGGCCAGTTTCCCGAAGGCGGAAAGTTCTCCTTCCGCAAAGCGGTTTCGCAGCCCCCACAACTAGAGGGGGGGGGAGCTGATCAAGCAGGGCGAGGCCTAGGAGAGGGTGAGCTATGGGGGTAGGGGGGATTCGTGGGGCTGGGGGTGCTGGGGGGGTCATCTGTCCACGCTGCTTCCCTTTCCCCTCCAAATCGCCGGAGTGTCGCTCCCCGCCCCGTCCCCCGTCCCCCGACCATGGCCTGCTTGTGCAAATGAGACCACCCAGCTGGGGCAGGAGGAGTGCGTCGCAGGAGGCTGGTAGGGTTGTCTGGGGGGGGGGGGAGCGCTCCGAGATACCAGAGTAAAACGGAGTGACCGAGGTGGCTTCACCAGGGAGTCACGGGAAGGACTCTGCCTGGCTTCCTCCAAGGTGTGGCACCCAGGGATCGGAGATGGTGGGCGGGCAGTGAGATCGCGTGGGGACTGGAGGCTGCCCCGAGTAGCTCAAGAGACGCAAATCGCCCTCCTCCCCAGTGACCCCTGCTTACTCCTAGTGGCCGGAGGAGCTTCTACATTCCCCTGAGTGGGCATTTCCTTCTGGGTTCTTCAGACCCATCGCCGCCCGGGGGCCATCGGTGCCACTTGTTATGTTGTTGTTGTTCAGTCGTTCAGTCGTGTCCGACTCTTCGTGACCCCATGGACCAGAGCACGCCAGGCACGCCTATCCTTCACTGCCTCTCGCAGTTTGGCCAAACTCATGTTAGTAGCTTCGAGAACACTGTCCCACCATCTCATCCTCTGTCATCCCCTTCTCCTTGTGCCCTCAATCTTTCCCAACATCAGGGTCTTTTCTAGGGAGTCTTCTCTTCTCATGAGGTGGCCAAAGTACTGGAGCCTCAACTTCAGGATCTGTCCTTCTAATGAGCACTCAGGGCTGATTTCTTTAAGAATGGAGAGGTTTGATCTTCTTGCAGTCCATGGGACTCTCAAGAGTCTCCTCCAGCACCAGAATTCAAAACCACTTGTTATAGCGACATGGAATTGTAGAATTGGAAGGTACCCGCAAGGGCAATCTGGTCCACCCCATGCAAGGCAGGACTTTCAACAAAACAATCTCTGACAGGTTGCCCCCCCCCAACCTCCGTTGAAAAACCTCAAATGAATCATAGAGCTGGAAGGGACCCCGGCGGTCATCTAGCCCAACCCCCCGCAATACAGCAGTCACAGCTCATGAATCCCCGACATGGCCGGGGGGGGGGGGACGGACAAGACTCTTAATTCTGCGCGCCAGGCCCACCTCACGGGGCTCCTCTTTCCCTCCTATGGGGCGCACAGCCAGTGCTGTTCCTCTCCGCTGGACCCCGGTGAGGCAAGGGCGTGTATGGGGTGTGTGATTCTCTAAGGTGGGGTGGGCTCCTTGCACCCAGAGAGGAGGTGGCATCTGCAGCGGAACAGGATCCGAAGGGAGGAGCAGCGGAGAGAGCACCGGGAGAGCCGGGAAGCCGCCAGGCGGGAAAGCTGAGCGCGCTCCGAAAGTAGCCATCGCGGTTAGGAGTCATCAGCAGCCTCCATATCCCCCGTGAATTTGTCTCCATGTTGGGGGCCATCCCTGTCTCCTGTGGGAGGGAGTTCCGCAGCTTTACTCTGCGCTGCTTTGTGAAGAAGTCATTTGATGCGTCACTTCCGACGTTCCTTGGACGTGACCCCGCTGTTTCCCCAAGAGGGAAACTTCCAGTCCCTCCCCAACACCTTAAACGCCTCTATCAACACGCACCCTCTTTTTCTAAATTGAAAAGCCCCCAATGCTGCAACTGCAGTCCCTTGAGTTCCCGGTATTCGTTTCAGTTCTTTTTTTGTCCTGAACCTTCCCGAGCCCTGCCTGCAATAGCGTTTCTTAATAGGAACGTGTGAAGCTGCTCTATACTGAATCAGACCCGTGGCCCTGCAAGTCCCAGGCCTCATCTGGACTTCTCTGCCCGTGTGAAGATGTGAACCAGCTTGCCTCTGGCCCTCTGCCAGTGGCTGCGAGTCCTGCTTTTCAGAGGGTTGGACTGCATGACCCTCGGGTACCCCTTGCACCTCTAAAATTCTAGGATTCACTCTGTTAATCCTGGAGAGGGAGCCACGGGGCGGTGTGAGGGGACGGCCTTGGGTGGCAGGATTCCCAGGGGCAGCAGATCCCAAGGCTGATATTTATTCACCCCTGGGGCGTCATTTCGGGGTTCGCCTCAGGAGCCAACGTGTCTTGGGCCACCTCTGCCCTCTCTGGATTCCCCAAATCGCCGCACTGCCTCCCCAGCTGGCCCGCAGCACCTCTTGCTTGCCTCGTCCCTTCTTGAGAAGGCTTTTCCAAACCGAGCTGTAGAGTGGGGGGGCTCTTTCCTATTTTGCTGTTGTTCAGTCGTTCAGTCGTGTCCGCCTCTTCGTGACCCCCTGGACCAGAGCACGCCAGGCACTCCTGTCTTCCACTGCCTCCCGCAGTTTGGTCAGACTCATGTTGGTAGGGGTACCACCCAACCTCTGTTTAGAAACCTCCAAGGAAGGAGAGTCCTGAACCATAGATCTGCCAGATGGGGGGTTGGACTACAACTCCCATCATCCCTAGCTAGCAGAGATGATGGGAGTTGTAGTCCAACCACAACCTTTGGGATCTCAGGTTAAGAAAGGCTGGTGACTATAGGGCTGTATAAAGCCCTGTATGGCTTAGGCCCAAGCTATTGGAAAGATGGTATTCCCTCATAGGAACATGCCCAGGTGCTGAGATGGGGGGGCGAGGTGTGCGAGGAAGCCCTTCTCTCAGTCTTGGGACCCTCATGGTGGGGACATGGGAGGGAGGGAGCCTTCTCAGTGGCCCAGATAAGCTAGACTGGTCCCTCCTTGTTGCCCTTCTGCTGGCAGGTCAAGACCTTTTTGTTTCAACAAGCTTTTGGGAGCTGACTGCTTTTGATATCTATCTATCTATCTATCTATCTATCTATCTATCTATCTATCTATCTATCTATCTATCTATCTATCTATCTATCTATCTATCGAGCCAGTGTGGTGTAGTGGTTAAGAGCAGTAGACTCGTAATCTGGGGAACCGGGTTCGCGTCTCCACTCCTCCACATGCAGCTGCTGGGTGACCTTGGGCTAGTCCCACTTCTCTGAAGTCTCTCAGCCCCACTCACCTCACAGAGTGTTTTTTAGGGGGGAGGAAGGGAAAGGAGAATGTGAGCCGCTTTGAGACTCCTTTGGGTAGTGATAAAGCGGGATATCAAATCCAAACTCTTCTATCTATCTATCTATCTATCTATCTATCTATCTATCTATCTATCATCTGTGTGTTTAATTTCTTTCAATGATTATTCCCCCTCCCCCTATGTTTTAGCTGTTCTTCTTTTTATCTGTAAACTGCCTCGAGCCCCTGTCAGGGAGAAAGACGGGGTGTAAATAGAATAACAGAACTCCTGGAGGCTGGTTGCTGCCAGCCAGTGTAGACAATATTGAGCTTAGACGGAGCAATGGTCTGGTTCAGTATACGGCCATTTCCTCTGCTCCTATGCCCACTCTTAGTCCTATCTCTCCGTGTGTGTTTCTCTCCCCGCCCCAACTGCCCCACAAGCTCAGCCAAGCCAGCTCGCCAATTTCCCGGTGACCACTAGAGGCTGCCCTAATGCGGGGGTCTATCATGGAAAGGGGGCTGCTGTGGAATGCCCAGCTCTAGGTGGCAGCTGCTCGAGTTTATTCCTTTCAGATGCTTTAATGCAAAGAGACAGAAGTAGGGTTGCAATGAGTTACAGGGCAAATACCACCAGTCGCCTCCCCAGCTGGGAGTGGGGGGAGCAATGGGGCAGCTGTCACCTGACTCAGGAACTGCTGCCCCTGGCCTGTCACAGAATCAGGGAATCATAGAATTGGAAGGGACACCGAGAGGAATTCAGTCCCGATACTGCATCTTCTGAACTGGAACACCCCCCTTGCTTTTTATTGTGGGAGGTGGTGATGGGCCAGGGACATGATTTTAAGAATGAGAGTGCCTCTGAGCATATGCTCAGTCTGTCTGCCACTCTCAGGCCAAGAGTCCCGCTGGATCCACCCCACCTCAAGGGAAAGCCCACAGGGGCCTCTGGCAGCCTGCCTTCACTGTGACCCCCTCCCTAAGAACTGGCACCCAGGGGTTTGCTACCCCTGAAGAAGTTTTTTTTTTTAGGGGGGGTCTATAGAACCATGGATATTATTTATTTGACCTTATTAGTCACTTTTTAAACGAAAAGTAACTCAATGAGATTTTCATATAAACAAACAAACCCACAGACACTGAAACCATCTAAAAGTAAAACAGTGAGTGACCAAGCTGAAAATAGCATTTATTTATATATAAAAAGCAGGATTAAAACATCCCACCCACTGAAAGAAGCCACAGATGATTAAAGAATAAAGGCCCGGCCAAAAATAACTCTTACTTCTCCATATATTTTTCTCATCCCCCTTTAAAGCCGCCCGTACATCTTGTGGCAGTGAGTTCCGCAGATTAATGCTCCTCTAACTTCCTCCAGGCTCAGGGTGCCCACGGCTCTCAGGCAAATGGCAGGGGCAGTGGCCAAACTATTCACCAGGCGGGGGCTGTGTGGTGGTGGGAGGCAGGGGGGCCCTCCAGGGGCAGCCCAGCTTTTCCAGTCCCAGCTCTGTGCCATGCAAAGGGGCACAGAGGAAGTCTGGAGGGCTCTCCTCCCTCCCGCGGCACTGCCTAAGGCCTTGCAGACCCTCCTCAGGCCACCAATGGTGTTCTGCCCAGAGTTAGGCCATCTGCAGACACTGGCTGGCAGCACCGGCTCACCCAAATGTCCTTCAGGCTGCTTGTCACCCGACTGCAGCCGTCAGAGGTAGAGTGCATCTGAATGAGGAGGTTTCATCTCCGGCAGGCAATGCTCTTGCCCACTGGCCGGCTTCTGCTGGAGTTGGGTTAGAGCCCTTTCCAAGGCCAAGCCTGGGTGGGGGTCTGTGAGGGGAACCCCCACATTCTTTGCTGGCCAGGACTGGGGCAAGGTGGGGTGACTTTAATGACGTGGAGCATTTGACTTGCAGTCTGCTTGTGTTTGTGTGTGTGGAGGGGACCCCAGGGGTCATCTAGTCCAGCCCCCACTTTGTGGTTTGGCTTCCCACGTGCAGAGTGATTTTGGGCCTTCCTTCCCTGGAGGTTTATAAGCAGAGGCTGAATGGCCACCTGTCATGGATGCTTGAGCTGAGATTCCTGCATTACAGGGGGCTGGACTGGATGACCCTCGGGGGTCCCTTCCAACTCTGCGATTCCCCGATCAGGGTTCGCACACAAGAGCAATTCTTAGCAGCTAGTGCCTGTATCTGGGAGCACAGCCACGGGAACTCGAAGCCTCCCATATTCAAAACACCCACCTATTCCCCACCTAGAACCATAGGAGGGGATCCCAAGGGTCATCTAGCCCAACCCCCGCAATGCAGGACTTCTGGGCACTGCAGTTTACCTCGCACAGAATTAGTTTCCAGAAACCCCGAACTAGCTGGAGCACCCAGAATTCTTCGGGGTGGCAGAGGAAAAATGCGCCTTCAAGGCGTGCGGTGCACCCAGCTGGAGCCCCCCTTCCGCCGGCTTCCTCCCGGGGCCCGACCCCCACCGCCTGTGAAGGAGCACCGGGCTTCTGTGCTGAGACCCGGGGCAGGGCTAGGCCCGCACGGCTGCTGCGTTTTGCAGCTATAGAATTGCAGAGTTGGGCGGGACCCGGGGCTCATCCATTCCAGCCCCGCGCAATGCAGGAATGGCGACTAAATCACGCGCAGGTGGGCAGGCTGGTGGGGCAGGGTGGGCGCGCCCGCCGGGTTTCCTCCGCCCTCCTAACGTCTCCCCTCTGCCCGTCTGTTTTATCCGAGCAGAAGTGAAGGCGTACAGTTCGGACGAGGAGAAGCTGGACGGGCGGCCTGGCGAGGCGGCGGGCGGCAGCGAGCGCGAAGAGGACGAGAGCTCGGCCGAGAGCGAAGAGGAGCCCTTCCTGGACGGGGCGGGCGGCGCCGGGCCCAAGGCCAAGGCCAAGCGGGTCCCCGGCGAGCCGGCGTCGTCGTCGTCGGGGGGCTCGGCGCCCTCGTCGTCGTCGGGGCCGGGCAAGAGCCGGCGGCGGCGCACGGCGTTCACGAGCGAGCAGCTTCTGGAGCTGGAGAAGGAGTTCCACTGCAAGAAGTACCTGTCGCTGACGGAGCGCTCGCAGATCGCGCACGCGCTCAAGCTCAGCGAGGTGCAGGTCAAGATCTGGTTCCAGAACCGGCGCGCCAAGTGGAAGCGCATCAAGGCCGGCAACGTCAGCGGCCGCTCCGGGGAGCCCGTCAGGAACCCCAAGATCGTCGTGCCCATCCCCGTGCACGTCAACCGCTTCGCCGTGCGCAGCCAGCACCAGCAGCTGGAGCAGGGGCAGCACCCCTGAGCGCCCCCCCCCATGGACGGACTGCGCGGGCGGGGGTCCCCGGCCGACCCCGACCCTCTCCCTGCCCCCCGCACGCGCCCTTGTACCATAGCCCTTATTTATTCGGTGTAAAGTCTATACGGAGGGGCGCTCCTTCCTGAAGGCGGGCGGCGTCGGGGGCCCCGCACAACCCCCCCCCTTCGCCCGCGTCAATGTGTCAGTTCCGTGCAGAGTCGTGATGAAAGTCAATAAACTTACTTTTCTATTGGCGTGGCCCGCGGCTCAGTGTGGGGGCGACGGGGCGGGAGGTTGCCCCCCATCCCGAAGCAGGAGTCTTTCCCGGCTGCTGCTGCTGCCGTCGTTTCTCTCGCAGAGCCCCCGCCGAACCGCCCCACTTCCTGACGCGCCCCAACGGGGCGGCTCCCTGGGGTCTCTGGCCCCCGCCTGGTTAGGCAGCACGCAGGTTCCGAGGGGGCCTCCTGCTTCCTGGGGGGCGGGGCGCGCGCGGTCCGAGCAGAGCTTTGCAAGTCAGATGTGTGGACGGGGACCTTCGACGAGGCCCGACGCGGACGCGCCCAGGCGTGCGCTGCTCGCTGCGCAAGGAGGACAAGCCCGCTGCTGCCCTCGCCTTCCACGGAGAAGGCACCCCCCACTTGCCTCCCCCCCCCGCAAGTCCAGTCAGTGGCTGAGCACCGGCTGGCGGCCCATTCGGGGCACGTTGGAGAAGCTGCCAAGGGCGGGAGAAGCCGCAGCAGCTGAAACGGCAAAGAGCACTTCACATCCTGTAACATGGTTTTAATAGCAGCAACCGGATCACACGACCTGCATGGTCCCGCTAGAGTTGCGTGCCTGCTGCCTCCGTGTGCGGGGTGCGAGTGTCACCCACCCCCTTGAAATGCCCCCCCCCGCGTTGCCGCGTCCACATCAACCGGGTAGACCGGGAGCAGCGCCAAGACCTGCAGCTCCTGACTCTCGCCCAAAGCTAAGCAGTTGCTCCCATTTGCAGGCAGCAGGGGCTCTTCACCCCCCCTTCACAGGTCACAGAACCCCAAGGGTCATCCAGTCTGACCCCCTGCAATGCAGGAATCCCAACTAAAGGTCCTTCCGCACAGGCAGGGTAGGACAGCCACTATGGGCTGGAGGAGGAGGAGGGAGCGCAACTCTTCTGGCAGGAGAGGCAGAGGCAAGTTGTGGGGACCCCTGCAAGGAGGGGGGGGTTACCCTGCTCCTGCTTGTGTCTGGACCCTCTTGATGAAGCCCCCCGCTCCCCAACAGGTCTGTCTCACACCCCCAGATCCCCAGAGAGCAGGACGGGCCACTGTGGCTGAGCTTCTGCCTCCACCCCATGAAGACAGAGGCCACTGCTGTCCTAGGCAGAGCACAGTCCATGGATGCGCCTCCCCTGCCCTTGACCTCCCCTGCCCGGGTTCCCACACCCTTGATCATCTGGGTCCCCCTCCCCTGCCCACCTTCCAGCTTGTCAACATCCTTCTTAAATTGTGGCGCCCAGAACTGGACACAGGATTCCAGGTGTGGTCTGACCAACGTAGAATAGAGTGGCACTATTACTTCCCTTGATCTGGACACTAGACTTCTGTGGATGCAGGCTAGAATGGGATTAGCTTTTTTTGCTGCTGCATCACACGGTGCACTCATGTCCAGCTTGCGCTCCATCAAGACCCCTAACTCCGTTTCACTTGGCCTGCTAGTTTGCCCGCCCCCAGGCCCTGCTCCCACCACAGCCAGCAGCAATCCGACCGGTGGGGGCTTACTGGGCACGTGGGGGCCTTGCCAGCTTGCTTGCCAGCGGCCAGGCTCCCCTGCCACTCGCTCTCCCACCCCAATTCAGCCCAGCCTCTCTGCCCCCCCCCGTCCTTCCTCCCCTGGGCTGGGTGCAGCCCTGGCCCTGCTCCACGAAGGAGAAGAAGGAGAGAGAGCAACACTGTGTGGGGCAGTTGGTGGGTGAGGTGGGGCAGTTCTTTTATTGGGTAGCTGTTGGGTTGCTGCTGCAGGACTTCCTCTCTCTCTCTCTCTCTCTCTCTCTCTCTCTCTCTCTCTCTCTAGCTTTCTCTCACACACAAACAAACAAACGGCAAAGAAACCTTATTTACAGACCGTCATATAAATATTTCCAATGTACATTTTATACACAAGTGGCTGAGACGGGGGAGGGGAGGCTGGAGAAGGGGGAGCAGCATCCCAAGTGGGGGCCACCCCAGGTCTGTCTGTCCCGGAAAGGCTGCAGCGGCGGACGCGGGGGAAGGCAAGGGGGGGCTCTATAGTACTGACACACCACAAGTGCAGCCAGGGAGAGGGGAAGGGGGTTCCCTTTGCTCTGGGCCCTCTGGGGGCCCCGTGTTCCCTTTTTCCTGGGGGAGGGGAAGGAGGGTGCCTGGCCACCAGGATGGCAAAGGAGAGGCCCCTCGGGTGCCAAGGGCCGGTGCCTTTGCCCCACGCCCGTCTACCGCCAGGACCGGCCCCCGCAGTGCTGCCAGAGGGGGCTCAGTGGGCCGTGGGGGACGGGGGCTCGGGGGACAGAGCGCCGGAAGGGGAGGCGTTGTTGTTGACGTTCCTGCGGGGCAGGCTGGGCGTGAGGGAGCTCATGGCGGCGTCGCTGGGGCACCCGTGCTGGAGCAGGATGTCCACACATTCTTGGCTGCCGGCCCGGCGGGCGTAGGCCATGGGGGTGAGGCCTCGGGCGTCGCGGCTCTTGACGTCCACCCCGTACTGCAGGCAGAGAAAAAGCAGCGGCAAGGACCACTGTCAGGGAGGTGGCAGCTGGGGGGGGTCCTTTCCTGCCAACCCCCTGCCCGGCCTCCTCCGCTCCCCCCCCACCCCCTTGGAAGGCTCTCTGTTACCCAGATGAGGAGTTGCGTGAAGACCACGTTGGCCATGGCGCTGGAGAGGTGCAGGGCTGTCCGGCCGTCTCCGTCCCCGTAGGTCTCGTTCACCTCCTCCTTGGTGCCGTGTGCCAGCAGAGTGACCACGGCCCGCAGGTCGTCCTCCACCACGGCCCGCAGCAGCTGCTGCCCCAGTGGCACGTCCGAGTGGGGCAGAGGGGCCAGGAAGAGCTTCTGCTCGTACTTGGCCCGGATCCAGCGCTCCTTCTCCTCCCTGCAGAAGCAAAAGCGGGCGGCCCACCTGTCAGGGACGCTTCAGCCGCAACTACCACATCGCGGGGTGTGTGTGTGTGTGTGTGTGTGTGTTCCGACTAGATGACCCTCGGCTTCCCTCCCGCCTCCAGCATGCTGCGATTCCAGGGAAGGGGGCACTGCACAGAGACGTCTCCGTCCCGCACGCCCCCCATAAAGGCGGCCTGCCCCCCGGGATCGCCATCTATCACGCGGCCCCAGCGGAAAGGCCAGGAGGAACGGGCTAGACGCTGAAGGCGTCGTGGCTGCCGCATTATCGCCCCCGGCGTCTTGCCGCCCGCACAAAGGCGCTGGTGCCGAGGGGCCCCCGATCGATGCCGCCGGCACCCCATTGCTATCTGCTGGCCATTCTATCCATCTGCATCTTGCCAGGCGCGATCAATACCCGCGGCAGAGCATGCTCACTGCCTCCTGCCCCCTGACCTGCTCTTATCCGCTGATAAGGCAGCAGAAAGGGCTCTTGTCTGGGTGTCGGGATGAGTGAGTGACAGCGGAGGGGCTCCGATAGGGACATACAAGGCAGCCTCCCCAGGGGCCGGGGCAGCCATGCCGCTGTGTGTAACCCCTTCTTCTCCAGGCGCAGAACCGGCCCTCCTTCACACGCTGCTGCTCCTGACTCTCCGGCAGGCAGAGAGGCTGCTGCGAGGGGACTTGCTCTCTCGCCCCGGCAGCTGTGGCAAAGGCAGGGGACCAGCTCTGCCCCCGTGTCCCAGCCAGTTTGGTGCCCACTCTGCCCCCAAGGGGAGCTGGCTGGCATCTGACTTTGCTCTCTGCCTCTGGCTCCGAGGTGGGGCTGGCCCAGGAGCGAAGGGGGTGCTGTGGCCTCCCCAGACCCCAGGCAGGGGGCGGCCCATTTCAATGCGGCCCCTCATAGTTCAGGCATTTGTGGGAAGCAGCAGAGGCATTTGGCAGGCAAAGGCGGGTCCCGACTGCCACCCCCCAACCAGGTGGCACCAGCCCCTCTCTGAATCGTGAGCTCTGGGGCCTCCCCCTGACACGGGAAGCGTCTTCCTCCATCTGCCCCCCTGCAGCCAGCATGGCCAATGGTTAGGGGGAAGGGGGGAGGCACTCTAGCAACACATGGAGGGCCTCAGCCCCCCCACCCCAAGCCCTGGTGGAGAAGAGCCTGCTAGAATGACCCTTGCAGCTCCTGACAGGAATAGAAACAAACAAATAATAATTATAATAATAAAACCCCCTTCCACCCCCTTCACCACCTCCAGGTCTGGCCTCAGAGGAAGCGTATCAGATCTTCAGAGATCAGGGGATGGGATGAATCCAAAGCGTTAAGCAATCCCCGGCATTTGCATTTCCTCTTCCTGCCCGGCTGTGCTAATTGCGGAAATTAAGGCTTTACCTGTCTGCTTGGAGCGGGAAAAGAGCAGCGCCGCCTTCCCCAGGTCAGCTGGAGAGCTGGCCCTGCCGTGGTGGAGGCAAACTGGGCTCTAATGAATGCAGAGATCTCCCTCTCCCTGGGGGCGGGTTTCCCCCTTTGCTTTGCTGCTGCCCCCTTAGTGGCTGAGCCTCCTGCCAGCATTTCCTGGTAGGAGTCAGTGAAGCAGCATTGGCACCCCAGACTGGAATCTGCCTGCTCCCTTGCTGGCTTCCATCATACAGGAAACAGCCTTGACTCCCCTTTCAGAGTCTCCTAGGGGTCCCAAATGCCACCTTGCCAGTTAATGCTGGAGGGCCACAGCCAAAGGGGGATAGTTGGTCCCTCCCAGCTGAGTGGGGAGGAAGGGCCTCAGTCATTTTGAGGTGCACAGGGAGCCCCATTTTGAAAGAAAATAAAAAGCACCTTCGAGACCAACTAAGTTTGTTTTTGGTATGAGCTTTCGTGTGCATGCACACTTCTCCAGATACCCATTTTGAGGCAGCAATATACAAACAGCCTGTTTTCTAGTTCCTCTATTGATCTGAGTGTCTTGGAGCATGTGTGTGTCTGGAACCATCCAGACACCCTTGCTCTCAGTCACAAAATTGTAAGCAGCAACCTATTAGATTGTAGAGGTTATTATTAGTGACCGTTTTATTATGTTTGCTGGGACTGCACTGCACTGCAGAACTGGGCGTTTTGCAAGGCAATTTTTCGCTGTGCAGTAAAGAGATCTTGAGTGATTCCCCCTGGGTCCACGTGTGGGTCTGGGCTCCTGCTCTCTGGATGAGATTGTTTAAATGTTCTGTTTTCAGACTTTCCTAAAAACTAGAGATGCCCATGAACCAAATTTCAGATTCCTAGCTTAGAATGGCTCTATTAAGTCTATGAACGTCCAGTTCTCAGACTACATGTGTTTGAGGTCACAGAGAAGGACTCTCACCGTTCTGACGCCCCTTTGTGATGGGGGCCTTTGGGGGTCTTTCAATCTGAGTTTCTGGCAGGTACGAGATGCAAATCCATGCCTTCAAACGGCCAACTCTTCCTCCTGCAACCTCCAGCCTAAATTTACAGCCTTCTGGTTATCAAAACTGGCTAGATGTTTGTCCCTCTCGGCTACTTTAGGCAGCAGGTGCTGGGGGAGAGTGGAGCTGCAGCCTCCTGCCCCCCCAGTCCCTTAAGTTTGCTAGCCTGCTACCTCCTCAGTTTTGTCAGAGGGGGCTGCCCCCTCACAAGCGCAGGAGTGAGATTCAGTGGCCAGGCTAGTTGGCAGCTTGCCCTGGGCCTCAGGCAGCCAGATGTTTTGAGCCTCTCATCTTATTTATTGAAAAATACATACACCACTTTTTTTTGTCATCTCAAACAAAAAACTCCCGCTTGACCTGGAATTCCATCAGGTTTCACCCATTTTTCTGAACTTGGTCCCCGCTCCTGGAATTCCTGCCCCGGAAGGGATTCTTCTCCCAGCCTGAGGCTGTTGCCCCAACCCAACACAAGAAACAGAGAAGTGAGAGAACAAGGGGGGGCACCTCTGCCCCCCTTTCTAGAACCAGGCACAAGAGCACCTTCCTTCCACGGGGCACAGCGGCCTCTGCCAGGCCCAGCCTACCTGCAGCTCTCCGGGGGCGGCTTGGGGTAGTTCTCGATGGTGCCCTCCCACACGGAATTGGCCAGCGTGTTGCCGATGGCCGTCATGACCATCACCAGCTCCAGAGGCCAGTCGTCCAGGTCGAGGGAGCGCACGCGAGAGAGGTGCGTGCCCAGGTTGCGGTGGATGCCGGAGCACTCGATGCAGATGAGGGCCCCCAGGTTGAGGCTGGCCCAGTCTGGGTCTGCGGAGGGGCAGGGAGCAGGCAAATGAACACCTGAACGGGACCCCCCACCTGCCAGAGAGGGGCTTCTGCAGGCTCCCCCTCCCTCTCGCCCTATATAAACCAAGTTCAGGTGAGATTTCAGGGTCCAGACGAGCGCAGGGTGTTACGAAATGCCCAGAGATCCCCCAAAGCACCCACTCAGCACCCCAGGAGTTTCTGCAGAGCACCCCAAAAGCTAAAGGCTTGGGAGTCGGAGGGAGGAATGGCCCTCCCACTGTGTCCCCCCCTACCCTATACCTTTGGGAATGGGCTGCAGAGTCACCAGCCAGGTCAACAGCCCCCTCCCTGTCTTGCGTTTTTTTTTTTGCTGGGCACCAGACTCCCCCTGCCCATGGCTGTTGGCAGCGAGGAATCATCGCAGGGCAAAAGCGCCCCTCTCCTGCCAGAGCCATCCTCACCCAGGCTGGGGGGTGGGGTGGGGGCATCCTGGCTGCAGTGGGCGGCTGCCAAAACCCAAGAGGCGCTTTCGGTGCAGTGCTTTCAGGTGCTCTCTTCTGCGGGATACAAAATGCCCAGAGTGCCCTGGGCACACACTGGCAGGGAGCTTTCCCTCACCCCCCAAGGCAACAGTTTGTTGCCTCCGGCTGCTCTGTCCAGACTTGCGGAGGAGCTTCTGTCAGCAGGAAAAGACACCCCTGCTCCTTTCACCCCCCCCCGCCACCACCAGGCCATCACTCACTGGGCGCATCGCAATCCACACAGAAGCTGTTTCCGCGCACCGTGCGGATGGACTGCAGAGCGAGCGGATCGCTGTGGCTGCCCAGGCGAGCCTGAAAGAAAGGCAGACATGGCGTCCTGTGAGGGGTGCCTGTCTCCTCCCATGTGCCTCCTCCCTGCTCAGGGGCACTGGGGGGGGGCAACAGGAGAAAGTCTCCCCCCAGCCAACGCACAGACTGCAGGGGCTGAGGCTGGGGCTGAGACGCCATCACTGGGACCAACTTCCTTGGGTACCATGAATCAGAACAGCCAGGATCTTTGGACCTGGGTGCTCCCAGCCTCCCCCCCCCCCGCTTTCAGATCTGCTCGTGGACCCCCAGCAGTGAGAGAAAGTGAGTTTGCCCATGTGCAAGGACACTCCGGCAGCTGGGTCCTGCCTCGACGGCCAGGTGCGCTGTGGGGGTCTTGCAGGTGCCAAGCCAGAGAGACCCTCCTCAACCCAGCCAGAGGTGCTGCCCCACCCCAGGGCTCTTCCGCTGCCCCTGCCCTACCCTCACCCCATTGCTCCGCCCCTCCTGTCCCCCTAGGAGCAGGGCAACCCCACACCCCTGCCAGCGACACAGGATGGCACCGTGGCCCACGCAGCTGGGTCCCTCTGCAGGCCGCGGATCACAGCCGCTTTGCCCCCCCCCCCCCGGGCAGACCTACCTTGTTCTTGCTGCTCTCGCAGCCCTGGAGACTTGCCAGGATCTGGCTCTCAATGGCTTGCACCCAGAGCTCCCGCTCCTCTGCCGTAGAGGCCTCAAAGAGCCACGACTGGCCCGTCAGAGACACAATGACAAACTCAAAGGACTCATCTTGCTCTGGAGGAGAAAGAGGGAAGAGGCTCACTTGAAATAAACAACTAGCTGACTTTTAGAAGACATCTGAAGGCAGCCCTGTTTAGGGAAATTTTTGATGTTTGATTGCATTTTTAATATTTCATTGGAAGCTGCAAAGAGTGGCTGGGGAAACCCAGCCAGATGGGCGGGGTATAAATAATAATAATAATAATAATAATTATTATTATTAGCAGAGGGCTGGGCGGATGGCAGCTGCCAGATGGCCAAAGCAGGCAAGCTCTTTCTCCAACCCAGTCACTTGTCTCCGGCAAAGGGGAGTCACGTCACAAACCTCGTTTCCTGGAGGAGAGTCAGGCAACCGTTGTCCCTCTATGACTCCCCTCCTTTAGGGAACCACTTAATCCATTTCTACCCCACCCTAATCTTCAGACGGGCAGCAATAAAGTCCCATCAAACGCAACACAACTGTGAATGCAATGCTGCAATCCGCCCTTTGTGAAGGGGGGCCTATACAGTCAATAAATACTCATCCGAGTGATGCTGCCCCTCCTCCCGGGGGGGCACAGATCCAGCCCTCCCTGGGCAGAAGGGTCTCCTTGCATGGACCAGGCTCAGCACAGCCGGCCCAGACAAGCATCATGCATGGGCAGCAGCATCCAGCCAACGGGTCGCAACCCAGAAGGGCCTGGTGGCCTGATCCAGGCTGGACTGTACCAGCAGCAGCAGCCCAGGCAAGGAGAAAGATGGACAGAGAAAGGGAAAGCAGCTCTAGGGGTAGCAGGCTGTTCTCACCACCTGGTTCTGCACTGCAACGCCCACCGGACCCGGCACAAGGAGGCCTGCAGGCCGAGGCTGGGGGGAGGGGTTGGGGGCCAGAGCAGATGTGTGCAAACTGGTCCAGAATTGGGGCATCAGCACTTCCCAGGATCAGTCCACAATGCACTTCGGCCAGGACTCTTGCCAGCCATGCAGTGAGGCTCCCCTGGCAGCCCCGGCCTCTGTCCTGCCCACGGCTGTGCCCAGGGCCTGGTTGCACCCAGGAGGAGAGAGGCAGCCCCTCCTCACGAGGAAGCCTGGGCCCCTGAGCAGCAGCAGCAGCAGCAATGCAGGGTCACCCGAGAAGGGGACCCCAGGGCCCCACACAGTCCAGGAGGAGCAATTCGTGGCCTCAGGCAAAAATGACGGCTTACCTTCTTCTATTTTAAAGAGGGGGCAGGGATTTGGGGGGGGCATGCTTTTATTTTAGGATCTAGTCAAGTTTGGGGAGGAGGTATGCAGCAGCCAGAGCAAAGCCGTCTCTTGCCTTTTCCTGCAGGGGCCTCGCAGAGTGGCCCCAGCCGGAGACAGGACAGGGGCCAGAAGATGGGCAGCTTGTAGGGGCTGTAGAGGGGGGTATGCCCCCCCAGGGCAGATGCCTGCCCAGCTGCTGCTGCTGCTGCCACCCTGGAGGGGAGTTGCCGGGGGCCAGAAGTAATCATCCCATGCAATGTCACAGCCCACGCTCCAGCTCATGGCAAAATGATGTGTAATTCCCTAATTAGTGTTATGCAAATAACATCCTCAGCTCCATAATGTGGCTTCCTCACTCTGTGAGAGACAGGCAGGCAGGCAGGCAGGCAGGGCAGAGGAGAAGGAGCCTTTGGAGCCAGGCCCCTTCCCTCCCAGACCCCATGCTCCCTTGCCCCCAGGGGCACCTGGCTTGCTCCCCCCACACCCAGAGAGGGCCTCTGCACTACAGGCCTGGCACAAGCCCCTTCGTCCCAAGGAGCCCTCCCTGCAGGAGGGAGGCCAGAGAGCAGGCAGCCCTCCGATCAATGGACCATTTGCCGGGCGGTGGCTGGATCACAGGAGCTGGAAGGGTCATCCAGTCCAACCCCCTGCTCTGCAATGAACCCAAGGACAGGCTGCTGGATCAGGCCACAGTCAACCTGAGGGGAACCAGAGAGCAGAACAGGAGCCCAAGAGTCCCCTCCCCTCCTTCCCGGGGTTTCCAGCGGGAATCACAGCTCCAGAATCGCGGACCTGTGGCTGCCTGACCTCTGCTGGAAAGTCCCGCCCCTTCCCGAGGGAGCCTGTCCCACCAGGGGGGTGGGAGCCCAGAGCCTAGCCTCCCTCTCCAGATGGTGCCCACTCAGCTAGAGGTCGGGGCTCACAGCTCCTCCTTGCCAGCCCCAGTGCCTTCAACCTGTTGCCTACCCACCTCTTGAGGGGAATGGGCACAGAGAGACAGGCAGGGTCTTTCTCTTCTCTTCCGACACATCAGTCTCCCCCCCAACCTTTTGGTCCCCAAGCACTGCCAAACCCTTCCTGCCCCCCTTGTGACTGTTCTCCCCCCTGGGGGCCCCTCTCCCCTCCTTCGTTGCAGGCTCCTTGGTGCCAGTCACAGGTGCAGCAGCGAGAGGCACTGCTTGGGGCGACCAAGCCCGGACGCTCTGCCCACATTTCCTTGCCAGCCAGCCCTGGCAGGTGGGACCTCGAGAGCTGCAGCCCGGCTTGGGTGGGCCCAGAGGAGACCCGCGGAAGGGCCTTCACGGCACCCCCTGGAGGAGGGCATGTGGCCTTACGCATGCCAGTCCCTTGCCCATCTCGCCCCCCCCCCCCGCAGCCTGTGCCTGGAAGGGACGAGGTTTCTGTGCCATGAGGGGGGGGGGAGGACGCAGCCCGGACACCTTCCCCCCCCCCAGGGGTCCTCTCCATTTCTGCAGGACTCCAATGCGGAGAAACAATGGGGAGGGGGAAGAGAGCTCAGCGCCTCACCATGCAGCCCCCCCCCATTTCAGCGCATTCCTCTGGGCCCAGCAGCTCCCTCCCCCCTCCCCAAACTCATTAGCTCAGTGACTGACCAACTGAGAAATTAGAGGAGCATTTGGGTAATTTGACGAGAGACTGGGATGGGCTTCTGCGGAAAGGCTGGCGAGGGGGCCGTGGGGGGCTTGGCACGGAGAGCCTCTTGCCGTGGGGCTGGCCAGGAAGGGGGTGGCTAAGCCCCGTCCGTGTGCGGCTCCCCAGGAATTAGTGGGCAGTGGAATGAGCGAGTGCGTCTCTTGATTATTTTTTGATGATGTTTCGCAGGCTGCACGCTCTGAAGTACTCCTGAGCAAGCCAGGCTGCTGCTAATGGGTGTTAACCCCGCGACCTCGTCTCCAACGCTGCCTCGGCAACAAGCCCTCCAAATGAGAGGGAAATTAGCGAGGCCACGAGGGGAGCAGGGGAGCGAGGCCAGGCGCCCCCCCTTGCCAAGCCAGACCTCCCTCGCTTGCACCTGCTCCCCTGGGCATCTTGCGAGGATGGAGTACATGCCTCCCGGGGGGACGTCCCTTGGCAGGTGGTGTGGCAGGAGGGAGAGATCCGCCACCCCACTCTCTATGGGGCTGGCCCCATGCCACCCTCCACTACTCCTCGGCAAAGTACCTGCCCTCTTGCCTTGCTCACACCGGGGCTGCTGGGGCGAGTGGGATCTGCAGCCAGGCCCCTCTCTGGCCCCCCATGCCCAGGCTGCCCCCTGGCATCATCACAGCCCCTCATCACTCCAAGAGGGACTTGGCACCTCCGCAATCGAGCAGGCGTTGGGGGGGGGGACGCATGAGGCGGGCGCCATTCGTAAATGTCATTGCGCTACCGCCTCATTTTGCAGCTCATTAAACCCAATATTCCTAACCTGTATTAGTGCATCAGGGACAGCCCCCTCCTCCTCCCCCCTCCACCCCACACTGCCAGGCAAGCAGCAGCACGGGGCAGGGAGACGGAGGGAGCCCACAGCCACGCAGCGGAAAGCCACCCCACGGAAACGGAGCAGGCGAGGATTGGGGCCTTCCCCTGGCACAGCCCCTGTGGTTGGTGGCCAGGAAGGGGCAGGCAGAAGCAGGGGGTTGGGGGGCTGGAGAGGGGAGGGAGGGGGGCATGGCGACTTCTTAGCTTGCCCCTCCATTGCAGGAAGTTCCAAAAGGGACATGGGGCAGGGTGGGGGGAAGGATCCAGCAGGGCTGTCAAGGAGCAGGCGGCGCATGGAGACCGGGCGTCATCCCTGGCAATCTGGTGGGTGCCGCTCAGGAGCGCCCCGCCAGCCGGCAGCAAGGGGTTCTCCGACAGGCCCTGACAGGCAGCATTAATCACAACCACCGCCCCAAAGAAACTCTTTGCCAGGCGCCGCTTTCCCTGCGTGGGCTTCGCTGGGCGCTGAGGGCCTGCCAGGCCAATGCTGAACACCTTGCACCCCTCCTTAAGCCCAGGAGGACTTCATTAGCCAGGGACAGACGGACAGCCAAGGGACCCTGGCCGGGAGGAAGGATCTGAGGAGGAATCCTGCCTGACTTTAGGCACAAGCGGCGATCCCTCGCCCCCCAGCCATGTTTTGCTCCCAGGGGTTCAGCTGCCACGCACCCAGCCGGTCGGGGAATTTGCAAAAGTTGGGCAGGGGGGGGGGGCTGCTCCGCCACCCTCTGCCGCGGCTGCCTGACGCGCCCCGGTGCACTTTGCAGACGCTCCCTGAGCAGTTTGACACAGTGGCGGCGGCGCCTCGCTCTTTAACATGCGGCCATGTAAAAAAGCAACAGCTCCGTGTGTGATTTATGATACTTCAGAACAACGAAGATTCAATTGCACCGCACGTCCTCGCCTCTGATTACCTCCTAAATGAGATAAACTGATGGCAATTCATCCCGAGACCTCACCCACTCTCCCAGGGTGCCAACCTGAGGCACGGGGGCCTGCAGGGAGCCCCCCTCCCCAGCCCCAAAGGCCTCTTCCGCTGGGGGGAAAGGGGGCCCTGGCGTGGGATATGGGGAGGGCAACGCAGTGAGGAGCGAGCCGAATGCCAACGGGGTTGGGGGGCCACATCAAGCTGCAGGAAAAGAGGGTCAGGTCTGCCCTCCCCCCAACTCTGCCCCAAATCGGCCTTCTGCACAGCAGGTGCAACAAGGGATAAATGGGTGCTGGAGTTAAGAATGCAAAGCGCCCCTTCCCCCGAGAGGCCCTGGGTTGTTGCCAGAAGGAGCCAAGGGGGTTCCTGAGCATGTGAAGATATTCACTAACCAATGCAAACGCCTTTCCTCTGCATTGCCAGCAGATCAAGGGGGGGGGGGAGAAGGCTTCATCCTTCTTGCCCCTTCTGTGCAGAGAAAGGGCTCACTGACCTGCACCCCTGAAAGCCTCTCAGGATGTTCTAGACCCCCCAGGAAATTGCTACGGTTTAACTCAGCACCCCCGGGACACACAGGTCACAAGCATAGGGGGGGGGGAGACACACACGCAACTGCTCTGCCACGCACACCCCCCCCAGGCCAGGCATGGCACAGACAAGGAGGAGCCAGGCTCAGCTGAGGTCTGCCCCTCCCTCCTTGAGGACTAGCAGCCTCACTGTCAAGGCAGCAGATATTTATTTCTCCCCCCCTGCACAACCTGGGTAGCGTCTCCTCCCTGAGCACAGCGCACACACCCCTGAGCAAACGAGAAGCCCCTTCCCCACAGACCCCGGAGGGAAGGCTGGGAATCGTGCAGGGCTTTCCTGGGAAGCACAACGACCCTGCAGGCGGGCCTCGGAAACAGGCAGGAAGGCTCCAGGCTCAGGACAGGGCCCAGCACTGACCGCTCTCAAGGCCCTTCCAGCTGGGCGGCAAGTGCAACAGAAAGGACTCTGCGCATGCTCTGGAGGCCGAACAAGCATTTACAACTCCTGCCCTGCGGGGGTTGGGCTCGGTGACTCTTGGGCTGCCTCCCAAATCTACAATTCTGTGATTTTACGCAGCCTCCGAGGAAGCAGCAGCTGCTTGCCTGGGCTGGAGCCCCCACTCCGTTGCCCCCTCCCAGGGGGCAGGCTAGCCCTCCCCCTCCCCCAGGCCAGCCCTCCAAGGTACCTTCGGCCACAGTCCCAGCCCCGTCCGGCCGGCTGGTGCCCGTGCTCTTTTTCCGGCGATGCTTCTTCCTGTTGGCGTGGGGGGACGGCGGGGGCTCCAGCTTGGGGCTGGCGGTGCTGGACACGTTGGGGCTGGAGCTGAGCGAGTCGGCTGTGCCGTTGGCTGCGGGCGGAAAGAGGAGAGAGTGTGTCAGATGCGCCGTCCGCAGAACACCAACCCTGCCGACCCCCACGCCCCACTCAAGCGCCTGCACGGCAGGGGTTGGTCTGGATGACCCCTGGGAACCCCCTCAACTCTACAACAAAAGCAGGCAACTCATCCCCCCACTACCTTCCTGCCCCTAGCAAGGCACCCCCCCTTGGGGGATATTGATGCCTCCCCTGCCCCCCGCCGAAAGGGCCAGGCCACCCCCCCCAGGGCAGAGCAGCTCCCCCCCCCCCGCTGCCAATGGGGCAGGAACGGGAGGGTCTCCGCGAGCGCCTGCCATATCCCTGCCTGCCACGCGCCAAATTTATCCTCAATCATACTGTTCCTTACAATTAATAGCAGAATTAGAAACAATCAGGGAGCTGGCTAATTACTGTCAATTAGAGTGCGCTAATCAAGCTCCGATCACACACACACGCACACACGCCGCCGCAGCTCTCACCATTAAATGTCAAATTTCATTAGAGACCAGCAACAAAATCAGAAGCCTGACATTCAATTCCAGCCGCGGAGCAGAGAGCGCTGGCTCCCAATCAGCGCAAATGCGGAAGCCCCCCCGCCAGGCGCTCCCCCCCGCCCCCCCGGCCCAAACCAAACCTCTTTGGCTAGGGAACCCGGGCAGTGCTGCCCCTGCCCCCCTCAAGGGCAGGTGCTGTTTTTTGGGGGGGCTCCTCCTACCCCAGAGAGACATTTGGCTTCCTTCACTGGGAGTGGGGGGGAGTGGGCTGCCCCCGCCCTTCTGCAACAGACCCCAGCCTCACCTGCATTACTAAAAAGCCCCCACCGCCCCACCCCCCTGCCGCTTCTCCTTTGGCGGTCTCTGGTCTGACCCCTCCGCAGAACTACCATTCCCGGGGGGGCAGGGGGGGGAGTGTTGGCTTGAAAGCGACATTCTTTTTGTAAACCGCTTTGCGGTTTCCTACAATCAAGGGGCGTGCAAATTTTACGAAATAAAATAAATGAAACTACATCAAGTTGCGCACTGGATCAAATGCACAGGGTGGGGGCCCATGCCCTTAATGCCAACTGGTTTGTGAGCAGGACTTTGCCCCCCCTAGAATTTGGGGGACGCCCCTCTTGCTTCTGAACTCCTGCCATGACAGGGGGCAGGGGAGACAGGCAGGTGGTGGTGGTGGTGGTGGGGTTGAACTTCCTTTGGATCCTGCCCTGCTCAGGATGCCCCCTCCCACCCCCGGCTGCAGAAGTTATCAAGGGAATCAGGGCCCGGCAGAGACAATCCAGCAGGGCCTCAGCCCCAGGCTTCCACCTGCTCTCTCCCTCTGTAGGCGGAGAGGGGCAATGGGACAGAGCCCCCCACAGAGCAGGGAAAGGGGTCTGTCTCAGCCTCCTCTGCAAAGGGAAAGGGGGCCAGGCCAGGGGGGAGCAGGGGCCCAATCCCCCCAGGTGATCCTGTCCTTGGGCTACAGACACATCCGTGCTCAGATGCGGGACTCTTGCCACAGGAAAGGCCTGGCCATGTGGCAGCCCCATGCATTGCAAACCCAGCCAGGGCCAATGTGGGGAAGGGCCAGAGCTTAGCAGCAGAGGAGCTGCCCTGCACCCCACAGGCACCACCGTGTGGCTCTGCAAAAGGCTCCTGCTGGAGAGCTGCTGCCTGTCAGTGCAGACACCACTGAGCCAGATGGACCAAATGCTCCGTCTCGGTATGAGGAGACTGCCTCTGTTCCTAGCATGGCTGCATGAACTGGCCCCCTTGCCAGGGGGTCTGGATGGGGCCCAGCCATGTGGACCTCACCACGTCCATGGCTTCTGGGCTAGCGTTGGAGTAGAGGACAAGCCCTGCCCTTCCTATGCTGGCCCTGGAGGATCCGCAGCCATGGCGAGTCCTGCAGTGCCAACCTCAGAAGGGCTCCTGACCCCTCAGCCCCCCCCCCCAGGACAGGCGCCTGACTCACAGCCTCCCCCCCACCTCCCAGCATCCTGCAGAGAAGCCCCACCTCTCTCCTCCGCCAGGACCGGGGCCCTTTCTCTGGCCAATGCCCACCAGTCCCAGGGGGCGCATGCCACCTCTGGGACCAGGAGAGCAGGCCTTTGAATGGCAGGCGCTGGGCATCGTAGGTGGCAGAGAGCTCCTGCCCTGTTTGCCAGGAGGCTCTTCTTATTGCCAGAGGGCCACATTCTCTTCTGGAGGCAACATGCCAGCCATGTGTGGGGCAAGAATGGGCAACCAAAGGGGGAATCAGCTGGGCAAGATTCTGCTCACGCCCACCTGCCAAGCAGAGCTCAAGGACGCCTTGCAGCTGGGCAAAAGCACCCCAGGAGGGTGCAAGGCAGGGCTGGGGAGAGCCCCAAGGGCCAGGCAGAGGGAACGGGAGGGTAATATTTATTTCCTTGTTCCCGCCTGCTGTTCTTCTGCCCAGAGGTTGAGCACCATGGGCACGGAGGGGTGTGTTTTAGAAACTCTCCTGCACCCAGGGGGACCAGGGTGGAATTTGACACGGATGCAGCACGCGGCAGGCACCCCTGCCAGGGCTGCAGGAAAAGCCCTGGGAACAGGGCCGGGTGGTGGTGGAGGGCACCTCAAAGGTCATCCAAACCAACCCGCCTATATGGGAAGAGATTCCTCACCCCAGGCAAAGGGGTGAACTTTCCCATCTGCCAAGGGCTCCCAGAGCCACAGGGGCTCTCCGGCCACTGCCTGCCACCCCCCACCCCGGCCTGCTAAAAAGACAGCCTCCCTCACCACCAGGGGCCAGAGCCCCACTTCCTCTCCTGTCACCTCTGCCCAGGGCAGGGTCCTCCCCACCTGGGCAACGAGCCCTCTGCCATGCCCCACATCCACTGGCTGGCTGGCTCCCGCTGCCGCCGGCTCACTCGTTCTCTCTCTCTCTCCCTCTCTCTCTCTCTCTCGCTCTGCCCCATCAGCAGTAACAGTCTGATTAATTCGCTTCCAGCAGGGAGCTGATGGGGCCAATGATGGAGGCGCTGCATCAGGCGCGCCGAAATTGATAGTTTTTCACAGTTACAAATGAGGAGCCTCCCCAGCTCCAAATGGCGGCGGCGCAGTCGGACTCCGGTAATGATCATAAAGAGGCTCTCTTTAAACTGCGAAAGCCCCTGGGAGGGAGTGGGGGGGCGGCTGCCGCGCTAATGAGAACGACAAGGGGGCGAGCAGGCATGGAAATGGCTCCTCCACTCTTGATGTGCATTTAACTGCTTTTTTAGTGCGGCGGCAGAGCCAGGAAGCACCGAGTGATGGATGCCGCACAGAAGCATTTATTTTCCAATTCGGCAAAGTGGCTACGTTGGGAAATGTATGAATTATTTTAATTCACTCAACTGTCCTGAAACACCCGTGCAGGAAGGAGGGAGGGAGGGAGGGAGGGAGGGAGGGAGGGGAGGCAGGGGAGGTTTTTGCTGGGGCTCCTGCTCATTGCAGCCAGCCAACGGGTGCAGCACATCCGCAGGCAGGCGTGAGGGGGGGGGGGCAGAGGCTTCCCTTGGGAGGCAGAAGACCCTTGCTGCCTCTCTGCCCCTCCAAGCCTGACCTCCGGCCTCCCCTGGCCCTGGGCAAAGCGGGGCCTTTCCTGGGGTGGCTCCTTTTCTCCTGCCTTCTGCCCTTCCCAATCCCTGTGGAAACACCTTGGGGGCAGGGACCCCTTCGTAGGCCCAGGCTTGGAATAAAGAGCAGAGGAGGCAGAGGGGAACCCCCGGCTCCCTGGGAGGGGGGGGCAACTTCTACTCTGCATCATGGCAGCTGCCCCACTCCATGGGCTGAGAGATGGGAGGGGCAGAGGAAGAGGCAGACAAAGGGACCAACTGCAGCAGGTTTGCCCACCTCCCACAGCACAGAACTCACAAACCCCTTCCCTGCACTCCCCCCCCCATACACACACACACACACACACACACACACACACACACACACACGGCCGCCGCCACTCACCTGGGTTTGGGACGCTGCTAGGCAGGACGACGGCTTCATTCCACTGGTCTGCGCTGGAGACAGAGTAGGACCGCTGGTGCATGCCCCCTCCCCCATCCGGCTTCATGCTGAAGCCCACCAGGTTGGTGCCGCTGCCCGAGCGCTCCGAGTGCAGGGAGGTGCTGCTGGCCGAGTGGGGGGCACCTGCGGGAGAGAGACAGCCCCAGGGTGAGGGGGAGACCTGCCTGGGCTTGTGGGATCCGCAGTGGAGGGATGGAGCCAGGCCCAAGGATTCGGAGGAGGGAGGCCAAGAGGAGGCCAGCAGGCAGGCAGAGCCACTATATCTGGGCACGGGGGGGCTGGCTGCCCTGATGCCCCCACATGGCTTAGAGCTTCAGTCCCTCTGCACGCAAAAAGGCACCTTTGCCCCGAAAGGCTACAGGGAAGCTGCTAAGTGGCGCTGCTTTACGATGCCTTCAAACCACCTGTCGAGGGCTGCTTGGGGAACCAGCTTTGTTGAGTCACCCCAGCTTCCCCCCAAAGGGGGGCAGCAACAAGCTGTGCCTCCCTCCCTCCCTCTGCCCCCAGTATGTGGTCCTTGGGGCCACTTGCTCAAGACGCCAATGGCAGCTTCCTGCGGTGGGGAAATGGACAAGGGAACCAGCTGGAAGCTGGGGCCGGGGGGGCAGACAGGGGCAAGGGCCAGGGGGAGAAGGGGGAGAAGGGGGCCACGGTCTGTGCCTGCAGTGGCCAAGCCCACCCACCTCTGGCCTGGCACCTCCTGACTCATCTGATGGAAAGGACAGCAGGAGGGGCATCCGTGGGAGACAGGCAGGCAGGCAGGCAGGCAGGCAGGCAGGCAGGCAGGCAGGCAGGCAGGCAGACAGACAGGCAGAGGGGTCCTGTGAGGGACCAGCCTGAACCCTGGCCAGAGAACCACGGAGGAGATACTGCAGAGTCTGGAGGCAGAGGGCTTGTCCCCCTGCCCTTCATGACCCCCCCCTGCCAACCCCTGGGCACACAGGAACGCTCACTCTGCCGGGGTGTCCTGGCATTTATATCTTCTTACAATATGGGAATGGAACTTTTGGGGTGCCCAAGTCCAGGGGGAAACGGAAGACCCAAGCGCTGCCCCCCTCCCATTGCACTGAGCAAGGGGGCCAAGCAGCCCCAGCTGGCCCCCCATTGCTTGCCCCATTTCAAGGAAGCCGCCCCATCTTCACAGCCCTGGCCACTTCCAGAGAGAAAGTGGGAGAGGACAAACACTCCTTCTCGGCCCAAGACTGACCCAGGAAGGCCTGGGAGACCGAGGCCCATGGCAAGGGGGGCAGAGAGCCACAGGCTGGGGCAGAAGCTGTCTTGATGGGGCCAACGGGAGGAGGCGCAGAGGCTGATGGGGAGACAAGGGGGCACTATCCTGACTGGCCAGGCTCCCTCCTTGGAAGGGGGCGGACTCTCCTTCCCTGAAGGCCTTTCAAGAGAGGTTGGATGGCTGTCTGTCAGGGACGTGTTGGCTGTGATTTCTGCATTGCAGGAGGTTGGACTAGATGCCCCTTGGGGGTCCCTTTGCCACACTACGATTCAAAGAGATCTCTGTGCTACAGAGAGCAAGCCCCAAACCTGACCATTGCCAGGACAGGTGCAAAGGGGGACGGGGTCCGAGGGGGGCCCGGATGCTGCTCCGGCCCCCTCCCCTGCCCCACCCTGGGATGAGTGACAGGGCCGCCTGCTCTCTGCTCCGCTGAGCTCCCCCTCCCTCTGGCGGTTCAGCGCCTGGAAAACACGTGTAAAACCACGACACTGACTTTGCCTCTAATTAGCCCTTAATTTACAAGACATACTCGGAAGGGTAATTAGCTGGTGCTCGGCTCCCGCCTGCCACATCCATCTCTCTTGCTGCCTTCCCTGGCAGGAGGGGAGGGGCCGCAGCAGCGGCAGGCAGGAGCCGCCATGGTCAAGACCCCCGCCCCCCCCCAGCCAGGGGAGCCGCGAGGGAAGGCGATTCACTGGGGCAGCAGATGCCAATGTCAATCTTCCTTCCCTCCTTGTTCCTAAGGTAGAGCTTCTCTCGCCCCTTCTTCCCTGGTGGGGAGAAGGACATCATTCTGGGGTCCATCTCAGGTGGCAAAATGTCTCGGACCGGCCTCTAGCAGCAGGAGGAGCAAGAGGAGGACAGCAGCCTTCTCAATACCTCGACTCCCCCCACCAGCCGCCCTCCTGCCTCTGGGCAGAGCAATGGCATCGTGGGCACAGGCCCCCTGGAATGCCCACCCGGCGTCCCCCGGCCTCCCACTCCTGACTTCCATCCTAGCCCCTCGTGCTCCTTCCCAAGGGGCAAATCAGGCCAGGTCTTATTTCACTGGCTCAACAGGCAGGGAGGGGGGACTGTGGAATGATGGGGGTGGAGACACTCCTCCAGGTCCACTGGGCCTTTGAGGCCGTTCAGGGCTTTCAAGGTCAGCACCAACACTTTGAACTGTGCTCGGAAATGTACCGGGAGCCAATGTAGGTCTTTCAGGAGGGATGTGACTCTGGGTGGGGCATAAAAACTGAAGAAAAAGCCTGCTGGATCAGGCCAGGGGCTCCTCTAGCCTAACATCCTGTTCTCAAAGGGGCCAACCAGATGCCCATGGGGGGAAACTTTGCCAGCAGGACGTGAGTCCGAGATCAGCTTCCAGCATCCAGAAGCATTGCTGCCTCCAGCTGGGGATGTCAGAGTCCGGCCATCGTGCCCAGAAGCCACCAAGAGCCCCCCTGTCCAATCATCTTTCCCCACCACGGCTTCCTGGGGGAGCAAGTTCCATCGTTTAACTTTGTGCTGCCCGAAGGAGGACTTTCTTTTCTCTGCCCTGAATCTCCCCACATTCAGCGTCCTGATTTGGAAGTCCACAAATTACCCGAGAGAAGCATCCTTGCCGTCTTTCCTTTATTTTTCAAAAAGGACCCTGGTGTGGGATTTGTGGAGAACTCGGGTGAACTCCACCTGCTCAGAAGAAGAGCTCCCAAACTGCTCTGGACTAGAACGGCTCCAATGTGTCACTCGCCTGAGATGCCAGGCAGCCAATGCCTGCGACACACCTGGCTGGGGGGGGGGCTCAGAACATGAGTCAGGCTAGCTGAAGTTCTCTGCTGGGCACAGAAAAGGAGGGCAGCAAGGATGCCTCCCCAATAAGCCATTGATAACAGCACACCCCCCTGGGCACCAGCCAGGCTCCTGGGATCATCTCAAGGCATTCACTTGACCTGCCTGCCACGATGGGCGACACCCTCACACCACACAAGCACCCCAGCAGATTCCAGACACTTCCAAGCTACAGGACCCACGACCCAGACAGACCGAGTGGATCCAGACATTCAGGTCCAGAAGGGGCTCCTGGGTGGGAGGCAGCTCATCAGCCAGACGTGGTCATTGCCCGACTCGGGGGGGAGGGGGGCAGCAACGTGGTGTTCATGATGGCAGCTCTCCCTCTGAAGGTCCTTGGGGGCTGGACTGCGCCAGGCAAGGCGGACGGGGCAGGGCGGCTTGGGCAGAAGGAAGCTGGAGGCTGAAATTGCCCCTCAGGGAAGGGGGCACAGGGGCCCACCCAGCCCCAAGCTCATTCTGCAATGGTGCACAAAACGGGCCCAGCCCAGTCCTCAGATGGAGGTCCCAGGGGGGTGGGGCTCAGAGGACTCACAGGGGCAGAGCCTGTTTGGGTTTCAAGTGAGGAATTCTGGAGAAAGTGCACCCATTAGTTTGCTGCTTTCACCCAGCCAGCCACTCACTGTGCCGGTTCAAGGCCTGCAAGTCCATTTCCATTGATGGGGAATCCGTCTCTGCCTTCCCCTCCAAGAGTGGGCCTGGAGGGTGTGGGGCAGGTGGAGGCTGCTCCACAGCAAAAGCCCCCTGGAAGGACAGCTCACTGCACCCCCTCTGGGCTGGGCTTTGCCAACAGCACATTTGGGGGGAGCAGCCAACAAGGGCAGGAACGGCCAGCTCTATGTCCCCGTGGCAAAGCATGACCTGGAGCCCCTTGCCAGGCTCCCTCCCTCCCTCCCACCCTGCCTGTCGTGCCATGAGGCCTGATGGATGACGGACAGATAGGTCCCACAGTGGGACCACCCAGCCACCCACCTGCCGCCCAGAGTTTGCCCGCTAGGAAACTGGCAGGCTCCAGCCCAAGGCACCAGAGGGTCCTTGGCCATCGTTCTCTGCAGGTGTCCCGGGAGGCGGCTGAGGGCCAAGAGGGGAGGGGAGGCCTTCTCTTGCAAGGCTCTGGGGAGTCAGGAGGGAGGGAGGGAAGGAAGGAGCTTGAGCAGAGAGACACCTCAGAAAGCTATTTCACAGAGCTGTGCAGCTGGAAACGGCATGGCAGGCGGGGAGTCACTGGAGCAGCCCCTGAGTGTCAGGGCCATCAGCACAGATCCGGGCGCTGGGAAGGGAGCAGCTAGAAGCCAGGCTCAGCTGGCAGAGGACGGGGGGGGGGGCTTGCTGAGGGAGAGGCCCTGGGACAATAACCCCCACCCCTCCTCTCTTTCTCCTCCACATGAAGGCAGGAAGTTTTCTGAGTGGATTCAAAGGACAAGAGATTCGGACTAAACCTCAGAGAAAGCTTTCTGAGGGCGAGAGCTGTTTGCCGGTGGGACGGACAACATTGAAAGGGGGTGGGCTCTCCTTGCTTGGTGGCTATTAAGCGGAAGTTGGTTGGCCACCTGCAGGCTTTGGCTGCGATCGCAGGGGGTCAGACTCGATGACCCTTGGCAGTCCCTTCCAACTCTACGATACCGATTCCAGGATTGCTCACAAGGACAGATCCCGATAACTGCTGAAACGCACCAAGCCAGCTGATGGCTCTCTCTGGCAGAAACTGGCACACTTGCGCTAGATGTGTCTGAGCAGGAGGCAGCTGGGGGGGGGGACCAGCTCACCTTGAGCTCCTTGGAGGAAAGGTGAGATGCAAATGCAGTAGAGCAAACACACACGAAACCCCTCCTCCAAAAAAGGCCAGCCTTGTGGGGCTCAGGGGTTTAGCTTTCAAAGCTGTGTATGATCTCCCCCGTCTTGCTTAACAGGACATGGTGCTCTCTCTTATCCTGCGATGCTCATTTTGCATAAAATGCGCAAGTTGCTCCTCGACTAAATCATGCCTTCTACCGAACCCCCCCCAACCCAGTCTGGCCAACCCCCCCCTGGAATTCCCCTGGCGCTGCTGCCGGAGACCTTTGAGGCAGGAAATGCTCCCGGGAACTGAGCCGGGCAAAGCCTGATCTCCCTCGCCTCCTCCACAGGCCAGACTCCTCCCTCCTAAGGCAGGAAGAACTTCCTGACAGTAAGAGCTGTTCGACAGTGGAATTTGCTGCCAAGGAGTGTGGTGGAGTCTCCTTCTTTGGAGGTCTTTAAGCAGAGGCTTGACAGCCACCTGTCAGGAATGCTTGGATGGTGTTTCCTGCTTGGCAGGGGGTTGGACTGGATGGCCCTTGGGGTCTCTTCCAACTCTAGGATTCTATGATTCTAGGAGCAACGTTAGCATTGACGTGGATTCATTCATTGCCTCCTAAACCACAGTCTCAAGGTGATTCACATATAAAATAAACAGTTAAGAACACAAAAAGCACCAAGTGCATTTGTCTAAAGCCCTAACAGGTGACCAGTGGGGGGAAAGACCCATTTCTGCAGTTGGCAAAGCCTGTTGAGAGTCGAGAGGAAATTTCCCCTGGGGGCAGGAGGGGGGAACCTGGACCCCTCTTTGTTTATTTGACCTGTGCCCCCTCCATCGGTGGAACTGGCACCAGCCCGGGCACCCCATAATACACATTCCACATTGGCAAGAACTCCATGATTCCAGAGCTACACTGTGGAACTCCCTGCCTCTTGACATCAAGCAGGCGCCTTCACTGGACCTTTCACAGAGCCTGCTAAAAATATTATTGCTTAAACCAGCCTTCCCAGAGGCTTAGGAAGTTGCTGTGAATCTTAACTCGTTTCAGTACTTTAATTTTGCGTGTGTCTTAAACTATTGAAATGTTATCCTGGCATTCTCGTTTTATGCTTTTGCAAACCACAATCAGGCGGTGTGCAATTTTACGAAATAAAAAAAAATGAAACAAATAAAAATGGAGACTCTTTTGGAATAAAGAGCGTAACGGTAATCCTGTTAGGGAGGGAGGGGCATTTTGTGCAGAGAGTTCTGCTGCCGCCAGACTGCTCTGGATGACCGAAGAAGCCGCCCTCCGAGGGCAGGTGCTGGAAGGAACACATGCAAAAGGTTTTAATCTGTTTTAGTATTTTAACTTTTGCATGCTTTAAAGTACAGCTGTAATTTCATCTTGATTTTCTTCTTTTATCCTTTGTAAACCCCTTTGAAACCCCTTTTTGAATTATGGTGCTGGAGGAGACTCTTGAGAGTCCCATGGACTGCAAGAAGATCAAACCTATCCATTCTTAAAGAAATCAGTCCTGAGTGATCATTAGAAGGACAGATCCTGAAGTTGAGGCTCCAGTACTTTGGCCACCTCATGAGAAGAGAAGACTCCCTAGAAAAGACCCTGATGTTGGGAAAGATGGAGGGCACAAGGAGAAGGGGACGGCAGAGGATGAGATGGTTGGACAGTGTTCTCGAAGCTACCAACATGAGTTTGGCCAAACTGCGGGAGGCAGTGGAAGACAGGAGTGCCTGGCGTGCTCTGGTCCAGGGGGTCATGAAGAGTCGGACACGACTGAACGACTGAACAACAACAAATCAAGCAGCGTACAAATTTCTATGACACAAATCAATATAGAAAGGTGCAGCCCCCCCCAGAACGAGCGGCTGGTGCGAGCCAGGCAGATCTGCCAAGCAGAAACGCCCCCCGCTGCACAGTGGCGAAGCCTCTGCTCACGCCTCCTGAACTCAGGCCCCTCCACCCACCGGAGGATGGAGGAAGGCTTGCCAAGACACCTGGGAACAAAGCTGAGGGCTCAGCCAAGGTGTGGCAGCTCCATGCTCAGATCACCACCTGAATTCTTAAAGCAAAAATAAAACTTTAACTGCCCCCCCCCGCTGCCGCTATGGCAATCAGGGCCCAGGCAGAAAATGGGTGCCTGTTCCCAGCGCCGGGTGCAAGGGCATGGGGAATTTAGACAAGGGGAATGGCAAGTGGGAAAGGCTGAGCAGCCCCTCCCCAGCCTCAGCTGCAACCACCCAAATCAGAACGGCTGCCTCATTGCCTTTGCCATCCCACCTCTGTGAGCTGCTTTTCAATTTTGCAAAACGCACGCAGAGATGGACAGAAGAAAGAGTCCCCACCAGAGAGGAATGGCAAACCAAGCTGATGGACTCGACCGAAATGGCAAAGTTGGCTGGAAAGCTCAGGAACCAAGAGGACAAAAACTTTTAAAAAGAATGGGGGGGGGGGAGAGAGAATTATAATCTATTTAGGAGACCACTGCAAGCAGATGAAAACATTATCAGGATTTTAATCTCATTTGTAATGTAACAAACACTATGGATAATATGGATGGATTGATGACAGAATAATATGCAGTTTTAAATGTTAATAATAGGACCCATGAAGGGGATGGGTGGGTGTGTCTTGAGATTCAGAGTAATCTCTATATATGGAGGTATATTTGGACTGTTATAAAATTATATCTGCAAAATCAAATAAAAATGATCCATCAATTTTACAAAACATCAAGAGATCCATGGATCTTCCAGGCATGGATTCAGAGAAGAGAAATGAGTCCATGCCAAAGGTGTGCCTCTTGCTTGGGCTGTGTGGGTAAGATGTAAAAGTAGGGTTACCAGACGTCCCTGTTTCCCGGGGACAGTCCCCGGATTTGTGAATAAGTCTCCCGACAAATTCCATCCCCGGAATGCCCGGGAAACGCAGCAGCGTCAGTCTCAGCAGCCCGGAGAAGTTGGCTCTGGCTGGCTTCAGGAGCTGCTCGGAAGCCCCCATATGGTGGTGGTGCAGGGGCTCTAAGATGCAGCTTCCAGGCTGCCTCCCCCTCCCCTGACCCCAGCAACTAAGCTGGGAAGGGAGGCTTCCTGCTGCCTATCGGAGCAGCCTCCCTACTCCTACTTGCGTGCAAGAAGGAGCGGGGCAGGGATCTCTCAGTTAGGCAACGGGAAGCCTCCCTTCCCAGCTGAGGGATCCCCGCCCCCTCCTGCTTACACGCAAGTAGGAGTTGGGGTGGGGCTGCTCCGAAAGGCAGGGTGAAACCTCCTTTCCCTCTGCCACCGCCATCGCTGCAGCATCAACGTCCCAAACGTGTAGTATTTATTTATTTATTTACAGTGTCCCCGGATTCATTGAAAAAAATCTGGTCACCTTAAAGGGACGCACCTGAGTGAAGGGCAGCTTCCTTTGGCCATAGTGGGGGTGACACCTGCTGCAGAGGGTCCCCCCTTTCCAGGAAGGCTTCCTCAATGCCATAGAGAAGCCTTTCCCATCCTGGCGCTCTCCAGGTGCTTTGAACCGCAACTCCCATCAGCCTCAGCGTCATGTAGCCATTGGGCTGATGGGAGTTGTAGTCTGGAAGGCGCAAGGATGGGGAAGATGGCATGAAGTTCAGCGGAAGAGCTTAAGGCACTGATGCTCATTACCGGTTACAAGACGGAGCTGTTTTATTCTCTGAGCCTTCAAACTTCAAATGCAACTTTCTACAAGATGATAAGGTCTGCAGGCTGCTTCTAACCCCCCCTCCAAATAACACCTTCCATTTATGTATGATGTACAGTTGGGTTTGCTAAGGAGTCATACAAAATATCATTTCATGCTTTTAAAACAGTAAAGGCCTTTGGTTAATTAAACCATCTATGGCCTTTTAGACTCTCTCTCTCTCTGTTGTGTTATTGTTTTTGTTATTATGGTATATTTTTTTGTGTTTTTATACTGTAAACCACCCTGTGAAGAGTGGTACACAGATTCAATAAATTTAAAAACCTTTAAAAAATAAAGTAAGGTTAGGTTTGGCGAAAATGATGGTGATTGCATGCATCTTCCATTTTTGGTCAAAATTCATTCTTGTGATTATTATTTATTTTGGAGACAGGAAGGCCACAGCCAATGGGGCTGCCTGGACAGAGAACAGGGGCTGCCAAGCACCAGGGAGGAGCCACCTTGACATTTCTGCCAGGAGAGGAACTGGCATTGCAGTCATGCCAAATGAGGGACACCTCGCACCTGGGGGGGGCACGGAAGAGCCCCCTTGAAGAAGGCTGCCACCATTCCCAGGGCAGGGGAGTCCAGAGACCCCTGCTTCCAGAGGTGAGGGAGGGGTCTTTGCTCTGCCTGCCTCCGTTGCCCAGCGCCCCCCCGCCTCTCCCCCTGCCTCAATGTCATCACCCCCGTAGTGAGCAGCGGAGCAGCAGCCAAACAGGTTTCCCTTTTCTTTGTTAATTCTTCCCTCATTACATTTGAAATTCCACAATCAGTGTGCACTGTAATTGTCGAATTTGATGCTAATGATTAATGAATTAAACATGGATCCATCAATTAGTCCTTGGAGAATAATTCTGCATAAAGCAGCGGATAATGTAATTACAGTAACAAAGATAATGAGATGTTAACATCGACAGAGCCCGACGTGACATGATCACAGCAGGCAAGGCAACCGGGCTTGGGGGAGCCAATCGCGCTCTCTGCCCCTGCGGTGCGGGCGGGGGGACGGGGGGGGGCAGGGCACGTGTCTGGCCGGGGCGAAGGGCAGAGCACACGCCAGCCATGCGCGCTTAAGAGGGGAACAATCAAGCCAACGAACCAGCCCCACGCGCGCCAATGACGCCACCTCCTCTGCGCCACGGATGGAAGGGCAGAGCAAGCCCCACAGTCCGGAGGGACTCTGTTCCCCCCAGGCCCAAACCTCTCCTTCCTCTCGAACCCAGAGCAGAATTCCAGACCAGCAGCAGGCAAGATGAGGCAGGCATCCCGACCCATTCCCATAGGACCTTCAGGAGGGAATACAGTGGCAAACGGGATCCGTTCCAGAGTCCCGTTCGCAACATGAGCAACACGTAACTTGAAGCGCTGCGTCTGCGCATGTGCACAATGCAATTCGGTGCTTCTGCGCATGCGCAAACAGTCGAACCCGGAACTAACCCGTTCCAATACTTCCGGGTTTGTCGCGTTCGTAACCCGTGCCGAACGTAACTTGCATGAACGCAACACGAGGTCCGACTGCACACTCTTCCATTGACTCCCTTCCAGATACACCAAGGTCTCCCCTTCCTGCGCACCAAGCGCCCATCTGCGTGCCACCCCACCCCCCTTTGCCCTGTCTGGGTGGGAACATTGTGGCACTGACTCTGCGCAACACCGGGCACGCCAATGTTCAGCAGCAGCAGGCAAGGGCATGCAAGAGGCTGCCTGGGGGCCCAGCCCCAACCCATCTCTAGCAGGGCACGTGAGGCTGGCCGGGATCTGGCTCCGAGCTGCAGCATTGAGAGCCCCCCCCCCCGAAAGCCAGCTGGAGGGAGCTGGAGCCATGAATGCCAGACATGCACATTGGAGCAGAAACAACAAGGAGATTTTTTGTGGCTGCAGCTTTTGTGGGATCTCTCCAGTTCTTGAGAAGATTCAGCCCCAAGCGGTCCGTGGGCCTTCAGAAGGGCCAGAGGGGACTCCATTTCCATCGCCCCTCAGTCAGAACACCAGATTTACCCTTCCAAAGGATTTCTTGGCACCTAACAGATGCTCCCCAGCCTCCAAGTCGCCAGACAGAACAGAGAGGTTCAGCAGGGCTGGCGGGGAAGGCGGGCAGAGCTGGGCAGGCCCCCTGAGCCAGGGGAAACCGCTCCGTGCCGGCACACTCTGTCCACCCACCTCCCACCTGCAGGCAACGGCTGCCTTCGCCCGAGAAACAAAGCCCCCACTTTGCAAACTTCCCAACTTTGGAGGGCTTGGATGCTCAGCCGTAATGGGGCTTTAATGCTAGTTATTTGCATTTAATTAGACACTGAAAACCGTTAATAGAGCCGGCACTTTGCTCATCTTCTCCCTTCCCTCCATCACTCCATCTACATTCCATTAGAGGAACATTTGAGCTGCGAAGTCAAGCGCTCCAAAGTTGGGCAGCGGTGGCCGTCCTCCTGCCAGGGGGTGGGGGTGGGGGTGGGGGAGAGAGGCAGGGGCTGGCCTGTAGCCCTGCGGAAGGGAGGTCTGGGCACGGGCAGGAAGCAGTCCTTGCAAAGGGCACAGCAAGGGCAGGCAGCCTCTCCTGTGGGCCTCTGACTGCACCAGCACCTCCCCCCCCCGCTGCCCCCCACCTATCCAGGTCTTTGTGCTTTTGGCTCCCATATGCCAGCCTCACAGCATTTCACGACTGCCCAAGGCCACGCTCCCCCTGCCCCATGGCAAACGCGCCCCGCTCTTACTGGAGCCTCCGGGGAACTGGATGCTGCTCCTCTCCTTGGCCAGCCCGTTAGTTTTGGGGCTGGCGCTGGGGGCAGCGGTGGTCGTGGCCCGCGGAAGCCTCTTGCCTGGCACCTTCACCGTCGTCCTCAGCAGGTCAATCTCCTTCCCGTGGATGTTCTGCATGTAGTCCTGGGAGGGGCAGAGGAGTGGGGGGGGGGCTCAGTCGTCTCTCACACCATCGGGTCTTCCAGCTGCCCCCCCGAATACTCAGGTTGCCTCCCCCCCCCCGGATCTTGAAGGGGCCTTTCTCTCCCCACCACAACCACAAGGGAGCACAGTGGAAGCAATGTTTGTGGCCCAATAACCGGGCAAAGCCCAGCACTAAGACCAACAAGGCCCTGGGAAGAATCCTTTACTCAATGGCAGCTGATCCCTCCCTGGACTGCTCCTGCAATAGCCCCATTCCTCCTTGGGTGAAAGGGAGTGGTTTAACCAAGGGTGTGTGTGTGTCTGTGAATCCCCTTAGGAGCAATGTGCGCTTTGGAAGAAGTTGCTTTCCGTGAACACAGAAATGGGGGAGAGACTCCCCTTCCCATGCCATCTGGCCACAGGAACCAGGAATGGGCCAGGACCCAACCACAGAAATTCCGGCCCCCAGCACTTGCTGATGGAGCTCCCTCCCCCTCCCTCCCATGAGTCTCTGGCTTGCTCTTGCTCTTCCACCCACCCACCCCAATTTCCAAGCATCTTCTAGGTAAAGGTAAAGGGACCCCTGACCGTTAGGTCCAGTCGCGGACGACTCTGGGGTTGCGCGCTCATCTCACTCTATAGGCCGAGGGAGCCGGCATTTGTCCACAGACAGCTTCCTGGTCATGTGGCCAGCAGGACTAAGCCCCTTCTGGCGAACCAGAGCAGCGCACGGAAACGCCGTTTACCTTCCCACCAGAGCGGTACCTATTTATCTACTTGCACTTTGACGTGCTTTTGAACCGCTAGGTGGGCAGGAGCAGGGACCGAGCAACGGGAGCTCACCCCATTGCGGGGATTCGAACCGCCGACCTTCTGATCAGCAAGCCCTAGGCTCTGTGGTTTAGACCACAGCGCCACCCGTGTCCCAAATAAGCAGTGCTGAAAGAGGGAGGGGGTCTTCCCCCAGCGCTGTGTCCCTATGTGCACTCTCAGTCCCTGCAGCCCATCCCCAGCACCAGACCAGGAGTGTAGGGGGGCAGGAACTTCACATCCAAGAGAGAGGCGGCAAGGGTCCGCTCCAGTTCCCAAGGAGGTCACCAAGCAGCTTAGGCAGAGTCAGCGGCACCTGCGGCAACAGCACCTTGAGACGCAGGCGAGGTGGAGGAGGAGGACTGTTCCTGAGACGCAGCCCAGGAGAGAGAGGAGGCCTCAAGGCCGCCGCGGCCTCAAGACGCAGGCCTCCACCTGCAGGTGTGCCTCAAGGCCTCCCTGCGCCGCCCCATGGCCTCTGCCTCCAGCGGCGCCCGCCCAGCGCAGGGACCCCCAGGAGCCCCAGGATTTCCCCTGCCTCAGCAGAACTGTGTCCTGGCGCTGGCTGGGCTGCCTGCCTGCCTGCCGGAGAGCAGCACCGCGGTCACCAACGCACCGCATTTATTGCCTGCCATAAAACAGCAATTCCTTCCCAAGCCTCCTCGCTAATTACCCAGCCAGTTCTCTCATTTCATTTTATTACTGGAATTAACAACGAGTTCAAAGCGTGGAAAGCTATTAAGATGTGTGATTAAGCCACATTCAATTAGCTTCTACAAACAATTTAATTGATGTTGCAGATAGAATTAACAGAAGGTGATTGTGTGAATGGCTTCAATGGCTGCAGAATGGGAGGCGCCTCCTTCGTGCAGGGTGGGGGAGAGAGGGGGGAGAGAGAGGGAGGGAGGGAAGGAAGGAAGGAAGGGCAGAGAGGCAGAAGCTGTGTGTGGAGAGATGCTCCCGGGGAGCCCAGCTGAGGCAGAGAGAGCCAAGGGTGACCCCCTGGGCGGCCGGAGACAGGGAGGCTGCCTGACGAGCCCAGGAGGAACCAGGGCACCCCCAGAAGCAGTGGGAAGGGTGCTGGTGCCCCCTTGGTTGCAGCGGCCACAGCCCCCCTCCCTACCCCCACCCAGAGAAGTTGTGAAACAACCTGTCCCCAGAAAGTCTTTGACACCTGCTCTGCCCCTGCCCTTTTCCCTCTGGGCTTGAGAGCCGTGTTTGGCAGAACAGTTTTCCTGCTCTCCAGATTTTACGCCCTTGAGTATTTGATTTATGGGGTGGGGGGCTATATCTCTTTGTCTGCCGTGAGAAGGAAGCCTGGTGGGAGTTAGGGAGGAAGAGGGGAGCCCCGTCTTCCTGAGCGTCTCCATGCCCAAGGACAAACTTTGCTCTGCAGCTCTGAGATATAGAACCCGGGAGAACAAGGGAGGTCAGAAAGCCAGATTCCAGGCAGGCCATGCGCAGCCCATGCTCTCGTGCACCCTGGACATTCTGTGGCCACGCAACGGAGGGCTTGTCACTGGCCCACCCAGCCGAGGAAGACCAGAGTCCCCTGCATGACTGCCGGGTGGGGGGGGGGAATGGGAAGAGGGAGGGACAGGAGGACGCCACGCTCTTCAGCGCCCTCAGGAGCCAGGCCAGCCAATGGGCACAGGCCGCCCAGAAAGCACCACCTTCCCCCCCCGCCCAAGGGAGCCACGCCTTGGGCCGAGGCGCCACAGGTTCCTCCATGTCCGTGGTGGTTCTTCATCTCAGCAGCCAACTGTGCTCAAGAGAGAGAGCGCAGGAAGAAGACGGGGAAGAAGCCATTAGCGCCCCAGCGGGGAAGTGACAGAGACGGATGGGGCGGCCGCCACACGCATGTCCCCCCCCTTCTCCTCTTGGCACTGGTGACAAAGAGCTGAGCAGCCACGCAGCAGCCCCCCCCCCAGCCCAGCCCCTTAATCACAGGCCAGGCCAGCCTGGGACCCTGCGGCTCTCCCTGGCGGAGGGGACTCACGTGCAGACTGGGGTGGTACGTCAGGACGCCGTTGTCGCACAAGGTCACGTACTTCTTCTTCCACTCCTTGTTGAGGGATTTGCTGCTGCGCTTCAGGAGGACGCCCTGGGGGGGGTCACAGAGCGGAGAGGGGTTAGAGGGATTCTGCCCAGCAGCCCCCTCTGGCCACGGGGCGCCCAGTCGGAGGCCCCAACTGCAGGGGCTCCCCCTTCCCTCAGAAGCTCTCGCCTACTCCCTGCCCATGAGCCCAGGCTACCTGGGCCCCCCTGCCACTCCCCCCCCCATGGGACCTGGGATACTCTGCTCTTGGGACAACAAAGGGGCCCTCAGCCACGGGCAGATCCTGTCCCACCAGTTCTCCTGCTGCCTTGAGGGGGAACAAGGCCTCTTGCCCAAATGCCCCCTGCCCCACCCAAGCTGTGTTTTCCTGCATGGGGAGGGGGTGTCCAGTGCTGCCGCTGCAGGATTTGGCCAGACCAGGCTCTGTGAAGATAGCCCAGCCTCAAGAAGCCAAGACAGGCAGGCAGAAATCTCCGGCCCTCCCCAACTGAACCCCAGGAGCTAAATTGCATCTCACGCCAGGACCCGACATCATCATCTTGGATTTGCTTCCTGCCTGTAATCTCCAGTGCAGCCAAGAGCCGAGGAAGACGGAGGGGGGGCAGCGAGAGAGCAGGAAAGATGGTCCCCACAACAGAGCCAGGGCACAGCCCCTCTGCCCAGCCCCATCAGCAGCACACCCTACGCCCAGAAGGGGTTCCCCTCTCCCCCAGAGACTGTGCCTTGTACACACGGCACCTGGACGCAACCCCCCCACCAAGAGCGCAGTCCCTTCCATGGAAAAGTTCAGGGATGCCCAGAAGCCAAGTTTGCCCTGCCTCAGTCTCTCCACTGTGCAATCGACATGGCGCCCAAACATTGGCAGTAAAAAGGGGGGAAATGGTTCCGGGTTCAGGAGTCCCATTTGAAGCAATCCATTTCAGGCATAGGAAAAGGAGAATGTCATGTGTTCCCAAGCAAAACTGACATTCCTGGAAGCCAAAGGGGCTGTGTCTCCATGGAGGAAGGGCTGAGCCCTCTTCTGCCATCTCCCCCTGCCCCAAACCTGAAAGAGTCAGAGGCCAAACTCCCCTGCAGGTGGGGTCAATCAGCCCCCCTGGCCCAGCAGCCCGACAGGCTCCGAGGGGCCGGCAGGACCATCGCCCAAGGGCCAGAGATGGAGGCCCAGCACACCAGCCGGTTTAGGGGGTGGCCTGCCCAGTCTCTGCAGGTGGTGCCTTCCCCCCTAGCTGGGCCCGGAGCTGCCTCTGCTGCCCTTTCCTGGAGCCAGAAGTCCAGGCTGAGCTGGCCAAGGCCTGCAAGGAGACCACGGGCACTGGGCAGGGGCTGAGCTCAGGGAGGCCCCATGGACACTCATCCCTGGTTGGGCTGACCATAACCAAGGAAGCTGGGAGGGAAGGCAAACGTGGGCAGCCAATAGACCAAAGCTAGCTAGGCCAGAGGCAGACCTTGGCTGCTGCTGCTGCTGCTGCTGCTGTTGCAGGGAGGGGGAGTCCAGAAACAGGCCCCCCCTATCTGCCTGCCATGACTGCTCTGCTCTCGCTATCCCCAAACAGGCAGACCCTCTCAGACCTCCCACCTTGAAGGACACAAGACCAGCCCTGCTCCATCAGGCCCACCTGGTCCCACAGGGGCCAACCGGGGGCCCCAGGGCAAGAGCCCCCTCCTCTCTCGAGGTTTCCAGCAACCGCCATTCAGAAGGACACGGCCTTTCTCCCCTGCTCCCGCACCAGGGCCACCGCTTTCTTCTCAGGCCAACGCTGGACCATCTTGCAGGAGGAGGACCCTTCTGGTTGGCTGGGAACCTCCCATCCTCAGGTCCCCCCCCATCTCCTTTGCCCCAAAGGAGCAAAATAAAACCCCCACTACTGCTGGCAAGTGCAGAAAAACAACACCCCACTGCCGGGGGCTTGAAGGGAAGCGCCCTTCTCCAGCTGAGAGAGTGAGGGGGCCCCCAAGCATTCCTGGGGGGTGGTGGGGAAGGTCTGGTTTCTGCAGCGCAACAGACTCCCGTCTAGCCAAGTGTGTCCAAGGTCACAAGTCAGAAGGGGTTGGGGGACAAAATGAACCAGGCCAGGAGGCAGGCAGACAGGGCCCCCCCCCAAACACAGGAGATGCCTTCTACCAATAAAGGGCCCTGCCCGCCCCCTCCATCCAAGCCACCCCTCTCCGCCCAGCTGCCACTTCTCCCCCAACCACCGGGGGAAAGGGGTCTCCCAAGATGGGGCAGGCTGCCTTCCTCCCCAATTGCACACATCTCTCCCCCCGCCCCCCCCCCGCCAGCCAAGCCAGGCTGCTAGATTGAGGCTGGAGGAGGAGGAGGCGGCGGCAGCAGCAGCAACAGCAGCAATATGCAGGGTAATGAAGCAGGGAGCAGCAATGGCCCCCACAGGACTCGTTTACTCCACAAATCTCCCTTCCACTCACTTTTCGCTAAGAATTTTAACACCAAACTTAATTGTAAAGTCGCGTATTGATTGGAAAATGCAAATGGCAATTTAAATGTAATCTAAGCTCCCAGCATGATCCTGGCTCCCTCCAAGGAGAAGCCACCCGGCCCAGGCAGCACCGGAGCCCAAGAAGGGAGGAGAGCCTCTGCAGGATGGGGTGGGGCCGGGGAGGATGGGAGCACCCCAGGCAGGACATTCCCCTCTTGCTCAGCCCCCTGAGGAGCCGAGCCCTCCATGGAGGGGTCGGCCAGGGGGCTGGGCTGGCAGGGCTTCTTCCCTGTGGGCAGGGAACCCTAGACTAGATGAGCCCTTTGGCCTGACTCTCAGGCGGTAGGGGGCCGGAGTCGGCCGGGAGTGTCTGCAGGGAAGCTCTGGGGCTCTGACGCTGCCTGCACCTTCCGGTTAGCGCAGAGGGGCAGCCTTGGGGTGGCCTGACCCCTTGGCCACGGGAGTAAACAGCGCTCTTGTGGGATTCCCAGCCACAGCAAGAGCAGGATGTTGGACTGGAGGGGCTTCTGGCCTGATCCAGCAGGCTCTCCTTCTCCCAAGTAACCGTGGGGAGCCTGCTTCAGCCCCCAAGCTCCCAGCAGGGAGGGAGACTTCTCTAAGGAACCCCGACAAGGCTCTGCACCCTGGCAAGGGCCCTGGACGGAGCTCACACAGGGTGGGGGCAGGTCGAGGGGCCAGGAGTGAGGAGAGCCCTCCCAGCCTTGCAGGCATGCATTCGGGGGGGGGGGGGAGAGCACCCAACAATGGCAGCCCAAGTGCTACACAACTCAGTCAGAACTACCTGGATGCCACACAGAAGGCGGCACGGAGGGCTCTGTGGCCTGCAGCTCCGCCCAGGTGCCACCAGTCGCCAAGGCCAGGAGGGGGCTCAGTAAGCCCCCCAGCACACAACCCCAGAAAGAGAGTGGGAAGCCCCATGGCTGGCAATCATGCCCTGTTCCCCAAGGCCTCATGTTTTGCCATGGAAAGGAGAGAGAAAGGGGTCCAAACCCTTTTGGGGAGTCGGCTGCTGGCAGGGGGGGGGGGCCCTGAGAAGCCGGCAACAAAGTCCTGGGGGAGCAGCTTCTCTTTCCCACAAAGGCTGCCTGAACTGCAACACCCTCGGCTTCACCTTTTCCCTTCCTGCCGTTATTCTCCTCCGGATCCCCCCTCCTGCAGCTGCCCTGTGTGTCAGTGACAGAGAAAGGGGTTGGGGGCGGGGGGACGACACCGGCCTAGTCCTGCCCCTGAGACTTCCAGGAGACATTTGGCACCCAAGCCCCAGAAGGCCCCTCGTCCACAACCAGCAACCGCGACTCCTGTCCACCTTCTTTGAGGCGAGTGGCTGCCCAGCGCGGGGAGAGATCTCAACTTACCAGGTCCTTAACCAGGAATGCTCCTTTCCCCAAATGGGCAGGGGGCTTCCTCCAGAAGACCTGACACTGTCTGGAGGAAATCTCCCTGCAGAGACTTTGGCTGTAGTGGAGATGGCAGCAAAACCACCTTACGGGATTGCGGAGCTCGGTCTCCTCTCGAAGGGGGTCTTACGCAGAGAGCCAGCCCAGCACTTGGCCGGCTCCTGGGAAGGACGTCCTTGGATCCAGGCCTTCTTCAGCAAGGCCAGCCGCCCCGGCCCCTGGAATCTATGTTCAGGGCCAGGGCTCAATACCAGATCATCCACAGCTCCGACGAGGGTGCCAAGCGCCTCCTCTTGCACCAACAAGAAGCTGCAACCAGCCTTTGCATCCTGGCCTGATGGGCAAGGCCTGGTCCCCAGCAGCCTTCGGAGATCCATGCTGAATGGTGACCCCCCACACCCACTGACCGTTGCACGAGGGCCAAAGCAAGCAACATGGAGTCCCCCAGATGTCGCCAGCCAGCGGATGGTGCTTGGCAGCCCCCTGATGGCATAGCAAAGGCCTCCCCTCCTCCCCCAATGCACACACGGAGGCACACAGAGCAGCTGAACACAGAGCTGGTGACTGCAAGACTGGCATGGAGAACACAATGGGCCTGACAAAGAGATGCTCCTCGGGCGCAGGGAAGGGAAAAGAGTGGGGTGAGCCCCAGGTGCCCCTTGCGCCCGCTCCTCCCTCCAGGCCTGCAGCGATTGATGGGGGAAGAGTGCGAACCTGCTTAATGGGGATGGCCCTCCCACTGCCGATGGTGTCCGCCTTACACTCCGGGGCCTTCTTCTCGCGCTCGATGTCCGTGCCTTTCCGAGACTGGAAGAGAAGAGACACGGGGCGTTAGGTGGGCAGGGCAGGCCAGGGCAAGGGAGGCTGCCTCCTGGAGACTCAGAGGAGCCCCCGCCTGCTCTCTGCTCCAGCCCGAGGCCAGAGGAGTGGAGGCCCCCGCCCGCCCCCTGGTCCACGGGATGTGGTGACAGACGAGAGCAGCGTGGGATGGGGTGAGCATGGATGGAGGAAGCAGGAGCAGCAGCAGCGGGAGCGGCAGCAACAGCAGCAAAAGCACCGCCGGGAAAGAAGGCACCAGCCCCACTAATCCAACCGTTTATTTGGTGAACACACGGGCACCATACAAAGTCGCGGATGTCACTGGGCCCCCGTCAGCCCCTTACAAAAGAGCTTTGACAATAAACAGCTACTTTACATTTAGAACATGATTCTTGGGGAGAGAAAGAGAGAGAGAGAGAAAGGAGGAGGGCGGGGGGAGGAAGAGCAATAACTCCAGTTCATCATCATCATCACCACCACCACCACCATCAGCTTAATAAATAAACGGATCACTAGATGAAGCTGGAAACCGACAGTCTGCCGAGAAGCGATCCATGGAAGGTGCTCGAGAGACAGTGGAGAGCCTTGCGGGAGTCACGGCGGGGGACGCAAGCGATACATTCAGAACCACAAGAATGGCGGGAGGAGGCAGCCTTCGGCTCTCGGCCAGCGTCCGTCCATCTTACAAGCCCTCGCGTTGTCTGTCCATCAACGCAGCCGGCCGCACCAGCCCCTGCGCACTCGGAAGAGGAGCCTCTTGCCCCGCACTCCGACGAGCTCAAGAGAGAGGCGCTTCCAAGAGCCATAGTCGTCTGCTCTCTGGGGAGGAGGCGGTGGCGGCCGTGGCAGAGAAGGAGGAAGAAGAAGAGGAGGAGGAGGAAGAAGAGGAGGAAGAAGAGGAGGAGGAGGAGAAGAGGAGGAGTCCATGCAGGAGGAAGGAGGGAGCCGGAGAGCAAGTAGCAGGGCGCGACTGGCAGCAAAGCGTCCCGTGGCCCCTCCATCTCCTGGCACTTCCTGGCAGCTCTGTCGGTCTTCCTGTCCCGGGAGGGCCCTTCTCCGGCACGCGGACAGTCTCAGCTCGCCCAGCAAAGTCCCGGCTTAAAGGGCAGGCGCAGCAGACTCCCTCCGAGAGACTTTAGAGAGGGGGGGAGGAGGAGGGGCTAAAGGCTCCTGCGTGTCTCCGGGAGGAGGGGGACCCAGGCGGCAGGTAGGGCAGGGCCCCTAATCTGAGATCACTCCCAGTGCCTGTCCCTGATCCGGCCCTGGAGAGGCAATGAAAAGTGAGAGAATTGGTACTGAGGTGCCTGCTGGGAACCACCTGGATCTTCTAATTTGGAAGGAGTTGAAAAGGCCTTTTGGTTGATGAAAAGTTGGAAACAGTGGCACATATCTGCAAATATCGAAAGAATAAAGAGTTTGGCATGTTATACTCAGAAAAGGACGTGTGTGTGTGTGTCTGTCTGTCTGTCTGTCTGTCTGGGGCACGGCAGGAAGGACACAGAGAATCAGGCCGGCCAGCCCAGAGGTGTGGCGGCAGCAGCAGCAGCAGCAGCAATCAGGCCGAGCAGATGAGAGATAAGGAAGAGCCGAGGGAGGGAGGGAAAGAGGGAGGGAGGGAGGAAAGAAAGGAGGAAGGAAGGGAAGCAGGACTCTGCTTCCACCTGCTGGCCAGAGGCACACTGACACCCTCCGTCCTCCTTCGCTGGTGCAGAGAGCAGGAGAGGGAGCCAGGAAGGGGCAGAAGCAGCAGCCGGAGTTTGGAGAGGGAGGGAGGCAGGAAGGAAGGAAGCAGCAGCCATGGGGAATGAGTGATGCCCAGGTGGCTGTCAGGGCTGCAGACCCAACGCCCCAGCCTGGAAGACCAAGGAAACAGGGCCCCCTCCCTCCCTCCCCACCCCGTGCCCCAACAAGCCCCAGCTGCCAGACCCTTCCGGATTCCCCCTCCGGAGCCCACTGCCGGTGCCGCCCCCTGGAAGGACCCCCATGTGAGAGCAGCTGCGGGGCAGCGGTTTGTGGATGGGCGTGAGCAAGCGATGGTGAAGAGAGCAGATCCGCAGGGAGCCCGGAGGAAGCGCCAAGCAAGGGGGGTGGTCTTGCGGCAAGCCATTCCGAGTGGAGGGCGACACAGGCGCAGGTGGGCAAGCGAGCGAGCGAGAGAGGGAGGGAGCAGGCCAGCGCAGTGCTCGCTCAAAGATTCGCCCGCAAGGAGGAAGGCAGCAGCCAGCAGGAGCAAGCAGGAGCGTCGGGCGGGGGGTGGGGGCCGCGTGCAGTGGGGCAGCAAAGCAAGCAGGAACAAGGAGAGCCAGGGCCCCCGTCGGACCACCACAGCCAGCAGCAGCCCCGCTTGCGGAGGAAAAGCCGAGACCCAGGAAGGCAGGGGGGTGTTTGTGTTTGTACGCAGAAGTGGCCCAGGGAAGACGCCCCAGAGACTAGGTCTGGTCAAGTGGGCTGGGGGGGGGCTTGCAAGAGAGAACAGTGGCCGTTTGTCTTTGCAAAGGCTGTGCCCCACAGCCCCGGCCTGAGCTCCAGACAGGCAAGCCCCAGCTTCCACACCCCCCACCCCCCCGGCTGCAGCAGAAGACCTCACAGCCAAGCCAAGAAGCCCAGCGCCCCAGCAAGACCCCCCTCCCCCCTCAGGGGCATGCATTGCTCTGTGGCCCTTGTGGGGCGGGGGGGGGGCTGCGCAGCTGCTTTCAGGCCAGGTGATGCCTGCTCTGGGGTTTAGCGTGTTCGTGGCTTTTCTCCCATTAGAAATCAGGAACCCTTTGCCCGTGTTCAAAGAGACAGATCCTCTACAACGGTCCAGACTTCAAGATGGGACACCCTTGGCCCCTTTTGCAAACAGATGATTGAAAAATGGGGAGAGGTCCCACCTGGGGTTCTCTTTGGAAGGGATGCAATTTTTCCTAACTATGGGCTGGCCACTCTTTAAGATGGAAGACCCCCTGGGGGGGGGCAGGTGGCAGGCACCCTGGGGGCCCTCAGTTCACCAGCCATACCCTCCCTCCCAGGATTTCTCAAAATGCATTTGAGAGTTCTCAGCAGTATCACAATGAATTTGCTCTTTTTCTTTATTGCTCTTTGCAGGAAATCTGCACCCCCCTGGTGGTATCTGGACTTCTGTAGAAGAACAGAGTTGGGGGGGGATTGGGCCCTTAAAACTGAGGAGGAAGCAACGAGGGTCCCCGGAATCTCTCCCCAGGGAAGTTCGCCTGGCGCATTCATTACACACCTTTAGGCGCCAGGCAAATGCGTTCCTTTTCAACCAGGCCTTTGTGGTTGATCCGGTTTACATCCTATGCCCTTTTAAAATGTGGGGGTTTTTTGGGCGGGAGGACTATTGGGTTGTTGTTTTTATTTTTATTAGGTATTTTGTGGTTTTATATCTTGATTTTATTCTGTGAACCGCCCTGAAACCCCAGGGTATAGGGTGGTATATAAATTCTAACTAATAATAATAATAATAATAATAATAATAATAATAATAATAATAATAATAGGAATCTGAGAGGCAGAAGCTCAAGGCCATGGGGCGGAGGGAGGGATCTATTTTCTCAAAATCAGTTATTTCTGGACAACCAAGAAAGCTAAAAGAAATGGTCACTCTGGGGAGAGATGCCCCCTGTGAAGGAATCTCCATGAAATCTCTGCTCCACCCTGAAGCTCCATCCTATTCCCAGCAGTGTTTGCAATTTGTCCCGATTTTTAATCATCTGCAAAGTGACTGTGTCTCCCTCCTGCGCCCAAACCATCTGCAAATGTTTGGAACAGGGCAAGACCCGCCCCGTGGTTCCTTGGGGGGCAACCTTGGTGTTGCCCCACTCCCCCACCCCCGCAGGCAATGAATGGGCTGCTCTTTGCAGGCAGCCCACCCAAAGGAGAAACGCCACCAGGACCCTCTTCCCCCCCCCCCCAGACACTCCGGCACTCACTGTGAAGATGTTGGAGCGGCGCTTCGACTGCTTGCGGATGGGGGTGGGGGTGTTGGAGGCGGCAATGGTCTCGATCCGCAGCTCTCGCTGGCTGATGCTGGGGGTGGAGGGCACTGAGGACGAGTAGTCGCTGAAGGCCCCGCTCCCGTTGGCAGCCTGGGGAGGAAGGGGGACGCGTGAGGCCAGGGGGTCAACACTGGGGGGGGGCCTCCCAGACCACCAAATCCCCTATCCCACCCCCCAAAAGGGGCTCCCCCCCCGCTGCAGAATCAACAAGAACAGCGGACGGTGCTTAAGTGATTTCTAATGGAGGCCTGGCCTTCCTTGGAGGTTTTTAAACAAGGGTTTGGGGCCACCCGCCAGCGATGCTTTATTTGCGATTCCTCCATTGAAGGGGGTTGGACTGGATGACCTTCAGAGTCCCTTCCAACTCTACTAGGAAGAGCTGGGGGGAAATCACATCTGGCAACCAATTTGCCCCTTGGGTTTCAGATAGATAGGCAAGTCTAAAAAGCAGGGTGGATTTGATTTAAATCAAATTGATTTAAATCACGATTTAAATCACGATTTAAATCAGTAAGGCTTGATTTAAATCACTAGTCAGTAAGACTTGATTTAAATATTTTTTTTTACAGAAAGACTCATTCTTGCTGGTATAATCTTAATCTTTACAACCATATGAAGGTTTCATTTTTGGAATAATAAATTTTCAGAGTAGTTTTTACAGTTATATCAAAAATTACTGATTTGGTTATACTACTAGAAATACATAGACAGATAATTATGAAATTATGGTGAGGTTTAATAAGTTAACTGTTTATATTTGGACAACTTTTCTGCTGTACTTTATTGGAAGGAGAAAAATAACCATTTCCTTAATAACCATTTAAACAATGTATTTAACTAAAACAATAACATGATAGCATATGTATCCATGTTTGTTAACTGATGTGGTTAAACATTTTTAAAAAAAACTTAGAGTTTTAAGCACACTTGATAAACTTAAAACAAATCCTTATTTCCTGATGAATAGTCTTTGGACTACAATGTAACTTAAATAGAAGACTATATTTAGAAAGATTTTTCCTCCAAAAGCATTTTATTTTAAAAATCTAATTTAAATAAAAAAAATCCGATTTAAATAAAAAAAATCCGATTTTTTTGATTTTTTTTTTAAAAAATCATTGATTTTTATCCACCCTGCTAAAAAGTCCAGGACACAATATTTCACGGCCCTCTAGCGGCTCTGATGGTTCATTGACCAGGAGTCAAGTATTTAGCATTAACTCTGGAAGCGTCGACTCAATTCTGAACAAACTACGCCTCCTAGAGCAAAATATACATCAGGAAGATTTGTTTCGTCAGAATCGAGTGGACACTAATAATAATAATAATAATAATAATAATAATAATAATAATTCATTATTTATACTGCACCCATCTGGCTGGGTTTCTGCAGCCACTCTGGGTGGCTCCCAACAGAATATTAAAAACACAATAAAACATCAGACATTAAAAACTTCCCTAAACAGGGCTGCCTTCAGATGTCTTCTAAAAGTCAGAGAGTTGTTTATTTCCTTGACATCTGATGGGAGGTTGTTCCACGGGGCAGGCGCCACCACCGAGAAGGCCCTCTGGCTGGTTCCCTGTAACCTCGCTTCTCGCAGGCAGGGAACCGCCAGAGTTAATGCTAAATACATGACTTCTGGCAAATGAGCCACCAGAGCCGCTGGTGGGCTGTGAACATTTGTGTCCCGGGCTTTTAAGACTCGTCTACCCAGATACTATCCGAAAGCGGAGCATTGGCTGCCAGATGTGAAATACCTTGGCATCCCTTTCAGCTCTCTCACCCACCAGCCTGGCTAGGGAGTCTTGCAAGTATGCAGAAAGCGCTGGTTGGCGTTAGGGTGGTGCAAAGAGAGGGCACCACAGACACCGCAGGACCAGCCCCCCCCTTCTGCTACTGCAGCTGAGGTCCAGCCAGCTCTTCCCCTCCAGCCAGGGCAATCCTTCCCCTCTCCATCTTTTCCATTGAAGGCTACCCAGGGGGGCATCTGGGTGGCCTCTGCGAGGACAGGATGCTGAACACGATGGGCCATTGGCCTGATCCAGCCGCAGGGCTCTTCTTATGGAGATCTATTGCGAAAGCAGAACCTCCACGCCTAGGGGCAGTCTACCTCCAAATACCGGAAGATGGGGAATAACAATTGGGGAATCGCTGTTGCTTCCAAGCTTCCCATATGGAGCCTTGGGGAGGCCAGTGTGAGGGCGGGATGCTGGACTAGAGGGGCCAGATCCAGCAAGGCCCTTTTGGGGGTCCTCATGTCCCTTTCTAGGCCTGTCTGGCTCAGTGAGCAACGAGAACTCTGGTTGGCTGCAGGGCTGAGCCCAGGGCAGCCCCTTCCCGCTCACGGGGCTTGCCAGAAAGACCCTCCAAGCTCCCAAAGACCAAAGATGCCGCCCCCCCCCGGCCCGCCCTACCTGGTTGATGTGCACAGAGGGGATGGAGGCAGCCGAGACGGACGAATGGCTGGGAGAGTTGGGCAGCGACTTGCAGGGCCCAATGGAGAGCTGCTGCTTTTTGCGCAGGGCCACCACTTTCTGGGCCACTGGAAAAGCGGGGGGGGGGGAGGAGAGAGATAAGCCCCAGGCGACCATCGGGGGGGGGAGGCAGTTTCCATAAAGGGGGGCGGTGCAGCGTCCAAAAGCGCACTCAGCCCCCATCTCTGGCACAGCAGCCACACTTAGGGTACCTCCCCCCCAGACAGAATGGGGAAAGGCAAGAATGGGGGGGAGGCTGAGCCACAACAGGTATTTGCAGGGGGTGTGTGGTTGCCCCACCTCTATTTCCGGGTCTCTGGAACTCCCTGCCACCATAACTCCCCGCCGTGACCCTCTTCCGCTGCCCCCTCTGAGATTGGGAATCAAAAAACAGAGCAACACGAGACCAAGAACAATGGGGGGGGGAGAGATTATTCCCTAGTTTCTTCACCGCTTCGGCTTCGCTGGAATACTATACTTATTGTGCCATATTAATATTTTTTTTTAAAAAATAATATTTATTAAGTTTTCAACAAAAAATAAAACATACAAAACATCACAAACAAATGCATACTACATAAAAAACAAAACAATAATCAAACTTGTGCTTAATTTCAAACTGCCTAAATCATGGTAAAAGGGGGACTTCCTCACGTCCCCCCTCGCTGCGCTTCAATGACTTATTCCTTTTTAGTAATTTCTTCTCATTGGTAAATATTACTTATTATACTTGTTAAACTAATTTTCTTTTCTAATCTAATCTTTCTATTATATCTATCACATTACTCTTAATCAATGTTACATACTCTGTGGGCTGTCATTCCATTCCAAATCTTTTCCTCAATCAAACCTTACAGTAAGTTTTTAAATAGTCTTTAAATTTTTTCCATTCTTGTTCCGCTGCTTCTTCCCTCTGGTCGCATACTCTCTGGGTCATTTCTGCGAGTTCCATATAGTCCTATTGTGCCATATTAATAGAGGCTATTTACACGCATTATATATTGTCATGTTGCCAGGATGAATTTCCCTTTGAATGTTATATTGATTATTTCTATTGCTGAAGCTCCTTAGAGCCCTCCCTATATTGTCCTTGGTCTCGTGTTGCTGTTTTTTGATTCTCGCTCGAGTTGCAACACCGGGGGTCCCTTTTTGACCCCCTGAGATTGGGGGCTGGCCGGCCAGGTTCGCCTCAGGGCCAAGCCCATCCAACGCTCTCCCCGTTGCACTTCTGCCTGCTGGGGCAGCTGACCCCTTTGGGACTCTGTGCTCACCCAAGTTTTGTGGGCCCCGGGCCCCCTCCCCCTGCTCTTCACCACAAGTCTCCGCCCCCCACTTCCCCCTCGGCCACCATGACTTTCTCATAGCGGCAGTTAACCGCCTGTCTCCTCTGAGCGGAGCCCTCCAGGTCCAATCACAGGCCGCTGCTCCGCAGACCAATCAGAAGGCTTTCGCCCGATCCAGGCCCCGCCTCTAAGCACTGCAAGGGCTCCTCCCCTCTCAGCCAAGAAGCCACTGCTAAAAAGGCCCTGCAAGAGCGCCATGCCTTAACCCCCCGGGAGTTAGCAATTCACCAACTTTTTTCAGGGGGGCACCCTCTTGGTCCCTATAAAATGCATTATGCAGGAGAGCTCATTGCATGACCCAATTCGGAAGATGAAAGCACAATACAACTGAAAACAGTAACAATTAATTGCACTCTTGTTCAAATTGCAACTCTTTAATCCAACAAAATGCATGAACTTGGTCTGGCGATGCCAGCTTTTCAAAGCCTGATAGTCACCTGCATGTACAGTGCCCCCTGTCTCTGAGCAGCCCCCACCCCCAAGTAATCCCTCCACCCACATTGGGAACCACTGCTCTACCACCTTCGCCATGGGGCTGACTGGGGGCTGCAGCCCAAAGCCCAGAGGGTATCAAGCTGACAAACACTGCCTTGTCACCAACAGAGACCATGCAAAACATAAAGGGACCTCTGCAACGCAGCAGCAACCTGTGGAACTCACTGCCACAAGATGGATCAGCAGTCTCTACCCTAAATGGTGTATTCTTTAAAAAAAACAAAACAAAAAAAAAAAAAACACCAGTCAACATACCACTGTAGAAAGGGCAATTCAGGGGCAAAGGCCGTTGCCCGCTTGCTGCCAGGAAAGATGGGCTCCCTTCTTGCGCCCAGCAAGGCAGCCCCGCTCTCCTCTTTCTCCCTTGCGCCCACTTACCATCCTGGAAGACTCTCTCCACATTGAGCCCGTAGGTGGCACAGGTCTCGTAGTAGGTGCAGCGCTTCAGGTCGTTCGACAGCTTCCTGGCGCGGGAGTCATCAATCACCCGGGGGTTGTTGCCACTGATGGCATCTGAGAGAGAGGGAGGGAGGGAGGGGGTCAGGGAGAGGCCCGAGAACATCTACCCCCCCCACTGCCGACCTCCCTGGGCCAGACAGGGGTCACTGCTGCCCCACGCAGTGTCCCAGGGCCCCTGGGCACAACGCCAGGCAGGCTGTTGCCAGCGCCCCCTTGCTCTTTTTGTATGTTTTGTGGTATTTTATGCATTATGATTTGCTTCTACTTTTATTGATTATAGATTGGTAATTCTTTACTGTGGTTGAACTGTTTCATTATTATTTGCTGGTGTTCACTTTTACTGTTTACTGTTAGATTCTGATGGATTTTTGAATGTTGAAGTTATTGTGACTTTTATACTGGATCAGACTGTTATTATTAATGTTTGATGTTTTTATTATGTTTTTATGTCTTGGAAGCTGCCCAGAGTGACTTGGGCAACCCAGCCAGATGGGCGGGGCATAAATCATAGAATCATAGAATCGTAGAGTTGGAAGAGACCCCAAGGGCCATCCAGTCCAACCCCCTGCCAAGCAGGAAACACCATCAAAGCATTCCTGACAGGTGGCTGTCAAGCCTCTGCTTAAAGACCTCCAAAGAAGGAGACTCCACCACACTCCTTGGCAGCCAATTCCACTGTCCAACAGCTCTTACTGTCAGGAAGTTCTTCCTAATGTTTAGGTGGAATCTTCTTTCTTGTAGTTTGAATCCATTGCTCCGTGTCTGCTTCTCTGGAGCAGAAGAAAACAACCTTTCTCCCTCCTCTATATGACATCCTTTTATATATTTGAACATGGCTATCATATCACCCCTTAACCTTCTCTTCTCCAGGCTAAACATACCCAGCTCCCTAAGCCGTTCCTCATAAGGCATCGTTTCCAGGCCTTTGACCATTTTGGTTGCCCTCCTCTGGACACGTTCCAGCTTGTCAGTATCCTTCTTGAACTGTGGTGCCCAGAACTGGACATAGTATTCCAGGTGAGGTCTGACCAGAGCGGAATACAGTGGTACTATTACTTCCCTTGATCTAGATGCTATACTCCTATTGATGCAGTCCAATAATAAATGAATTATTATTATTATTATTATTATTATTATTATTATTATTATTAATGTGGGGAAGGGGAGAACAGCAATGGCAGCCCCCCTTCAACCCAGAGGCAAGTCCACAAAGGCAGCCTCTCGCCCGCCCTTGCTACGGGGGGGGGGGGGATTCCTGGTTTCCCTTTTCAGAGTGGGGCAGCCCCCACCCCAGAGCAGGACTTCCCAGACCCTGCCAGGATCCCCAGACCAGAGAGAGCGGCTTCCCACTGCCTGACCCTTCAGTCTGCTCCGAGGCCGGACCGGGGGGGGGGTCCTGCCCTGTGCTGACCGCTCCCCCGCTCACCTTGTGTGCCAACCAGCACCATGGGCACCTCGGAGGTATTGCGGTAGCTGCAGAGCCGCAGGTAGTAGTTGTAGACCGTCTGGAAGCTGATCTCGTCCTCCAGGCTGAAGACAAAGACCACGGCGTCCACCCAGGCCGCAAACTGGAGAAAGAGCACGGGGGGGGGGGTCAGAGCAGCCCCTCCGAGGAAGAAGCCTTTCCAACAGGACAACAGAGGAGACCCATGAAGTGTTTCCAAGGCCTCGCCTTCCAGAGGCGACTCCCGGAGGCTGAGGGGGGCCCACAGCAAGACCCCTCCCTGACCCCCCCAAGGAAGGGGCCCCAGAGACTTACCTGCAGCTCAGGAGGGCCTCCTTCATCGCGGATCAGCAACAGGTAGCTCTGCCCATCGACCACAATCTCCTTCTTGAACCGGCCACCTGGGGATGCAGGCAGGGCGGGGTGGGGGGGGGAGAGATCAGTGGCAGAGCCAATCTGGAGGAGATCCCCCTCCTGGGCCAGGGTCTGACCCCCCAATCGCAAGAAAGAGCACGCGGCTCCCCAAGTCTCCCCAGCCCGGCCCTAGAGAAGCCCCCCCTCTTTCTCCGTCTTCCATCCCACATCAACAGGAGTGGGGCGGATCAAACGGTGCCCCCCCAGACCCACCTCCCTGGGGCACGGGGAAACTGGCGGCCCCAAACAAAAGAGACCCTTCGACCCAAAGCGTTTTGCTCCCACTGCCTCCAGCTCTTTGGCTACAGCCAGAGGAAACTGCCCCTCAGAGGCGTAGCACCCCTCTGATGGTGCCACTTTGCGAGGTGTGGGGTTTTTGTGTGTGTGTGTCTATTATCTCTTTTTTTCCAATAAAGTTAAAATAAAATAAAAAATAAAAATAAAAAATAAAAATGTACAAAAATAAAAAAATAAAAAAAAGTGTCACCCACCTCTGATGGTGCCACTTTGTGAGGTGTGGGGGGTTGTGTGTGTGTCTATTATCTCTTTTTTTCAATGAAGTTAAAATAAAATTTATATATATATATATATATATATATATATATATATATATATATATATATAGTGTCACCCCCCTCTGGGGTGGAACCCGGGGCGGCCCGCCCCCCCTTGCTATGCCCCTGCTGCCCCTCTTTCCGGCCGCTGGAAATCTGACCCCGGCCATCACCTCTCAGACCCCCCTGCCTGGGATTTTAGGGGTCTCCCGGTCAGGGCCAGGTGCTTTGGAAAGGCCCATTAGAAACCCCCCCCCAAGTGTCACTCTAAGCAGAGCACATTGTAAGTAAGAGAGCAGCAGAGGAGGCCAAGAGTGGAACTTGGGCCTTGCAGCAGAATCGGGGCCGCCTCAGAGCGACACGAAGGAAACTGGTTCCTCCAAGCCAGCAGCACAGAGGCTGCGCTTTGGCAAGGATGCTCTAAGCTTACTCACAGCCACCCCTACTCTAAAGGAGGCAAAACAGGCAGGGGGGAGGCCTGGGGGGCTCCGTCCTCAGCAGCCCCCTTGGGGTTCCCAGTTCCAATGCACTGTTTACATCCACAGCACCCAAGGTTTTTCAGATGGGTGCCTGGTGGGATGCCAGGATTAAACCAGAGGACAGTCTCTCCCGGCAGGTTGGAGAAGCATAGCGAAGAGGACGGCCGGATCCTGTGGCCCATTGAATTAAGGAGAGGGGCTCCTCCGGGGAGTCACAGAGATGTCCGCTTGACCCCCAAGGACCAGGAGGGACTGAGAGATGGAGAGAGACCCTCGCTGACCACAGGAAGGGCTGGATCCTGCGCTCTGCCCTGGGCACAGAGCGAAAGGCACAACCTCACGTCTGTCCTTAACGGACATGGACTTGGGACCCCCCCTGCGCCCCCGAGACCACTTTGATCGACGGCCCTGACGCTGCTACAAGGGTCATGTAAGATAGGTTCCTTATTTGTAAGAACTCAAGTCTGCCTGTGTGGCAGCGACTGAACCTTGGAACTCCCTGCCTATTGACACCAGGCAGGCAACTTCTCCTTTCTGGCACCTGCTAGAAACATTCTTGTTCAGACAAGCCCACCTGGGTGTGTAGAAAATAGATGTGAGTTTCTTGTCTCTGTTTCTTGTCTATTGTTATTTGAACTTTTTGAAAGTCTTAAATGATGGCTGTTAATGAAATGGTCTAAAATTCTCTTTTTGTAAACTGCTTTGAGGGTTTTTGTTTCTTCTACAGCCGTGCCATGTGCGCATTTTGCAATCGCGCAGTGAATAAATTTCACCCAGCAGGGAGTCCCGGGCATGGCTGTGCCCCACAAGAGAGGGCCTGCCCCCTTCCTTACCTTCTGGCGATTCCTCCTGCACGTAGGTCCCCGTCAGATAGCGATGAACCAAGGCGGACTTCCCGCTGGACAGATTTCCCACGATCCCCTGAAATACAGAAGGCAAGGCTGAGCACCGCGCCCAGTCTACTTGGGAGGTGGAGGCTGGATCGGGGCCTGGCGGGGCTGGCGGAGGGAGCCACGCTCTGCCCTCAAATGCACCAAGTGGCCTTTTCCAGCACAGAAACGGGGGGAGGGGAGGGGAGAGAGAGATCCCTTTGGATTCCAGGCAAGCTCAAGGAAGGCGGGCAATTGCCTCTGAGGAATCATCCGTCTGAGAGGCAGTGTGGTGTAGTGGTTAGAGTACCAGAAGAAGGCCTGGGCAGGGAGCTCCCAGTGTGAACTTGGGGGCCAGTCACTTATTCTCAGCCTGACCTACCTCTCAGGGTCGTTGTGAGGATAGAAAGGGGAGAAGGACAGCCATGAGCTCCTTGGAGGAATAGGGGGGGATTATAAACGCAGATAAAGGAACGGTGCCCCACACCCCCAAACTGGGTCGTCAAAGCGTGAGTCAAAACACTCAGGCTTGGAGCGTGGCCATTTTCAGTAGCAGCAGAGAAAACATGTCCCCCTCTTTATTTTCAACTTTCTTGGGCACATGAAACAAAACACAATTACCTTGAATTTCTGCTTAACCCTCCAGAAAGAAGGGCATTTTCGCTGGCCAGGTTTAATTCAAATCCATCAAACCTCCTTTGGGGAAGGTTCTCAGGCAGGGTGGAAGGAGAAAGAACTTGCCCACGTGAAGACCACCTGGTGGAAACCCTCGCACATATGGTTCTTAATTGTAAACTATATGCTGATCTCCGTCAGCAATTTCTAGATCAACTCTGCATCCCCAATTGGAAACCAGAGTTGGAGGTCATACATTTCCTGTTACTGGGGAACGATCAGGAGCTCACCAAGTTAGTGGCTAAATATCTCTATTTGGTTTTTTGTTGTCGAAATACACTGCACACATCTGATCCCCCTGGAGACCTAGAGATGTGACGATAGACTGCTCTGCCTCGTTTCTTTTAACAATTTTTTGTGCCCCTGGGGAAGTGGTAATTCTGTATTGATTTAGTTACAGGTAAGATAGCCATGTTGGTCTGTCATAGTCAAAACAAAATAAAAAAATTCTTTCCAGTAGCACCTTAGAGACCAACTAAGTTTGTTCTTGGCATGAGCTTTCGTATGCATGCACACTTCTTCAGATACCTTCAGATACTTCTTCAGATACCTAGTGTGCATGCACACGAAAGCTCATACCAAGAACAAACTTAGTTGGTCTCTAAGGTGCTACTGGAAGGAATTTTTTTATTTTGTTTCGACTGTACTGATTTGTTTTGGATGTTTGTATGTGATGCCAATAAAAGGTTTGATGATGATGATGATGATGATGAACAGCCTTGTTTGAATTCATTTCAAAGCTGAGCCTGGCAGTGCCAGCCCTGGCTGCTCAAAGCTCAGGCCCAGCTGGGCACCTGACCTTGCTTGGCAACGGGGGCAAGACAGCGCCAGGGCTTGCCCTCCCTCTCTGTGGTTCCAGCATGCGCAAGGCAAGAACAGTGCGCCAGGAACGGTGGCCCCGGCGTGCGTTTCTGTGCAGCTTGTCCAGCAAGGAACGGACAGCCTTGGAAAGTGATTGGAATATGACTTGCAGTTTAATGGTGAACTTTGGAGATAATGGAGATGTAAAAGATTTGGATTATTATAAAAGATGCAGGAGGGAATGATTAATAATAGGACCCACAAAGGGGAGGAGGGAAGTCCAGGAGATTCCTTGGAATCTTGTTTTTATGATTTATTCGATATATGATTGTAAAATTTTAATCTGAAAAACCAAATAAATATTAAAAGGAAAGTGGTGGGCTCTCCACTTTTTTATGGAACAGGCAGATGGAAAATAAGAAGTTCTTCTCTTGCTATTTTTTTTACCCTTTATCTTACTGTTCTCTCTCTTTCTTTTCTCAGTCTTTATTTCTATTGTCCTTTTCTTTTCTATTTCTAATTTTATGGTGCAATGGAAAAAAGTAATTAAAAATCTCATAGAAAGAAAGAAAGAAAGAAAGAAAGAAAGAAAGAAAAGAAAAGAAAAGAAAAGAAAAGAAAAGAAAAGAAAAGAAAAGAAAAGAAAAGAAAAGAGGTGGCCTCTCCTTCACTGTCATGGATGCTTCAGTTGAGATTCCTGCATTAGTTGCTTCCAACTACCATTCTGAAGGGTGGAGGGGAGAAGATGGGGCACACTAATGGGGCAGTGGCAGGCCCTCCTTGACACCCCCCTGGCACCTGCCAGAAGGAACTGCCCGCAACCCAGAGCCCCCTTTTCCACCCCAAACTGTCCTCCTTTGCCGATAGGAATAAAACGCAGGTTGACTCCCATCAGCGCTGCAGCCTTTGCCCAGAAGGTGGCGCTCTTTGCCTTTGCAGATAAGTGCCAAAGGCTAACAAAGGGTTAAACCCGTTAATTTGGGAAGTCCTGACCTGACTCTCTCTTGGCTCCCAGGTGGTTTTAAAGGCACAGGTAAACTCTTCCCCAAAGGAGGCAGCGAAGGCCACCAACCTGGATGGCTTAAAAAAAGGATTAGATACATCCATGGCTACTATTGGTATAGAAATGAAATTATTTCCCATGGAATGGAAAACGGAAAACGAGCGAGGTCCCAACTAGAGAACAAGGGCAACTTAAGCTGACGGAATATGCTCAGCTTGCAGACTAAGAGAACAAGAAGGACATAGGTTTAGAGGAGATTGGAAAACGTTTATTGAATATATGGGAAATAACTGCGAACAGCTGAAAAGGCTGGCAGCATTAAGAGAAATCCAACAGTGTAAATAAGTTTTGATGGACGCAATAATGGAATGCTGAATGGTTTAGTTTTTGTAAAATATGCAGGGATTTAAGATATGCAAAATGAACCATGAAAAGAGAAGAGGGGAAGTCGTTGATACTTTAAGGATGTAAAAATGAGTATTTTAAATTGTAAAGCAGAAAATTTAATAAATATATATATAGAGAGAGAAAATGAACGAATGAATGAATTATTATTATTATTAATTATTATTCTAGACTTGGGGGAAAATGGCACCTAGACAATCCGTTGTGGTGACCCTAACCCAGGTTTAAGGCGCCATTTGGGAATTACCCTATATACTCGAGTATAAGCCTAGTTTTTCAGCACATTTTTTTGTGCTGAAAAAGCCGCCCTCGGCTTATACTCGAGCGAGGCAGGCAGTGGCTCCTATGAAGCTTTCCCAGGTTTTTGTGGTAAAATTGGGTGCCTCGGCTTATATTCGGGTCGGCTTATACTCGAGTAAATACGGTAGATTGTATAACTGAGTTTCTAACAGTGGGGAGGGGAGAGGGCTCTTGCGTTCGAATCCTGCTCTCTGGCTTCCCACTGTGCGGCGCTGCCCCAGATGGGCCCCTGGCCTGGCCCAGCAGGCTCTCCTTATTTGGGGCAGCCGTGGCTCATCCCTCTTTGGATCTTTTTTGGGGGGACAGACCAGCTTCCGGGGGTCTTTGGAGCACCAGGAAAGACAGATCTTGCTCAAGCTGCCCCACCTGCAGGCTCAGACGTGTCTCCTCTGGGGTCCAGCCCCCAAGTGGGGGGCTACCGGAGACCTCAGTTGCTGGTGGCTGCTTTAACAAAAGACCCAGTTGGCAAGGCAGCGGAGCTCAGTGGTCAACCCAGACTGCCGGACAACCCCCCCAATCCCCGCCGTTCTCTGCCATTTGGCTCTGAAGGGAGTCAGCACCACACGTGTCCCACACTGCCAGCCCCCCAGTTTCTGCCATCCTGATGCTTCTTGGGATCAGGCAGGCAGGGGGTTAGACTAGATGACCCCTGGAGGCCTCCCAACTCTGCAATTCTATGATTCTTCCAGCCTCCAATGGAAGCAGAGACCCACATCTCCAGGGATTTATATGGGGTGTCATCCACGGCAAGGATTAAAAAAAAACATGGGTAGGTGGGTATTCTTGAGCCCCCAGCCGTCATGCCCTGGGGAGTGAGGGGTCAGGGCACACGTCTAGACCCCAAATGACCTCCGAAGTGGGGAGGACGGGCATTCATACTGTGGCCGCTGTGGAAGAGGATGCTGGGCTCAGTGACCCAGCAGGACTCTTCATGTGCTCTCGTGGAACCTCCAGGTCCAAAGGCAGTCTACAGTGGGACCTCGGGTTAAGAACTTAATTCGAACCGGAGGTCCGTTCTTAACCTGAAAGTGTTCTTAACCTGAGGTACCACTTTAGCTAATGGGGCCTCCCGCTGCCGCCGCTCATTTTCTGTTCTCATCCTGAAGCAAAGTTCTTAACCCAAGGTACCATTTCTGGGTTAGCGGAGTCTGTAACCTGAAGCGTCTGTAACCAAGGTACCACTGGATTCCCAGATAGCTCCCATGGGGCAAACAGCCACCGGGAGAAGAGGGTTCTGGGCTAGGCAGGACCCCTTGGACTCTCCGGAGGTTCTCCGGTACAGCCACAGAAAACTTCCGGATTGGAAAATTTATTATCAGGCAGCATGCTTAGGATGGATAAAAGACTGGATCATGTTAGAAAAAACAGAGATTTTAGATCTTGAAGGATGGAACAACCGCTTTGGATGGCATGCCTATTTGATTTATGATAAAGTGGCAGTAAATAGGGACTTTTTAAACCACATAATCAGGAGGTCGCTGTATAAAGTATGGGCAACTCATCGTTGGTTGTTAGAACCTAAGATACCATGGTGGGTACCTCCATTAGAAGTGATGGCGGTAAAAAGAGTAAATATGGAGAAAGGCTGGCCAACCTATCAACAGCTATTAACAAATGAAAATGGTGAGGTAAGAATAAGATCTTATGAGGAGGTCGAGAATTACTGTAATAGCTGGCTACAATACCACCAGATACTGCATATTTTTAACCAAGATTTTAAAAAACGGGATTTGTCCAGGAGATATTAAAATTACAAAGTGAACTTCGGAAAACTCACCACTTTCAGCTCCGGCACTGACCGGCTCAAGGTCCACTCCTGGCTGTTGACAAAGGAATCTGCAGAGAGAGAGAGAGAAGCAGAGGGTGAAGGGAGCCCCTCAAAGCCAAAGACACCCTAGAAAAACAGAGGGGAGGGGGGGCCTTGTCAGAGCATCACATCTCTCAGGCTGGTCAGTGCTGGGTTGCACACCCCGTTGATTTCTGCAAGTTATGCCCCTTTCCCCTTTCATAAAGGAGCCCAAAGAGGCAATAAAACACCGCCTGATTTTTCTTCACCTGAAACCCCCCACAGATGGGAAGCCACTGCAGAAAAGGCCCTGTTCTTGTGTTGCCACCCTCCGGACCTCTTGAGGAGGAGGCACACAAAGAAGGGCCTCGGAAGATGATCTCAGGGTCCGGGTAGGTTCATATGGGAAGAGGCGGTCCTGGAGGTATTGCGATCCTGAGCCGTTTAAGGCTTTATAGGTCAAAACCAGCACTTTGAATTGGGCCTGGAAGTTAATTGGCAGCCAGTGCAGTTGGACCAGGATCGGTGTACGTAATATGCTCAAACCGTCTTGCTCCGGTGAGCAACCTGGCCGCTGAATTCTGCACCAGCTGAAGTTTCCGAACCGTCTTCAGAGGCAGCCCTACGTATAACACATTGCAGTAATCTAACCTTGAGGTTGCCAGAGCATAGACAACAGTAGTTAGGCTATCACTGTCCAGATAGGGGCGTAGCTGGGCCACCAGCCGAAGGTGATGGAAGGCACTCCTGGCCACTGAGGCCACCTGAGTCTCAAGGATCCAGGAGGACCCCCAAGAGACATGCCTGCTCCTTCAGAGGAAGTGTACCCCTATCAAGAGCAGGCGCCCTCCCACGCATCCACCACCCACAACCTGCCCAATATTGTCTGCACTGACTGGCAGCTGCAGCTCTCCAGGGTTTCAGAAACTGGGACTGGACCTGGGAGCTTCTGCATGCAAGGCAGGTGCTGTAATATGCTGGAGCTTCTCCTTGCCCGCTGCTCCCCCTTTCCTCCCATGGCGACCAGCAAGCTCTTTGCCCAGAGGCCATGGCAGTGCCACCCCCTCCGCCCCCCTCCCCAGAGGGCAAAAGAGGCCTGGGCTCAGCTCATGCCCTGCCCCATCCCAGAGATCTGCAGAGGCGCCAATGGAGAGCAGAGAGAAAGCAATTCTTTGCAAGAACCAAATGCACCCCTGCCCAACCGCTAAAAGCACCCCGTTTACCCCCCCCCCACTGTCAAGTTCTTGGCAAAGGGCAAATTGGCCCACGCGCCTTCCTGCATGCCCATGGAGGGTGGGGAGAGCAGCTAGCCCTCGTTCAGTCTTGGGGGTCACAGTCAGGCTCCCCTCCTCAAGGACACGGTGGAGCTGGAAAAGGTTCGGAAAAGGGGGGCCAAAATGATCAAGGAGACGGAAGAGCTCCTCTATGAGGAGACACGGCGGAGGGGAGCCATAAGAAGCCTGGAACAGAGAAGGATGGAGAGGAGTTTCCTTTCCTCTCTCCCAACAGTGGGGACCTCCAAAGGCCTTCTTTATGCAGCGCTGAGTTAAACTATAGAACGCCCCAAAAATAATAATAGTTTTATTAAATGCGCCAATAATAGCGCTGGAGGTGCAGGATGCAATTAAGCAAACTAAAATAGGTAAAAGGCCAGGGCCTGACGGTTTGTCAGCAAAGTATTATAAAAAGTTGCAGGATTTACTGGTACAACTGTTACAAAGAAGTAATGAACAAGATTTCAAATATAGGTAAAGTACCAGAGACTTGGAAAGAGGCCTATATTACTTTGATCCCAAAGTAAGATGCAGACTTACTTTCAGTTAAAAGTTATAGGCTTTTAATTTCCTTATTAAAGAATGACTATAAGCTATTTGCCAATATACTTGCCAACCAAATGAAAGGAGTTTTGGTAGAAATAATTCATCATGATCAGGCTGGTTTCCTACCAGGACGCCAGATGTAGGATAATATAAGATATATAATTGATGACATAGAATATCTAGAGGTCAGGAATGAGAAGCAAGCTGCTTTAATGTTTATAAATGCTAAAAAGGCCTTTGATAATATTTCATGGGCCTTTATGAAGAAGACAATAAAAAAAATGAATTTTGGGAAACTATGGAACTCCATCCCACAGGATGGCCACCAACTAAGAGATGCCCATAAGAGGCACCTGGTTGGCCACTGAGAGACCAGGATGCTGACCAGATGGGCCACTGGCCTGATCCAGCAGACAGGCTCTTCTTATGTTTTTAATGGAACCTCCAGGTCCAGAGACAGTCTGTCTACATTCCCATGTTCTTGGGGGGTATTTGGCCACTGTGAGAACAGGGTGCTGGACTAGAAGGGTCCTCTTGGGCCTGATCCAGCAGGGTTCTAGTCATGCCCTTAAGGCTGGGGGAGGCAAGTGCTGCCTGCCTCAGCTGGAGATCCCAGAGCAGCCAAAGGCAGCAGCAAGCAGCCCTCCCTGGGAGGAGGAGCAGGAGGAGCAGGAGGATCAGCCCGCTGGCTCTGGGCTTGCCAGAACAGCACCCAAACTGGTTAGGCGAGTCTGGCTGCTCCAGGTCTCTGCAGAGGCAGATGCCTCTCAGTGTCATCCCGCCCCCCATTCTCAGAGGCAGGGAAGGAGAGGGGGCACCACAGGCAGAAGGCAGGGGGGAATGGGGTCTGCCCAAGAGAGGGAGAGAGAAGCCCCCCCCCCATTTCAGGAAGCCTCGCTCAGCTTTGGGAGCCACACAGATAAGCAGGTCGCCTCCATCTCTCTCCTCCTGAACCTGCCCCATGGAGGAAGCATCTCAGGATCGGGGCAGGGGCGAGGGCTGCAGACGGGGTGGGGCCTCACCCAACACGCCTGCCCGGGTCAAAGCACAGAGTTCAGCAAACGGGGAGGCCCTCCCACCCACCCCCCGCGGGATTGAGCTCAGCTCCAGCCGCGCCCCAGCCCTGCCCAGACAGGCTGAGCCAGTCTCCTGCACAGAGGGCCCCCCCCTTCTGCCACCACCTCTTCCTCCGCAGCCTCTATGCAGAGACCCAAACCTGGCCATGGAATCATAGAACTGTCAAGTTGGAAGGGACCCCAAGGGTCATCCAGCCCAGCCCCCTGCAATGTAGGAATCTCAACCCAAGCATCCACGAGGGAGACCATTCCAAAGCTAAGCTGCTCTTACCCTCACAGCTATTCTGTAAGACCCAAAATGGGGGCTGGGGGAGGCTGGGGTCCTACCTGGACCGGACGCCAAGTGGGCAGCAAAAGGGTCCCCTACCCCCGACACACACACCTTCAAAGCCCTGAATGCCTCAGGCCCCCAATATCTGAAAGACTGTCTCCTCCCCTGCAGACCCTCAGGGGCTGAGATGGGCAGAGGGGCTCCTCCTGGTACTTCATCCGAAGGGTTGGGGGTTGGGGGCGGTTAAAGGGAAGAGGGCCTTCTCTGTGGTGGCCCCTAAACTGTGGAACTCTCTGTAGAGGTGGAACTGGCACCTTCACTATTCAGCATTTTAATGTTGCAACCTGCCTTGGGACCTTGGGGTGAAGGGTAAGCAACAAGTAAACAAACAAACCTGCTCAGATTCATGACTCCTTCATGAGGGCTAGGAACTTGGGGAGGATTTAGGAAACCTGAGTCAGAGCAGACCAACCTCCTCCTGGAGACGCACAGTTACTTCAACACATTTTCACTTCCTTTTCCCACGCAGAAAAGAGCAACAATGCAATATTCAAATGCAAATATCTGGAGAACAGCTCCCCACAAAACATGTACCAGAGCCAGTTATCCAGAACTGGGAATGGCATGATTAGAAGCCGAAGGCACCCGTACCCTACAGCACACCAATGTCCCCACCCTGACCCCCAGCGCACTGCATCCCTGCATTGCAGGGGGTTGGACTAGATGACCACTGGGGTCCCTTCTATGATTCTATGATTCAATCTTCAAACCCCCCCCTCCCACTAGGCTCCCTCCTTTATTCCAAGAGGCCTTCAGGAGCTGACTGCTTTTAAAGACAGGCCTGGTGCTCTGAGGTTTCTCTGGCTGTTGCTATTTGCATTTTTAATAGATATGTTTTTTTTATATTGTTTAAATTTTATTCAGGCTTAATACTTTTCAATGATCGTCTTTTCCCCTTGTTTTTAGTTTTTCTGTTTTATCTCTGTGCTGCATTTTTTATCTGTAAGTATAATAATAATTCCTACCTCACAGGATTGTTGTGAGGATGAAATGGGACGGGAGGGGGAGGGGCTGTGTGTGCTGCCTTCAGCTCCTTGGGAGGAAAAGTGGGTTATAATGTTCTGAATGAATGAATGAATGAAAACATAAGGGCCCTTTGGACAGGAGCCAAATATGCATCCTCTCCCCCCCCCCGAATCTCAGAACAGTCTGTTGCATTGCAATTCTGCCCTGAGAATGAGGTGGAAAGGGGAGCCCTGATTTCATAGAATCATAGATTTGGAAGAGACCCCAAGGGCCATCCAGTCCAACCCCCTGCCAAGCAGGAAACACCATCCAAGCATTCCTGACAGGTGGCTGTCAAGCCTCTGCTTAAAGACCTCCAAAGAAGGAGACTCCACCACACTCCTTGGCAGCAAATTCCACTGTCCAACAGCTCTTACTGTCAGGAAGTTCTTCCTAATGTTTAGGTGGAATCTTCTTTCTTGTAGTTTGAATCCATTGCTCCGTGTCCGCTTCTCTGGAGCAGCAGAAAACGACCTTTCTCCCTCCTCTAGATGACATCCTTTTATATATTTGAACATGGCTATCATATCACCCCTGAACCTTCTCTTCTCCAGGCTAAACATACCCAGCTCCCTAAGCCGTTCCTCATAAGGCATCGTTTCCAGGCCTTTGACCATTTTGGTTGCCCTCCTCTGGACACGTTCCAGCTTGTCAATATCCTTCTTGAACTGTGGTGCCCAGAACTGGACACAGTATTCCAGGTGAGGTCTGACCAGAGCGGAATACAGTGGTACTATTACTTCCCTTGATCTAGATGCTATACTCCTATTGATGCAGCCCAGAATTGCATTGGCTTTTTTAGCTGCTGCATCACAGCTTTTTTAGCCGCTGGATTTCAGTCCAGAAACACAATTCCTCGTTGTTTTCCTGACCCTCAACTTGGCTCCTTCGCCGCTCTTGCCTCACTTATAACTACGAGGAACTCGAGGAATTAACTTCCTACGGGTAACAGCAAGAATATTACACACAAAGGCTTGGAGGTTACACAGAAAACTCACAGTGGGGAGGAAAGGCATGAAAGAGGGCGGAGGAGAAACAGGGGAATTGGCTTTCATGGCAAAATGGACATTTTCGCCTTCGCTGGTAAAAAATAATAATCAAAGAATGTAAAGAAGAGAAACATGTTCTCACAAGTGGGGACTATTAAGGCTTATTATAGCTCTGTAGGTTTCAAAACGGTGGTTCCTCCTCCAGGAACGACCCAGATACAATCAAAACTGCAAAAGTCAGCTACTGCTATATTAGAGAAGCACTACGCAACAGTATTTGAAATATCTGAGCCACATCTGTGATTGAAAAGAGCTAACCATCATTTGACGCCGCCTGGCAAAAGCCACAATTGTGACTCTGCAGCATTGGCTCCCAGTACGTTTCCAAGCACAATTCAAAGTGTTGGTGCTGACCTTTCAAGCCCTAAATGGCCTCAGTCCAGTATACCTGAAGGAGCGTCTCCACCCCCATCGTCCAGCCTGGACACTGAGGTCCAGCTCCGAGGGCCTTCTGGCGGTTCCCTAACTGCGAGAAGCCAAGATACAGGGAACCAGGCAGAGGGCCTTCTCGGTAGTGGCACCCGCCCTGTGGAACACCCTCCCTCCAGATGTCAAAGAGAAAAACTACCAGACTTTTAGAAGATATCCCTGTTTAGGGAGGCTTTTAATGTTTAATAGATTATTCCATTTTAAAGTTCTGTTGGAAGCCTCCCAGAGTGGCTGGGGAAACCCATCCAGATGGGTGGGATATAAATAAATTATTATTATTATTATTATTATTATTATTATTATTATTATTATCATCATCATCATCATCATCATCATCATCATCATCATCATCATCTCTGGATCAGCTTCTGGCAACCCCAAAGTCTCTCTGGCTACTTCAGAGAGTCTCCCTACAATTCAAAATTGCTTTGAGAGGCTCATTTATACTGGTACCCAATTTGGGTCGAAGATTAATCCAATACGGTTTGCTTGCTTGTTTTAAAAAGATGCCCTTGGATGCTAACGAGGGGTAAAGCTATGTGTGCTTTTTTCTGACGTTCTGTTTGACATCACGGCCTCCTGGCCTAAAAAGACACCTGGGGTGGGGCCCTCGCCTTGCCATGCACCTGCCCTCACAGGTGGGAGAAGATGCACCCCTTTGCAAAGGGTTTGGGGAGGAGGGAGGCGCACTGGGCACCTGCATTGCGGCCTCAGATTTAATTTGCATCTGAATTCCGCCTTTTGTCTTATGCTGCTACACAAGACTGTGGAGGCAGAATATCCTGACTAGTGGCCAGGGTTCGAAATCCGCCAGTTGCATTTTGCACCTGGCTCTTGGCCACTTGTGACCAAGTGAAGATGCCTGGGCGCCAGGATGGGGCCTGACATCTCCGCCACCTGGGGATCCTTGGATCTGGACTCTTTTCACACACTCAGACCCCGTCCTGCAGAATTCTATCTGTGATATTTTATCTGCACAATCGGAATGAAGCCCAGAAAGGGACAGTGGAGCGGAGGGAGCCGCTTGACGCAGAGTCAGGCTGTGGGTCCATCTATGCAGCGCAGGACTGACAACACCAGCCCCACAGGCTTTGCTCAGGGGGTCCTGGGCATCTCTGCCAGGAACACTAGCAAAATCTGAATTCTGTGGAATTGCAGCGGCAATGCAATAAAATGAAGTATGTATTAAAGAAAAGGAGGGATAAAAAGCGCAGTTAGAAATCACTCAGCACTACAGTGGCTACAACAGGCATAATAGGCCTTGGGTTGTCTGCCAGGACCCTCAGGATTCTTCAAGTGGGGGGGGCATTTGGCTCTCCAGGGTTTCTGCCAGCCCTACGGCACCCTCCTGCCCCCTTCCTTCTATCCACAGAGCGCAGGTGTTGCCTGACATCCCCTGCCCCCACCCAAACACACAAGCTCCCGGTTTGGCCTCCTGCCCAGCTCCTTGGCTTGGCTTGCCATCCCTGGCGATGATGACCTCACCTCACCCCCTGGCTGGTGCCCAGGCACGTCCCTCTGATGTTTACCTGCCCTTCCTGTGCCAAATCTGCTTCCCACTTGGCCCCTCCTGCCCCTCTCCTGCCTCCACCCAACATCTTCCCACCAGAGGGTCCCTCCAGACATCTCAGGAAGGCCACTGGATGCAGAGGACCCCACCCTCAACCCCCAGCAGAACCTCCCGGTAGGGCCAGGAGAGACCCCAGGGCCTGAAACCAGGGTTAGAAACTCAGGTATATAAGCGAGGCGGCAAATGGCTCCTTAAACCAGGCTGACAGTCGCCAAAATGGATTGCCTACTTGCCATTTGGGGGCCTGACAGCTCAAAAGTCGTATTTTTCAGAATGACATTTGGGTTCCTGAAATTCAATCCGATTGTGCAGATAAAATATAACGGATAGAATTCTACAGGACGGGGTCTTCGTGTGTGAAAAGAGTCCAGATCCAAGGATCCCCACATGGTGGAGATGTCAGGCCCCATCCTGGCACCCGGGCATCTTCACTTGGGTCGCAAGTGGCCAAAATCCAAAATACGCCTGGCTAATTCCGAACACTGCTCTTGGGTGCTACCTTGGGGTGCCGGGATGGGGGACCTCCTCTCTGGGGCCCTTACCCCAAGTGCTGTCCCTGACCCACCTCACCTCCCACCCCAATCCATTGGGCCTGTGCTTCGTCAGAGGCAGCGCTGGATCAGAGCCTCTTGACACCTCCCCATATGGACCACCGCCATGACTAGTCTGCCCTTTATCGTATGCAGATCTGGCCAGGAAAACCCCAGAGGATAAAACTGCCCCCCCCCAACATCGAGAGCCAGGAAGTTCTCCCATGGCCACTGGCAGAAATATCCCAGGCGCATTTTGCGACTGGCGTGGGTCCAACTGCGACCGCATGGAGATCTCTGGATGCCAGACTGGCGACTGGGGAAAGCCAAACGTCTCTTAGAGAAGGAGCTGAAATGTTTCCCTTGAAGCTTGAATTTGTTTTACTCTGGGTTGTTTTATATAATGTCTTAATTGTGTTGTGAACAGCTTTGAGATTTGTTCTTTAAAATATAAAGTGGCATAGAAATGGAATTACAGTCGTACCTTGGTTTTCGAACAGAATGCATTCCAGAAGTATGTTCAACTTCCGAAACGTTCAGAAACCAAGGCATGGCTTCCGATTGGCTGCAGAGTGCCAAGTTGTTTGTGAACTAAGCTGTTTGAAAACCAACATATAACAACAACAACAACAACACTTCATTGGAAAAAGGCACCTAGACATTCCCTGCTGGCGACTGTACCCAGGTTTAAGGTACCATTTGGGAATTAGATTGTGTACCTGAGTTTCTGGCACTCCTCCTGACTTTATTCCCCTCCCCAGAGAAGACCCCTCTCCTCCTCCCCCTTCCCACCAGCAGCTCCTTAGCTTTAGCTTCTGCCCCACCCAAGGACCTCATGTCTTGAAGGATCCACTCACAGCAAACCAGGGGGGTGGGAAGTTGCCCCTCCAGCTCCATACTGCCGGCACTGACTGGCAGCAGTGCTCAAGGATTTCAGGCAGAGAATCTCTCTCCCGCCCCTGCCTGGAGGGGCACCGGGGGGGGGGGGAGAGGCCTTCTGCTTGCCCAGGCAGTTGCTCTGCCCACCGAGCCACGGAGGACGGATCAAGGCGGATTAGTAACCAGGTGTTTGCCACGGAAAACAAGAGTCTGCAGTCCAAACAAAGTGCCCCCTACCTGAAGGTGCCTGGGTGGGTCGAGGGGCCCGTCCTGTCCCCCCCACTTTCCCACCCGGCCCACTACCGGGGTCTCTAACCTGTGGCGGCGGCAGCTGCCTCTTTGGCCAAGCTAGGGGGTGCAGGGTTGCTGCGGCTCAGAGGCCCAGAACCCTTTGCCCACTGGCCCCCACCTCTCTCCTCTAAGGTGGCAGCTGGGGGGGAGGGGGGCTGGAGGTGCCCACCAGGCGCTCTGCACACCTGGCCTTGGGGTGGGAGGGGGGAGAGGAGAGAGAATGGCTCTTTCCAGAGGTTCTTGGTGCAACGATTCTGGGGGCCCCAAGGTGGCGGGTTGGGGGGGGGGAGACTCCCACACCCACATTCCTGGCCCACCTCAGCCAAGGGTCAAAGGGCTCGCTTGGCTCACCAGCTGGAGCCGTCCCAAAACATCGGCTGCATTCCTGCCTGCCCTCTGTTTCTTGTCTGGGGTTCGTATGTGAGCAGCCAGAGGGAAAGGATCACAGAGTTGGAAGGGACCCCCAAGGGCCATCTAGTCCAACCCCCTGCAATGCAGGAATCAGGGTGGATAAAAATCAATGATTTTTTTTTAAAAAAAATATTTTAAAAATTGATTTTTTTATTTAAATTGGATTTTTAAAATAAAATCCTTTTGGAGGAAAAATCTTTCTAAAGATAGTTTTCTATTTATAGTCTAAAGGCTATTCATAAAAAAAGGATTTGTTTTAAGTTTTTCACTCAGTCAAAGTTTGTTTGTTTTTTAAATTGTTTAACCACACCAGTTAACAAACATGGCAGGAGATATAGTCGCATGATAAGCCAACCAACAGGTTAAAGAACAGTTTCTACCCGTGGGCCGTGAGGCTGCTGAATGGAAGACAGCAACATTGCAGCTGACGTTCGGGGTCGGTGGTTGTAACAAGGACTGAGAGATTGGGGGGTGCTTATTTAATCTCACTGTAAACATGTGGTACTGTGACAATAAAGTACAGTATGTCTATTTCTATTTCTATTTTAGTTAAATAAATTGTTTAAATTATTAAGGAAATGATTATTTTTCTCCTTCCAATACAGTTAACTTATTAAACCTCGCAATAATGTCATAAATATCGGTCTACGTATTTCTGATAGTATAACCAAATCACTTTTTTATATAACTATAAAAACTATTCTGAAAATAATGAAACCTTCATCTAGTTGCAAATATTATTATACCAGCGAGAATGAGTCTTTCTGTAAAAAAAGGAGAGATTTAAATCAAGTCTTGCTGACTAGTCATTTAAACCGTGATTTAAATCGATTTGATTTCAATCAAACCCACCCTGGCAGGAATCACAGCTGAAGCATCCCTGACATGCGACCCTCCAAACTCTGCTAAAAATCTCCCAGGGAAGGAGAGCCCCGAGTTGGATGGAGAAGTGGCCAGGGTGGGGCTGGGAGAGGAGAGAATATTTTTAAAGGGAGCCCCACTTGCCAGCTTCTAGGCAGACTCCAGCTAAGCCCCCCCCCCCAGGCAGCAGGAGAATTTGGCCGTCCAGCCTCCCTCCCGAACTACATTGGCACCAAGGGCAAAAGTCCTGCTGGCACTGCCTCAAAATCTCTCCCCCGCCCCCCAGCCCAGCCATGGGACGCTCCTTGGCCACAGTGGGACTTCGACCAATGGCTCTTGTGAGGTCTGCAGGTGGCCACTGAGTCTAAACAACCCCCAGAAAAAGGCGTGGACTCCTGCCAGCTGCCCTCCAGCAAGCCCAGTCTCCGTTAACAACCTAGGAATGCTAGCGGCCTACTCCGCAGGGTTGCTGGGTAGACAACCAGTCAAAACTGCAATCATAACAATTATTTCAGCATACTGTATGTGGGGCTAAAAAGCTGCAAACGAGAGTTTAAGCATAGGCCACACAAGTGGGGCAGGAAGAAAACACACAGTCCTGTGCGCAGCTGCCGGCGGGGACTGAGCCAGGAATGTTCTGCATGCAGAGCGGGTGTTCTATCGCTGAGCTACAATGCCCGAGAGTCAGTGGTGGAGCAGTGGCTAGGGCCACAGAATCACAGAAATGTAGAGTCGGAAGGGACCCTGAAGGTCCTCTAGTCCAACCCCCTGCAATGCAGGAATCTCAGCTAAAGCATCCATGACAGGTGGCCAGCCAACCTCTCCAAGGAAGGAGAGGAGGACCGTTGTCTAAAAGCTCTTAACTGTCAGAAAGGTCTTCCTGTTCTCACAGTGGCCAACCAGATGCCTCAAATGGAAACCAGCAAGCAGGATTCGAACTCAAGAGCAATGCTGTCCCCTCCAGGGGTTTCCAGCAACTGGGATTCAGAAGCGTTGCTGCCTCTGACTGTGGAGGCAGAACAAAGCCATCTCCTCTGAGAATTCTTTTATAGTGAATCCCTATCTCTTGTGGGAGGGAGTTCCACAGTTTAACTTTATTAAACTGACCAGCCAACCTCTGCTTAAAACCCTTCAATGGTCAGAGGAGGACCTGGGAGAGACCACCTTCAAATCCACCCACTCAGCCATGAAGTGGCCAGTCACTTCCTCTGCGCCTAGCCTACCTCGCAGGGCTGTTGTGGGGGGAAGGAGGAACATGCAGGCCACCTCGAGCTGCCTGGAGGAACGGGTGGGATATACATGCAACAAAGGAATCAAATATAATACTGTCCACCCCCCGACGCCCCCCCAAGAAAATCACAGCCTTGCTGCTGCTTCAGGGGGGTCCCCCGACCCACCCGGCTTTTCTCCGTCCTTACCGGGCGCTCTCCCGCTGCTGCGGCGGCTCCCCACCGAGACGAGGATGGGCTCGGCCCCCGGGAGGCTCCAGAGGGCGCTGGCGGGGCTCCCGCGGGGGTCGAGGGGGCTGAAGGAGCGGCCCGCGCAGCGTTCTCGGCGCCGGAGGCGGCCCGCCAGCAGCTTCCAGAGGCTGCCGCCTCCTCCTCCGCCGCCGCCGTCGGGGCGGGCCCGGGGCTGCGCGGCGTCGGGGTAGAGCAGGTCCCGCTTGCTGGGGAAGGTGTGCAGGGAGCTGGCGTCGCCCTCGCTGCGGGTGCGGAGGCGCGCGGGGCGCAGCAGGCCGGAGCCCGAGCGGTGCAGCTCGTGGCCGCGGCGCAGGCGGAAGCTGAAGCTCTTGCGCAGCGAGTTGAGGCCCTTGCGCGCCCCGTCGGCGCGGGCGCCGAACAGGTTCCAGCGCCGGCTGCCCCACAGCGAGCCGCCGCGCAGGAACCCCCCGGGCTCCGTCGGGGGCGCCGCTTCCGTGGGCGGGAAGGCGGCGCTGCCCGGGCGCGGCGCCCCTTCGTCGTCGTGCCGTCGGGGCGAGCGGAGGCGCAGGAAGTCCAGGAAGCCGCTGCGCGCTCGCGTCGGGGGCCGGGCGGCTCCGAGGGGACCTACGCCCAGCCCGTTGCCCACCGAGCAGAGGCTCTTGGGGCGCTGGCGCTGGCGCTCGGCCGCCTTGAGGGCCGCCTGGACGGCGGGCACGCCTTGCAGGTCCAGCGACTCGCAGACGCTGACGGCGCGGCGAGGGCACGCGCGGGGGGTCCCCGGCGGGCGGCCCGCTTCGCTCCAGCGCCAGCCCTCGGCAGCCATCCTCGACGGCGCGCCCTGGGCATCCCCGCGGGGCTCACGGCCGGGCCGCCCCGCGCCCCATGCCGCCGCCGCCGCGTCCGCGCTGCCCTGGCCCCGTCGCTGGCAGAGGCTCCTCTGGCTCGCGCATCGCAGCCCGCGCCAAGCAGCGACGTGCCCGGGCCTGGCCCCGACAGCGCCTCGCAAACTCTGGCGCGGATCCCGCCCTGCCCGGAGCGGAGGCCCGACGGGCGCGCAGCTGGGAGGGAAGGCGGCCTCGCCCAAGACGGAGAGGGGCCGGCAGCGGCGCGGCTCCCACGGCGGGGCCCAGGAAGAGGGCGAGCCGTCGGGCCACCCAGCCCTGGGGCGAGGAGCTGCGCGGAGGGGCCAGCGGAAAGGCAAACACGGGAGAGATAGATCCACTCCAGAAAGGCTTGTTGTGGGCCCAATTCTGGAGACTCCAAACCCGGCCCCCGAGCTCAGGCCTCCGCCAGGAGGGACGGGCGCCCATTAGCCGCCACCCCCAACCCAGCCCGAGAGCTTCCGAACCCCCGAACCGTTTCTTTCCTAATGCAACAGCACCCTCTGCTGGACAGTCGAGGCCCAGCCCGGAGCCCGGCCAACCCTGCGAAAAGACAGGGGCCCCCAGGTCAAGGAAAGGTTAATCCACGCAGCCCAGAGGCGTCTCCTCTGGCGAGAGGCTGTCAATCATTTGCCCCCCACCCCCACGCCGGGAACTGAACCCGGGACTGTCTGCGCACAAAAGAGCCTCCTGCTCTGGAGGGTAGGACTCGAACCCACGGCTTCAAGTTACAAGAAATGGAGATTCCCCCTAAACATCAGGAAGAACTTTCTGACAATAAGAGAGCTGCTTGGCAGTGGAACAGTCTCCCTCGGGAGGTGGTGGGCTCTCCTTTCTTCGAAGTTTTTAAGCAGAGGTTGGACGGCCGTCTGTCATGGATGCTTGAGCTGAGATTCCTGCATTGGAGGGGGTTGGACTAGATGACCCATGGGTTCTCTTGTCCAACTCTACAATTCTGTGATCCTATGAAAGAAGGGGGCTCTGCCACTACGCGTCGCTTCTGCCCACAGCCAGTGCATGGAAGCTTCTGAGTGGAAGAGGTGAAGGAGGAAGGACAGCCGCTGAGGTGCATTTGTCTGTGGCAGCTTCCACCAGAAGAACCCCCTGGCATACCTGTGACAGGTGCCACATAATACCTGCTCCATGTTTGTGAGAAATCAATCTTGGCACCTATACTTTGGAACTCCCTGCCTATTGATACCAAGCAGGTGCCTTTACTGCAATCTTTTTGGCACCTGCTAAAAACATTTGTATTTGGACAAACCTTCCAGTTGCTTAGGAAGCTAATGCGAGCTTTACTGGGGGGTTTTGCCTGTTGTTATTTTAACTCTTTGAAAGTTTTAAATTGTGGTCAATTTTTCCTATGGCTAATTCTATTTTATTTATGGAGATTGGGGTTGATTTGTTTTTCCCAGCAACTGGTGTATAAAATTTAGGAAATAAAATAATCCCCAGGCAGAAGCTCACAGCCTCCCTTTATACTGAGAGCCACAGACCCGCCTGCCAGGCTGCCTTGGCACACGCTGGGCATTGGTGGCCAATCCGAGGTTTGCAGGAGGGGGCAGATGCCATTTCCTACCTGTGAGAGGCGGCCCTCAGAGCTGGCTTGTTGGATCCCCGGCCAACGTCCACAAAGAACGGCGCAAGTTCCTCCCCTCGGACTTTGCTGCTTGCCGGAGGGGCCTCTTCGCGTGTGAAAGTCCAGTCTGCCCTTGGCCGGGAGAGGCGGACTCTGAAGGGGACTAGGTTCGGGGAAAGTGGGTCACTCCTGGAGCTCCTTCACAGAGACTCAGCCCACCGGAGTGACCCCGATTCTCAAGCCTTTATTGGCATACGTACAAGATTCCAGAAGGGTTCAATACAAAACATCCCATAAAAATACCCTGCAACTAACGCTCAAGTTAGTGCGGTCTAGCATTCACAAATCCTCACTGCAGGTTGCAGAAACCTGGCTACTGCCTCCATCCTGAGTAAACATAAGGAAGGCTGCCTTGCATTTGTCCAAATTCCACTCCTTAATAGCAACCAACTGATGAATAAACATAGATCAAACTGTCAGATCCCAGTGCAAAAGAACATGCAAGACTGGTCCCATTTGTCTCTGTCCAGAGAGGCACAGTCTGTTTTCTGGAATCTCCCCTGTAGCGCTGCGGAGGGCAAGCCATTCAGTCTCGCCAGCATGTTGGCGCTGCGTCGATTCGGGTTGGTCAAAGGGGAGAGAAAAGTCGCCCCTGGCTTCTCACCTCGCACAATCCCCAGACTTGCCCAGGTGTTCTTCCCAATTTGGCTGCCAAGTTCTTGGACTCCGTTGTTTTAACAATCTGCGTTGGATTATCTCAAACATGGAATTTTCGGACAAGCCGCACAGGGTGTCTGGTGAGATTCCTCTCTCTCTCATTTCATTCTCAATCTCATTTAACCATCCCGATGGTGGGTATTCGGCTAACATGTCCCTAACCAGACTATTAGGTAACGCAGCCACAAGTGTTGGCAGCCACGCTAAAAGTCTTTGGCTTGTTTCTAGGCATAGGGCAGCGTAGGAGACACCATTTGCTACATCAAAAATTGACTGAAGGATAGAAGAATGGCAGATGAAAATGATGGACTATATGGAACTCGCCGAACTGACAGGAAAACTCCGCGACCAGAGGGAGGAGGCAGTGGAAGAAGATTGGAAGAAATTTAAAGTATATCTAAAGAATTATTGTAAGATTGAAAATTAGGGAAAAGTTGGAAGAAATGTTAGTTTACAGATTAGAATTAGGATTAAGTAGTGTAAAAATATGATTTATGGTTAAGAAAATTACAAGATAAGACTATAAGTAAGATAAGGAAAAGTAAGGAAAGATGAAAGGAAATTACTAAAGATGATTGATAATGAAACGCAGCAGGGGAGACTGGAGGAAGTCACCCCAACATGATTAGGAAAGAGGAAGGGAAAAATATGATGCTTGTCTTTGTTGTACTTTGTATTTTTATATTGTGTTTTATGTTATGTTAAGTTTTTGTTATTGTTTGTGGTGAAAACCTACTAATAAAAAATATTTCTAAAAAAACAAAAATTGATTGAAGGATAATAAAACCTGTTTGAGGGCAGCCAAGTCCACAGAGCAGCTTTGCAGCCGCAGGGGCCTTGCAAGAATCTCTTAAGAAGCTGAGGAATCTGTCCCCCTTGCTCGGCTCCAAATGTTGCTCCTGGCTGTTTCCCCATAGAAAGCCCCCCCCCCCGGCCCTGCTGTCCGCACCAGTCTGCAGTGGGATAGCTCAGTCAGTAGAGCCTGAGACTCTTCATCTCAGGGTCAAGGGTCCGAGCTCCGCGTTGGGCAAAAGATTCCTGCATTGCAGGGGCTGGACCAGACGACGGTCTCTTCCAACCCGTACAATTCTGGGATGGCCACTGGAGGGCAGCCGAGGCCACTTGGAGGAAGGATCTGAGCTTCCCTTTGCCTTCTGGATTCTGTGGCAGAGTTTGGCAGGTCAGCAGAGATCTCTGGGACCCGGATCCCCCTCCCCTCCTGCAACAAAGCCTGCCTCATCCCAGGGCATCCATCATCTGCGTGTGACCTAGAAGTCAGGGACGCCACACAGCTAGATTTCTTAGCTGGGGGGTGCCACACAGGAGTCCCTCTCAGAAAACCACCCCTGCTCAGAGGCACCCGCTGGCCCTTCAGCTCTGCCCTCCTTGGGGGAAGGGAGTGAGAAGGGTCCCCCAAAGCCCTCCCTCAGCCCCTGGGGCCAGGGGGCAAGAGCTCTTGACTCACTTCTCCTTGGAAAGGCTTCTGAGTCACTGGTGGCCGCATCTTGTGGCAGTGAGTCCCACAAGTTGCAGACCCCGGCTGCTGCCTTCTGCAGTCTCCCCTGCTGCGACTGCAAAGCCCCAAAGGCCTTTCAATATCGGCACCTGGGTGGCATATTATTTGCAAAAATACTTGTATGCCGCTGTGTCATGGACAAATTATCAAAGCAGTTTGCAGCAGTGAAACCAGACAAAAAAGTTAGAAAGAAGGCGTCAGTTAACCATGGATTAACCCTAAGATTAAGAGTCTTCTGCTCTACCAACTGAGCTACCCCTGTCCCCCCCCTCTCTCTCACTTGCTTTGGGGGCATCCTGGGGGGGGTCCTCCCTATGTCCTGACTGAGGAGGGGGTGCTGCCCTTTTCAGTCCTAACCCTGCCCTAGAGACGCTTTGAGAGCAGCAAGAGGAGCTTTTCTTAGGGCTCCAGCTATGAGACCAAGAGAAAGACAAATTGGGAGTTGTAGAATCAAAGAATGGAGCTTGGGGGGGAACCTGAGGGTCATCTAGCCCAACCCCCTGCAAGGCAAGACTCCCAACTAGAGCACCCATGACAGGCAGTCAGGCGACCTCTGCTTCAAAGGCTCTGGTGAAGGTCTTTCGCGGGGGATCCATGTTCTACTCAAGAGTAGACCCATTGGGTGCTTTCAACTGCTAGTCCCTGGCTGTCAATAGCAACGGGACTGAGTTGGGTCCCTTAATTTCAACGGGTCGCCTCTGAGCAGAACTGACTCGGCTGAAGGCAACTCTGGTGATGGGGAGGAGAGAGAAAGCAAAGAGGCACGAGGGGGCGGAGATCTGAGGACAGGCGGCCCAAGACCCCCCCCCAATCACAGGGAAGGGGAGGGTGAGGGTGCCCCCCCCCGTGCCAGGCTGCTGGCGCCTGGAGAAACGTCCGGATGATTTGTTGGAGGGGGGGGGTAGTGACGCCCACCTCCAGTCCGGACGTCAGTCGCGGATCCGGAGGGGCTGCGCAGTTGGGCTCGCGCGTCATTCGGGGGAGGGAGGACAGGAAAGAGCTCCGCCCCCGCACGCCCCCCCCCCGCCGCGTTCAAAGCCGCCCCGTCCGCCTTCCCCGTCCTCGGCTGCATCTCTCCCCCCAAACCCATCTCTCCTGGCTCGCGATGCAGGAAACCCAGCAGCAGAATAATATCCCTGCAAGCTCAGCATAGAATGACCGAATCCTAGCGTCGCCGCAGAGTGAGGAGGGGTCCCCAAAGGGCATCTAGTCAGGAATCACAACTCAGAACCTCGTCTTCCAGGTCTGCCCTTCTGCCAGTTGCAATGGGGTCGTTCTGCTGTGCACCCAAAGGTGGGTCTGGCACCCATCACCCTTCTAGTCACTGCTGCAACCCTCACTTATTCCCCCCCAGCCCCTGCTCCAGCCCTTCATTAATTGCCCTCCTCCTGCAGGTGACTTCACAATCCCATCCCACCCATGTCACCAGATTATTATTATTATTATTATTATTATTATTATTATTATTCCTTTGCCTTTTTCTCTGACAGGTTCTCAAGGCAGCTTACAGATAAAATAAGAACAGCTAAAGACATGGTGTTTTTTTACTAAAAACAATTAAACATTGATAGAATTAAAACTATATATATAAGAATAGGGACGCGGGTGGCGCTGTGGGTTAAACCAGAGCCTAGGGCTTGCTGATCAGGTCAGCGGTTTGAATCCCCGCGACGTGGTGAGCTCCCGTTGCTCAGTCCCTGCTCCTGCCCACCTAGCAGTTCGAAAGCATGTCAAAGTGCAAGTAAATAAATAGGTACCGCTCTGGCAGGAAGGTAAACGGCGTTTCCGTGCGCTGCTCTGGTTCGCCAGAAGCGGCTTAGTCCTGCTGGCCACATGACCCAGAAGCTGTACGCCGGCTCCCTCGGCCAATAAAGCGAGATGAGCGCCGCAACCCCAGAGTCGGTCACGACTGGACCTAATGGTCAGGGGTCCCTTTACCTTTACCTTTATATAATAAGAATAGCACAGCACCAGCCCTGTCCCCCTCCCTTCAGGAAAAACAAAAAGTGGCCCACTTTGCAGGGCTGGCGTAAGCCACCCTCTCTCAGCCACCTGCAAGATGGGCCAGCAAGTCCGCACTGGCTTCAACAGGGCATTTTAAACGTTTACAAACTTAGAAGACATTTTTGTTTTGGGGTATGAAGTACGACCCGGGTCTGCGCTAAAATGCAGGATCCCAGAGTTGAATCTCTGCAAGGCAGGAACCCTGCTTCTCCAGCAGAAAAGCCCTGAGGCCCAACCAAGAGGAATGTGTGTTTTGCTCTGGCTTTCTCAGTGTCTATTGGCTGGATCCCTCTTTCCAGATGCCAGTCATTGCTATGACTCTGCTCACTGGCTGGAAACGCCAGGAGGATAAAGGGGGGTTGTGGCTCAGGAAGGAGGGAAGAGCCCCATTCCGTGCGCAGACCCACGTGGCGAGGAGAGAAATGTTGCGGAGCACACTTTGCAACGGCAACTCTGCATTTGTTCCCAGATAACGACAGGGATAGGTGTCAATCTGCCCACCTGAGGCTGCGGGTCCAGCGCATGCCATCACATCTGAGCGGCTGGTCACACACGTGCAAATGTCTGCAGACATGCGCCCAAACATGCGTGCTCTGGCCCGCGAGGCCGTTGCCGGGAGTCCAGCCTCCTCCATGGCCTGGACAGACATGTGATTATTGATTATCAAGAAGCATTTCGAGCATTTATTCCACCATTTCAGACAGAAGTGTTAAATCTCACAGGGGTGCCTGGAAAAGGGGAAACAGGTGGCCCACAAAGAGCTCCCCCCTCATTTGCCTGGTAGACCATCAAATGCGTCACTGGCAATGCATTAGAACAGATCAGAGAAAGACCTTCTTCACGCAGGGCAGAGTCAGACTGTGGAACTCCCTCCCACTGGAAGAAGCGATGGCCACCAACCTGGTTGGCTTTAGAAGAGGATTATACAAATTCATGGAGGAGGAGAGGGCTAGGGATGGCGACTGACCACAAGGGCTCCGCTCTGCCTCCACAGTCAGAGTCAGCCATGCTTCCAAATCCCAGATGTTAGACACCACAGGAGGGGAGAAAGAGGTTCATGCACTCAAATCCTGTGACAGGCCAGGAGGGGAGTTCATCTCTGTCTCCTAAAGGCAACTTCAGAACAAATCCTGCTTGCAGGTTCTCCGTAATGGGCATCTGGTCGGCGACTGTAAGAACTAGTGGGTGTTGGACTAGACGAGTCCTTGGCCTCATCCAGCAAGCTCTTCTTATAGAATCATAGAACTGCAGAGCTGGAAGGGACGCTGAGGGTCATCTAGCCCAACCCCCTGCAATACAGGAATCTTTTTGCTCAATGCGGGACTCGAACCCATGACCCTTAGATCGAGAGTCTCTATAGACAGAGTTATGTCCTTATGGAAACCACAGGAGGGGTGAGACTTGTCCCGCTGGGGTTTTTTTTCCCTTTGGGGCATCTGTTTGGTCGCTGTGAGAACAGGAGGCTGGGCTGGGTGGGCCCGATCCAGCGGGCACTTAGGAAGGTCTACTCTACAGCATTGCACGGCCACAAGCAAGAGCTCCTCTCTCAGCCTCCTCGGTGGGGATGGTGGCGATGTGACAACCCTCAGCTCCACACGGCCCAGACCCTTGTCCCCGGGGCTGTCAGGATGCGGTGCAAGGCCTTTCCAGAATGGGAGGGCTCTCTGTTTCCCGGGAGCAAGCGGGGGGGGGGGGTGTCGTTGAGCAGGGCTGGCATAAGAGACAAAAGGGGCTGGGAATATGTGGGCGAGTCTGTGACCTATTTGAGGCTTCCCCCCTCCCAGCTTGCAGAGACTGCTCAGACACCTGACTCAGCCTGCAAAAGTGTGCTGGGGGCGTTGTTTGTATATCCCCCCCCCCTTTGCTTGGGCTGCTGAGTCACCTCATCTGGGTCACCCGGCTCAGCCAGGCTTGTCGGTGGGGCCCAAGCCCACAGGACCCCGTTTGCTGGGTGGGCAAAGAGACGAGGACCCATGAGGAAGGCTGGGGAGGAGTCCAGGGAGGGGGGGTCACCTGGAGATCCAAGCACGGGGTGGGGGCAGATGGGGGGGCACCTGGCACCCAGGTTTGCCTTCCTCCCTGCAGGCAGATGGACAGATATTTGTAGAGGTGGCAAAGAGGCTGGAGGGGAAGGGGAGATGCAGGCGGGGGGGGGGAGTGTGACCCCCCCAGGAAAAACAGGAGTTCCATGAGGCAGTCTAGGCTCTTCCGCTGGAGTGGGAGCCGGGGCCCAGCACACCATTGGCCACAGGACAGCAAGGGGGCCAACGCAGACCCCCAGGGAGGGGAGGGAGGAGGACATGCCATGGGGCCAGAGGCTCCCTGAGGCTGAGGGGGGCCACATGTCCTCTTGGGACCTGCCTGGCCTTAGAAGCATAGAATTGTAAAGGTTGGAGGGACCTTGTGGGTCATCTAGTCCAACCCCCTGCTATAGCAGGAATCACAGTTCCAGAGACCCTGGCGGGGGGCCACCCGGCCTCTGCTTAAGAACCTCCACCGCCTTCCGAGGGAGCAGACGCCTTGGAGCCTGGCCTCCCCTGGGCAACGGAAGGGCTCCTGCCTGGCAGAAGAGGAGCTGCCCCCCCCCATGGGAAGAAGCACGATGCTTGGCAGGAGCGTCCCAGGCCTTTCCACAAGAGACTGGCTCCTGGGGGGCCGAAGCTCAGAGCCAAGTCCCAGGGGCAAGAAGCAGCAGGAGAGGGGAAGCAGGGAAAGGCAGAACAAGGCGCTAAGTCTCTGCTCTTAGTTCTTCATTATATTCTGCCCTTCTGAGTCTGGGATGAACTTGAAAGGAAGGTAACCACATTCAGACAGGTGACCCCCCCCCCCCCCGCTAGGCTGCCCCTCCTCTAGACTACTGCAAGGCACCGGCTCTGGGGCCTCTGCTGCAGAACTCTTGGGAGGTGCAGTTAGCGCAAAAGGACACAGGAAAAATAGCTGCCCAGGGGGGGCATGCTATGCCAGTTTTGACATGAACACGCTTCCGTGAAACTCCCTTCCCAGAGAGGCTTGCCTGGCACCGACTTCATTCCCTTTCTGCCCCCCATTTGCTCAAGAAACTGGCAGAGGCCACTTCTGGCGCCATTCCACTTCTTCCCATCGAGCCGTTTCCCTGTGCCTTTGGGCTTCTACCTGCTGCCGTTTGTCCCTGACCTTGCGTGGCATTTCTTCCCATGCCTTCTCCATTGCTCTGGGAAACAAGGCTGAAGAGCAGCTCCCGTTCAAATAAAAAAATGGCAAGGGGGGGGGGAGCTGTCCGCCTGAACAGCGACCAGAAAACATTTTGCTCCCCGCAGGTCTGCATGATATCGCAACCCAAAAGGCGACCCAACTCCACCTCCCTGCTTGCTGGTGTCCCCCCGCTGCTGAGAGGAGGAGTCTGGCAGACACTACCCTTGCTCCCCCCCTCCCACTGGTCCTCGCAGCCTCTCTGCAGAGCAAGGCCAGCTGGGCATTAAGACCCAAAAGCTCCTGCAGGCAGTAGCTTAACAGGTAGAGCCTGCCTGGAACCTCAGGCGGGTTTATTAAGAACACTTAGCAGAATTCGGGGCTGCTCAGCCGAGTCTCTAAATCCCACTTGCTCTTCTAATATTGCTCTGCCCAGGCGTATTTTGAAAGATACAGGCATAGAAGGGAAGCGCTGCACCCACTGAACTCATCTGTCTCCTTCCTTAATGGACGCAGACGACAAGGACCAGCCTGTCCATCCCCTTTGGGATCCGGGTGGCATTTATCCTGAGGCAGGCAAGCGGGGAACCTGCCAGAACTGGCGCCCACCAGGGCCCTTTCCGAGCCTCGGAGGGGACATTGCGTCCTCTCCTGGAGAACTTCTGCTGCAGCCTCCTTATTTCTGTGGAGGCCACAGACTGAGGCTCCATCTCGCTTGGAAATCAGGAAGTTGAGCCGCCGGCAACACGCCAAAGGCACTTCCTTCCCATTTGCAGAACAAGCGTCAAGAGAAAGAGTCCCCTTTTGCTGTCGGAACAGGAGCAGCTGTTTAATTTGTTCCTCCTGGCGGATGAAGCATCACTGCAGCCGTTCCAGTTCCCTCAAGGCATTTGCCGCCCAGCTAAACAGTGGACCACAACTCCCAGCAGCCCCTGGGGCAGCAGGTGGCAGCACAGTCACGCTGGACTGGGAATGATGGGATTTGTAGTCCAACTTGGAGGGTACCAAGACGGGGAAGGCAAGGCGAAGGAATTCCTGGGCTCCTGGAAGTTGCACTGTTGTGGTTGTTACTACAGCCATTAATAACTTGTGTTTCTGATCCATCCTTCACCTCTAGGGTGTGTTGCAGCACAGGAAAATACGAGAAAGGCAAAAGAGTCCCCAGTTCCACACACACCCTTCCATGTATACCCCCCCCTTCATCTGTAGATCTCAGGGGGGTCACAACATAAAACTGCAGTATATAAAAAGTCGGGGATTTGAGGCCAGGTCATCAAAAAAACTAAGATCATGGCCACTGGTCCCATCACCTCCTGGCAAATAGAAGGGGATGAAATGGAGGCAGTGAGAGATTTCACTTTCTTGGGTTCCATGATCACTTCAGATGGTGACAGCAGTCACAAAATTAGAAGACGCCTGCTTCTTGGGAGAAAAGCAATGACAAGCCTAGACAGCATCTTAAAAAGCAAAGACATCACCTTGCTGACAAAGGTCCGTATAGTTAAAGCTATGGTTTCCCAGTAGTAATGTACGGAAGTGAGAGCTGGACCATAAAGAAGGCTGATCGCCGAAGAATTGATGCTTTTGAATTATGGTGCTAGAGGAGACTCTTGAGAGTCCCATGGACTGCAAGAAGATCAAACCTCTCCATCCTTAAAGAAATCAGCCCTGAATGCTCACTAGAAGGACAGATCCTGAAGTTGAGGCTCCAGTTCTTTGGCTGCCTCATGAGAAGAGAAGACTCCCTAGAAAAGACCCTGATGTTGGGAAAGATGGAGGGCACAAGGAGAAGGGGACGACAGAAGATGAGATGGTTGGACAGTGTTCTCAAAGCTACTAACATGAGTTTGGCCAAACTGTGAGAGGCAGTGAAGGATAGGCGTGCCTGGCGTGCTCTGGTCCAGGGGGTCATGAAGAGTCGGACACGACTGAACGACTGAACAACAACAACTCCCAGACAGAAGATGCTTTATAGTCAGATTTTCAATCTGCCCCAGCTCATTCAGCATAGGACATAAGACCCAGGCTCTGTGCAGAACTGGAAAATGTTTTACACCCCAAGGCTTCATATTTTACTGTGGAACAGAGTCCCTCAGAAAGAGGTGGTCTCTCCTTGGTTGGAGGTTTTTAAGCACAGGTTGGATGGCCACCTGTCAAGGATACTTGAGATTCCTGCATTGCAGGGGGTTGGACTAGATGACTCTCAGGGTCCCTTCAAAGTTGGCCATTCTAGGATTCTATTATTCTCCCCTGTCCCAGTCGGATACTTTATCACCAAACCTGCCTCATTCAAGGAGACAGTGCAGAGCTGGAAAATATTTTGCATCCCAAGAAACTGGGCTCAAGTGGGAATGTTAAGCGATATATTGATATAGTGATATACAGGTGAAACTCGAAAAATTAGAATATCGTGGAAAGGGTCATTTCTTTCAGTAATTCAACTTAAAAGGTGAAATGAATATATGAGATAGACTCGTGACATGCAAAGCGAGATATGTCAAGCCTTTATTTGTTATAATTGTGATGATTATGGTGTACAGCTGATGAAAACCCCAAAGTAACAATTTCAACTTTGGGGTTTTCATCAGCTGTACTCCATAATCATCACAATTATAACAAACAAAGGCTTGACATATCTCGCTTTGCATGTCATGAGTCTATCTCATATATTAAACTCCAGTAGCTAATGAAAACAATTGCTTACATAAATGGACTTTCCCACGATATTCTAATTTTTCGAGTTTCACCTGTATATCTGAAGAAGTGTGCATGCACACGAAAGCTCATAGCAAGAACAAACTTGGTTGGTCTCTAAGGTGCTACTGGAAGGAATTTTTATTATTATTTTGTTTTGAATCTAAAACCAGTTTGAAGTCCGTATCGTGATATCATGACCTTGCAATCTATTGCAAATCTTGATGTTGGGCCTGGAATTCCTCCAGCCCTGCCAGCCTGGTCCCGCCCTGCTCTTCACTGCACTAGCGGCAGAGAGGAAGGTCACCGCAGGACAGAGAGCTTAAACCCCGGTTGGCACTGCCAGATGGGCACACACGTCCCTCCCTCCCCCTGCTCAGCGGGTTCGCCTTTTGCTTCTGACCCCTGGGAAGCCTGGCAGGCGGGCGGAGAAGGTCAGGCAAGCTTCCTCTCCAGCTGTGAGCTTGCTGGCCAGATGTGCAGCAGCGCAGGCGGGCGAGAGCCTCTGGCGGACGCTGCGGGTCAGGAAGGCACCGATCCTGCGAGGGCTGCAGAGCTTGGCTCTCCTGCCAGGTAGAAAATGCAGGCTGGAATCTAGGAACCTTGGGGCAGACAGTCTGTGGGGTAAAAGCCTGCAGTTTTGGGGAGGAGGAGGGGGGTGCAGGAAGCGCCACAAGGGCAGGCAGCTCTCCTAGCACAAACTGCAACGGATCCGCACCCGAGACCCCGATTTCTCTTAAGAAATAAGCCAGGAAGCTAAGAAGGATGTCATGAAGAACACAAGCAGAGTCTGCCAGATCAGGCCAGTGGCTCATCTTGTCCAGCTTCCTCTTCTCACAGTGGCCACCCAGATGCCCATTATGGGAAACCCACAAGCAGGATTCGACCACAAGAGCCTCTTTCTCCCCTTCTGTGGCTTCCAGCAACTGGTATTTGGAAGCATTGCTGCCTCCGACTGTGGAGGGCAGAGCCGAGCCCTCAGGGCTAGGAGCCACCGATGGCCCTTTCCTCCTCTATGAATTTGTCCAATCCTCTTTTAAAGCCATACATACAAGTTGGGGGCCATCCCTGCCTCCTGTGGCAGCGAGTTCCACAGGTTAACTCTGCACTGCATGAAGAACTTCCTTTTATCAATCTTCCAGCTTCATTGGACACCTGGCCCAGGTGTGGGTTCAAGGTGGAGCTCCCCACACACGAGAGAGAGACCCACACACTCCACAGGCAGGGGTTGGGCTAGATGGCCCTGAGGGGTCCCTTTCAGCTCTACAATTCTATGCATCTGCTCTTCTCCCTCCCCACCCCCACCCACCCACGGCTCAAGCAAGATGGGTTTCCTAGGGAATGGCAGGAGCCAAAGAGGCTCTGGGCTCTCCGGCCAAAAGCCTTTGCCAATTCCCACTTCCAGCTGCAGGACTGGGAAGCGTCCTCCTGCCTTTGGCAAGGAAAGGGAGAAGCTCCGTGGGAAGAGGCTGGGGAGGCGGGAGGCTGTGGGGGGGCCAGCAGGCCTTAAGGAGCAACCAAGAACCCGGTGGGTGGTGGGGAGTAGATGAATCGGAGAATTGCAGAGTCGGAAGGGACCCCAGGGGTCATCTAGCCCAACGCCCTGCAAGGCAGGAATCGCAGCTGAAACATCCAGGACAGATGGCCGTCCAGCCTCTGTTGAGAAACGCAAAATGAAGGAGACTCCAGGGGAGTCTGTTCCGCTGCCAAACAGCTCTCGCTGTCTTAATGTTTACTTGCAACCTCCTTTCTTGTCGTTTGAAGGCACGGGTTCGAATCCTACCCTCTGGAGCAGGAGAAAACAAGCATGCTCCCTTGAGATATTTGAAGACGGCTCTCCTATCTCCTCTCAGTCTCCTCTTTCCCAGGCTCAACATACCCAGCTCCGTCAACTGTTCCTCACCAGGCTTGCTTTCAGAGATCCTCTGCACATGTTCCAGCTTGCCAAAGAACAAGAGAATACGAGAGCTGGAAGGGACCCCAGGGGTCATCTAGTCCAACCCCCTACAAGGCAGCTGATGTTTCTCAGCTGAAACATCCCTTGTCCATATCCTTCTTAAATGGTGGCGCCCAGAACTGGGCACAGGACTCCAGGTGGGGGGAGAGCAGGTCTAGGACTCCCCCTGAAGAGACGCTCTGGTTTGAATCTTCCAAGGAGATGCAAACAATCCACACCCACCCACACCCGTCACCATTGCAAAGCTGGCTTTTCTCCCCCCTCCTTGAACCCTTCCTTGGGGTCAGGGCAGTGGCGGGTGACCCCCTCCATCCTCTCTCAGCATTCGGACCCCCTTTTGGGGCAGCTCCACAACCTGCTCTAGGGCAGCCAAGGAGCCCAGAGGCCCTCAATTCGGACACCAAACCCGCCCCCCCCCAAATGCCATGTGCTGCAGAGCACAAGCATGCACGGCCTTGGAAGGGGGTGCCCCACATGCACATACATGACAAGCTCCACAGGTGCCCTCCCCTCCCCCCAGCGCTGCTCCCCTGCTCAACCCCCCTTCCTGCAACTTTGCCAGAGTCTGCCATCTGAGGGCCAGGATCCCCACCAGAAACGCCTCGCTGGGAGCCCTCCCTGATGCCCACCCCAAAGTCCTGGGGTGGGGGTCTTCGAAGCCTGACCAGCCTGGTCAGGACAGAGAAAAGGAAGCTCTTCTTCATGCAGCACATAAACTGTGGAACTCCCTGCCACAGGGGGCAGAGATGGCCACCAACTTCGATGACTTTAAAAGAGGATTAGACTGATTCACAGAGAAAGAGAGACCTGGCAGTGGGTCTTAGCCACCCTGGCACGGCTCTGCCTCCGCAGTTGGGGGGCAGCAACGCTTCTGAATCCCAGTTGCTGGGAAAAAATGTTTAAAATAACCTTTTCTTAAAGAAGACCCCCAAAGCCTTCCTTTGAGGAATTCTAGGTGCCGAAATCCCAAGGGAGCAGAAAAGACTATTTATGTACGTGAATACGGCTGTGCGGAGGTTACTGGCCCAGAGATGGAAAGAATGTAAAGTCCCGACCAGAGAAGAATGGAAGATCAAGTTGATGGATTATGCAAAAAAAAGGCTAAAATGACCGGAAGAATCAGAAAACAGGAAGACCAAAATTTTAATAAGGAATGGGGAAAATTTATAACCTATCTTAAAAACCATTGTAAACAGTTAAAATTGTTAGTAGGATTAGAATATCACTCGTAGTTTAAGGGTGAATTTTGGACACAATGGAGATGTAAAAGATTTGGATTATCATAAAAGATGCAGGAGGAAATGATTAACAATAGGATCCCCAAAGGGGAGGAGGGAAGTCTGGGAGATTCTGTGGAATCTTGTTTCTATGTTTGATATGTGACTGTTAAGTTTTAATCTGTAAAACCAAATAAATAAATGTATGGGGGGGGAGGGCATCCCAGTTGCTGGAAATTGTGGAGTGGGAGAGAGCTCTTGCGTTCAGCTCCTAATAAATAATAATAATAATAATAATAATAATAATAATAATAATAATAATTTATTATTTATACCCCACCCATCTGGCTGAGTTTCCCCAGCCACTCTGGGCGGCTTCCAACAGAATATTAAAATACAATAATCTATTAAACATTAAGAGCTTCCCTAAACAGGGCTGCCTTCAGATGTCTTCTAAAGGTCTGGTAGTTGTTGTTCTCTTTGACATCTGAAGGGAGGGCGTTCCACAGGGCGGGTGCCACTACCGAGAAGGCCCTCTGCCTGGTTCCCTGTAACTTGGCTTCTCGCAGCGAGGGAACCGCCAGAAGGCCCTCGGAGCTGGACCTCAGTGTCCGGCCAGCCACTGTGAGCACAGGATGTTGGACGAGGGGGGCCACTGCCCTGATGCAGCAGGCTCTCCTTGGATTCCCCAATGGAACCTCCATGGACAGAGCCAGTCTACCTTGGAATGGCAGAGAGCAAGAGTGGGAGAAGGCTCCCCTTTGGAGGCATCTGGTTGGCCGCTGTGAGAAGAGGCTGGAGGGCTGGAGGGGCCACTGGCCGAATCCAGCTGAAGGCTCTCCTTGGGTTGCCTTTGTCTACACATAGCCAAGGAAGCAGGGGCTGGGGGGAGGAGCCCAGAGGGAGAGGGAGGGATCCCCAGAAGGTGGCAGCCGTGCCCGTCCTCCGGCCCGCCAGGGAGACACCGCGGGGGAACCCCAGGCGGAAGCCGCAAGGGGCCGCCCGCAACCACCTGCGCAGCCCAACAACTTCCTGGTGCTGCCCGCAGAACTTCCTGCCTGCCGAGGCTGCTCTGAGACAGGCAGAGTCAGGCCGGCAGCGCCAGGGAGGTGGGCAAGACATGCCCAGAAGGGCACTCCTGGGAGGAAACCTCAAGAAATTTGGCAGCTTGGCAGAATCCATTGGAAGGGACCACACAGGGCCATCTAGTCCAACCGCCTGCCAGGCAGGAATATTTTGCCCAGTGTGGGGCTTCAACCCACAACTCTGATAAACTATTGTGAAGCCTGGAGAACCTGTGGGCCTTCAGTGATGTTGAACAAGGAGATTCAAGATGGATACAAAAAAGTTAAACTGTGGAACTCCCTCCCACAAGAGATAGAGGTGGCTTTAAATGAATATTAGATGAATTCATGGAGACAGGTATCAATCGCTGGCTTTGCTCTGCCTCCACAGTCAGAGGCAGCAATGCTTCTGAATCCCAGTTGCTGGAAACCCCAGGCGGGAACAGCATTGCTCTTGAGTTCGAATCCTGCTTGCTGGTTTCCATTTGAGGCATCTGGTTGGCCACTGTGAGAACAGGAAGACCTTTCTGACAGCTAAGAGCTTTTAGACAGCGGTCCTCCTCTCCTTCCTTGGAGGTTTTTAAGCAGAGGTTGGCTGGACACCTGTCATGGATGCTTTAGCTGAGATTCCTGCATTGCAGGGGGCTGGACTGGATGACCCTCGGGGTCCCTTCCGACTCTACGATTCTAGGATGCTAGACGAGGTGGGCTCTCGATGGCCTCATCCAGGAGGCTGTTCCATTCATCTGCCGGGCACTGGAATTCAGTGGCAGACAGAGAGCATGCCAGGCAGCCTGGATGAGGGGAATGCCAGCCTCTGAGTCACAAGGCAGAGATCCCAGCCTTCCGCCCCCACCCTGCCAGCCAGCTGGTGACCCAGGCCCCTCCCCACGCCGGCTGCCGGAGGGGAGGGAAGCAGCTGCCCCATGGCTTGCCAAGGCCTGGAGGGCTGCGGCCATTGGCCAGCTCAGGCCCTTTCCTCACAGCAGCAGCCCCTCGACCGCCCCATGGAGCAGAAGTGGGGCCACTAGGGAAGGCAGGAAGCCCCCCACCCAAAGTGGGCTTCAGCCAGCCCCCGTTTTTCAGCCTGGCCTGCCTCGCAGGGCTGCTATGAGGATGAGGCAGGCAGAATCCTCCCTTTGCCCTCGCCAGGCAAAGGACTTCTGCATTTTTCAGGAAACTCAAACTGTTGCCTCCGCGATTACATTTGTAACCAGCCCAACATTGTATTTGGAGTCACATCCTTGAGCCCTGAAATCCGCCACTCCCTCTTCCAGTTCTCTCTCCGAAACATGGCTCATTTTTCGTACAAACCCACCAGCAGCCTCTCAAAACACCTCCATTCCCTGATTCTTAGAGCTGAGCCCGGCTCTCTCTCTTAAGGCAAACCTCTTCTCCCAAGTCTTCATTTCTTTGACAAGTTACAGACGGGCATAAAATTGAGATCCATCTCGAAAATCACATTATTTGCAGATAGTGGGGAGGAGGGGGGGAACACACCCAGCCCACTTTTTGCTGTGGTTCCTGCATTGCAGAGGGGTGGACCAGATGACCCTTGGGTTCCCCTCCAGCTCTACGGTTCTATATGCCAACTTTGATTTGGGGGTGCTTTCAGGCTGGGAGCAGGGGAGTTTTCTGGGGGCAAATTCCTGACTTCTTAGCATTCCTTCTTAGTAAGGAATCCCAGAGCCACAACACAATATAAGGTTCAGTGCAGTAACATTTTCAAACAACAGGATTTGGGGGAGCCTGCAAGACCCCAAATGACTGAGTAACAGGGTGGATAAAAATCAATGATTTTTTAAAATTTAAATTGGATTTTTAAAATAAAATGCTTTTGGAGGAAAAACCTTTCTAAAGATAGTTTTCTATTTAAATTACATTATAGTCCAAAGGCTATTCATCAGGAAATAAGGATTTGTTTTAAGTTTTTCATGTGTGCTAAAACTCAGTCTATGGATACATATGTTCTAATGTTATTGTTTTAGTTAAACACATTGTTAAAATTGTTATTAAGGAAATGATTATTTTTCTCCTTCCATTAAAGTACAGCAGAAAAGTTGTCCAAATATAAGCAGTTAACTTATTAAACCTCACAATAATTTCATAATTATCTGTCTATGTGTTTCTAATAGCATAACCAGATCTGTATTTTTTTATATACCGGTAACTGCAAAAACTACTCTGAAAATTTATTATTCCTCTGGTTGTAAATATTAAGATTATACCAGCAAGAATGAGTCTTTCTGTAAAAAATAAATAAATAATGATTTAAATCAAGTCTTACTGACTAGTGATTTAAATCGATTTGATTTAAATGAAATCCAATCTGCTGAGCAGCCATGCCCTCAGACAGACAGACCCCACCACACCCCCCCCCCCTCAATCTCTTGGGCAAAGTCTGGCCCCGTCACCTGCAATGGGGAATCTGCTGGAGGGAGGCAAAGTTCCACCCACCCGCCTGGCATTGGGCAGCCCCCTGGGCATCACATCTTTCGCATGTGCCTCTTCCTGTTCAGCCGCTCCAGCGACCAGCCCAAGGGATGGGCCAGGGTGGCACAACATGGCAAGATGCCCACCCAGAGGCATCCTGGCCCAGGGCCCAGGCAAACTCAGGGGTGCCAGGTGCTCCTTTTGTGTGCCACAGGATGAGCACCAGCTGCCCATCCGCTGGGCTCTGCAAGAACCTCCTTGGCTTCCCTGGCAGGAGGGAAGTTGGAGAGGATGGCATCAGCCCTGCCTCACACGGCAGAGTCAGCTCAGCTGGTGGCGCATGAGACTCTTAATCTCAGGGTTGTGGGTTTGAGCCCCACATTCGGCAAAAGGATTTCTGCATTCATTGCAGGGGGTTGGGCTAGATGACCCCTGGGGTCCCTTCAGCTCCAAAATTCTATTTTTCTAAGGCAGTCGGGATGTGTCTGCTGCACACAAGCCACGTGGTGCCATGGGGAGTGCTGTGGGTGGGTGGGGAGGGGAGAAAGGTGGCCCCCACCTGTGGGCAGAGGGCGAACGTCCCTTCTGAACCTGGGCCTTCATTGCCAGGTGGTAATGGTTCTTTGGCCAAACTGCGAGAGGCAGTGAAGGATAGGCGTGCCTGGCGTGCTCTGGTCCATGGGGTCACAAAGAGGCGGACACGACTGAACAACAACAACAAATGGTTCTTACGGTCAGGCAGATGTGCAGGATTTAGCCCCGTGAGCGCAAAGGACTTGCACGCAAGACCAGCAGAGGCAGACCCAGGTGCCGCTCCCCAGCAGCTGCCCTGAAGAGGGATGCTGAAGCCCCAAGCAGCCCCCCCTCCCCATGCCGGCAGCCCAGAGAGCAGACGGCAGCTCCCTACTTGCAACCCCCCCCCCCCCGGTTTGAGAGGAAAGAATCTTTGAAAACGTGACAGAAATGTCTTCTGTTGCTTGGAAACCAAACGGCAAAACCAAGCAAACCCCCTAAATTACTATTCTTAGGTTCTGGAGCGGGTGGTCGCAGAACAGATCCAGGCGCTCTGGGAGGAAGCGGATTTTCTGGATCCATTTCAATCGCGTTTAGGCCTGGTTTTAGCACAGAAACTGCTTTGGTCGCCCTGTATGGTCACCTCTGTCCGGGGTGGGGGGGATGTGTCCCTGTTAATTCTCCCCGACCGCTCAGCAGCTTTTGATTCCATCAACCATGGGGTCCTTTTGGACTAGGGGTGGGGGGCACTACTTCGTGGTGGTTCCCAGAGGGTGGTGCTTGGGGAGGGCTCTTCAGCCCCGTGGAGCCTTCAGGGTTTTGCAGGGCTCAATTCCATCCCCTATATGCTGCTTCACATCTACATGAAACCACCGAGTTGTGCTATTCTGAGGTCTGGGGTATGTTGTCAGCAATATACTGATGGCACTCAGCTCTCGTTCTCCTTTCCATCTGCAGGTGAGGCAGTGGAAGGGCTGGACCAGGGTCTTGCCTCAGTCACAGACTGGATGAGAGCCAACAAACTGAAGCTCAATCAGATACGACTGAGGCTCTGTTAGTGGGTGGTTCCTGAGACCAGATGGTTGGGAGGTTGCCTGCTCTTGATGGGGTTACACTTCCTCTGAAGGAGCAGGTTCATAGCTTGGGGGGTCCTCCTGGATCCTTTGCTGTCGCTCGAGGCTCAGGTGGCCTCGGTGGCCGGAGTGCCTTCCATCAGTATTGCCTGGTGGCCCAGCTAAGCTCCTATCTGGACAGAGATAGCCTAACTACTGTTGTCTATGCTTTGGTAACCTCAAGGTAAGATTACTGCAATGCGTTATACGTAGGGCTGCCTCTGAAGACAGTTCGGAAACTTCAGCTAGTGCAGAATTCAGCAGCCAGGTTGCTCACTGGAACAAGACAGTTTGAGCAATTCTGGGCCCAATTCAAAGTGCTGGTTTTGACCTATAGAGTCTTAAATGGCTCAGGACCGCAATACCTCAAGGACCGCCTCTCTCCATATGAACCTACCGGTACCTGGACCCTGAGATCATCTTCTGAGGCCCTTCTTCCGTGTATCTCCTCCTCAAGAGGGCCAGAGGGTGGCAACACAAGAACGGGCCTTCTCTGCAGTGGCTCCCCGTCTGTGGGATGCTCCCCCCAGGGAGGTCTCTTTTTACATATTATTACATATAATACTAATAATAATTAATAATTAATAATAATAATAATAATTTATTATTTGTACCCCACCCATCTGGCTGAGTTTCCCCAGCCACTCTGGACGGCTCCCAATCGAATGTTAAAACAATACAGCATTAGATATTAAAAACTTCCCTAAACAGGGCTGCCTTCAGCTGTCTCTTAAAAATAGGATAGTTGCTTATTTCCTTGACATCTTTAGGCACCAGGTGAAAATGTTTCTCTCTAACCAGGCCTTGGCTGATTAACATTCTATGGCCTTTTAAATCTGTTGGGGGGGACTATGGGTTTGCTTCTGCTCTTGTTCTTATCATGCATTTTGGGTTCTCACTTTGCATTTCCATGTTGTGAATTGCCCAGTGATCTTCAGATGAAGGGTGGTATACGGATTTAATAAATAATAATACTATGGTGCTCGTTCCACAATAAACGGTGACCTATGAGATTAGGAAAAGAGGTATCAGGGAGTTGCCAGCGCCCGCCCACCCCGCAAAAAAGGGTAAGGCTGAGCGGCCAAGAAACATGTGGGAGGGAGGGAGGGAGGGAGGACTAAAAGCTTGTCTTTCAAACTGCAGAGCCACACAAGACAGACGGGTGCCTGTCCCCACCCCCAGAACACTTGCCGCCTCCGGGCTCCAGCACAAGACGAATTGCAAGAGGCAGGCCAACGCCCAGGAATCTGCCACACTCCAGCCCCCCAGAGCTGCCCCTCCTGCCTGTGGGTCAGTGGAGTTCTTGAGGCACAGACACAAGGCAGCTGCCGCAGGATCCAACCCGCAGAAAACCCAGAAGGGAAAATGTGGGGCGTTTCATACTCTAGCCGTAAGAGCCATGAGTTGAGGGTGTGGCTGGGAGCGACCCACAGAATCATAGAATTGTAGTGGTGGAAGGGACTCCAAGAGACATCTAGTCCAACCCCCTGCATTGCAGGAAGCAGAGCCACCTCCCTGACACACTGCCGGACTGCCCCACACTTCAGTTCTCCCCCCCCCAGGAGTCCAAAGTCTGGGGTTCTTCAGAGACCCCCAAGCAGCCCAAACGAACCATGTAGCCCAAGCAAAGGGGCACAACCCACAAATCTGGAATGGAATGGGGAGGCTGTGGGGCAGATACTGGGACTGTGCAAAAAGAATAATAATTACCAGCCCTCTGCCCACAATACACTTTTGGGGGGGGCGTGGAGAAAAGAAGAGTTGACCACTAAGCTAGTTGGCCACTTTCTGGCACCAAGCAATAGGCACTTTGTTCCAAGCCAAGCTGTCCTTTGCAAATCCAGACCAGTGAAGGTGGAACAAGCTGGTTTTCTGCTGCCTGGATTCAAACTACAAGAAAGGAGATTCCGACTGGAAGGACTTTATGGCGGTAAGAGCCATTCAGCGGCAGAATGGACTCTCCTTCCTGGGAGGTTTTTAAGCAGAGGGTGAGGCCATCCGTCAGGGATGCTTCAGCTGAGATTCCTGCATTGTAGTGGGGCGGACTAGAGGACCCCTGGGGGTCCCTTCCAACTCTACAGTTCTACAATTATATGATTCCCTTTCCCATGGTTAGCTCAGAGCTAAGAGTCCCTTAAATGTGAAAGGGTACAGGAGCAGAACTCGCTGGGTGACCCAGAGGCCGAGAGCAGGGACCCCTGGCAAGCCTTGCTCTCTTCCCCAGCCCAAGGGAAGGAAGTAACTTCGGCCAAAGCTTAACTGTGATACAAAATTGCCTGTGACACACATAGGAATACCTGCATATCGAACATATTTAATTCAACTGAGATCTTAGGAAGATTAAACTACAAAGCCAAAAGGTTCAGCTGTGTGAGTTCGTCTTTCGCTAGTGGGAACAAAACAGAGAAGCAAAGGAAACACTGGGCATCTGTACAGTTTTGCCAAATTATATACAGTGCTGTATTTGAAAGAGCAGGTTACAAGTTCTGTAAGAGACCCTTTCCTTGATCCATAGGAACACAGGTGGACTAAAAGCAAGAATGTCTCATTTTGTATCAACTGAAGGGGAAACTGCATCCAGTTAATGACTAAGCAAAACATGACTCCTAAGAGGCGGCACAAGAAGACCAGAAACTATCATCCTTTATGTTGGAAACATGGATCAGGCGAAGAAAGTCACTTTCCATTACGGTGTCTCTTAGGTGAAATGGGGGACCACAACTACACTGAGACCCTCTCCGCCTGGTGCTCACCTGCACAGGGCCTGAAAGCAACACGGTCACCTCAGCAAGTCCTAACAAGTATGAGAGAACCGCAGAATCGGAAAGAACCCCCAAGGGCCATCTAGTCCAACCCCCTGCAATGCAGGAAGAACCCAGGATAAACTAAAGAAAGGCATGCCAGTTATTGGGACCAACACAGTGATGCTTACCTATCGGCATGGCACCTAATTAATGGAGATTTTCGCTAGACACCAGAGGAAGCTGACTGGCCGAGGGGCGAGAGGAGAGGGCCTCCTCTTTTGGAATCAGAAGCTGGCTAAGGAACTGGAAGTGGCGAGCGGAAACAAATGGAGCTGCTCCCCATAGAGGGATGTGGGGAAAGCCCTCACAAAGAACAGAATTAGGACATGCGCTTTTTAACTTGTACATAAATTGTCAGGTGAACAGGGAGGTGAAACCAAAAGCAGCAAATTGCCCACGCTAGAGATCATTAGGAAAGGAACCAGAACTAAAACTGCCAATGCCATCATGCCATCTATAATGTGATTTGGGAGGCCTGCGTCCCGTTTTGTTCGCCTCTCCTCCGAGAGGATATCGCACAGCTGGAGAAGGTTCTGAAAATGATGGAGAAGGGGATGCAGAAAAGTTGCAGCATTGGGGGATTTTCCCTTTACAAAAAAAAAAGGTGAATAAGAGGTGACATGACAGATGTTTATAAAATTAGGCACAGTGCGAAGTTTTCCTTCCTGTCTCGCAATGCAGCTTCGTGAGCCTCCAACGAAACGGAGATCCACAACTGACGAGAAAGCCTTCCTTCAAGCAACTCGTAGGGAACTTAAGGAATTGGATCCGGCCCCTCGGAGGTCCTCCTAGCCTGATCTCCACTGGCACACAGCTAGCGAACAGGTATGGCACAGGTTACAATGCCGGGGCTTTTCAGGTACTGGGGGTACCCAGCCGGCGTCCAGCGAGTGGCAAGGCCAAAGGAAGGCAATTCCTAAAGGCTGAGGACCACGTGGGTCAGGCAAGTGGCTGGCTTTGGCACACAGCCTCCCCAACTGGGCCACCAGGGACTCGACCAGCCAGCTGCTGAGGTGCCCCCACATCTGGGCTACAGCAATCTAAACATGGCCAGACCAGTGTTAGAGACTCAGATATATCAGCTTGGCGCCAAATGGCACCTTAGAACCAAGGTTACAGTCACCCAAACAGAATGTCTACTTGCCATTTTGGGGCATGGATGGCTCTCTAAAAAGGCATTTTTCAAATGATGGATTGTCTGTGATTGAACATCCAGCTAGTTCATATGACAAGCTTGAGTTGGGTGAAGAGCTTTGAGAACTGAAAGAAGAAAAGTCCCTTGATCCAGGGACAGTTCACATCTATATTGTCCCGTTCCGACCTCTTTTTCTTAATGGTGACACAGATCATTCATAACATAGGAATATTCTTCACAGCTGTGAGCAGGACAGTCGGGGTGGGGGGTGGGGGAAGACAAGCAACAACAATTCACTGTAACACTGGTCTCTTCTCCTGCTCAGGCTGCACGGAAAAAGCATTTTGGCTCCTGAAATTCATTCTGATTGTGCAGATAAAATAAAACGGATAGAATTCTACAGGATGTGTTGCTAGTGTGCGAAAACAGTCAAGATCCAAAGAGCATGCACGCACCTCCAGATGGTGGAGATGTCAGGCATCTTCACTTGGTTGCAAGTGGCCAGGAGCCAGGTGCAAAATGTGCCTGGCGGATTTCGAACACAGACCCAGGACACTCAAGGAGGCTGCCTTTGAGGAGTGCCCTTGGCTGCACCTGGATGCTACATATAGATTCTGGAGGGGAAAAGGACGCCCACAGAAGGATACAGGATGGGTGCGGGGTTCAACACCACCCTCACCCCTGGACTTCCGGCATCGAAAGCCAGAGCCAGGCAAGTCCTTGGCATAAGGCTGGCCCCTGTGGATTGACCTGGCATTTCCAGCTCCTGCCTCCCAAACCAGCGGTGCCACCCAGGTGTCTCCCAGGTAGCCCTTCCAAGGCTCCTCCCTTCCTACCAAGCAATGAATGCCAGGTCAGACAGACAGACAGAAGGCATGAAGAGAGCAGGAGAAGAGAGGACCTCTCCCTGGTTTTTCCTGCTGCCGCCAAGGCCCCATCCTGCCCCTGGCAGCAGAGTGGACATACTTTTGAGGCTCCTAGGTAAAGGGACCCCTGACCATTAGGTCCAATCGTGTCTGACTCTGGGGTTGTGGCGCTCATCTTGCATTATTGGCCGAGGGAGCCGGCATACAGCTTCCAGGTCATGTGGCCAGCATGACAAAGCCGCTTCTGGCGAACCAGAGCAGCGCATGGAAACGCCGTTTACCTTCCCGTCGGAGCGGTGCCTATTTATCTACTTGCACTTTGATGTGCTTTCGAACTGCTAGGTTGGCAGGAGCAGGGACCACGCAATGGGAGCTCACCCCGTCACGGGGATTCGAACCGCCGACCTTCTGATCAGCAAGCCCTAGGCTCTGTGGTTTAACCCACAGCGCCACCTGGGTCCCTACCAGCTTCCAAATAGTAGCGGGAGGCAGAAATCCCCCCACCCCGATGGATCATCGGCGGAACCTCCCTGTGTGGCTTCCATTTCCTGCAGCAGCAACCTCCCTCCCATCCTGCCAGCTTCTGCATGTCTCTTTCCTTCTTCCACCCAGGAATAGTCCAGACTCTGCCCATCTCTTCACAGGGGTCTCCCAAGTACACCCCAAGCTCCCCAGATGCAGGGGGCCCTTTCCAGACGCCATTCTCTCTCTCTCTTTCTCTCTCTCTCTCTTTCTCTCTCTCTCTCTTTCTCTCTCTCTCTCCCCCCTCCTTTGTCGCACGCCAATCTCTCACCCGGAATCGTTTCCTTCCTTCGAGCAAAGAGGCTCCCCAGAGCTCCTGCCAAGCACAGCACAGGTGGGGAGGTGGCGCTACAGGTTTGCCAACCTGCCAGCGGAGCGCAGGTGCTGCGCTGCCCCAGGGCAAGGCTTTCGGAGCAGTTCCACGCCCAGGTGCCACCCGCCTTCCCGGCCTGACAGCTTCCACTCCCCCAGGCTGCCCTTCTTAGCAAGGGAGAGAGAAACGGGGTGCAAGCAGAACAGCAGCAGGGCAGCTGGCATGGCTCCCCCCAGAGCCCCCCGGCCATGCTGAGCAACGGGAGCAGCCAGCGCCAGGCAGAAGGGCCTCCTGCGCAGAGAGACGGAGCCGCCAGCAAAGACCAAGGGAAATGGAGGATGCTGCCATCACTACCACCGTCTCCATGGCACTGAGCCCCCCCCTAGAGTCCGCCCCAGAGGGATCCTTTCACAACCTGACCCTGACCAAAGGCAGAATGGCTCTCTGTCCCCAGGATGCTTCCAGAGAGCACCTGCTGGGCCTCTGGCACTGGAGGTTCAGCCTCAGAGCACTGGCATGAAAACAGTGCCTCTGAGCTCGTGCAGAGGGCATCTCTATCACTGAAGCCAGGTTCATCGCAGACTTGACCAGGCAGGAGAAGCAGGGGGTGGGCAGCCTTCGGTTCCTTGGAGGTGTTTGGGGCCTTCCCCTCTGCCCTCCTCACAAACTGCCCCCCCCCAGTTCTTGCCTGCAACAACACCCAAGCCCAGGACCCCCTTGCTGGAAGGTGGATGATCTGGGGGCTGCCAACCTGTTTTTTTTTGGGGGGGGGCCTTCCTGGGCTTCAGAATGAGCTACTTGGCACACCAGGGTCCACTGCCCAACCCTGGAGGTTCTCCAGACCCCCAGCTGGCCAACCATGTTCCATCCCTTTGGGGCACATTTGCCAGTGGGGGTGGGGTCCTGCTGCCGGGATGTCCCCTCTCTGTCCAGGAAGGGCACAGCCAAGGGCAGCCACAGGCATGGGGTGTGGAGGGGGGCACAGTGCCACCCAGGGAACCTGGCGCAAGAGAGGCTGGCTTTGTGCGAGGCATGCCAAGGAGGGTCTCCTTTCTCCCCCTCCCCGCACCCAAAATCAGGGTCCCTTGCAAACTGCCAACAAACTCTGCCAAGTGCCAAAGCACGTGGTGAGGTGGGGAGGGGGATGCAAGGGGAGAGAACGGAAGGAAGGAAGGAAGGAAGGAAAGGAGGAAGGGAGGAAGGAAAGAAAGGAGTGACATTTGGCAAGGGATTAATCACAGCCTCTCTGCAGAGCCAATAAAACCTCCCCCCCCCCCAATCGGGAGCTCCATTTTCTGCTGCAGGAGAGAGAGATGCACACATAACAGCCCCCCCCCCTCGAGGCGGAGGAGGAGGCGGCTCCTCTTGCAAGGCAGGCGCTGCACAGCCCTTCGGCCGCATCCTTCCCAGAGCATCCCAGAGGCCGCGGCGGCGCCTGAGAGCCCCCGCCCCACCCCTCGACCTCCCACCCCCCCCCAGCAGCCCCCCGTCGAGGCCGCCGCCCCTCCTCGCCCCCCTCCGCCGCCGCCGCAGGAGCCCCGGCGCCCGCAGGCCCGCCCCCTGCCCTGCCCCCCCCCCGCCGGGGGTCTCACCCTCGATGGAGATGACGTGCTCGCGGATCTGGCTCTGCAGCGCCAGGTCGTCGACGCGCTCGACCAGGTCGTAGATGGCGTAGATGTTGGGGTGCACCGACTCGAAGCGCCCGATCTCGGCGCGGATGGCCGCCGAGTTGGACAGGCCGAACTGCGGCGAAGGCGCGCCGCCCGCCCCCGACTGGCCCGACGGGCCCCCCGGGGCCGCCAGGCTCTGCTGCGAGCCCGGCCCGCCGCCCTGCCCCCCCGGCCCGCCCTGGAAGTTCATGGCCGGCGCGGGAGGAGTACGACGACGAGGGCGAAGAGGAGGAGGAGGACAACGGCGAGGGGGCTCGACGGGGCGGCGGGCGAGGCGCGGCTGCGGCGGACGCGCGGTCGGCGGGGCGGCTCAGCGGCGCGGGGCGGCGGCGGCCGGGGCGGCGGGCTCCCGGCGCTGCATGGCGGCTCCCGGCACTGCTGGGCTGGCGGCTGGTCCTCCTCTCCGGCCGGCGGCCCCGCCAGCAGCACAAGCAGCAGCAGTAGAAGCAGCGGCGGTGGCGGCGGCGGCCCCGCGTCACGCAGCCGCCCCCGCTCCTCCTCCCGCGTCAGCGCCGGGCTGGCACCGCCCCCGGACGGAGGGAAGGAGGGAAGGAGGGAGGCAGGAAGGAAGGAAGGAAGGAAGGAGGAGGGCGGCCAAGAGGGAGGAGGGATGCAGGGATGCGGGCGGCGAGGGAAGGAGCCGCCTGCGCAAGCCCGGCCAACGCTTATGTAAGGCGCGCGGCCGCGGGGTCGGGGGGAGCCGCGCGTGGCCTGGCCCGCCTCGCGGGGACCTCGGAGGGGGCCGGGCGGGGGTCCCGCCGGGGAAGGAGGAGCCCAGCAGCTGCAGCAACGGGCAGGCCGTCGGGTCGGGGCGAGGAGCCCTGGGTGGCCACCTCGGAAGAAGAGCCCGCCGGATGGATCAGCCCCAGTGCAGCCGCCTTTTCCCACGGGCGCCTCTCGGGAAGGCCGCGCGCAGGAGTCGAGAGCGAGAGCTTCGGGGCTTCCGAAGGGGCTCGTAGCCTTCGCTAGCCCCCTCCTCCTGGCAGGGGCGCCAACTTGAATAAAATAGGGGGGGCGGCAGGTAAGCCTCGCCCTGCATAATAGATCACAAGATGTAGCACATGCACACCATGTTAATGGCAATGCCCATCTACTTTGGGGGGGGGGGGCTCAGCCTCCTCAGATATTTTATGGGGGTGTGTGAAGGGACCTCCCCCCCCCTAGGAGATGGCTCCTGTGCCTCCAAGATGGCCTTCTCCACCCCCACAGCTTGGCCAAAGCGTCCTTTGGAGGCCCTTCACTTGAACTCAGTGCTGAGAAGCCCTTCCTCCCGCCTGCCCAGTTTGATGCCTCCAATAGGGGAGGTGGCAGCGGCTGCAGTTGGGGGGTGACCCATTTCCTCCAAGGCCAGGGGCGTACCTAGGGGTGCAGGCCCAGGGGGGAGGATGGAGAGAGACGGAGACGGAGAAGGCAGAAGGGAGCCTGGAATAGGCCAGTCTCTGCCCTCAGCCCAACCCAGAGACCATGGAGTTTCAGAGACTTCTGCCTTTCAAAACACAGTTTTCTCAAGGCTTCTTACAACATATGTAAAGCATTTTTTGAATAGGAAACATCAAGATCTAAAATATTAACAACAAATATATAACAAATTTTAAGTAGCAAACATCAGTATCTAAAATATTAAAAACTAACCGAGCAGCATAAATCAGGCCAGCAAAGCAAGACAGGAATGGCAGATTCATAGTTTTTTTAAAAAAAACAACAACAACAAAACACAATTTAAAACAAAGAAGATCATTAATTGAAAATCCAGTCCATCCACTCTCTAAATATGTCTTTTTATCACTCATTGCTTGCTTCCTTATTTTTAGTTCCATCCAGGGCTTTTTTTCAGCTAGAACTCAGCGGAACTCAGTTCTGACCCCCTCAGGTGGACGCCATTGCCATTATAAGAGAACAAGGGGGGGCGTTCATGGTGAGGTCCGGCACCTCTTTCTCTAGAAAAATAGCACTGGTTACATCGCAGAACTGTAACATTGGAAGGGACTCCAAGGGTCTTCTAGTCCAACCCCCTGCAATGCAGGAATCACAGCTCAAGAATCATTGACCACACGTCTTCTGAATAGTTTCTATCCAAGAGCTTTGATTGCACTAAATAATGACCTCAGGGCCAGTAGTAAGAAATAGCAAGCAGTGAATAGTAAGAAAGGAGATAGGTTTTAGGTTATGTTATGCTTTTAATAGGTTATGTTACATTCTGGATTATGGTATGTTTTAATAGATTATGTCTTAATAGGATGAGAGTGTTGGAGATATGTGCAAATGTGTAAGGCAAATCCGGTCTTTGGGTGTTTGATTTTCGTTGTTGTGTGTACTGTGTATATACAGACAATGACAATAAATTTATCTAAATCTAAATCTAAATCTAAATTGACAGGTGACCATTCAACCTCTGTTTAAAAAACCCAAAGAGGGAGAATTCAAAACCTTGCACCATTGCACCATCAAACAGCTTCAGGAAGTTCTTCCTGATGTTTAGTCAGAATCTCCTTTCTTGCAACTTGAATGGATGGGTTCAGATCCTGCCCTCCAGAACAAGAGAAAACAAGCACACTCCCTCCTCCATATGACATCCCTTAAGCTATTGGGAGGTGGCTCTCATATCTCCCAGTCTCCTCTTTTCCAGACTAAACATCCCCAGCTCCTTCAACCCTTCCTCATCAGGCTTGGTTTCCAGACCCTTGACCATCTTGGTCACCTTCCAGCTTGTCAACATCCTCCTTAAATTGTGGCGCCCAGAATTGGACCCAGGATTCTAGGTGTGGCTTGACCAAGACAGAAGAGTGATCTGGACACTAGACTTCTGTTGATGCAGCCTAGAAGAGCATCAGTTTTTTTTGCTGCTGCATCACACGGTTGACTCCTGTTCAGCTTGTGGTCTGCTAAGACCCCTGATCCTTTTCCCCATGTCCTGCTGTCAAGCCAGGTGCCCCCCCCATCCTGTATTTCTGCAGCTGGCTCTTCCCTAAGTGTAGAACTTAGGGCCCCTTTCAACTCTATGATTCCATGCCCCGAATCTTCCAACCTTCAGAGTGCACATTGCAGGATACAGCCCAGCCCAGCCCCTCATCTGGATGGGTCCTGAGTTCCCTGCTCCCTTCGGTTGGGGGTGTTGCCCCCAGCCCAATCCCAGATGTGTGGGCAGGGGCAGCCTATCCAGAGATGCTCAGGGCAAGGGTGTCCTTCTCACACTATTCTGGGATGTTCTGGGCATCTGCCTGTGCTTCCTCCCCCCCCCACTGCTGGACCCATGTGGAGCCTGCTCTGCAGGAGTCTTGGCATTTCTCCCTCCCTCCCTCCCCCTGCCTAATTGCTGCATAGGATTTCCTTATTTGTTTGTGTGTTTCCCAGGCTTGTGTGTGCGAGAGAGTTTGTTTCTGGCTTGTGTGTGTGTGTTTGTCTGGTGACTAGCTGTGGGCGGAGCTAATCAGTGCCTGGAGGGCAGAGACTGAGGAAGTAGGCAAAAGGTGAGCTGAGCTTGTAGGGCGGAGCTAATCAGTGCCTGGAGGGCAGCGACTGAGGAGGGAGCACAAGGTGAGCTGAGCTTGTAGGTTTTGAGGGTTTGTCTTTTTGGGGCTGTGTGTGATTAAGTTTGTGTGCTTATTTGTTTCCTTATTTGTTTGTGTGTTTCCCAGGCTTGTGTGTGCGAGAGAGTTTGTTTCTGGCTTGTGTGTGTGTGTTTGTCTGGTGACTAGCTGTGGGCGGAGCTAATCAGTGCCTGGAGGGTAGCGGCGCGCGCCTAACGGCGCGCGCAGTTTGACCTATCTTTTAAATTGAGGAGAGCTAGTCTCAAACGTTTACTTGGGGAGACCTAGGCTTCTTTTTTGTGTGTCCTGACTTCAAGCTTCAAGATGGAGGGTGAGGGAACAACTGTAGTCGCCTGCAATTCCTGCGCAATGTTTGCCTTCTTGCCAAAGGATGTAGGCAGCTACACCTGCAGCAAGTGCAAGTTGGTTGCCCTACTAGAAGACAAGGTCCGGCAACTTCAGGAGGGGGAAGGAACAACTGTAGTCGCCTGTAATTCCTGCGCAATGTTTGTCTTCTTGCCAAAGGTTGTAGACAGCTACACCTGCAGCAACTGCAAGTTGGTTGCCATACTCGAAGACAAGGTCCAGCAACTTCAGGCCCGTGTATCTACGCTCCAGAAAATTAAAGAGCTGGAGCTTTTCTTGGATGCAGCAGAGCACACTGTCTCCACCAAGCAGGAGACAGGGCACATCCCTGAGGAGGAGTTCAGTTCCCCAACTCAGGAGCCAGATGTATGGAGGAACGTGACTCACAGAAGTAGAATGCCCAGGGATCGCTCTGAGTGTTTAGAACTACAAAATCAATTTGAAGTGCTCTCAAATCTGGAAGATGAAGACCAGACTCCATTGGAAGATCTCTCCCTCATCACAGTTGATGAGGTATATGAAGACGAGCAGCATAGTCAGTCCTCCGGGAATGTGCAGGCGACCTTGGAAGGGACAGCACGTGTAAGAATCCCGACCAAGCCTAAGAGGAGACGTGTAGTGGTGATAGGGGATTCCCTACTGAGGGGTACCGAAGCAGTGATCTGTGGGCCTGACAAGATGTCTCGAGAGGTATGCTGTCTCCCCGGGGCCAAGATCCATGATGTTACAGAACGGCTGCAAGGAATAATAAAACCTATGGATAAAAACCCCTTCCTTTTAGTCCATGTGGGAACCAATGACACCGCAAGCCATAGCCTCCAGAAGATCAAAAGTGATTATGAGGCTCTGGGCAGGAAGCTGAAGCAATTAAATGCACAAATTGTCATCTCATCTGTCCTCCCAGTTGAACGCCGTGGCCCAGGAAGAGAGGGGAAAATAGGAGAAGTGAACAACTGGCTTCGCAAATGGTGCCGGCAGGAACGGTTTGGATTCTTAGATCACGGCCTGCAGTTTCTTGAAGATGGACTTCTGGCAAGTGATGGGCTGCACCTCACAAGGGTTGGGAGGAATGTTTTTGCCAACAATCTCAAAAACCTCATCAGGAGGGCTTTAAACTGACTTATGTGGGGGAGGGAGACAGTGGTCCTGAAGGTAGGAGTCTATCAAATGCTGAAGATGATCATCCAAAAGTCAAGGACCAAATGGAGCAAACAGCACACAGACCTAGTGGTGGGAGGAAAAAATCCTTAAGTAGGAGACTAGGGGGAATGATCAATGGTTTTCAATGTCTGTATACAAATGCACAGAGCATGGGAAATAAACAAGATGAACTTGAGCTCTTGATACAGCAAACTAAATACGACATAATAGGCATCACTGAAACCTGGTGGGATGAGTCTCATGATTGGAATGTAGTAATAGAGGGATACAATCTATTTCAGAGAAATAGACCAAACAGGAAAGGAGGAGGAGTGGCATTATATGTCAGGGATGTGTATACCTGTGAAGAGATCCATGATTTAAAACTTCAAAGCCAAATTGAGAGTATCTGGGTCAAAATTAAGGGAGAGAAAAATAACAGTGATCTCATTGTGGGAGTTTACTATAGATCCCCGAGCCAAACTGAGGACATAGATGATGCCTTCCTGGAACAGATGACCAAGCATTCAAAAGGAAATGAGATAGTAGTAATGGGGGATTTCAACTATCCTGATATTTGTTGGATGTCAAACTCAGCCAAGAGCATAAGGTCGAACAGATTCCTCACTGGCCTTGCAGACAACTTCATTGTCCAGAAAGTGGTAGAAGCAACAAGAGGATCAGCCATTTTAGATCTGGTCCTAACCAATAGTGATGACCTGGTTAGTGGGGTAGAAGTGGCAGGATCATTAGGTGGGAGTGATCATGCTCTTCTGGAGTTTATTATACATCAGAAAGGAGCAACCAAGCATACTAAGACTCAAATTCTAGACTTTAAGAAAGCCGACTTCAGAAAACTTAGGGAAATGCTGGATGTGATCCCATGGTCAGTAATACTAAAAGGGATGGGAGTTCATGATGGATGGGAGTTTGTTAAAAGGGAGATATTAAAAGCACAACTTCAAGCAGTACCAATGCGACGAAAACATGGAAGGTGCCTAAAGAAGCCAGGGTGGCTATCTAAAGAACTTTTAACTGAGTTAAGATTTAAAAGGGATATGTACAAGAAATGGAAAAAGGGGGAAACCACCAGAGAGGAATTCAAACAAATAGCCAGCACATGTAGAGACAAAGTCAGAAAAGCTAAAGCACAGAATGAACTCAGGCTTGCTAGAGAGGTTAAAAGCAATAAAAAGAGTTTTTATGGGTATGTCCGTAGCAAAAGGAAGAACAAGGAAACAGTGGGGTCACTTAGAGGAGAAGATGGTGAAATGCGAACAGGGGACGCAGAAAGGGCAGAACTCCTCAATACCTTCTTTGCCTCAGTCTTCTCCAAAAAAGAAAACAATGCCCGACCTGAAGAATATGGAGCAGATGATTCAGCAGGGGAAACACAGCCCAGAATAAGTAAGGAGGTAGTACAAGAACACTTGGCTAGTTTAGATGTATTCAAGTCTCCAGGGCCAGATGAACTACATCCCAGAGTATTAAAAGAACTGGCAGAGGTGATTTCAGAACCACTGGCAGTAATCTTTGAGAATTCCTGGAAAACAGGTGAAGTTCCAGCAGACTGGAGGAGGGCAAATGTTGTCCCTATCTTCAAAAAGGGGAAAAGAGAGGACCCAAACAATTACCGCCCAGTCAGCCTGACATCAATACCAGGAAAGATTCTAGAGCAGATCATTAAGCAAACGGTCTGTGAGCACCTAGAAAGGAACGCTGTGATCACTAAAAGTCAGCATGGGTTTCTGAAAAATAAGTCATGTCAGACTAATCTGATCTCATTTTTTGACAGAATTACAAGCCTGGTAGACGAAGGGAACACTGTGGATGTAGCCTATCTTGATTTCAGCAAGGCCTTTGACAAGGTGCCCCATGATATTCTTGTAAAGAAGCTGGTAAAATGCGGGCTAGACAATGCTACCATTCAGTGGATTTGTAACTGGCTGACTGACCGAACCCAAAGGGTGCTCATCAATGGCTCCTCTTCATCCTGGAGAGAAGTGACTAGTGGGGTGCCACAGGGTTCTGTCTTGGGCCCAGTCTTATTCAACATCTTTATCAATGACTTGGATGATGGGCTTGAGGGCATCCTGATCAAGTTTGCAGATGACACCAAATTGGGAGGGGTGGCTAATACCCCAGAGGACAGGATCACACTTCAAAATGACCTTAACAGATTAGAGAACTGGGCCAAGGCAAACAGGATGAATTTTAACAGGGAGAAATGTAAAGTACTACACTTGGGCAAAAAAAATGAAAGGCACAAATACAGGATGGGTGATACCTGGCTTGAGAGCAGTACAAGTGAAAAGGATCTAGGAGTCTTGGTAGACCACAAACTTGACATGAGTCAACAGTGTGATGCAGCAGCTAAAAAAGCCAATGCAATTCTGGGCTGCATCAATAGGAGTATAGCATCTAGATCAAGGGAAGTAATAGTACCACTGTATTCCGCTCTGGTCAGACCCCACCTGGAATACTGTGTCCAGTTCTGGGCACCACAGTTCAAGAAGGATATTGACAAGCTGGAACGTGTCCAGAGGAGGGCAACCAAAATGGTCAAAGGCCTGGAAACGATGCCTTATGAGGAACGGCTTAGGGAGCTGGGTATGTTTAGCCTGGAGAAGAGAAGGTTAAGGGGTGATATGATAGCCATGTTCAAATATATAAAAGGATGTCATATAGAGGAGGGAGAAAGGTTGTTTTCTGCTGCTCCAGAGAAGCGGACACGGAGCAATGGATTCAAACTACAAGAAAGAAGATTCCACCTAAACATTAGGAAGAACTTCCTGACAGTAAGAGCTGTTCGACAGTGGAATTTGCTGCCAAGGAGTGTGGTGGAGTCTCCTTCTTTGGAGGTCTTTAAGCAGAGGCTTGACAGCCACCTGTCAGGAATGCTTTGATGGTGTTTCCTGCTTGGCAGGGGGTTGGACTGGATGGCCCTTGTGGTCTCTTCCAACTCTGTGATTCTGTGATTCTGTGATTCTGTGATTGCTCTGCCCAGGAAGGAGATGCTCCCCTGAGCATCCCCAGAGAAGCCCAGTTTTGACCGGCAGCCCTGTGCCTTCCAGGAGATCAGCTAACTGGGGGTCAGCCCCCCACTCCACCCCATCGCTGGCATCTTCTTCAGGCCCAGAGCGCCCCCCCCGCCAAGTGCATGCGCACACATCCTGCAGTTAATTGGCACCAGCTGCCAGATCAGCTGGGTGCTAATTACCCCCAGGCCCTAATGGGAGGTTTGGGTAGCAGAGGCAGAGTGACTCACCCAGAGGGCAGCAGGAGACAGGCAGGGAAACCTCCCACAACTGGCCTCAGACAGACAGACAGACGGACGGGCGCACACAGCCCTCACACCAAGGCTGGACTGCAGCATTTTTGCATTCCTCGGGGCTGCCCAGGAGGAAAGAGCTCCCTTTGCTGGGTCAGGCCAAAGGGTGTCCAACTAACCCAGGATCCTGTTCTCATAGTGGCTGAACAGATGCCCTCATTGGGAAACCAGCAAGCAGGATCTGAGCACAAGAGCAGCTCTCCCCTCCTGCCGTTTCCAGCGACTGCAGACCCTCCAAGGGCCCCTATATTCCAGGGACAGTCCCGGATGTACAGAAGCCATCCCAGTTTCTGTTTTAGTCCCGGAATGTCCTGCTTTTCCTTAGGACGTCCCTATTTTCTTCGGAGAAATGCTGGAGGGGACGGGGGTCTTCAGAAGCATCGCTGCACAACCATCCTGGCCAGGAGCTAGCGATTGCCCTCTCTTCCTCCTCCATGAATTTCTCCAATCCTCTTTTAAAGCCACCCAGGTTGGCGGCCACCTCCTGTGGCAGGGAGTTCCATAGTTTAACTGCGCTGTGTGAAGAGCTTGTTCCTTTTATCCTGAATCCGCCAACTTTTGGTTTATTTGGATTTCCACGAGTTCTAGCATTACAAGGGGGGGGAGGCCTAGAAGCTGTCCAGGGGCCCCTTGGCTGAATTGCAGGGAGAGTGTTTCCCCCCCCCCCCAAAGCATGAAGGAAGCCTGGGAAGCATTCCCATGCCAGAGGGTGAGATGGAGGGTCTTGGCATATTAGGTGCTCCCTGGCAAGAGGGCTGGCCATGTTTTTGTGCCAAGCAGCTCCCCCTGCCTTCAACAGCTGGGGCAAGATCCACCTGCTCCATGTCAGGCGGTTTTTCAAAGGCGCAGGAATGGGGTGAAATGACACCCACCCCCCAGGGGGTGTGTGAGATGGCAAGAAGGGGGCAGCTTCTCCCAGAGTGCACTGCTCTCTGGGAAGCCACACTGAGCCACTGGTCACTTCCACACCCAGTAGGTCACGGCCATCCCTGCAATGGGGGGGCAGTTGAGTGACCCAGAAGGAAGGCGAGGCTCCTGCACCCCCCTCTGGCAGTGAACTCTAACGGGACACAAAGCAAGCATAGCCTCCAGGTTCAGTAGGGCTTACTCTCATGTATGTTTACACCTTTTTCCAGGAGGGAGCGCCAACCCCCCCCCCACACCCTAGACTCATATGTGGGGGAAATGTGGGGAAGGCTCCAGGTCCAATCCTCTCCCCTGGAAGGTACAGTTTGCTTATTTCCAATGCATGGAGCAAAGGGCTCTTGGTGGCTCCTGGCCAAGGGAGTTCTGCTTTGCCTCCATGAATTCCAGTTGTTGGAATCCACACTCAGATCTCGCTTGCGGGTTTCCTATTGGGCGCACCTGGTTGTGAGAAGAGGCTGCTGGATTAGATGAGCCAGCAGGGTCTCCTTATGTTTTTTTTTTTTTTTTTTTAATAATTTTTATTAATTTTGCAATTTTATAAGCATACAGTAAAACATTTCGGTCAGGATTCATCACTCCCCACCTCTCACCATGAGGAGTTATTTAATCTTACCCTCCCTCTCACAGAGGTAAACCCATTCATTATTTCCCCTGACCTCAACCAAATCATTATCTAGCTTCGGCCTAACCCTATTCCCGGGTAGACCATTCTTGGTAACATAACAGAATCATAATGACTTCCTCCGCACCTCCCTAGTGGCTGCATTAAACAATATATTTCTTCCATTCAGGTACATGGATACATCAAACATATCTTAGACTTAATTACAAAACATAGTTCTAGTTCATATAAAATATCATATCTTATTACACAACATCTTTTAATTCTCACCTCAGCGTCTTCCTCCCATATCATCTATAAGTTTCCTTTTGACTCCCCTTAATCTTCAGGCTCCTAACTTCGAGAGGCCCTAACATAATCCAAACTCTAAGCCATGTCCGACAAGAATGTTCAAAATCCAAATATATAGTCAATCCCAGGTAGCCCACCTGCACCATTCAGCCCTGCCCTCGCCTTTCCCCAGTCCACTGCCAAGTGCTACCCTGCACTTGGACTTTACCTTCCCTTTGCCTTCTCGGTTGCTTCTGTTCCCAATTTTTGAACAAAGTCTTTTTCTTCTTTAAAATCCTCTGACGTCGGAAAGAATAGTCCTTTGTAAATGTCGCTTTTTTAATCCTCCTCTTCAATCCAGATTTCTTGCACCGAGAACGATTCTTCCTGTGGCGAGGCTTGCCCTTGGCCTTGGGGGGAATTTCACCCCCTTCCTTCCATTGCGCAGCTGGTATGACATCAGTGTTGTTTACAGCTCCTCTCAGTCTTTCGGTCTCTGCTTGGAACTCCAATCTCAGTTCCCAGATTTTTTCAAGGACTCTCTTCCAGCCTCCACGCTCAAGATCATCCTCCATTTTCAAAGACATAGCTATGTAATGTTCCGGACCGGACCAAATCCAAGTTCGAAGTCCAAATTTCCACAATAGAATCCAACAGGTCCGATTCAAATCCTTTAGCTGTCAAAAATGTTAGTTAGTTGCCCCCCCGATCAGGGGTGTCAGAAGGATCGAATCTCTGTTGCACTGTCAGACTCCGTAACATTGCAGCCGCATCGGCAATAAAGTTCCTGATTTAGTGCCACAGTAGCAAGGGACGGACCTCCGTAAATTACATCCCCGTACTTCACCAAATTAGTCCTAATTCTTCAGCACTCTTGTAGTACTCACGTTTTGATCATCCAATCTTTTCATTTTCGGAGGAATCAGCGCGCTCAGGGGGGAAGGGCTCGCAGCTTCAACCCGACGGGCAATGGCGGTCCGTGGAGCTCCGTCGCCCCGCGTCTCACACGGCAGCCTCTACTGTGGCCGCCGCGGGAGTTGGGGCGACGTTGAGAGCTACAGCCGGACCTAAGGTCCCGGGATCAAAACTCCCGGGAGTTTTGGGGGCTGCGTCGCTGTCGCAAGCACCCCTTTAAGCCGGTCGGGTCGGGGAATGTCAGCAGCGACATGTCCCCCGACCTTCCCCTCCGGCACGCCGACCGGAAGCCCTCCTTATGTTTTTATCTATTAAACCTATTAGTTTCTTGTCACCTAAAACCGTCTCCAAGCAACCTACACAGAAGAACACTATAAAAGAGAATTATTATTATTATCATCATCATTATTATGTATCCCACCTTTCATCCAAAGATCACAGGGTAGTTCACAACATAGATAATTCTCCCTGCATTGCACAGGGTTGAACTAGATGATCCTTGGAGGTCCCTTCCGTGATTCTATAAAATATTAAAATTCCATGCAGCATATAAAAAAACAAAAACAAAGAAACCCCAAACAGCGATAACAAGGGCAGCACAGGAAGGAAAAACAAAATGACGTGTCCCGCCCCCTCATGAACCAGCAAATGAAAATAAGTACTTGAACGATGACACCCACTCCGCTTCAGCCCAGCAGTCAGAGAAGCATGGCGTTGTAGTGTTGGGAGGGACCCCCAGAGGCATCTAGTCCAACCTCCTGCAATTCAGGAATCACAGCTAACCCATAATGGGTCCAACAGTCCAGAAGGCATTTTCTGCCCATGCTGTGGAGAGAAACGAGGGGCTCCTCAACCTGGGAAAGGAGCCCCTCCAGGAGAAGGGAAACTCTTATCCTAAGTCTTCAGGAGTAAACCTCCAGGTGCAATTTGTAGAGAGAGAAGACAAGGTGGGTGTGATGTCCAGCGGATTGCCAGACCATGTGCCAAGGGCTTCTGGCTAAAGCTGTGTCAGAGCATCAGCGCTTGCAAAATGTACGAAGGCATGAAGAAAGACTTTGGGGCAACAGTCAGGAAAATAATAATAATAATAATAATAATAATAATAATAATAATAATAATAATAATTTATTATTTGTACCCTGCCACTCTGGGCAGCTCCCAACAAACATGAAAATACATCAAAATGCACCACGGAAAACCTCGTTGGGAGAGATCGTCACAGACTGCAGCGAGGCAATGAAGCGATGGGCAGAGCTCTCTCAAGACCGCTGCCCACAGGAAATGGACAGAATCCAGACACTGCCTATCCCTCCCTCCCTTGACGAACTAAAGAATGTCCTCAACTCTCAGGCATGTGGAAAAGGCCCAGGGCAGGATGGAATCCCCCCAGAAGGGCTGAAAGCTAGATTCCGTTCCTCCCTCATGACACTCTTCTCGCAGTGCCGGGAACAAGGATCCGTGCCACAAGACATGCACGACTCCAGCATTGGGACGAAGGTGACCACCATGACAGTAAGACTTACCCTGGGACCCCCCTGCTACTGGGGGGAAGCCTTGGTCCGTGGAGCTTTCAGCAGATTGCGGTGGCTCACCCACAGGGTTTATCCTGAGTCACAATGTTGTGAGCACAGCATTGAGCCACGGTTGGCAGGATGCTCTCAGTGTGCCAACTGCAGGAGAAATGCCAAGAGCAGAGACGCCCCTTGTACATCGAGGCCTTGGACCTGCTCAGCCAAAAAGGACTCTTCACCCGGCTCCACCAGATAAGATGCCCAGCTCAGCTTCACAAAATGATGGTGTCTTTCCAGAAGAACATGCGTGGCCCCGTCCCAGGCGATGGTTCGTCCTCAGACGCCTTCTCCACAAAGAGTGGGATGAAGCGGTTGCAGGGTGGATGGTGGCCAACAGATTGAGGCTGAATCCTGGCAAGACAGAAGTACTGTTTTTGGGGACAGGGTGTGGGAGGGTGTGGGGGACTCCCTGGTCCTGAATGGGGTAACTGTGCCCCTGAAGGACCAGGTGCGCAGCCTGGGAGTCATTTTGGACTCACAGCTGTCCATGGAGGTGCAGGTTAATTCTGTGTCCAGGGCTGCTGTCTACCAGCTCCATCTGGTAAGCAGGATGAGACCCTCCTTGCCCGCGGACTGTCTCGCCAGTGGTGTATGCTCTAGTTATCTCCCACTTGGACTACTGCAATGCGCTCCACGTGGGGCTGCCTTTGAAGGTGACCTGGAAACTGCAACTAATCCAGAATGTGGCAGCTAGATACCCTGGTACTGGTTTTAATTAACTAAATAATGTTTTTTGTTTGATAGGTATTTTTAGTCTTGTAAATTTTTTGGTTTTATTGTGTATTTTTCCTTTTCCTTTTTTTCTTTTCTCTATTTCTTTTATATAATACACATTTATTCTAGATGTTTGATAATTTGATTATGTATACTGTAAAAACTATCTTAAGTCTAGAAATATCCAATGTAAGATTAGTTTGTGTTTTTCTTCTTTCTTTGTTTTATTTTTTGTATGTAATGTATGTTTAATAAAAGTAAAAAAACCAACAAAAACACAGAATGCAGCAGCAAGACTGGTGACTGGGAGCAACCGCCAAGACCACATAACACCGGTCCTGAAAGACCTACATTGGCTCCCAGTATGTTTCTGAGCACAATTCAAAGTGTTGGTGCTGACCTTGAAAGCCCTAAACGGCCTCTGAGCCACATCTGTGATTGAAAAGAGCTAACCATCATTTGACACCGCCTGGCAAAAGCCACAATTGTGACTCTGCAGCATTGGCTCCCAGTACGTTTCCAAGCACAATTCAAAGTGTTGGTGCTGACCTTTCAAGCCCTAAATGGCCTCAGTCCAGTATACCTGAAGGAGCGTCTCCACCCCCATCGTCCAGCCCAGACACTGAGGTCCAGCTCCGAGGGCCTTCTGGTGGTTCCCTAACTGCGAGAAGCCAAGATACAGGGAACCAGGCAGAGGGCCTTCTCGGTAGTGGCACCCGCCCTGTGGAACGCCCTCCCATCAGATGTCAAGGAAATAAACAACTATCTGACTTTCAGAAGACATCTGAAGGCAGCCCTGTATCAGGAGGATTTTAATATTTGATATTTTATTGCGCTTTTAATATTCTGTTGGAAACCACCCAGAGTGGTGGGGGCAACCCATCCAGATGGTCGGGGTACAAATATTATTATTATTATTATTATTATTATTATTATTATTAAGCAGGGCTGTGGTCTTCTTGCCCCAACCCTCTTTGGCATATTCTTCTCCCTGTTGCTCTCCTCTGCCTTCCTAGGAGACCAGAGTTTGTGTCTGGCGCTTCCATACCAGGAGCGATGGGGGTCTGTTCAACCCGGCACAGCTCCACACCGAGAGAGAAGTGGGGCTGATCCTTATGTGTGGGATGTTTGCAGATGACGCAGCCGTGACAGCGCACTCCGAGGAAGCTCTGCAGAGACCCATCAACCGCTTTGCCCCAGCCTGCAGGGAGTTCGGTCTGATCACCAGCCTGACATAGACCAACGTCCTGGGCCAGGACATCGCCAGCACTCCAGACATCAGCACTGGGGACCACAGGGGGCTTGAGGTGGTGGAAGATTCTGTTAACCCGGGTTCTCCCATAACCAGAAAAGTCTCCATTGATGCTGAGCTGGACAGGCATGTTGGCAAGGCATGACATGAGTCAACAGTGTGATGCAGCAGCTAAAAAAGCCAATGCAATTCTGGGCTGCATCAATAGGAGTATAGCATCTAGATCAAGGGAAGTAATAGTACCACTGTATTCCGCCCTGGTCAGACCCCACCTGGAATACTGTGTCCAGTTCTGGGCACCACAGTTCAAGAAGGATACTGACAAGCTGGAACGTGTCCAGAGGAGGGCAACCAAAATGGTCAAAGGCCTGGAAACGATGCCTTATGAGGAACGGCTTAGGGAGCTGGGTATGTTTAGTCTGGAGAAGAGAAGGTTCAGGGGTGATATGATAGCCAGGTTCAAATATATAAAAGGATGTCATATAGAGGAGGGAGAAAGGTTGTTTTCTGCTGCTCCAGAGAAGAGGACACGGAGCAATGGATTCAAACTACAAGAAAGAAGATTCCACCTAAACATTAGGAAGAACTTCCTGACAGTAAGAGCTGTTGGACAGTGGAATTTGCTGCCAGGGAGTGTGGTGGAGTCTCCTTCTTTGGAGGTCTTTAAGCAGAGGCTTGACAGCCACCTGTCAGGAATGCTTGGATGGTGTTTCCTGCTTGGCAGGGGGTTGGACTGGATGGCCCTTGGGGTCTCTTCCAACTCTATGATTCTAGGACAGAATTCCAAACGAAGAAGGGCTCTCTCAAGGCCACATTCCCAGCATGGTCACACTCCTGTCTCAGCGACGTCTGGCTTGGTAGTGTCTGTAGAATGGAAGATGGCAGCATCCCCAATGGGGTGCTGGCTTCCGGCACCAGGCCAACGGGCAGACCAACTCTGTGCTACCAAGATGTCTGCCAGTGTGACATGAAGGCTGGCAACATCAACCCTGCCGTGTGGGAATCCCTTGCAGATGACCCCAGTGCCTGGAGACAGACAGTCAGGTGGTGCATCCATAGCAGTGACCAGAGAAGGAATGGCGGCTGGGAGGAGAAACGCCCTGGGGCATCTGCAGCAGCACAACCGACACCTTCGTCTGCCCCGGCTGCAACAAAACATGTCTCTCCTATATCAGTCTCTGCAGCCACAGCAGGCGCAGCAACCTTCCAACAGCTTGACCTCCCCCCCCCCCAAGGTGCATTCTTCCATTGTCTCCCAAGTCAGACGGATGCCAGTCAACCATACCATGCTGCTTGAGACCATCTAGCTCCAGATTGTCTACACTGACTGGCAACTGCGGCTCTCCAGGGTTTCAAGGAGGAGTCTCTGCCAGCCCTACCTGGAGGTGCTGGGAATTGAACCCGGGACCTTCTGCCTGCAGAGCAGATGTTCTGTCGCTGAGCTACAACCCTAATAATACACAGAATCATAGAATGGCAGAGTTGGAAGGGACCATGAGGGTCATCTAGCAGAGGGTGTAGAATCAGGGCGTCCAGACAGAAACTGACCTGCCTGATGCTGCCACCGGCAGCGTTTGCCTGGCTCTTGAGGTTGGAGTGCGGACAGGGAGGCATATTATTCCTGTGCAATGCCATCCCTCAAGGCATTAAATTCATCCTCTGATGGTGAGCACGCAATGAAGCCGAATGTTGGAAGATTCAGGGCAGATCAAAGAAAGTCCTTCACACAGCACAGAGTTAAACTGTGGAACTCTCCGCCTCAGGAGGCAGGGGTGGCCACCACACTAGATGGCTTTAAAAGTGGAGAGGGCTTTCGATGGCCAGTGGCCTGATCCTTATCTTCTTATGGATCTGTGGACATCAGGGCCGAGAGGAGAAGAATTGAGGGTCTCCTTCCCCCAGTTACTCTCGAAGCTGCTTATGGGCTGAACTGAAATTGTCTACTGCCCCCTTCTGGCTGTCCCTAGCCTTGCACGTGGCTATCGGGGAGAGTTGGCTACTGCCCTCACCCTCGGGATTCGAAAGGGCCTTTCTGCCGGGGAGTCTCCTTTCCCTCTTCCATCCTCACGACAAGCCTGTGCGGGAGGTTAGGCTGAGAAGCACGGCCTCCTGCGGCAGTGAGTTCCACCGTTGAACTCTGTGCTGCACGGAGAAGGACTTTCTTTCGCCTCTTCTCAACCATCTGGGCTTCAGCTTCATGGGATGCTGCCCACGAGTTCTAGTTGGACGAGGGAGGAATAATTCAGCAGCAGAAGCCATTTGAGAACCTACGGAGAGCCTGCTGGATCAGGCCAATGCGCCTCTAGTCCAGCATCCTGTTCTCACAGAGGCCAACCAGATGTCCCAATGGGAAAACCTCATCAGGACTCGAACACAGAGCCACTCCCCCCCCTGCGTTTTCCAGCATCTGGTCTTGGGAAGCATTTCTGCCTCCGATTGTGGAGCCAGAGCACAGCCATCCTGGCCGGTAGCCTTTCCTATCCTTCTCCTCCTCCATCAGTTTGCCCGAGCCTCTTTTGAAGCCGTCCAGGTTGGTGGCCATCGCTGCCTCCTGTGGCGGGCAGTTCCACAGTTTAACTCTGCGCCGTAGGAAGAAGCGTTCCCTTTCTTCCTCCCGACTCCGCCCACATTCGGCTTCCTCCCCTTCCCCGCCAGGGAAGAAGAAACTACAGCGCCCACAATCCCCTGCGACGAAGAGAACCCACAAGGCACCGCGCGCCACAACTACGGCCCCCAGCGTGCCTTGCGCGACGAGCAGAAGCGCTTCGGGGAAGCGAGGGCGCCCCCGCGTGGCAGGCGACTCTCTCTCTCTGCGCCGGCGCTGCCGTTCTCGCCCCGCCCCCTCCCGAGAAGGGCCCGGAAGTCAGAAGTTTGGCAGGCGGGGACTACGAGGCCCACAATGCCGCGCGCTGGCGGCCGGAAGGGAGGGCGGGAGCGCCTGAGTGGCAGCTCGAGGAGGATGGAGGAGGAAGCGGCGGCGGCTGGAGGGGTCGCGGGTGAGTGGGGGTCGCGGGGGGCGGTTGCTAGGAGACGCCTCCGCCAGTGGGGCGGGGGCAGAGTCCCGAGGGGGGGCTCCCCTCCCTCCTCCCGGGCGCCCACCTCGCAGGGCTGTTGTGAAGGCGGGAAGGGAAGAGGCCCCGCCCTCTTTTGGGGGGTGGGGGGCACCCCAGAGCGGAGCCCCCAGGAGAGCAGCTGGATGGGGCCTCTCAGCCTGGAGCCCCAAAGGGAGCGCTTCTTCCGGGTGGGGGGATGGGCTCCCAGGCACCATTATTATTATTATTATTATTATTATTATTATTATTATTATGACTATTATTATTATTACTATTATGACTATTATTATTACTATGACTATTATTTTATTTGTACCCCTCCACCTTGGGCAGCTCCCAGCATATATAAAAACAGAATAAAAAACACTGACAAGGCTTCCCTCTCCTGGGCTGCGTTCAGATGTCTCCTAGAGGTGGCCTCAGATATACAATCTCATTGCCAAATGGCACCTTAAACCTGGGTTACAGTTGCCACAATGGAACGTAGGTATCGGTTTTGAGGGGTTTTTCTGTGTGGGATATTAGTATTTATTATTATTATTGGCTCTATACAAATTTATCTTTTAAAGAACAAATCTCAGAGCGGCTTACAACACATTGAAATATCCACTCAAATAACCCAGAGCGAAACAAAGTCAAGCTTCAAGGAGAATATTTCAGCCCCTTCTCGAAGGGGCCTTTGGCTTCCCCCAGTCGCCAGCCTGGCCTCCAGAAATCTCCACTTGGTTGCAGTTGGATGTGCGCCAGTCGCAAAATGCACCTGGCTAATTTCTACTGCTGCCTGCACAGCAAATGCCCTCCAGAACCAGTTGCTGGAAAGCGCAGGAGGAGACAGTATGGCCAGATCCTGCCTGTGGGCATCTGGTTGGCTCCTGGGGGTGTTGGGGGGGTGACAAGGACACTTAGGTTCCCAGGAGCCGCCAGGCTGATTCAGGGTGAGACCCCCCCACCCTCCCAACACCCTTGGAAGCAGCAGCAACCGTGTCATCTGCTTCCTCCGCTGGAGGTTTCCAGCAGCCCCATAGAGTTGGGGGCCGGGGGTTGGCTCCAGATCTGCCACATGGTTGTTTTAATTTTATCTATTTCCTAAAACCTAACCCAACTGTAAAGCAAACCCTGATCGCCTCCAATCTTTCTGCAAAAAAAGAAAGAAAAAGAGATAAACCAAGGGAAAATCGCAACAGCAGTTAAAAACATACAAAAAGTTTAAAGAGCAGAACGGGCTGAGAATCCGCTTTCTGAGCCTTGTGACTTGGGGGTGGGGAGTCTCCCTGCGCCTTCTCTTGCTCTCACTGCCCTTCTCTTTCCCTTCCGCCCCCCAGGCGTGTGAGGTGTGCCTCCCCCTGTCGCCGTCGGCCATGGCTCTGATCGAGGGCGTGGGGGACGAAGTGACCGTCCTCTTTGGGGTGCTGCTGGTGCTGCTGGTTCTGGCCCTCGCCTGGTTCTCCACGCGGACGGTGGAGCGAGGGGACCCCCTCTTTGCTGCCTCCCCCCCTCTGGCTGCAGGGGGGCAGCCGCGGGAAGGAGGCCTCCTGGTGGAAGACAGGCCTGGGGCGCAGGTCTCGGGGGTCCGGCAGGTCAAGGACGGAGGGGCGTCGTCTTCGGCCGCTGCTGCTTCAGACGCCGGGGGGCCCAGGCATCGGACGGCCCCCAGCCCTGCCCAGGGACCCCGGCTGGCCCCTGGCGCAGAAGCCCCCCCAGCAGACAACACCATCGTCCTACGGCTGAAGTTCCTGAATGACACAGAGCGCCTGGCTCGGGTCCACCCTGAGGACACTGTCGGCACCCTGAAGAGGTGAGGGGCTTCCTGTGGGGTATTTTTTTGGGGGGGCTGCCCCAGCACTGCTGATAGCTCCCTATCAGCCCCAGCCCCACTGAAAGGAGCCTGACCACCCACCCTTTGGGGGGCTGCAATGGGGTCAGAATGCAAAAACGCAGCCAGCTCCCTTCTCCGTTAACCGGGGATGGATTAGAGCAATGGGGTGTGTATCTGTGTCACTTTCCATTCTGACAAATCCCAAAGCGGTCAGAAACATTAATAGGACACCACAAGTACGGCATAACACACTGTTATTATTATTATTATTATTATTATTATTATTATTATTATTTACTTAATTCGTGTATAGCCATTCATCTGCAGATCTCAGGGCAGTTCACAACATCAAGCGTATAATACAAAAACCAACAGTTATGATGTAGAAAGCACGATTAGCAACCCAGCAACTGAGAAAGAAGCTCAATGTCACCGTTGTGGTGTAAGTCGTATGATAGGCTTAACAAACCACCAGGGCATTTGTAATCTGTAAAACAATATTGACAAAATAGCAACTGAAAAAGGAGCTGAACGCTGCTGAGTTCATACACACACACACACACACACACCTCCAGTAACGAACTATTTAGTTCATTAAAATGCAGTTTCTTAAAAGGACCCTGAATTAGCAGAAATACCTACAGCAGATCCAGAGTTCAACTTACCAGGCGACCATCTCCCTCTGAAGTCAGCCAAAAACTTCAAACCCCGGGGGGGGGGGGGTTAACCCGCTGTCCCTTCTTAGTGATATTTGTAGATGGCCCTCCAGATGCATCACTGAGGTGTCAGCTGCGCCGTCCAAACTGAGCAGGGCTGGCAGCTTCCTTGTACTGAGTCCGACCCATTGCTTCAACTCACTTAGCATTGCCTACACTGGCTGGCAGCAGTGGCCCTCTAGGATGTCTGGCCTGGAGACGCTGTCGGTGGGGAGGGAAGCCGGGACCTTCTGCTTGCGAGGCAGATGCCCTTTGCTCTTGCTTGGGGGGGGGGATGTCAGAGGGCCTTTGGGGGTCCCTCCCAGCCCCACCCTGCTAGGATTCCCAAGGGACATGAGCCTCTCTCCTTCTCTTTCCGCCCCCCAGGACCCACTTCCCGGGCCAGGAGCAACTGGTGCGCCTCATCTACCAAGGCCAGCTCCTCCGGGACGACTCGCAGACGCTCTCCGCCCTGCACCTTGCCCACAACAGCGTGGTTCACTGCCACATCTCGCAGATCCGGCCGCCGCCTGCGCCCGCCAACGGCGGCCAGGCAGACGCGGCCCAGGCGGCCCTCAACGTGGGCAGCCTGATGGTGCCTCTCTTTGTGCTGATGCTGGGCGCCCTCTGGTACTTCCAGCTCCAGTACCGCCACGTCTTCACTGCCACGGCCACCACCTGCCTGGCGGGCCTCACCCTCGTCTTCAGCTTTGTGGCCTTCGCCGTCTACCGCAGATAGCGCCTGGCCGAGGCCCGGACTCTGCGCGCCAGCCTGCCAGGGGAGGGCAAGGACCCCGGGCGGACAGAGACCTCGCAGGCTCCCCGCCTGCCGCCTGGATGTGCGTCCCCCGCCCTTCCTCTTTGCCCCTCCCCCGTACCCCCCCAGTTGGAGGCACCCTCCCAGGATGCCACGGGCAGCAGCTGCGCCTTGCATGTACCTCAAAGTGGGACTGGACTGGAGGGGGCCAGGGAGGGGGGCAGGAGCAGCCTGTGGTGCCTAAGTGGGGGAGGGGCCCTGGGGGAGGGACCTTGTGTGCCTGGGCTGAGAGCAGCGGGTGGGTGGGGGGCAGGCCTGGCCATGGCGTCTTTTAAAATTAAAGCTGTGAAGGATGGGAAGTGGTCTCCCTCGTGGTGTGTGGCTGGGGGGGGGTGTTAGAAACTCAGATACATAAGCTCATCATCAGAGGCCACCTGAGAACTAGGTCATGGTTGCCACAACAGACTATCTAGGCAACAATCCCCCCCCCCCCGTGAAAATTAATTATAATTATATAATATATAATTATATTTTAAAGAAAATATCTCCAATCCGTTTACAACACATTAAAACATCAAATAAAGCAATCCAGAATGAAACAAATGCAAGCTTCAAGGAGAATATTTCAAATCCTTCTCTAAGTGACATTTTGCTTTCCCCATATTTATTGAGCCCCATAGCAGAAGAACTCCAGGAGGGCAGTGGGGGGGCGGTGGTGAGAGGGTCGGACGAGGACCTGGGAGATCAGGGTTCGAATCCCCGCTCTGTCCCAGGTCTCACCAGGTGACCTTGGAGTCAGTCGCAGCCTCTTAGCCTACCTCACAGGGTCGTTGTAGGGATTAGCTGAGGAGGGGGGGAACCGTGGACCCCTTGGAGAAAAAGGTGGGGCTCAAATGCAATGAACAGGCTCTTCTGCTGAGCTGCTACAGGAAGCTGGAGGGAGCAGCCAGGTGGAGATGCTGGTTGCCAACCTGGTGCCCACAGATCTACACGCGGTCACAACTGGACACGAAAGCTCATACCAAGAACAAACTTAGTTGGTCTTTAAGGTGCTACTGGAAGGAATTTTTTAATTTTGTTTCAACTACGGCAGACCAGCACGGCTACCTACCTGTAACTCTTCTCCCGGGAGTTTTGCTCATTTGCTTCCAGTCCCTTTTCCAGGAATGCCTGGCCCAGAGGTGGCTCTTTTCGCAGCTGCTGACTCTGCCGTGTACAGAAGAACCTGGGAAGAGCCTCCTGAATCGGACCAAAGGGGGCCCACCTAGTCCAGCAGGGACCGCACAGGGGCCTATTGTGGGAAACGCGCAAGCAGGACATGGGCACAACCGCAACGCTCTCCTTTTGCAGTTTCCAGCGACTGGGATTTGAAAACTTTGCTGCCTCCCACTCTCCTCCATGAATTTCCTGAACTCCATCTGTGTTTGTGGCCATCCCTGCTTCCTGTGGGAGAGAGTTCCATAGTCTAACCAGTGCCTTAGCTCTGTGGGGTGCGGGGTGGGGTAGCCAGGTTCCCCCCCCATTAAGCCTCCAGAGGGGCACCGTTGAGACTCCCAGCCTGTGTGCGTGTGCCAAACGGGGTCACTGACCCGAGTGAAATGAATCTTAGTTTAGACAGGGTGGGCAAGGTTATGGTTTTGGGGTTAAAAGCCAGAGGAAGCTTAGTACTTTTTAAAAGTTTAGTTCCTTTTGGTGCCAGTTAGGAGCTGGAAGCAAGGAACCAGCTCCCCCTCCCCAGCCCAGGATCGAGGGCAGCCCAGGCACGCTCCGGCAGGCTGCAGGTCGACTTGTGCAAAAGCTGCGTGCAGGCAGGAAGCGGACCCAGCTTGCAGGAGAGACCGCGAGAGAGGTTGCCCGGAGGGAGCAAGAGGCAGAGCCCTTGAGGGAAGCGGGATGGAAGACAGCGAAGAGTCGTGCACCCCGAGAGCAAAACGGGAGAATCCAGGCGAGCCAAGGGGTGTGTGTGTGTGTGTCCTGCGCAGCCCCTGGGGAAAAGGGGGGCAGATGCCATGATGATAATGGGAAACATAATAGACGCCGAGTTCCTTAGTTGCAGTGGACTGGACTACATGATCCCTGGGGGGCCCTTCCGACTCCGATTCTATGCTTCTCTATGCTAGAGTTGGAAGGGACCCCAGGGGTCATCTAGTCCAGCCCCCTGCAGTGCAGGCATCTTTTGCCCCACGTGGCGCTCAAACCCACGAGGTCAGGCGTCTCCTGCGGGACCGACGGCGCTCTCCCTTCCCCAGCCTGGCGCCCGGGGGCGCCTCTGCTGCTAGCCAGAGCCGGCGATGCTCTCTCTCTCTCTGCGCTTCCCGCTTGCCGGGGGTTGCGCTGGATGGCCTCTGGGTTCCCCTTCGCCCTCGGATTCCGCCCGGCGCCAAGGCGGAGCAAGCACTCTCTCCCAGGCCACGCCCCCTCTCTTTCCGCCCAATCGCAGCCCGGCGAATACCCGGAAGCTCCCTCCTCCTCCTCCTGCCGCTCGCTTTTCTCCGCAACCGGAAGAGGCGGAGCGGCGTCCGTGAAGCATGCAAATGAGGGGGCGTGGCCTGCGGCGGAGAGGGCTCTTGGAGGTCGCGGCGGGCGCGCAGGCCGGAGTCGCACCGGTGCAGCTCCGGGTCTCGGGAACGAGGTGAGGCAGAGAAGGAGGAGCGGGGAGGGAGAGGGGGGGAGGCAGCAGCGGAGCCAGGGGCGGCGGCCCCGCTTCACCTGACGAACTCCCAGGCTTGCTCCCCCCGGAGGAGAAGGAGAGCCCCAGGGACCCCTTCCAGCCCGGGGTCATCTAGCCCAACCCCGGAAGGCCTCCTGGCTGCAAAGGGCAGCGCATAAGCTCAACAAGCTCTACCCCCCCCAAAAAAAAATTAAAGGAAAAAAACCTGGATGTGCATTTCCAAAATATAAGATAAAAATAATATAAAATAAAACCGACCTGCAGCAAGAGTGTTTTGTGTTGTGTGCAAATGGCTTCAGATACTTTGAGGTCCATCAATGACCATCTAGCATCTATTCAACACAAAAAGCAGCGACCATTTGTTGTTGACAAAGGACAGCTGGGCATAGAAAGGGCCCCATTCCCTTCAGGAGCTGAGGGCCGCATCAGACCTCAATCCGGCCCTGGCTGGAGGGACCTTGGCCTCGAGAAAGGCAGGCGCTCTCACCCCAAGGGGCGGGTGAAGGTTTCTTTGGGTTCTGGGAATGGACTCAGGGTGGGGGGTCCAATGGAAGCTGGGGGGGGGGGCGTCTCCGTCTGGCTCAGTTTCCCCCATCGCTCTGGGCACCTTCTGACCGGATCTGAAAGGACACAACTGGACACCTTCCAGACCCAGGACAAATGTCAAGGCAAAGTCCGGCCATCATTGGCTTCCTGGACATCTGGCGGGAGGCTGTTCCACAGGGCGGGTGCCCCCACCCAGAGGGCCCTCTCTCCTCTTTTGACGCCTCCCAGGTGGGTGTCCACCCTGCCTCTTGTGGGAGGGAGTTCCACAAGTTGACAACAACCCCCTTGCCTATGGGCACAGTGCTGCAGCATGCCCCCTGCCTGGTTTGGCTGGGCTGGGGGCTGCTGGATCCGGACCTCACCGCCTCCCTTCTCTCCTGCAGGTCTGGGGCTGCCGCCGCCCCCCCACTTTGCCCCCTGCCATGCTGCCGCTCCTCCGGGTCCTGAGCAGGGGGGGCACCGGCCCCTCGGCCCCCTGGGCTGACTCGGGCGGGGCTGGCCTGCTCCCAACCTGCAGCTTCTGCCTGGGGAGGGCCAAGCCCCCTGCCTCGCCGCCGGAACCCGGCCCCCCGCATCCCGCTGTGGCCCCCGAGGGGTCTCCTTCCTCCTCCTGCAAGAGGCGGAGCACCTTTGTCGCCCTGAAGCGGCTGCTGGAGCGATCGCGCAGCGTCCCCGAGCTCCTGCGCTGGCTGTGGCAGAACCCGGGCCAGGTGTCGGGTGCGCATTATGCCCTGGCCCTCGGCCACCTGGGCCGCCTGCTCCCCCAGGGCAAGGGGGGGCCCCGCCTGGAGACCCTTCTGCACCAGACCGACTTCCAGCACCTCAGCCGGGCCGTCGCCAGGCGCTGCGCCCAGTTTGACGACGCCACCCTCGTCCGCTGCCTCCAGGCCTCGGCTGCACTGGGTGAGACCTGGGAATGGGATCTGTGAATGGTTGAGCAGGGAGGGAACCCCAAAGGTCTTCTAGTCCAGCCCCCGGGCTCCCCAAGCCAGGCCCAGCGGAGTAGCTCAGAGCCTCTTGGCTGAGGCTGATTTATTTATCCCATAAACTTATTGATACCCTTCTTGATTGTGAAAAGAGCTCAAGGCGGTTTAGGAGAAAGGACAAAGCAGTGAAATAATTTGGAAAGTTAAAATAACAGCTTAGCCTTCAGCAGTGTCGCTCCATTGGTAGAGCCAGAGACTCTTAATCTCAGGTTTGTGGGTTTGAGCTCCACACTGGGCAAAGGATTCCTGCAAGGGCGGGGTTGGACTAGATGACCCGGGATCCCTTCCATGATTAAAAACAGATTAAGACTTGCACCAGGGCAGGATTTGTCCGATTATGTTTTTAGCAGGTACCGGAAAAAAGAGCACAGTGAAGGCTCCTGCCTAGCAGTAGTTCCAAAATGTATTATTATTATTATTATTATTATTATTATTATTGATTAACTTTATGTATCGCCTTCCATGCAAAGCTTACATGGCGGTTTATACTACAAAAACACAAAAATACAGATCACAGTAACAAACAAGAACAATACACTCCCATTTTGAAAGGCCATAGATAGTTTAAACAGCTTCAGTTCTGGTGACTAAAGATGCGTAATGGGGGTTCCACGTGAGCCCCCTTCTCATGCCGGGTCCCTGGGGGCTTTGGGGGGCGGCGGGGAGTGTGGGCAGGAGGGGCCGAAGGCAGTCCTTGGCGTTGACCAGGCCTTTCTCTCCTGGCTTCCCAAGGGCCGCCCTGCAGGGCCAGGCAGCGGTGGGGCGGCCTCCCCCTAACCCCTGCTCTGCCCCAGGCCTTCCCGGAGATGCCCGTCTGGTCCTTGCGCTGCAGGATGAGGCCCAGAGACGGCTGGAGCGCCTCCGCCAGAGGGACGTCTCGACGGTCAGCGGCAACGCCATGCGCCTCCACCCACTGAGCCACGCTGCTGCTGCTACCACCACCCCTCCGGCGGAGGCCTGCCAGGGCAGTCCGGAGCCGCACCCGGAGGAACAGCGTCATTTGCAGACCCTCTTTTTGCTCCTCTCCTATTACCGCCTGCGGGCCCAGAAGCAGCAGGAAGAAACCCCACCGGTGCGGCGTGAGTTCCTGCGCCTGGTACATCTTTCTCTGCGCCAGCTGCAGGTTGCGCAGGAACAGGAGGTGCTGCTGCTGGAGGAGATGCTCTGTCTCTGCGCCCGCGAGGCCAGGGGCAGTGACACTCTGGGCGCCATCTTCGGATCCCGGCTCTTTCACCAGAACCGCCGGGAGAACTTCATCTGCAACATGGCAGGTGGGTGAAGCGGGAGGGAGGCTGTGCCCCAGAGACGGCCTCTGCCCGCCTCGCAGGGACTGAAGGGGGTCAGCTGTGGGTGCAAACATTTATTTATTTCCCCTTTTTAAACCCGTGTAGAAGGGAAAATAAAGCAGGGAGGGGGGGAAACCCCAAACTGGGTATTTTACAAGGTTGTTATTATACTTCACCAGATCTTAACCTATTACAGGATTTGTAAGAATAGATTCCAAATACCATTGAATTGGACCATGGCAAGTCTGCAATGAATATGCAAGTTGTTCATATGTTGTGAGTTTGTACAAGTCTTCGATCCAATCATAGAAGGGAGCCACATTTTTATTTTTCCAATACATCAGTCTCAGGGCACGGAGAGTCCACTCACATTGTCCTTCTGAAGGTTCCATGTGCTGGATATAGAATTCAAGAGGATATTTTGCTCTGTAAAGGTCGTTCCATACAGTCACCTTCTGCCAAAAAATATTTCAATACAAGACAATGAAAAACCATACGCTTTAGAGAAGCATTGTCCCTGTTGCATCTCCAGCAGTTAGATACCTTAGATAGCCCTTTTTAAAACAAATGTAATGGGGTCCAGTATATTGTAAATATTATCTTTTATTGTATGAGCCTCAATTTAAGGTCCAGAGACGCCCTTGTTGTTACAGCAGTTAAAACAGTTTCCCACCATGTGGTTGAAACTGAGATCTGCAGCTGTGGGTGCAAACATGTGGGTGTGTCGGGGGGGGGCCTCTGGGGCACAGAGGGTGCTGTGGGCATCTCGGTGCCCCCCCCCTGGACTGCTGCTGCGCAAAGTGCCCCCCCTGCACACTTCATTCCAGGATTTGCAGTTCAGGCAGTAGAGGGCGCCCCAGAGCCTTTTATCAAACCACTTCATATAATCCCATAATGGTACAGCTGGGAGGGACCCCCAAAGGTCATCCAGTCCAACCCCCTGCAGTGCAGGAATCTTTTGCCCAAAGCGGTGTTTGAACCCCTGACCCTGAGATCAAGCGTCTTATTCTCTACCACCTGAGCTCTCCCTGTGGACGGCGGAAGGGGTTTTTCCTAAGGGGTGCCCCCCAGTGAGGGCTTTGGCCGCAGGGCTCCCCAGGGGAGAAGAAGCACCTCAATGGGAGTGAGTGAACAGAGGGGAGGCCAGCGGGAGAGACAGTATGGCGTAGGGGTTAGAGTCTTGGATACCAGGGTTTGAATCCTGCCATGAAGCTCATGGGGTGTGACCTGGGGCCAGTCCCTGGGATAGCTCAGTCGGCAGAGCACAAGACTCTTAATCCCAGGGTCGTGGGTTCGAGCACCACGTCAGGCAACAGCTTCCTGCATGGCTGGGGGTTGGACTAGATGACCCTGGGGGTCCCTTCCAGCTCGACAATTCCGTGATTTCCCCAGCCTCACCTACCTCACAGGGTTGTTGTGGGGGTTGACTGAGAGCGGGGAGGTGGGCTTCTCTATGCCAGCAAGCAAGGGGGAAGCGGCTTCTGGGGGGTCTCCTCGCAGCTCAGCCCCACGGGAGACGGACACCCAACCTCTGCTAGCCCACCTCCTTCCGAGGAAGCCTGTCCCACCGCCTTCAGCTGTTTCTTTGGGGGGCCCTGCTGAGCTCCTCTTTCCCTCCGCAGACTGGTTCCCTGGCAAGGCGGGGGGCTTGACCCCTCCCACCATGGCCCTGGTGGCCAAATACTTGTCCCGCCACCGCCTGAGGGAGCCTCGCCTGCTGGACGCCATCGCTGCCTTCCTGCTGGAAAGAGCACAGCAGCTGGATAGCAAGGTGAGCTTTGCGGGGGGGGGGGGAGCCTTCCTGTTTGGGGTTCCCCTCCCCAGAGGTCAAGGAGGACGGACAGAGCCCCCTGCCCCATTTCTTCCTGGAGGGGGCCAAGAGAGAGGGAGCAGCCTGGCCCCCACTCACCCAGCCGAGGTTGCTTGCTGCTGTGGGTTTTGCGGGGGGTGAAGTACAGGATGAGGCCCATGGCCCACTCTCAGTATCCTCTTTGCACAGTGGCCAACCAGGGGCCCTAGAGGGAAACCCCTGAGCAGGATTTGAACACAGGAGCAACTCTCCCCTCCTGGGGTTTCCAGCAACTGGGATTCAGAAGCATAGCAACAGAGACTAGAGAGAGAGAGAGAGAGAGAGAGGGAGGCCTGCAACTTGAATCCTATATAATAATTCCCTAATGTCCCTGCGTCCGTCCGTGTGTCAGTGGAAATTTTAACTGCGCATGTCGGAGAGGGACGGAGGGATTGGAGGGAAGAGACCAATAGGCAAAGGCGGTTACGCCTCTCCCTCCCCAACCCCGCAGCTCCGAGACTTTTGAAATATGCTGTGTGGGTTTAACGGTCATTCTGTGAGCGACCGTTTTGCCTGACAGTAGCTTACTGCCGCTGTCTAGCTTGCCGCCGTCCTTCGCGCTTGGCCTTACCCGCCCACCCACCTCCACCCACCTCGAGCCTCCTGCTGCCGCCCGCCGCCTCCATTTCGCCGCCTAACATCGCAGCAAAGCGCGGGGGCAGAGGCGCGCAGTGCCGGCGCCCACCCACCTGAAGCGGAGCCTCCTGCTGCCGCCCGACGCCTCCATTTCGCCGCCTACCATCGCAGCATAGCGGAGCCTCCTGCTGCCGCCTCCATTTTGCCGCCTGACAGCGCGGCAAAGCGTGGGGGAAGCGGCGGAAAGCTCCGCCGCCGCCCCCCACCCGCCTGGACCGGCTTGAGGCGCCGATCCCACCGCCGGCTCTGCTGGAGGCTCGCACACCAGCCTCCCTCTGCAGCCGCCACCATCGTCAGGAGGTCGCCCAAGAACGGGAGCCCCCGCCCAGAGGAACCGCGAGAGCGCCTGGCCCGAGGGCTCCGCAAGTGCCAGGACTGCCTGCACGATGAGGCGGGGGGGGGGGAGACGGGGCCCGGCCCTTCCCAGCAGGCTTACTCGGGAGTAAGCGCTGCCGCCCGCGAGCGGAGTTTCCCGCTGCCGCCGGCTTCCTCACTGCTCTGGCGGAGCCTCCCGCTGCGAGCGCCGCCTCGCCTCTCCTTCCCCGGGAGGAACAAAAATAAGTGGGGGGGGGAGTAGGAGACTGAGCCCGGCTTAAGCCTGTGCACGTTTACTCAGGAGTAAGTCCCCGTGTTCTGTGGGGTCTACTCCCTGGTAAGAGCGCTCCAGGCGGCCCACCTGACGGGGGTGTTTGGCTGAGCGGAATGCAAACCCTGCGACAACCACGCTGAGCATTATCGAAGGGAAATGGCTCATAATTAGCAGCAGCAAAGTGGCAGCTTTTCATTTCCTTGCTGAGAGGGGGGTGTTTTGTTTGTTTGTTTAAGCGGTGGGGGGCAACTGCCACCCCCAAAATCAAGTAAATCTACAGTAATAAAGTGTATTTTTGCTCGCGCCGCTCTTTCGCTCTGCGCTCCGCTCAGGGGCTCCCCTCTCCGCCTTCCCTCACCGTCTGCCTGCTGCGTCCAACTGGCTCCAAAAGCCATCAATACTAATCAATGAGACCGGTGGCTATTAACCATTTCACTGCCTGCTGCTTCCCTGGTGCTTCTTGCATGGCTACATTTCCAATCTCTCTCTCTCTCACTCACACCCACCCACCCACCCACACCACTATCACACACTTTCACCCCCTCACACTCACTGAGTTCACCCTCTGCTGCCCGACACTTTCATGGCACAGAGGAAACCTGAAATCCGCTTCATGTCGCCCTTCCCATCCACACACACACACACACACCAAACTGGATGGAGCCTGCGCACACACACACACACACACACACAGAGAGAGAGAGAGAAAGAGCTATTAAGTGAAACCAGATTCAAAAGGGGTCGGTAAAATTGGTCACCGGTTGAGAAAAAAGGCAACTGTGCCTTGGCGGGGGCAGCGTGTGAACCGATCCCTCCAGTAGTGACGCCAAAAGTGTATCGGTGGGAGAGGGAGGCAGAGAGGCAAGGCCTTGCTTACAAAGGGCAGCACCGAAGGAGTTAATCGATGCCCGGGCCTGAGACACAGGCAAGTGAAGAAAGTTTCTTTTTTCTTTAGGTGGGGGGGGGGTGTAAATAAAGTTCTAGCGCCCCGGCGCTGCTGCTCCCGCGGTCACTGAGCAACCGGCCGAGGGAGCGTCGGCTCCTTAGGCTGCCCGTCCGTGCTGCTGCAGCACGGACAGGCAGCTCCAGGAGCCGCCACTCCCTCGCCGGGAGCTGCAGCGCCGAGCGGGATGCATCCCGCCTGGCGCTGCTGCTCCCGCGGTCACTGAACGACCGGCCGAGGGAGCGTCGCTGCAGCACGGACTGGCAGCTCCAGGAGCCGCCACTCCCTCGCCGGGAGCTGCAGCGCCGAGCGGGATGCATCCCGCCTGGCGCTGCTGCTCCCGCGGTCACTGAACGACCGGCCGAGGGAGCGTCGCTGCAGCACGGACAGGCAGCTCCAGGAGCCGCCACTCCCTCGCCGGGAGCTGCAGCGCCGAGCGGGATGCATCCCGCCTGGCGCTGCTGCTCCCGCGGTCACTGAACGACCGGCCGAGGGAGCGTCGCTGCAGCACGGACTGGCAGCTCCAGGAGCCGCCACTCCCTCGCCGGGAGCTGCCTAGCGCCCGTAATTTTACGGGCTAATATACTAGTCCTATATAATAAAGTGCCTGTGTCCGTCCGTACTTTCCGTGTGTCAGTGGAATTCGCAACTGGGCATGCCCCACACGGACGCAGGGATTGGACGACGCAGAGACTCTATGCAGATGAGACGGTCGGAGGCCGCCAATCGGAAGTGCGGGAGGGGAGGGGCTGCCTCGCCCTGCACTCAAAGAAAGTTGCTGGCGGCCATTTTGTGTGTGTGAGTGATGGGAGTTAGGCCTCCCTCCCTCAGGGGCTCAAAGCAGCCCCCGTCCCGTCCTCGCCATGTCCCTGTACAGGAACTCGGTGTGGTTCGTGAAGGGGCTGGGAGCCAAAAGGGCAAAGGGAGGCGGGGGCTGCCATGGCCGTTTCCACACGGAGTTTGCTTACGGAGGGAAACCGGACGTGGGATTTGAGCCCATTCCCCCTCCTCCGCCGCACGCTTTAGGGACTTTTATGTAACGGGAGGGGCCAGTTTCCCTCACAGCTTCTCTCGGACGCGCCGCAGGATGAGGCCCGGCTGCCTTACCTGAAGGCTGCTGTCCTAATCCCACTTGCCTGAGGGAAATAAGTCCTGTTTTAAAAAATGTTTCACCACATATGTTCTAGCGCCCGTTAATTTAACGGGCTGAACGTCCACTAGTTAAGAATAATAACAATAAAAACAGCCATTGCTAGCCGTCTCGTCCTCCACAAATTTGCCCATTTCTCTTTTGAATCCCTGCCTTCTGTGTGTTGACTGGCTTTAGATACATAGGAGAGGCTGTTAAGTAGCTATCCTTCCTCTTTTCCTTTGTGTAAGAGTGCAGATAGATACCTGCTTCCCTGGAGCTCATCTCTAGAAGCTTCTAAGACAAGGTTGCAGAGACTTTTAGAACAATTAAGGATGCTTTAGGCAAACTTGGATTATCTTCTCATTTTTTATCTTAACAAAAAAATCACTCTCAGGCTGTTGGGTAAACAAGGAAAACATAAATTTTACTCGCATCAAAAGTCCTGCCAGGGTAGCAGATACAGTGATGGAAATCTTGCAGGCAGTAACCCCTAACAGCTAGGAAAGTCCATGGCCCAGTTCAACTTGTGTCCTCCCTGGAAATGTCCTCCCCCATTGCAGGCTGAAAGAAGTGGAGATTAAGTTTCTCTTGTTCCCTTTCCCTCCACACAGGATTAGAGGATATTATTATTCTTATTATTGTTAATTAAATTGTATATGCTGCTCTTCATCCAAAGATCTTGGGGTGACTCACTTGCCATCTCGGCTGCTCACCCTGTGGCAGGGAGTTCCACAGTTTAGCTGTTGGGGTTTTCCCTGATCCCTGGAGCAGCCCACCTCTCTGAGGCTGCCCTCAGATGGCCTGGGTGGTCTGAGGCTCTTGGGGGTCTGGAAGCCCCACCAGCGCAGGTCCCCTTCCAGTGTGCCGTGCACGGGGTTGGTCTAGATGACCCCCGGGTCCCTTCCGACTGTTCTGCGAAGCGCGCACGGCAGTCCAGCCTCCCTGGGGCTTTGGGAAGGGGCAGGACGCGCTGTCAGCGGAGCCTGACCCCCCAGGCCTCTCCTCCTGCAGATGATCCAGAAGCTGGTCTTCCCCTTCAGCCGGTTGAACTTCCGCCCGTCCAACCACGCCGCCCTCTTCCCCCGCCTGGAGGCGGCTCTGCAGAAGCCGGGCGTCTCTCCCCTGGCCGCCCTCAACGTCCTCATGTCCTTGGTGCAGCTCGGCCACTTCCCTCCCGCCCTCCTGCGCCAAGTCTTCTCTCCCGCCTTCCTGGCCAACGTCACCAGTAGGTTCCCACCTGGCAGGGGGTTGGGCTGGATGACCCCCGGGGTCCCTTCCCTCCCAGGCTGCGGTTCTGCCATTGAGGCAGGAGGGAGACCGGGAGGTCCGGGGTTTTGCGCGGCTGCTGTTTTTCAGGGCCCCACCCCCTTGAGCAGCAGATGAGGGTCAGCTCCCCTTCTCCCCCCCCCCCAGGCAGCCCCTGCGGGCAGATAGTGCTGCGCTACCTCTCCCTCTTGGACGCAGCTGTGGCGCTGGAGGTCCCCGGGTACCGCGGCCCCCGCCTGCCCCCCCAGTACCGCGTGCGCATGTTTGAAGGGGCGCTCACCGCAGACGAGGCCAAGCGCAAGTACAGGTCAGAGTCAGGGGGGGGAAGAGGGGGCACCTGGGAGGGGGTTGCCCTTTAGGTCTGAGCTTGGCCAGGTCGGATGGGGCTGGGCTTGCCAGGGGTTGGACTGGATGACCCTCTGGGGTCCCACCCATCTCTCCTAGGAAATGAGAGTCGCAGGAATGAATCCATCCTTCTTTGGAGAGGGGGTGGGTGAGTGGGGTGCTTTGGGTACAATAATTGGGGGAGAAAGACCCCCCCCAGGCTAGGAGGGGAAGAGGCACTGAGCTGCAGTGTGTCTTTTGGGGGACGGGGGGCCTTTGCCGCACTGACCCCTCTCCTCTTTGCTCCTCAGCTACAAAGGCCTGGTGGGAGAGGCTCTCTGCCAGCTGGTGGGCAGGGGGGGCTTCCGGCAGGACGAGGTGGTGCCCCCGGGATACTGCGTAGGTGAGTCGGTGGGGTGGGGAGAAGGGGGCTTGGCTTCAGAGCAGAGGTTCGCCTTCCGCCAGGGATGCTCTTTGGGGCGATTCCTGCCTGGCCGGGGGTTGGACTAGATCAGGCATGTCCAACAGGTAGATCGTGATCTACCAGTAGATCACTGGACATCTGTGGTAGATCACTGGTAGATCAGTGGCTCCCTCCCAAGAAGCTAAAAAGCTTTGGCTCCCTAAAAAAAGCTCAACAGCTTTACCCTACATCCTAAAAAAAGCTCAACAACTTTGACCTGAACGGTAGATCACTGCCAGTTTTTAACTAGATGACCCAGGAGGGCCCTTCCAACGCTCTGATCCTGGCAAGGGGAGCTGGAAGCTCTTGGATGAGGCATGCAAAGGTCTCCCTCCAACTCTTCTGGCATTTAAGGGGCAGAGGCGGGGGAACAATTTTCCATTTTAAAAACCGGTTGTAAAAGATCACCAACGGATCCAGTCTCCGTTTGGGGGTCATATTGAACTTTCCACACCAAAGTCTGTTTGTTTCGACAGCCGCTTTGCTTCTTCCCACTTTAGGTATAAATTGATGGATCCCATTAGGTTGCCTCATCTTTTAAATATTTGCAAATATTTCAACAGAAACGAATTCCTGCTCTAAACGCTTAAAGGGCCTTTAAGGGATGTTTTATAGAATCCGTGGACTCGGGGGGTGGACTGGATGACCCCTGGGGTCCCTCCCAACTCTGCAGTCCTATGATTCTATGAATCTTTCCTCCCGCCCCAAGGAAACGCTCCAGTTCAGCTGCCTTGGGCTGTTGGGGATAAACAAAGCCTTGGGGTTCTTTCCTTTAATAATTTGGGGGAACCGGCTTTCATCTCCTGCTCACCTCCAAGCCTTTGCAAACTCGGTTCCGATCAGTTGGACCTTCTTGGTCCTTTGACATGTCACATGCAGTGGATCATGCCCTCCACCTGTAACTGCAGGCTCCCTGGGGAAAAGAGTGTCCCTGAGCCTGTGCAAAGTGTCTTTGGCCACCAAGCAACCCCACTTCTCCCTTTGTCTCGAACCCCCAGCCAATCCCTCTTTCTTTTCTTCTCCGCAGACTTCCTGCTCTGGGTCACCCCTTCCGGCCGCGTCCTCCCCCTGGGGGGCACCCGCAGCTCTCCCAAGGGTGCTGCCACCATCCTCGCCTCTGCAACGCAGAACCTGGCGCCTTTGGGGCTGGAGTCGACGGAAGGGTCTCTGCTGCCCCCCGACAGCTTCTGCGGCCCCAGCTGGGAGCCCTCCCCAGGGACCCCCTTCCTGAGCAGCCCCACACGGATGGACCCCTCCCCAGTGGGCCCCCCCTGCAGCAGCAACGGGACCCACTTCTTCCCCACCAGGCAGCCAGAGACTGAGCTCCTCTGCCTCCCCCCAGCGGACAAAGGGGGGCCCAGCACCGAAGGCACTCCGCAGGGTGGTCCACAGGAGGAGGAGGGGGTCCACAGGTACCTGCCATGGTGGGGGGTGGGGGGAGGAGGCACCTGTGACTTGTGGCCACAGTCTTGGGTGGGGGTGGGGGGGCTGGTGCTTTTTCCATCGCTTGGCCACTGAAAGGAGCCCAGTGCGTTCCTCTCTCAGCCCATCCTGCCAGGGATGCTTTAGCTGCGGTTCCTGCATTGCAGCGGGTTGGACTACATGACCCCTGGGGGTCCCTTCCGACTCTTCAGTTCTAGGCTTCTCTCCTTCCTGGCCCAGAGCTGGCTCAGTTTGAAGGCTGCCTGCCCTCGCCCCTCCTCTTTGCAGAGCAAAGCAGCGGCTAGCCTCTTCTGCCGGCAGTGGCCAGCCTCTTCTGCCGGTGGCTCACAGCCTGTGGTCAGAACATGTCAGGGCTCGGATGGGGCCAGGAATCCAAAGCCTGGGGGGGGGGCTGGAGGGGGGGAGTTATGGGGAGGGGGTTGGAGCCTGTTTGCGGAACGGGCAGCCGTTTTGGGGGTGCAGAGGAGCCAAGCCTGACGCCTCCAGACCCCTTTGTAGCCATTCAGCCTTGCTGCCTCTGGAGGGGGCTCTGCCAGGGGGGGGCTGAGCCTGCAGTTGCTCTCCCCCATCTTCTTGCATCTGGGTAGGGGGCCTCCCCCCCGTTTCTGAGCAAGGGAGGCTGCTACATCCTCTAGAACTTGCAGCGTTTTTTTCTGGGGCTCTAACGGGGGGGGGACCATGAGTGATGGGGGGGGGACGACACACTCCCTTTGATGGCATCACCCCGTTTCCTCCCCCCAGGGTGGTGCTGTCTGTCAACGACCAATGGCATTACTGCCACGGCTCCTCGGTCCTGCTGGGCTCCAGGGCCATGCGCAGCCGCCATCTCTGCCTGTTGGGCTACCGCCTGGTGCAGGTAAGTGAGACCCTCCCTCCCCACACTTCCTGGTGGCCTGGGCCCGGGGGGGCTTGCATTTCCGCCCCCCAGCAGCATTTGCCGGCTGTGCTGCCCGGAGGAGTCCCCTTGGGCCGGATCCAGCAGCCAGGCTCTTCTGCCGCCCGCATGGAGCCTCCGGGACCAGGAGCAGTCTATCTGGACGCCCAGGGGTCATCTTCCTCTGCTCTTCCGCTCTGCAGCTGCCCTACCAGGAGCTGGAGAAGATGAGGGGCGTGGAGGAGACCCAGCTCTACCTGAGACGGAAGCTGAAGGAGCTGCAGTTCTGAAGGAGATGCCTCGCTGTGGGTCGCTGTGGGTCGCCGGACAGCAGGAAACACGAGTTGTGGCACATTTGGGGATGGTGTGGGTCTTTTTTGGCAGAGCACACATTCCCCCAGGGCATCCCTCAGAGGGATTCGTTCGAGGTGCAAGAGAGCGTTTTACTTTGCAATAATAAATTAAAATAAATGAAAAGTAAAGAGGCGAAAAGTCCAGACCAGCTTCCTTCTCTTGCTTTATTTGTCTCCATCGTTCAGCAAGAAATGGGGCAGAGGGCTCCCTTCCGCCGCCCCCCAGCCTCCCCACAACGCATCGTCCTGCCTCCAGCGCGGCCCTATGGACCTGCCCCACTCACTTCCTCCTGGGGGGCACCTCTTCCTTGGCCTTCAGCTGGGCATGGTTGGGGAGGCCCCCAGGTGAGGGGAGAGACCCGGCCCCACTGCCCTCGCCGGACGCCCCGCCCTAAGAAAGCCGTGTTGAGATTTGACGGGGCTGGAGGGTGATTGTCTTTGGGGGCGAGGGTGGGGCACACCCCCCGCCCCCTCTAAGGCTGGCGCAAGGAAGCAAAGGGGTGGGGGGTGTCTCAGGGGTGTGAGAGTGCTGAGCGCCACCCAGAGGCGGCTGGGGGATGTGGGGCGACCCCTCTGCTCCGGGGCAAGAAGGCACTGGGGGTGGGGGGTGGCTGGTCAAGGCACTGGGGGTGCCATCTCCAGGGCCCTTTCCGGCTGCTGCCCTGCGGGTCTCCGTCCATCCTGCCCGCCTCACACGGGCATGGGCATCTCGTTGTACTCGTCCACCCCTTCCCTCTCGTCCAGGATGGGCTCGGCCTCGGCTGCATCCAGCTGTGGGGCAGAAGAGAGGGGGGGCTCAGGGGCAGCGGGAGGAGGAGGGGGAAGGGGCTGCTTCTGCTCCCCCGCCACCCCCGCCCCCAGGAGTGGAGGTGCCCGCTTGGCCAGCTTTCCCCCTGCCGTGTGAGGGCTCTGCGCCCGGCGGGGCCTCCTCCGCGTTGGCCACTTACACACTTCATCTCCCTCTCGGTGAAGATGCGGCTGAGCAGGCACATGCGCAGGGGGACCGTCAGGATGAGGATGAAGGGGAAGGCCAGCGAGGCCACGGTGGACATGACGGCCCACAGCACCGCCAGGCAGGCCAGCTGCAGGAGCGTGAAGAGGTGCATCCGCAGCGTCCGCACCTGCAGGGTCACGAGCGCAGAGTCAGGAAGGGGACCCCAGGAGGTCATCCGGCCCAACCCCTGGTTACAGCGCAGCTCCAGGATCCCTGGCAGGCGGCCGTCCAGGGAAGACCCCCCTCCGCCATCCCACCCCAGAGGACGAGCTTGCCCCACTGGTCCCAGGAGAAGGGGGGCTTCCTACGGACGGGGCCAGACTGTTATGGGGGTCCCATCGCAACCAGCAACCAGGTCCGGATCACCCCCGTTCCCTTTTCAATGGGGTTTCCAGGACAGATCCCCACGTTAAAAAATTAAGAATCAACTGCTACATCTCAGATTTTGATTAATAAAAAGGCCTGGCGGATTATAGTTTTCGGGCCCCACCTTGGGCAAAAGATCCTGCCTTGCAAGGGGTTGGACTGGATGTCCATTGGGGGGTCCCATCCCACAATCCTGTGATTCTTTTTTGAGCCACACATTCACATCCCGAGAGCTTCCTGGGAGACCCACCTGCCCCCCAACCCCAAATCCCAGGCCAGGGCCCTCCCCTCCCCCGGTGGTCGGGGGCGCTGACCTTCTTGACGTAGGTGACGTCCGGGTGGTGCTTGGGGGGCATGAGCAGCAGGTGGAGTCGCTCATAGAACTGGATCCCGTTGAGAGAGGTGACGCCCATGTAGAGGAAGATCCCAAAGAGGACGGCCAGGGGGATCTTGCGCAGAAGGTCGCCAATCACGATGGACAGGCCTGGAGGCGGAGAGGGAGAGGGGAACAGGGCTGCTCAGCAGGAGTCCGGCCAGACCCCACCCCAAACCCAGGAATGGTACAGAGGGTCTTCCTCCTCCATCAAGCTCAGGGCCAAGATGGAGAAGGCCTGGAAAAGTATAATGACGCATTTCTACAAAATACAGTCATTTAAAAATAAACACCTATGTATTTGGATAATAAAATCAATACCTAGACATGTATATGGAATTGTAAGGGTTAACTCTTAGGACTCAGCTACATTAGTAAAGAAATAGCCATTTGAATGCACTATAAAAATGAAACACCAGATGGCGCAAGAGAGCAGGAAATTTTAAAACATGGTTTTCCATAGAGATTTCCCCCTTTTGTTATTCTGACTTATTTATAGCGTTTTTCCCCTGTGTCTAGATCAGTGGTTCCCAATTAGCTCATTATTGAGGACTCCCTATTTTTCAAAAGCCAAGCCACGGAACCCCTACTTTTGAAAATTTAGATAACTCTATGGGAGTTACCTCCACAAAGCAATTTATGGAACAAAATGTGAGGTAGCCCCTAATAAGCAAAGGATTTTAGGTATACTAAAAAACAGACTAGGACTGAGCGATATCTGATATCAGCAGCTAAACACCACAATATTCTGACATATCACGATGTCCGAAATCAGGCGTGGGGCTGAGGGAGGGAGCAATCACAGAGAGTGGGTGGGTGGGGGCTGTACAGATCCGTGTGGGGCTGAGGGCTGGGCGATGTCAGGGTTCCAACATCACGGTGTATCACCCACCGAACATTGCAGTTTGGCAAGATACCGCAATGTTGGAAGTCTTCCTTATTATTGCATTTGCCATTAAAAAGGGGACCCCTGACCATTAGGTCCAGTCGTGACCGACTCTGGGGTTGCGGCGCTCATCTCGCTTTACTGGCCGAGGGAGCCAGCGTACAGCTTCCGGGTCATGTGGCCAGCAGGACTAAGCCGCTTCTGGCGAACCAGAGCAGTGCACAGAAACACCATTTACCTTCCCATCGGAGCAGTTCCTATTTATCTACTTGCACTTTGATGTGCTTTCGAACTGCTAGGTGGGCAGGAGCTGGGACCGAGAAACGGGAGCTCACCCCGTTGCGGGGATTCAAACCACCGACCTTAATAATAATAATAATAATAATAATAATAATTCATTATTTATACCCCGCCCATCTGGCTGGGTTTCCCCAGCCACTCTGGGCGGCTTTCAACAGAACATTAAAATACAATAATCTATTAAACATTTTGATTTGACCTTCTGATTGGCAAGCCCTAGGCTCTGTGGTTTAGACCACAGCGCCACCCGCGTCCCGCATTTGCCATGACCTTTTCCTGGTTCTCCTCTTCCTCATCGAATCCCCGCAACCCCCCTGCGAAGTAGGCTACCCTGAGCGGCCCCTGGTGTGTTTGTGGGGCCGGGGACTCACCCACGAGCAGGGCCACCACCAGCCCGGTGACGCGCTGCTCCTTGACCTCCTGGATCTTGGGCTTGTCCCCGGGCGCCACGGCTTTGCTCATGACGGTGAGGGCGTTGGCGTGGGTGACGGAGCGCACGGTGGCAGCCGCCAGCCAGGGCAGCCCAAAGAGGGCGCAGAAGCCCCCCATGGCCACAATGAGGAGCAGGTCCAGGTGGAAGCCGGAGCCCTTCTGCAGCTTCCGCTCCTTCTTGCTGATGATCAGCCTGGGGGGCGAGACGGTTAGGAAATGATATATAAGGAATTGGGGGGGGGGAAATGTTTAGAATAGCCCAAAGCCCAAAATCCCAAGGGAGCAGAAAAGACTATTTATGTACGCGACTACGGCTGGGCGGATGTTACTGGCCCAGAGATGGAAAGAAGGTGAAAGTCCCGACCAGAGAAGAAGGGAAGATCAAGTTGATGGATTATGCCAAAATGAGGAAGATCAACATTTTAATAACGAATGGGGAAAATTTATATTTTACCTTAAAAACCATTGCAAACAGTTAAAATCATTAGTAGGCTTGGAAGAACACGTAGTTTAATGATGAACTTTGGACATAATGGAGATGTGAAAGATTTGGACTATTATAAAAGAGGCAGGGGGGAAATGATTAATAATAGAAGCCGCAGAAGGTTCATTGGAATTTATGTTGTATGTTTGTGATTGTAAAATTTTAATTTGAAAACCAAACAAATAAATATATTAAATGAAATAAAAATAAAATTTAAAAAGGAACCGGCACCCCCCTTGGCCCACCCACCCAGCTCCCCAGCAACCGTGGGTGGGGCATGCCCTCCCCTCCCGGCTCCTTCCGCCTCTCAAGAGGAACCCCCCCCCCCGGCCAAAGGCTCCCACTTGGGACAGACCCAGGGCGTCCTTGCAGTGACTCACGTGGTGATCTGCGTCTCCATGAAGATGAGGATGAAGACCAGGACGGCCGGCAGGACACTGGCCACCATCATCCAGACGGGGAAGGCTTGACTCTCGCCCAGGGGGTTGATCACCCAGCCCCGCTTCTGGGGGTCCGTGACCGAGAAGCCGTGGGGCACTGAAAGTTTCTGCGGGGGGGGGGGAGGGGAGAGAGGTGGGCAGCAGGTGAGCAAGAGAGGGAGGAGAATCGTAGAAGGGGTTCCGGGGAGGGAAATGGCAGAAGGGACCCCCAACGGTCATCTAGTCCAACCCCCTGCAATGCAGGAATGTCCACTAAAGGAGATAGCCAGGCAAACTCTGCTTAAAAACCTCCAAGGAAGGAGGTTGCTAAGATCCAACAACTAGGCTTCCATACGTCAACCCGACAATTATCCAGTAGGATGTAACAATGCACAATAAAAAGAACTCTCAAGATACCAGCAAATAATACTTATTTTTTAATTATTATTATTATTGGTATTGGTATTGTTAACTGTTTCTGCCAAGTTCCAGTCCAGCACTGTAACCACTGCACAGCACTGCCTGCCTCCTTCGTTCCAGGATTCTTTGGGGCGCTGAGCTCACCTGTGTGTAGGTGTCCCGGATGCTGTAGTCCACCAGCACCATGATGAGGATCGCGATGGGCACCCCGAAATCTCCAATCACACGCCGGACCTGCCCAGAGACAAAGAGGGGGAGACTCGCTCAGCGCCTGGACTCCCAGCCCTGGCCTTCAAGAGCCGTTTCTGGTGGCAGGACTCCCTTGCTGAGCATGTGGCTTTAAGGCAAGGGGCCTCTGAGGGTGCGCAGAGTGCCCCCGAGACCCTCCTGCCACCTGCCCAGGAGGCCTCCAACACCCCTTGCCACCCCTCTGTGTCATTTTTAAGTTGAATCCCATCTTTCTCTATTGCTGCACGCAAAGCGGTTGACAAGCTGAAGAAACCCCAAAACATACAGCGTAACAATCCAATCCAACGCAAAAATATATAATCACAATTTAAAAAGTTTTAATATAAACATATCATAGAATGGCAGAGTTGGGAGAGACCCCTGAGGGCCATCCATCCCACCCTCTGCAATGCAGGAACTGGTGACAGTTCTCTGCTTAAAAGCCTCTGAGGAAGGAACTTTACCATTTGACAATCTACTGGGCACATAAGATGAACTTTCCAAATTCCTGCAAACAAGGGAATCCTCTCTCTCGGCAATTGCGGCCGTTCTCTTGCTCCGGCCGCCCAATTCTTCCCTGACCCCCCCCCCCAAACGCAGGCCACGCACCCGTCCCGGGAAGAAGCGGCTGTTCTTGAACTTGCGCAGGAAGAAGGCGATGAAGAAGGTACCGGCCATGAGGACCAGCGAGAGGAGCGCCGTGTTGGGCTGGCCGGTCACTTTGGCCGCAGAGCGGACGGACGTCCCGTTGCCCAAGACCAGGGTGGTGTTGCTGTCCAGGCTGATGTCACCGGTGCCGTTGGCCTTCGTGCAGCTGTTGAGCGGGTGCTCCTGGAAGATCTGCCCAGAGACAAAACCTTTCCCGTTCGTTTCTTGCACAGAATCAATATCCTTGGTTGGTTGGTTTTTATATTGTTTCACATAATGCTTTTAAACTGGTTTTCTACTGAGAGTGTATTGTTGGCAGTGGCGGCACCCGTCTATCTCGAGAGACAATAGACAGCGCCTCTGGGGATGAATTCAAACTTCTGCCCAAATGAACTCTCTAGGGCACAAGATATAGGATGTAATATACAAATGGAAGACTGGGAAAAATTATGGAAAGTGAATTTAAAATTCACTGATTGCATATTGTTAAAAGAGAACTATATGAATATTATGGAGGGGACAATGAAAGTATTATGTATGTGAGTATCTAGAAATATGGAATCTGCTAGAGAGGGAAGACACTGAAATAGAAAAGAAAGGGATTTGAGGAAGTCAACTGAAATATGAAATGTTGAAAGAATGAATTGCCTGGCCCTGGATTAGGGTCAGGCCTAAGCAATGTAACCAAATAATGTTTGAGAGGTTAAATGTACAAATGTTATGACCTACCCCTGTGAGAGAGGGGGATATACGAAGCTTCCCACAGTGAGAGGGGGGAAGCATGGAAATTTAACCATTATGTATTGTGCTTATAAAACTTATAAAACCAATAAAAATTATATAAATAAATAAATAAATAAAAATATATTAATATTATAGAAAGTGAATTTAAAATTCACTGACTGCATATTGTTAAAAGAGAACGATATGAAAATGATGTATAGGTGGTACATTACAGCTGCAAAAATGGCAAAAATGTATAGAACAGGCTCCAACAAGTGTTGGAAACGCAAAGAAAAAGAAGGTACATTTTTTTTAATATGTGGTGGGATTGTAAAATAATCAAAAACTATTGGGAAATTATTTATAATGAAATAAAAAAAAAATCTTTAAGATAACCTCTTTATAAAAAGACCAGGAACCTTTTTACTGGGCATTTCAGGTTAAGAGTTGCCAAGAGAAGAAAAAAACTAGGATGCTGTTATCCCAAAGATGGAAAAGTGAAGAAATACCAACAAAAGAAGAATAGCAAGAAAAATTGATGGAATACGCTGAAATGGCAAAATTAACTGGAAGACTACGAGATAAGGGCAACAGAGACTTTAAGAAAGACTGGGAACCTTTTATGTTATACCTACAGAAACAATGTAGAGAGATGGACTCATTAGCAGGTTTGGATTAAACATTTACAATTACCAAAACAAACGTAGAAAATGCAACACTGAACTCGAAACAACAAGAAAACAACAATAAATATAAAAAAAAACCCTTCCAGTAGCACCTTAGAGACCAACTAAGTTTGTTCTTGGTATGAGCTTTCGTGTTCCTGCACACTTCTTCAGACACAATAAATATATTAGACTCCAAGTGAAGAATAACAAAATATGCAGCAGTAAATCTTTTAGTAAAAAACCAGAAGAGGAAGTTGAGGGAAGTCGGGGGCGGGGGGGGGATTATGAGGATAGTATTGTTTTTATTCTTTGTTATGTGAAGCATGTAAAGGTGTCAAAAATATGTAAAATCTGGCGAGACCCCCTTTCTCCGTCTCGCTGATGTGGCCCAGAGGAAAGCAGAGCCAGATGTTTGGCCCCCGCCTGGCTGCAGTAGTTGCTGGAAGGAGGCGGACAAGGCACCATCCAACCAAAGCTGTCAACTTTCGGATTTGAAAATAAGGGATTTTTTCAAACTTTCGGCTTTGAAAATAAGGGATGCCGCGAGGGCGGTGCAATGGCACCAAGTAGCCTCGCCACCCTGCGCTCCAGAGGCTGCGTGCGAACGGGAGAGCGAAAGAGCGAGCGCGTAGACGGCAGGCAGGCTGTCTGTCTGGTTGGGCGTGAGGGTCTGGCTGCACAAGGCATGCAAGCTCCGCCCCCAGTCGGTCTCAGACTCCTTATTGGCAGCCGAGCAACGCAGCTGAGGAGCCTCCCTGGCCGGCAGGGAGGGAGAGGAGCTGCTTCCTTGGAAATCCGGGAAATTTAAGGGATATCAACAATCCGGGATAGCAGCGGGAAACGGCATTGGAATAAGGGAGTTTCCCGCCAAAAAAGGGAGGGTTGACAGCTATGCATCCAACCGTCTTGGGGACTCCAGATTTGTGTCGGGTTTGCTCCCAAACTTTTTCTTCTCCCAAATATATCCCATATGGCAGAGGTGGCTGAGGGTCAGAGTCTTCCTTCTCCTCCATCCGCTGCAGCCTGTCTTCGCATGCAAGGGAACCCCCTAACTCCCGGGGGGTTGGAGACCCATCGGCCCCCCTCACCTGGTTGAGCCGGCCAGTCCAAGGTATTTCCTGGCAATGTGGCCGCTGTCCCCTGCTGATATCCTCTATGAGCCACAGGTGAGAGCTGGGTGCAGGGTGGGGACCAAAGGTGGATGAAGGACCCCCAAGGAGCAGGATGTGTCCCCCACCAAAGGCACTGCCCCTCCCCTAGCACCCCAACACCCGGCCACACAAAAACGCAGCAAAGTGCTGCACCCCAAAAACCTGCAAGAAAGAAAGGGGGCACCCAAGGCACCTTCATCATGATTAATATTATTAAGACTTGTATACCACCCTTCATCCAGAGATCTCAGGGCCGAACACAGCATAAAAGTACAAAATGCATAATAAAACAAGAGCCAAAGCAATCCATTTGCCCTCCTGATAGATAGCTGAGTCGGCAGAGCATGAGACTTGGAATCTCAGGGTCCTGCGTTCAAGCCCCACGCTGGGCAAAAGATCCCTGCATTGCGGAGGGATGGACTACATGACCCTCTCGAACCCTCGACCCTGAGTCTCACGCTCTACTGACTGAGCTGTTGTCTATGAATTTAGTGGATTTCGGGATATTTCAAAGTTTGAGAATTAGTGGTGCGGACGTCGTGTCGTTGGGCCGATCTGTCGTGGAAGAAGGTTGCAGGGGTTACCCAGACCTCGCTGCCAGTTGAGCAGGGGTCCCCCCATAAGCTTCGAGCTTCAGGGGCCCCCAAATGTGGGTCCGCCACTGACCTTGATGAGCTTGAAGAAGGTCTCGTAGATGAAGATGAGGGAGATGAGGAAGGCGAAGATTTCCTGGGTGAAGCGGGAGACGTAGCGCACCAGGAAGCTGCCCTCAAATGCCACCATGACCAGCACTATCAGGATGAGCCAGAATCCGATCCAGACGCGGCCCACCAGGTAGTCCAGGCCCTGCGAGGTGCAAAACTGGGGCGGGGGGGAGGACAGGCAGTGAGGGGTGTCCTGCAGGGCCCACCCACTCCCCACACAACCACAGTCCTGGATGGGGGGCACCCGCCCACCTCTCTCTCTCCCCCCTCCCTTGGCAGAGAGATGCTCTAGTCCAGGGGTCAGCAACATTTTCCAGCCGTGGGCCGGTCCACCGTCCCTCAGACCTTGTGGTGGGCCAGACTATATTTTGGGGGAAAAAATATGAACGAATTCCTATGCCCCACAAATAACCCAGAGATGCATTTTAAATAAAAGGACACATTCTAATGTAAAAACACACTGATTCCAGGACCGTCCGCAGGGCGGATTGGGTGATTGGCGATTGGGCTGCATCCGGCCCCCAGGCCTTAGGTTACCTACCCCTGCTCTAGGGAGAACCAGCGCCTGTGGGGTCATTGAAAGATAACGCCATCAGGCTCCAAGGGGGACCCTCATCCAGCCCAGCTCCCCTTCTAGCGGGAGACTGATTCGGTGGGAGGCCACCGGCCATGGATCCTGGAGCTGTGACCCCTGCATTGCCGGGGGGTTGGACTAGAGGACCTCTAGGGGTCCCTTCCATTAAGGAAATATCAAAATCCTACTTGAAGGGTTTTCTCTAACCTGGCTGCGCTTTCCTGCTTGAACCAGACTGACGCTGAGCCTGCAGGACCAGATCCTGTCGGGAAACCTTTTCAGTAGGGAACCCCGAGTTTTGAGATTTCCAACCCGGCGGTTCTAGGATTTCCCCCCTGCCCTGGGCCTTCGGAGGGGAGGGGAGGTCCTGCAGGATCGCAGCTCCGGCGGGGAGATTCAAGGGGGGCGGGGACGCTAGGGAACCAGGGGAGACCCCCACCCCCTGAAAAAACTCACCATGAAAAAGGCCTCTTCGAAAACAAGGAGGGGTCCTGAGAAGCCGATGATCAGGAGGGGCTGGGCGCCCAGCAGGCAGAAGAAGATGCCCTGGACCGAGGTGGAGATGATCAGCTCCGAGACCCCAATCAGCCCCTGCGTCTTCTCACCTGGGGGGGGGGGAGAGCAAGGCTCAGAGGGGGCTGGCCTACCTTGCAGGGCTGGCGCCCCAGAGCCCAGCCTCAGCCTGCAATTCCTGGGAAGAGCAGCTCCCCCAAGGCGCAGGCAGTGCAGGGTCCGGCCAGGCCCGGCCCGGCGGCCTCTGTGCTTCCATGCGGGGCGCTGGCCCCCCACTCACCCAGCAGCCCCCCAAAGGTGATGGCCGGCGACAGGGCCGCAAAGTAAATGAAGATGATGGCAGCCACGCACTGGGCGTCCAGGGCGTCCCGGAAGTCGCTCAGGTATTTGGGGTAACGGCGGCAGACGTCCTGGACCAGACCCCCGAAAGGGCGCCCCGTTCGCCGCAGGGGGTCCGGCTCCTCCTCCTCCTCCACCTTCAGCAGTGCTGCGGGGCAGACAAGGGGAGGCAGTGAGGGCATTTCTCCCCCAAGAACCGATCCCCCAACGCTGCAACCTATTTCCACGACTGTGTTTAACGGGTTTGTGTTCATTGCAGGGGGTTGGACTGGGTGGACTTTGGGGGGCCCCTTCCTACTCTGCGATGCTACGATTCTCTCATTCCCATATATATCCCTGGGATATAAATATTTTAGATAATAATGGCAGCATTATGGCAAATCAACTGGTTGCATTTTGGCTCACGAGGAAGCAAGAGCTTTCCTGGCTACTGTGGCTTTGAGGTTGGGCTTGAACATGTTGCAATATATTTTGATGATCGTTTTTATTTATTTTTGTATATTTATTTATTTGGGTTTTTCAAATTAAAAATTTAAAGTAATAAATCAACATGCAATATAAAAACAAGATTCCACAGAATCTCCTGGACTTCTCTCCACCCCTTTGCAGGTCCTATTATTAATCATTCCCTCCTGCATCTTTTATAATAACCCAAATTTTTAGCATCTCCATTATATCCAAAGTTCACCATTAAATTACAAGTGTTATTCCAACCCCATTAACAATTTTAACTCCTTACAATGGTTTTTTTATCTTATCTATCTCAATCTAATTTACCATTTTTACCTATGTTGTTGTTATTACTCTGAATTTAACCCTTTAAATGTTGGCAGCTTCTTAGAAGCCGCACTTGGGACAAAGGCAGGATATAAATTATACTCCGTTATAATAACCACTAGATAATAATAACCACTAGATAATAATCACTCTTCTACGCTGCTGGAGTAGCTCAGTCGGTACAGCATGAGATTCTGAATCTTTGGGCAGTGGGTTCGAATCCCGCTTTGGCTCCAAGATTCCTGCATCGCAGGGGGTTGGACTGGATGACCCTCGGGGATCCCTTTGCCCGATTCTCAGAAAGCCAGCGCCTACCTTTCTCCTCGGGGGACTTGGGCTCCATGGCGGCCCCCAGGAGGAGGCGCCGTTCCTGCTCCTCCCTCCGCCGCAGCATCTCTCTCTGGAAGTGGGCCACGCTCCGCAGCAGCTCCTCGCCCTGCACCTCCGAGGGAGGGAGCACCACGCTGCAGTCCAGGAACTCGTTGATGGCGTGGAGAAGGTCTTGGCGGTCGTCGGCCAGGTAGGCGGCCTCGTGGAATTGCTGGGGGCAGACGGGGCAGGTGAGGCCGGGGAGGATGCCCAGTCGCGCGGGAGAGGAGAGGGTGGTGAGGGCCGGGGCCTACCTTGTCGGACATGAGGGTGGAGATGGAGCGCCCGATCTCGTGGTAGTCCATGTTGGCGCTGCTGGGCCCCAACAGGACAAAGAGGAAGCGCACCGGGACGGGCACCTCCAGCACCGAGTCCATCAGGGCCGCCTCCTGCAGCCGAACAAACGCCATGGTGGGCTGGTCCAGGAACTCCACGCTGCCTGCGGGGGGAGAGGGGGCCGCAGCTGGGTGACAAGGGCCAGGATCCTGACAGTCGGAGCTCTCGGACGGTGGCAGCGCTGGCCCCGTCTCCCTCGAGATGCTCTCCTGCCTGGGAGGTTTTGGAGCAGAGGTTGGGCGGCCGCCTGCCAGGGGCGCTTGAGCCGAGATGCCCGCCTTGCATGGGCAGGAATGGGTACTTCCACTCAGTGCTGCAGAAATGTCTTTCTTGTACCTGTCCTGAATCTTCCATCCTTCAACCTCATGCAGAAATGCAAGCCAGGAGCCAAACGGCTCCTTAAACCAGGCTGATTGGAGCCAAAACAGAACGCCTAGTTGCCACTTGGGGGCCGAAAGAGAGCCCTAAAGTCGTATTTTTCAATAGGACTTGTTGGTCTTATACACGGGAAAATACGGTAATTTAAATTTTTATCATCTACAATACTGTCTTAGTTACAGGTAGATAGCCGTGTTGATCTGTCATAGTCAAAACAAAATAAAAAAATGTCCTTCCAGTAGCACCTTAGAGACCAACTAAGTTTGTTCTTGGTATGAGCTTTCGTGTGCATGCATCTGAAGAAGTATCTGAAGAAGTGTGCATGCACACGAAAGCTCATACCAAGAACAAACTTAGTTGGTCTCTAAGGTGCTACTGGAAGGAAATACTGTCTTATTTATTCTATAGTACAGTACATGGATTATTGCTTTCATTTTATGGACCAATGGTCTCGATAGATAGTAAAATTCATGCTAAATTGCTGTTTTAGGGGTTTGTTTTTAAAAGTCTGGAACGGATTAATTTGTTTTGCATTGCTTTCTATGGGAAAGCGCGCCTCGGTTTTGGAACGCTTTGCTTTTGGAACGGAATTTCCGGAACGGATGAAGTTTGAGAAGCAAGGTACCACTGTGAATAAATACTGGGGGTTCCCTTCCATGATTCTCTGCCCCCCCGAGACCTCCCCCTCCCTTACCCACAAGCACCACGGTGGCCTCTGCGTTATCTGGGATCTTCTCCAACAGCTTCAGCTCGTGCTTCGACTTGGACCTGGTGATGGGGCCGGGGAGCGTGGGGGACGCCACTTCGCGCTGCAGAGACCCCCGGGTCGGGGGTGGGGAGAGTGAGAAGCAAGGGGGGCAGGGGGGAGAGAGAGAGAGAGACTCAGCTGGCCGCCGCACATCCTGGGTGCACCCCCAGCCACCCCACCCCAGCAGGGATCCCTGCGCATGGCAGGGGGCCTGGCCGGATGGCCTTTGGGGGTCCCTCCCTGCTTCCTCTCACCTCCTTCTCGATGTCCACCCGGGTCTCGTGCTCCCCGGCGTGGCCCCCGATGAGGGGGTCGGTCACGGTGGGCTCGGCTCCCTCGCCCACGTGGTTGGCGCTGTGGTGGTGGCCCAGCAGGGAGCCCAGGGAGCCGGCCGAGATGTTGCGGGGGAAGGAGAACTCTTTCTCGTCCGAGGGGTGGCTGCGAGGAAAGCCAGCGCGTCAGGGAAGGGGGCTGCCTCCGTGGGGGGGGCAAGCCTGGGGCTTGCAAGGACACCCCCTCTCGCTGCAGACACCCACCAAGCCAAGGGAAGAAGGGTCCCCCCCACCCGCTGGAGGAAGACCTCCCTCCCTGGGATTATTAATATGACCCTTATCTGCCACCCTTATTTCCTCCACGGAGGCCAGGGTGCAATACTCCCCCCCCCCGGTCTTTATCTTTGCAACAACAACAACAACAACATTTCGTTTATACCCCGCCCATCTGTCTGGGTTCCCCAAGCCACTCTGGGCGGCTTCCAAGACATAAAAACATAATAAAACATCAAACATTAATAGTAACCATCTGACCCAATATAAAAGCCACAATAACTTTAAAATAAACAACTTATATCAAACAAAGCAACATTCAAGAATCCATCAGAATCTAATAGTAAACAGTAAAATTAAACATCAGCAAATAATAATAAATACTACTACTACTACTAATAATAATCAAACAACAACCCTGTGAGGTAGGTCAGGCTGAGGGAGACTGGCTTCCACTGAGCTTCATGGCCGTGTGTCGGAATTTGAACCCGGGTCCCTGCCAGATCCTGGTCTGACACTCAAACCTTGGGTCCCTGGGTGCTGTTGGACTACAACTCCCATCGCTCCCGACCAATGGTTCTGCTAGGGAGGGACGATGGGAGTGCAGCACCCAGGGACCCAAGCGGAGAGAGAGGCTGCTCTAACCACTCCGCCACACTGTCTTTGTGATGCCAGAGCTGGCAGCAGGAGGAGCCAGAAACTGCCTCTTGGGGTGGCTGCCCCCCGCTTGCCTCACCTGTGCTTGAGGAGCAGTGCCCGCAGCACGTTGGCGCGGTCCTCCGCTCGGATCTGGTCCGAAATGATCATCTGCTCCACTACTTGGTGTGCCACCCCTGGCAGGGTCTTCTGGTCGAGGTCCAGGAGGACGGCCCCTGGGGAGAGAGAGTGAGGGGGCACTAGCCAGGGGACAAGGGTCTGTCCTATACACCCCCTGAAAAGTTCCTCACTGAGCCCTATTTGCGCCCAGCACCTCCTGCTGCAGTGAGTTCCACAGCTCCCCACGGTGCCTGGGGGATTGCCCCCACCCCAAAAGAACCAGACCTGGCACCCCCAGTTATCTTAGCTAGTAGGAGTGTGGTGCAGAGAATGCCAGGGTCGCAGGTTCGATGCCCATATGGGCCACCGGCATGTTCCCCCTGCCCTCTCTTCGGAGGGCATTGGATGCCCACCGGTCAGGGATTCTGGAGCTGCGATTCCGGCATCGCAGGGGGTCAGGCTAGATGGCCCTCGGGGACCCCTTCTAGAAGTTACAAGAGAGGAGATTCCGACTAAACTCTGCTGACAGTGGATCAGGCCCTCCTTGCTGGGAGGCTTCTAAGCAGAGCTTGGATGGCCCTCTGCCAGGGAGGCTTTCAGGGGGTTGGACTGGATGACCCTCAGGGGTCCCTCCCAACTCTAGAATTCTATGATGGGTTTATTTGAAAGCTGTATTTTTGGCACTGGATCAAATTGTTGCCTTGTATATTTTGGGTTTTGTGTGTAACACTCCAGAAAGACAGGCTCCAAATTAAAAGTCGGAACGGAACAGGGGAGTTGGAAGAGGAGCAGGAGGCAAAAGATTCCTGCCTTGCTGGGGGTTGGTCTGGATGACCCTCAGGGGTCCCTTCTGACTCTACAGCCTCCCCTCTCCCGGTGCCCCCTTGCCCTGCCCACCGTGAGCCAAGGTCCTGCGCAGCTCCAGGAGGCTCCGGAAGGAGAGCGAGGCCACGTGCGGCTTCCCCCAGCGATCCGTCTCCTCTTCCACGTCCTCCTCAAACTTGATCCAGCGCGCCGTCTCCTTCCACTGCATCTCCTGGTTCTTGTCCACAATCAGCTCGTTCAGCTCCACAAAGACCTGGGCCGGGCGGAGAGCGGAGGGTCAGAGCATGGGAAGAGCGCTGGTCGGATCGGGCCCAAGGAGAGCCACAGAATCCAGCCTCCGATCGGAGGCAGGATTCGAACACCAGACCAGCCCCCTCCCCCTCCTGTGGCTTCCAGAAACCGGGGTTCGGAAATACTTGCGGCCTCTGGTTCTGACGAATAGCCCTGATCAGAACTTGGGGGGCCGGAGAAGTTGGGGTGATGGCCAAGGAGCTTCCTCTTCCTGCAAGGGGGTGTCACTCAGAAACACCATGGTCCCCCCCCCATCCTGAGGGAATTCCCACAATCCAGGCCTGGATTTGGGGGGAGCAAGTGCCCCCCAGAAACTCAAGCCAGAGAATCAAAGAGGCAAGTGGAGGGGGAAGCCCAGCCAGACCCCCCAACTTAGGAGTCTCTTCTAGCCCTGCAGCATCTGGGGCCGGCGTCCAGTTTGCCCCAGTGGTCCCTCAGCCCCCCGGCTGCACCCCCTCCTTCCCGCAGCCTCTTGCCAGGGCCGTAGCTAGGGGGTGGTGAGGAAGGCCCCTCCAGGGGCGCAGGCAAGGGGTGGGCACAAAATCTGCTGAGAATATTTCCATAAAATATGTCTATAAAAATATCAATTATTGCCTAAGAAAAGGTCTTAAATAAAGGGCTTTTACATGATATGCGGGGCCCTGTTTTTTTCTGTGCCACATTCCCTAGTGGGCGCAATCTGGACGGATCACCTAGGTACGGCTCTGCCTCCTGCCCCACAGCAGGCCACAAATCGCCCCCCCTGCCCCCCCCGTGCTCACCTCGTGGGGCTGCCGGTCCTGCTTCCTCTGCCGGGCGCTGGGCTCCTTGCGGTCTTTGCCAATGTGGACCACCTGCCCTTTGCCGCTCTTCCGCACCAGGTGGCGCCGCACCCCAGGGACGTCCTCGAACCTGTGGCCTGCGGGGTGGACGGACAGAAGGCCCTGAGTGGGGTGTGGGTGTGTGCGCGCAGAGAAAGGCCCTGATCTGCCCCCCTCGCGCCTCCCCTACATCCAACCGTCTTCCTGCCAGTCCCTTCAGTTGCCACCTGAGAAAGGTGAAGCACCTGAGCCCCGGGCGCTGGCACGCCATGGGTCAGAAGGAGCCTGGGATCCCTCCCTCCAAAGACTGGGGAGGGAGACCCCCCAGGGATCCAGGCCAGGCTTTCTATTTTTGCTGCCTACTTGCGAGTAAACCAGAACGATGACAGCCAAGTGAGCAGGCTAGGATGAGCCCAGTTTTGGGGCTCAGAATCTTCTGTGTTCAGCTTGGACCTCCTGCCCACTTTTCCTCTTCCTGATTTGACCCCCAGAGACCTCCTGGCAACACCGCAGGGCTGTTGTGTCGCAGCTGGGTCATTTTTCACTTTGGAAAAACCCACTCCTGCCTTGCAGCGGGGGTGGACTAGATGCCCCCCAGGGGTCCCTTCCAACTCTACCATTCTTGGCTTCTAGGATTCTAAGGGGCAGAATTAAAGGAAGGAACATCCAGCCCTCTTCCCGCTCCTCCGAGGGACCGATCCGGAGCGCAGGCAGGCGCTGGTCTGAGTGCGAGAAAACGCCACGGAGGATGAAACCACGTGGATGAACAGATCCTTGAGGGAGACGATATGCAGATCCATCCACAGATATACCATATAGTTTTGTAGCCGTAATTCTATTTAATGGTTATTTTGTTACTGCTGCCGTCCTCTGTTTTTAAAAATGTTTCTTAATGTATTCACTTCCTCTCTTTGTATTTTCTATCCTTTCCTTTTTCTTCTTGTTTACTTTACCAGAATCATCTCAATAAAATGATAAATACTAGATGCAAAACAGAAACAAAAACACCCAGGAGGCCTGGGGTGGCACCTTCTCATCCGCCTAGTTGTGGCCGGAGCTCCCGTGGCCCAGAGGGAACAGATGGATGACCACACAAGGTCCCCCCACAGGGCTCTCTGCCTCTGGAGAGAGAGATATTCCCAGCAAAGGCAAGCTGCCCAGAGTGGCTGGGGCCACCCAGTCAGATGGGCAGGGTACAAAGAAGAAAACGTATTATTATTATTATTATTATTATTATTGCTTCCTGCATCCCAGGAAGGCCACACTCTGCAGCCCACAAAAGACTGGGATGCAACAAATGTGTCTGGCTCAGAAGTGCCACCGACAGACTAACTCACAAAGCCCTTTATAATAATAATAATAATAATAATAATAATAATAATAATAATAATAATAATAAATTTATATACTGCCCTTTATCAAAAGATCCCAGGGCGGTTTACAACATTAAGAACACTTTTTATGGAGCATCAATAAAAAAACAATAAGAAGCGTAATAAAAAAGTAATGATCCTAAAAGCAGCTTTAACAGGCCAAAGATGGTTTCATGGCTTTGCACGAGAAGGAGTCCGTGCCAGGCAGCCAGAGGGCATCCCAGATGGTGGGATTCACACCCGAGACTCTCCCCCTCCCCGCCACTCACTCTTCATGAAGTCCAGGTCGGCAGAGGCCAGGGTCTGGGCCTCGGACTCATCGGTGGGCACGTTGGGGTAGCGCGTCTGTTCGATGCCCGTCATGCTGCCGATGCGCCGGCGCTCGTTGAGGTTGTAGCTGCGGTGCCCGGGCTGGGACTTGGAGAGCGCCCTCCCGGGGGAGCCCGCCTCGGCCATGCTGGGCGCCTCCGTGCCGCCGGGTTCCTCGGCATCTGAGCTGTGAGAGAGGCAGACTCACAGGCGGGCACAGCGCCCACCTCAGGTGCCCAGGAGGTACCTCTCCTCTGGCACCACCTTCTGCGGCCAAAGGGCTTGTGAAACAAAAGGACTGTTGGGGGCTGGCGTGAAGCGGGGGGGGGGGGAGACACCTCCTTTCCCTCAACAACTTGGCACCGGTTTCCTCGCGAAATCTCCTTGCCCCAGACCTGCCCGCTCGGCCACTTCGATTGGAAGAACTGGCACTCTTATGGATGCCGTGCAATGGCCAACCTTGCAGGGTGGCAGCACCTATAACCTTTGGAACTCCCTGCCTAGGGATCTCAAGGCGCCTTTCCTGCAATCTATTCAGTGCCTGCTAAGAAGGCCTGGCCAGATGCTCAAAAAGCGGGAGCGAGTTCTAATTCTGTTTCTAGTTGATTTCGACTTTTAGGAAGCCTCCCGGTGGGTCATTCTTCTCTTTGGAAAACGGCTCTGAGGGTCTTTTAAACAGCCGACATGGGACTCCAAAGCGTGAACCGTCTGCCTAGAGGCGTCAACAAATATACTGATATCTGAAACGAGCTTATACAGAATTGAATGGGTTATTAGTGACCATATCTAGATTAGGATAATAATATCACTTATGCCTATAGAATAATCTATAGAAAGGAAAGAGTCTTAATGTATTACACTTTCTCCATGTTTTCTATCTTTCTATCTTTCTTTTCCCACACTCTCTTCTTTTCTCTCTCTCTTGATTATTCTTTTATCCATTATTATTATTATTATTATTATTATTATTATTATTATTATTATTATTATTATTACCCCGCCCATCTGGCTGGCTTTCCCCAGCCACTCTGGGCAGCTCCCAACAGAATATTAAAAACACGATAAAACGTCAAACATTAAAAACTTTCCTAAACATTAAAACCTTTCTGTAAAGCATCAATTACAAAAAGAATCGAGTGGCATATACATTTCATGAAACAAATTAAGCCAATAGCCTGATTTTCTGGGGAGAGAGACCCCCCCCCATTTCATGCAGTGAGAGTCCGCCAGCCGCTGAGCCAGAGTCAACAGAGACCCCCAACCTTCCTTCAAGGACCCCCCCCCCAGGAGGGAGGAGGTGCCCCAAACCCTCTCCCACCACTACCCCTCACTCCCCCCTCCTTCCTCTGGACCCCTGCAAAACCCCCTCCCTTCAGGCCCCCGTGAGCCCCCGCCCCTCACTCACCTGCCTGCTTTGGCCCCCTTGGGAGCCGGGGAGCCCCCAGAGTCCGTGGAGGAGCTGAGGGGCAGCGTGGGGCTGGCTGCGCCCTCCGTCTGCCGGTCTACTCCATCGTCCTCTTGCAAGAAGAACTGAGGGGAGGAGAGAGAAGTGGGGGGTCAAGGGCTGGGGCTGGGGGGCTCCCCTCCCCTCCTCGGCCTTCTGGGGCCAGGAAGGAGATTCCGGAGGAACCTGAGGAAGTCCTTTCCGAGGGTAAGAGATGCTCGGTGGTGGGATGGTCTCCCTCCAGAGAAGGTGGGCTCATGACAGATTGGGAGAGGCTATGGAAAACGGCATGTTCTTCATATATGAAAATGATGTATTGGTGGTACCCAACCCCAGTAAAATGAGCAAAAATGTATAGAACAAGTACCAATATATACTGGAAATGCAAAGAAAAAGAGGGTACCGGTACCTTTTATCATATGTGGGGGAATTGTAATGTAATCAAAAACTCTGTGAAATGATATATAACGAAATGGAAAAAAAAATGTTTAAATTAACCTTTGTTACAAAACCAGGAGCATTTTTATTGGGAATTCTAGGTACAGTGGACCCTCGACTTACGAAGGTAATGCGTTCCGAAGGGACCGTCGGATGTCGAAAAAATCGTAAGTCGAGTCCCCATAGGAATGCATTGGGAGAAAAAAAAATGTACATCGAAAAAAACCCCATCTAAACTTCAGAAGTCAAGGAAATCCTATCAAAAACAGCCGCGACTTCTTTTCGGAAGTCAAAAAAATTTGTAGGCGCGCGGCCGCTTTGATCCCTTGTAACTTGAAAAATACGGAAGTCGGGTCACTTGTAAGTCGAGGGATCACTGTACTGAGAAAAAACTGTTCATTTACATGACAACAGCTGCTCGGATGCTGCTAGCCCAGAGATGGAAGGAAGAGACAGCCCAAACCAGAGAAGAATGGCAAACCAAGTTGGCGGCCGCGGCCGAAATGGCAAAATTAACTGGGAAGCTCAGGGACCAAGAAGACAAGAAATTTAAAAAAGATTGGGAAATGCTTATAATGTACATACAAAATCATTGTAAACAGGTGGAAACATTCACAGGATTCTAAATACACTTGTAGTGTAATAGAAAGTATAGATAACTTAGGATGATGAGAAATTGGAGAAGTATTGCTACCGGTATGCAGTTGAAAATAGAATGACGAGGAACCAGGGATGGGATTCAGAGTAATCTCAACAGGGGGAATTTGTATGATCTTTTCATGCAAGCTTATTCCCTTCTTTTCTCTTTTTCTTTCTTTCCTTTCTTTTTGAAAATCTAATAAAAGAAATTAATAAAAAAGAGAGAGAGAGAAGGTGGTCTCTCCTTGGAGGCTCCTAAGCAGAGGTTGGGTGGCTCTCCATGGGGGATTCTTCCCGCATTGAAGGGGGTTGGTCTAGATGACCCTCAGGTCCCTTCCGACACAACAGTTCCACGGAGCCCTTTGCCGCTTCCACCACCATCCTGAGCTCCAGGGGGAAGGGCCTTTGCTGCAGCTCAGAGGTTCAATCCCCAGCCTGGCCTGGGATTGCAGAATTGCTGAGTCGGGAGGGACCCCTGAGGGTCATCCAGTCCAACCCCCGGCAACGCAGGAATCTCAACTAAAGCCTCCCTGGCAGAGGGCCATCCAAGCTCTGCTTAAAGGCCTCCCAGCAAGGAGAGCCTGATCCACTGTCAGCAGAGTTTAGTCGGAATCTCCTTCCTTGTAACTTGTAGAAACATTGAGTCAGAAGGGGTCCCTGAGGGCCATCCAGTCCACCCCCTGCAATTCTGGAATCTCATCTCCAGAATCCCTGCCTGAGTTGCTGCCAGTCAGTGCCGTCCCTCCGAGGCGTCACCCCCGCCCTACCTGCACCCCCTCTGGAGAGCCGTGCAGCAGCAGCAGGTCCTCGGGGGTCTGCTCCGTCTCGGTGTCGCAGGTGTCTTCGTCGGCCTCCTCCTCTCCCTCCTCGGCCTCCTCCTCCTCCTCCTCCTCGATGGTGGGGGTCTCCCCGGGGACGGAGGGGCGCTGCGGCTGCGGCTGCTTCTCCTTCTTCTTCTTCTTGGCCTTCCTGGAGACGCCTTTCTTCCTCCGGGTGTCCGAGGGAAGGTGGCTGGACAGAGGGTGGTGGATGTGGTGGGACGACTGGCGGTGGTCTGCGGGGAGAAGCGGGAAGCGGCGTTGGAGGGGGGTCTGGGGAGGAGGGGGCCTCTAGGGCCCAGAACCAGCACAGCGGTGAGAGAGTCAGGCGAGGACCTGGGAGAGGCTGGGGTTCAAATCCGCCCCTTGGCCATGAAGCCCATGAGTGGGACTTTGGCCAACCCAACCTCCCTCGCAGGGTTGTTGTTGCAGGGATTAAATGAGGAGGGGGAGAAGCATGTCGGCCACTTTTGCCTCTCCCAGAAGGTGGAAGAAGCAAGAAGGGGATAATCTGTCTTGGAACTGGTCTCACCAATAGAGAGGAACCGATCGACCAAGTAGAAGAACTGGGAAACTGGTTTTTTTATCATATGTGGTGGTCTTGTAGTAAGGTCAAAGTTTACTGGGAAATGATATATAATGAATTGAAAAGGATGTTCAAAATAACTTTTATTAAAAACAAACAAACCCAGGAGCTTTTCTTTTAGGAATTATAGAGACAGAACTACCTAAATTGTATAGAAATTTATTTATGTATGCAACTATAGCAGCAAGAATGTTACTCGCCCCAAAGTGGAAAGGAGCAAGAAGTCCCAGCAAAGGAAGAATGGATGCAAAAACTTACGGAATATGCAGAAATGGCAAAACTGAAGAAATCAAGATAAACTTTTTATAAAAGAATGGAGATGGTTTATTGAATATTGTAAACAGATAAAAACATTAGCAGGATTATTGTAATAACCTGCAGTTTTATAAGAGTATATATTTACAGCAGATATAAATTTAAGGAGCCGCAGAAAGAGGGGGAAGAAAGTCAAATTTTGGAATGTCAAATTGATTGTAAAACTAATGAAATGTATAAATTTGAAAAGTATAAATAAAAAACTAAAAAAGAAAAAGAGAGAGAGAGAAAGAGAGAAAGAAAGAAAGAGAAAGAAAGAAACTGAGGAAGAAGTGATAGTGTCCTCCTGGGTTTCAGGATACAAAGAGAAAGCTGCCAAGCCCTGTTGCTTGGTGCTGATAATGCTAAGGTTGCATGTGGGGCAGCTGCAGATTCCTGCCGTGCAGGGGGTTGGACTAGATGACCAATAATAATAATAATAGTAGTAGTAGCTCTGTGTTCTCCCCCCACCCCATTTCCTCCCCCCCCATTCCTGCCTCTTCAGCCTCATCTTCCAAGGGCGAGAGAAGGCCCCCCCCATCTCTGGAGGCTTTCCTGGGCAGGCTCCTCTCCCCCCACCCCCCACCCCCAATGCAGCCTGCCTTCTGCCCCCCAGCAGACCTCCCCCCCCGCCCCTTGGCCAGGATGCAGGATCCCTCCTTGCTCCCCCCCAACTTACACTCAAAGTCCTCCTCGCTGTAGCTCCGCCCAGCCTCCTCCACATTGCGCGGGTGCGAATCCTGCAGGATCTCCTCAAAGCGCTCCACCCGTAGGGCTTTGCTCAGGTCCTTCTCTTCCTCCTCCTCGGCCGCCTTCTGCGCCCCAAAGGTGGGCGACGAGGGGCTGGGCCCATCCTGCTCCGGCTGTGGAAGAAGCCCAGAGCTGAGAGGGCAGGAGAGAGACCCCCTGCGCCCTACGCCCCCCTCCACCTGGAGAAGCTCCACCCACTGAGCCTGACTGCCCTTCTCTGGGATCCAGGATTACCAGCTCTGCCTTGGATGGGGTCAGACTAGATGACCGTTGGAGGTCCCTCTATGAGGCGGAGGGGGGCTACGCTGCCCTCCCCAGACACAGCCTTGCAGGGAGAGGAGCTTTGCAGGAGAAACCTCTGGGACTCCCTGCCTGCCGCCTGGGGCTCTTCAGCTGCCATTCCTGCCTTGCAAGGGGTGGTTTGGATGCCCACTGGGGGTCCCTCCCTTCTCTACCAGGAGCTTCCTCCTCCTTTTCCTCCTCCTCCTCCCTCGCAGGCTCCCCAAACCCTGCAGGATTAACGGGGTCTGGACTACCGCATGTGAAAACAGGCAGTTTAAAGGGGGGGGAACGCAACTCAGCAACTCCCCCCTGCCCGCCAAAGAGACGCTCTGCTTGCCAGGATGGGGCTCAGAGCAGCGCCAGCCGTGCCAAGGAAGAAGCTGCCGGAGGGACGTTTGGCACGGAGGGAGGGGGGCAGGTGGAGAAGCCCTCCCTCCCTCCCACCCCAAGTTCCTGCCCATCCCGTGAGGGGCCCTGGAGGGGCGGGGGTCCCCCCTCTCCCTACCTGCGCCATGCCCCCCCCTGCCCCTCCGCTCTCCCTCCTGCAAGAGTCTCTGCGCCTCCTTCTCTCTCTCTCTCTCTCTCTCTCTCTCTCTCTCTCTCTCTCTCTCGGCGCTTTATGATGCTGAGCTCCTCCCGGGGCTGGGAAGGTCACTTCGCCCGCAGGAGGCAGGCGGGGAGGCGGCAGGCGGCTCCGTCCCCTCGTGCCACTCCAAATATTGACGGGGAGAGGCCCCCCCTTGCGCCGGCAGACACCCGAGCAGATTAGCCGGGCGGGAGGAGGAGGAGGAGGAGGAGGAGGTTCTCCCCCCCCCCCAGGACTCAAGGTGACAGCGGCACGGAGGCTCCTGCAAGGAGGGGGGGGCATTGCTTCCTGGCACCCCAAAAGTGCTGCACGGGGAGGGGCTGGCTGCCCCCCTCTCCCTGGAGCCCCAGAGGCTGGGCGGGTAAGAGGCTCTCCTCCGCGGGAGAGTTTTTACATTGCTATCGGCCAGGGATGCTCCAGATGCGAATCCTGCATTGCAGGGGTTGGTTTGGATGACCCTCGGGGTCCCTTCGCCCAGGCCCCCAAAACCCTCATTTCTCAAGAGGGGATGCACAGAAGCCCAAGTGGGGGGGGGCAGGAATATCCTGGGACAGGCCCCCCCAGCCCATCCCTGCCACTCCTGGTGGCCCCTGGCAACCCCCCCAAGAAGCCCAGCAGGGCTTAGGGCCCCCCTCTGAAGGGCCCCAAAGAGCAGCAACCCCCCCAATGCCACCATTTAAGTCCTGGAACATGTGGCAATAATGGTGCATGCCTCTGAGCACGTGCAGAGTGCTTTCTCTCTCCACAGCACAGGCAGCACCCCACGTCCCCCTGGAGCCCAGAGCAAGAGGGGGCCCTAGAGACTGAGCCATCACCCCCAGCACACGCTCACAGCGGCCTCCCTCACAGGGGTGGTGCCAGGGGAGATTCTGGAGAGAGGCACTTTGGGGTCCCATCTAAACCTTTTCGTTTAATTTGCATCTGAAAAGCCATCTGGTCGTAAAATACCTCCGGGTGGTTTACAAGAAATGTTAAAGTTGTCCGTAAAAAGTTTAAAAGGGCTGTAAAGCATTAAAACTAACAGTGGAAATGAATGAAAGGAACTCTGAGCGAAAGGGCTTCCAAGCAGGCACCAGCCACTGGCGTCAAGTGGCAGGGAGTTCCACAGAGCATGTGCGACTGCATTAGCCCTACCGGTCTCTCCCCTTCCCGCCCCCATGCCTCCCTCTCCCTCAGCTCCTGCCCCTCCCCACCCCAGCAACCAGTTGATGCCCCAAGTCACCCAGGAGGGGGGCTCCCCTCCTTCTGCCCCCCACCCAGCAAGCAGCGCCTGGCACCCAAGACAGGGGAACACGCCCTCACTTGAGGGGGGGGACCTCCCAGCTCCCTTCTCCTTTGCTGAAACGCACCCCTAGGCAGGAATTGCCCTGTGGGAGATGAGAGCTGGTGCCCCCCACCCTGTCTCAGAAAGGGGGAAGGTGGGCGTCAGGAGAAAGCTGCCCCCCACAGACCCTCCTCTGCAGCCCCCTCCCCTCCATTTTCTCCCCGCTCTGGCACCCAGGCCTCCCCAGGCGACCAGGTGGCACCTTTGAGCCTGGCAGCGATGGGGGGGGGCGGGTTGGCCTTACCTGACGGCAAAGCAAGAAGTCCATGGCAGCGCTGGAGGGTGGGGTGGGGTGGGGTGGGGAGGGACGGGTCCCAGCAGCACCCAGCCCTGCCGCCTCCTCCGAGAGGCTCCTTCCTGGGTCACGGGACTCTCTGGTTGCGCCCAGTTGCAGGGGGGGGGGACGGGGGACAGGGGACGCAGGCAGCCACGCAAAGGGTTAATCATTAACCCTGCAGGAGTTCAGAGCAGGCGGCTCCCAGTGGGGCAGGAGGGGGGCTGGCGGCTGGGTGCCCCCAGGGCCATAGGAGCCAACTCCCAGGGATCAAGGCCCCTTTGGCCCCCCAATAATATATTCGAGGGGACCGGGACCCCCAAAGTCGATGGGCATTGCCATTTAAATGGGGTGTCGACGATGCCCCAACCACTGCCCTCGATCCTGACCCCCCCCTCCAGTCAGCACCCTGTTTCCCTCATTCACGTCAGGGATCCCTGCCAGGAAGTGGGGCTGATGTGAGGGGAGGGGGCCAAACCAGGAAAGCTCCCCCCTCCGCTGCAATCCCCCCACCCAATTAAAGGGCTGGAGCTCTTTGCACATGCTCTGGAGCTACATCCTGGGAACTCAGTTCTGGGGGTGCTGCAGATGGTCAGCCGCTGGAAGGGGGGTCAGCAGGTTCTCCCCCCTCCCCCCAGCCTGCTCTGGGCCTCTGCGCCAGCCCCACCTTGATCAAGGGGGCGAGGACATATCCCAGCATGCACTGCTCTCCCCCCTCTCCCAGGAGGGCTGTGGGTCAGCCTAGGATTCCTGACCCAACTGCAGGGGTAGCGCATTGCAAAGGAGACCCACGGCTCCTTCCCTTCCCCGGCAGGCCTCATCCTGCCCATCTGAGGGTTACACGGCAGGCAGAAATTCAACTGGCAGAGCTCTTCCCATGCCCCCCACGCTGCTGCGATTTTGCCTGTTAGAGCTCCGTTCTGAGCTCTGCCCCCCACGGGACTGGACCCAGCGGGTCTCTGGAGGGGCTGAGCCAGGTGCCCTTGGGCTGGGGAAGGACGTGGCGCAGTGCCCGCTTGCACCCGTTCTCCTGGCGCCGCTTCCCAACGGAGCAAAGCGGGCTCACCGCCCGGCCCCCGCCCAGGCCTCCCCAGCCCCCCGTGGCCCCTGTGAGGTCCAGAGAGGCTCACCTGAGGGCCGGCCTCTGCTACTCACCCCCTCAACGGCCGCGGAGACCATGCGGTGGAGGTCGGAGGAGACCTGCGGGCGACTCATGGCGGGCTGCGGGCAGAGGCCCCTCTAGCCTTTCTCTTTCTCCCTGGCGCTCAGAGGGCAGAGTGAGGGCACCATAACCTGCAGAGAGAAAGGAAGGTCCATTATCATGGAATCATGGAGCTGGAAGGGACCCCCCAGGGCCATCTAGCCCAACCCCTGCAAGGCAGGAATCTTTTGCCCAAGGTGGCGCTCGAAGCCCTGACCCCGATGAGGGGCCTTCTGCCCGCCTGGCTGCCCACAGGGCAAATGGCACCTCTGGGGGCTTGGAAGATGCCCCCCCCTGGAAGAACCATCTACAGAGGCCAGGATGGGGAGGGGGGATGCCCCCTTTCCCCTCCAGAGGGGGTCCCTGATCGTGGCCCCTGCCAGGCGGGCTCCGGCGGTGCCAGTGGGGCAGGAAAGAGCTCCTTCCGGTGCCCAACGGACAAAGTCAGGATCCCATGTCTCATGAAATAAAGAACAAGGAAAGTGGAGGAGGAATTGGGCAGCGGGAGGGAGGCAGGCAGGGAGGGGGGAGGAGAGCTTGGCTGGCCACCTGCCAGGGATGCTGCGGGTGCGATTCCTGCATTGCAGGGGAGGGGTGGGGCTGGATGACCCTCGGGGGTCCCTTCCAAGAAGGAGGCAGGTCTGCTGGAGGCACCTGAGGAGGGAGGCCAGGAAGAGAGGCGGGGGCATCCCTGGAAGAGGACCAGGGAGGCGGCACTGGGGGCTTTGGGGCCGAGAGGAAAGGGTGTCCCCCCCCCCCTCGCTCTCAACACTGGAATTCGTGGACAAAGCTGAATGTCGGAAGATTCCCAGCGGATCAAAGGCAGGACTTATACTTGCAGGGAAGGGATGCCACACGGCTGGATTGTCCTGGAAATGACCAGGCTTTGGGCAGCAGAATGCGTCCGGGAGGTTTTTTTGCCAAATCAGTAAATGTCCAGGAACACCCAGACATATGGCAAGGGAGGAAAATTACAACAAAGCCCCCAAACTTAATATTTTTGGGGAGATGTTAAAGGGGGGGATTCACTTTTGGGAATCTGGCAACCCTATTGCAGGGCAGAGCTAAACTGTGGAACTCCCTGCCACAAGAGGCAGGCATGGCCACCATGAAAAGAGGACTGGGCAAATCCACGGAGGAGGAGAGGACGATGGATAGGCTCCTAGCCAGGATGGCTCTGCTCTCCCTCCACAGCCGGAGGCAGCAAGGCTCTGTTGGAAACCTAGGGAGGAGATCTTGTGTTCGAATCCTGCTTGTGGGTTTCCCCTGGGGGCACCTGGTCGGCCGCAGTGAGAACAGAATGCGGGATGAGATGGCTTCCTCCCTTTGGCTTCCTCCGGCAGCCGGGCTCTGTTAATGTCCGTATAGAACCTCCAGGCCCAGAGGCAGTCTATCTGCCCCTATCTGCTATGGGGCATTTGGATGCTGCACTAGATGGGCCCCCTTTGGCCTCATCCTGCAGCTTTCTGCTTATGCTCTGTTTCCTGGGTTCAGCAAGGGAATCCATTTTTCAGCAAGGGCATGTTAGGAGCCCACGTGGAAAGAGACCCCCGGGGATTTCCCGCCCCCCCCCCGTCCGCGTCCCCAACCCCCCTGTCCTGCTGTCTGTGCAGCCTCAGCACCCCCTCCTTCTACAGCCCCCATCTCAGGGTGGGGGTGTCTCCCGCCCCCGCTTCCCAAGCTGCGCTTCTATGAACCTCGCTGCCTTGCAGGGGGTTGGACTGGATGACCTCCAGGGGCCCCTTCCAGCAAAGGTCAGCAGCCTCTTCCTCTGGGAAAGGCGTTTGCTGCTGCTCCTTCCTCCTCCTGGCAGCTGCGATGTCCTGACCCCGGGAAGATTCCTGCATCCCAAAGAGGAGGAGGAGGAGCAGGAAGAGGGAGCAGGCGAGAGGGCCGTCTTCCCGCTGGGCCGGGCGGGTGAGGCAGAGGCCACGCTTGTCTTGGCCTGGGGCTCTCCCCCGGCAGAGGGTGCCAAGAGCAACGCGAGGCACAGAGGGGGATCGGGTCCCCCCAGGCAGCCGGTGTGGCTGGTCTGATCCGGCCCAGGCTCAGCTCCCCCCGCCACGAATCACACTCGTGACTCAAGAGAGCTCTGGGGTTGCCCAGCCTGAGTTTCCTGTGCCACAGAGCAGGGAGGGTGGCAGGGGGTCTCAGGGCATCTGGGTGGGGTGGGGGGAGGGCACCGGGAGACAGGCAGCGAGGAGGCTCCTTCAAAGGGGAACGGAGCGTTGGGGGGACCCCAGGCGGTCATCTAGCCCAGCCCCCTGCAATGCAGGAGTCGCACGCAAAGCCTCCCTGACGGAGGAGAGTTCGCAACCTTCAAAGGGCATCGAATGAAGGAACTGAAGACTTGGGACCCCAAGGGGTCATCCAGACCAACCCCCTCCCCTGAAATGCAGGAATCACAGCAAAAGCGTCCCTGACAGAGTGCCATCCCACCTCTGTTTCCAAACCTCCAGGAAAGGTGGGTCCTGCCTCAGCTCTACCCAAAAGTGGCCTCTGTGAATGTGCAGAGGGCCTTTTGCTCAGGCAGCTGGGTGGAACGTTCTTTCTGGAAGCCAGACAATTTTTGCCTCCACCCACCAAGGACCTGTCCAGACCCCCCACCTCTGATGATTGAGCCCCCCTTTGCCCCCCACCATCGTGGGGCTACATGGAGCTGGGCTCCCCCCCCTTGCAGGGTGCTCACCTTGTTGCTCCCCCAGCAACCAGCTGCCAAGTGAGGGACAGCAGGTTCCTGGCGACTCTTATGGCCTCCCCCTGCGCCTCGTGACGGCAGCTGAGCTGTGACTGTCCCTCACAAGGGATGCTCACTCAGCCTGCTGTCACCCACAAGGCTGGACTCTGGCCCACCCTGCAGGGAGGGGGACACACACACATCCTCCGCATTCCAGGCAGGACCCACCTGGGCACCAGGTTCTCACAGCACCCCACAAACAATCCAGCCCCCCATGCCAGGTCCAGCAATTCCTGCCCTGCTGGGATTCCTGCACCACAGGGGTTGGACTGGATGACCCTCAGGGCCCCTTCCAGGTCTGCAAGGCTGTGATCCAGATCTCAAAAAGAGGGGATCCCACCTCACAGCTGGCAGGCCCCATGGCTGCCTCCTCACCTGGTCCTGCCCTCCTTGTGGCAGGGGGTCCCTTCCAACTCTCGGATGCTATGGCTCTGCCTGGATCCTGACAACCCGAGGGGCTGGTCACTCCTGTCCCAAGGGCTCCCCCCTGCCACTGCTTTCACAATCTGCCCCAACACCCCCCCCCTTGCACAGGATAGGCAAGTTGGGGGGGCAGAGGAGGAAGAGGATTCCACAGCCCCCTCTGCTGGAGGAGTGCAGGAATGCCGACCCCAGCCCCTCCAGACATGATGATTGGCAGCTGGAGGACCATGAGGAGGGCAGGGGGGGGAGGAAGCTCCCCCAAGGCCAGGCCAGAGGTCAGAGCCGGGACCCCTTGACCCCGGGTCAAGTGCAGAGGCCGAAAGCCCCACATCACGATCCCAGGGATGGAGAGGGGGCTTTCTTTGGAAGAGGGTCAGCCTGCCCCACCATCTCTGGGGCAGGGGCTCCAAAGACTAGTGCTCCCCCCACAGAATAACCCCCCCAGCCCATGCACACGCCCCGCCCCTCTGAATAAGCAGATTCCTTTCCTTAATCCGGCCGCCCATGTGTGGAGCAGGAGGGGAGGATTAAGGGCCGGTAAACAAATTTCAGATTGTTCTGGGGAAAGCCGAGCTGAGAAGAGGGGGCCAGGCTGGTTCTCACGGGTGGGAGAGTCCTTCCCCAGCCCAGCAGGAAGGATCGGAGTCACAGGATTGTACGGTGGGACCCCTGAGGGTCATCCAGCCCACCCACTGCAATGCAGGGATCTCAGCTCAAGCAGAAGATGGACAGAAGGCCATCCAAGCTCTGCTGAAAAACCTCCAGGGAAGGAGAGTCCACAAACTCCCAAGGAAACCAGTTCCACTGTGGAGCAGCTCTTCCCTGACATCTGGCCGGAATTTCCTTTCTTGCAATTTGAGTCCATTAGTTTGAGTCCTGATGTGGAGTCGGAACCGCCTTTCTTGCTCCCTGCCTGCATTCAGCAGGGCTCAACCTCTGGGATGGGCCCCTGAGGGCTGAGGTTGCCCCACAGCGGATAACACAGTCCCTCTGGGCACGTGCAAAGTGTCTTTCCCACGTGCACCACCCGTTGGGGGGGGGGGGTTGAAGAGGACCGACCTGCCTCCTCGCTGTGCTCCATCCCCAAGAGGGAATGCTTACTCCGAGGGTGCTGCTTGCAGGGAGGGGGACAAGGAAACATTGTCACAAAGATGGCCGTCTGCCAGAGGGTTGGACTAGATGTCCCTTGGGGTCCCTTCTAGGATAATGAGCCTGGGGAAAGCATGCAGGGGGGTGCAGCCGTTACAAAAACCCCACCGCCTCCCTTTAATCTCAGATACTAATGCACATGGGGTGGGGAAAGGGCACTCTGCACATGCTCTGAACCACTCTGCCCCCATCCAACCCAGTCCTGTCCTGCAGCCCACCCACCCCCAGGGCCTACCCTCCCCAGGAACTGGCGCCTCTTCGGCCCCCTTCAGGACCCCCACCCAGAGGCCCCCATGCCCACCCTCTCAGCCTACCTTGGGGTGCCAAGGCGGTCCAGGCCAGCAGCCTCCGAGCGGCACCTGCCAGGCTTCTCTCCCCCGGCTCCTCTCTGCCCGCTGCCAATCTCCTGCCTTGGCACCCATGAGCTCGCCTCCTCCTGAGCCACTCCCCCTGCGCCACCCAAATATTTCACGGGGCTTTAAGCGGCGGACAAAAGGCCCTTGTGGCAGAGGGAGACGCCGGTCAGATCAGATCCCGGCCAGGCTGGGGCAAAGACCCCAGAGCGGCTGACCCCCCCCGCCCCGCTCAGCGTTTAATTACAGGCTGGCGCACCTCCTGAAGTCACATTCCAGGGACGAGCCCCAACTGGCCCGCCTGATCCCACTAAGGCGATTATGGGGGGGGGCAGGGGGGCCTGGCAATGTTGCCGCAGAGAGGCAGCCTTTCGCCCTGGTTCTCCGGAGGACAGACTGTGCCCCAGTCTCCTGACCCCGGGAGAGGGGGCTGCAGCCAGCAGGCAGAAGCCCAGGATTGCGGCATTGAAAGGGACCCCAAAGGGTCATCCAGGCCACCCTCCCCCCAAATGCAGGAAGCGCAACTGGAGCTTCCGTCCAACCTCTGCTTGGAAACGTCCAGGGAAGGAGAGTCTCCCTGCCTGAGAGATCTTCCTAAGGCCGAGTCGGAATCTCAAACTCTCGAACCTTTATTGCCAGATCGCAGTAGGGTTTCCTACAATAAAACCCTGCATCTCACGCTTAAGTTAATGTATAACGTTATACGATGCACTTCATTGCGTGTGGCAGAAACGTGGCTCCTATCTGAATCTTATCCCCCTCCGGAGGAGAAGTCAGACCCTTGCCTTTGCCCAGATGTGGCTCCCCGCTCACAACCAACTGATGAACAAACTTAGATCGAATGGTCTCATACCAGGGACAGTGCAAAAGAACATGCATGACCCAGTCTAGTTGTGTCATAGAATCATAGTAGAGTTGGAAGGGACCCCCAAGGGTCCTCTAGTTATCTCCCGCTTCGACTACTGCAATGCGCTCTACGTGGGGCTACCTTTGAAGGTGACCCGGAAACTGCAATTAATCCGGAATGCGGCAGCTAGACTGGTGACTGGGAGCGGCCGCCAAGACCACATAACACCGGTCTTGAGAGATCTACATTGGCTCCCAGTACGTTTCCAAGCACAATTCAAAGTGTTGGTGCTGACCTTTAAAGCCCTAAATGGCTTCGGTCCTGTATACCTGAAGGAGCGTCTCCACCCCCATCATTCAGTCCAGACACTGAGGTCCAGCACCGAGGGTCTTCTGGAGGTTCCCTCACTGTGAGAAGCAAAGCTACAGGGAACCAGGCAGAGGGCCTTCTCGGTAGTGGCACCCGCCTGTGGAACGCCCTCCCATCAGAGGTTAAAGCAATAAACAACCACATGACCTTTAGAAAACACCTGAAGGCAGCCCTGTTCAGGGAGGTTTTTAATCTGTGATATTTTACTGTATCTTTATATTTGTTGGAAGCCGCCCAGAGTGGCTGGGGAGACCCGGCCAGATGGGCGGGGTACAAATAATAAATTATTATTATTATTATTATTATTATTATTATTATTATTATTATTATTATTATTATTATTATTATTATAGTCCAGCCCCCTGCAATGGCCATCCAGGGAAGGAGAGTCCATGCTGTGAGTGGCATTTTCTGGAATCTCCCCTGCAGGATTGGCAAAGGGATCCCATTCAGTCTCGCTGGCATGGATGCCCTGTGGTCATTTGGGTTAGTCCAAGGGGAGAGGTAAGTCACCCTGACGCCACCCCCAATTTGGTTCCCAAGTTCCTGGAACTTGTCGTCTTGCCATCTGTGTCTCGTTCTCTCAAATGCAGGATTTTCCCATCAGTAGTGCAGGGTGTCTAGTGAGATCCCCCTCAGTCAGGATCTCTTCCTTGCCTTTTAATTTGTTATTACTTATTGAATTTATATGCTGCCCTCCGCCACAAGATCTCAGGGCCCCTCACGGATCTGAATCCGGCAGTTTGCGTCCTGATTCCTAGAGCCACAGAAAACCAGCTTGCTCCGCCTTCCCTTGAGATATCTGAAGATGACTCTCCTATCTCCTTTCAGTCTCCTCTTGTCCAGGCTAAACATCCCCAGCTGCTTCAACCGTTCCTCATCAGGCTTAGTTTCCAGACCTTTGACCATCTTGGTCTCCCTCCTCTGCCCACCTTCCAGCTTGTCAACATCCTTCTTATAATGTGGCTCCCAGAACTGGACCCAGGACTCCAGGTGGGGTCTGACCAAGGAAGAATCCAATGCTCTGGAGGGCAGGATCCGAACTCATGGCTTCAAGTCGCAAGAAAGGAGATTCTGACTAAATTGTGGGAAGAACTTTCTGAGGGCAAGAGCCGTTTGGCAGTGGAGCTGTCTCCCTCGGAGGTGGTGGGCTCTCCTTCCTTGGAGGTTTCCAAGCAGAGGTTGGATGGACATCTGCAGGGGCCTAAGCAGGGGGTTGGACTAGAGGACCTCTGGGGTCCCCTTCCCACTCTGCAATTCTAGGATTCTAAGGCTTTTGCAGGGGAGCCTGCAGGCGGGAGGGAGAGAGGCACAGGCGCTACAAGACAAAACCTTCCAAGGAGGACGAAGGTCACTCTGTCAAGGGATCACGTTCAGCCACATCCTTCCTGCTCCTTCTATTGGCACCTCCGCCCTCGGGGGGGGGGGGGCAGGATTGCCTCTCCCCTCCTGCAATTCATTTCACGTTTGCTCCCCACCTCCCCAAATCGCTTCAGACCCCCTCCCCCGTGCTGAAACAGGCTCAGAGGACCCCTGCTTGTTTGACCGCAAGGGGTCAAGTGGGGCTGCCCCTCAAAGAGGGTTTAAATGGGGGGGGGGAGAATGAAGGAGGACAGTGAATCTTGGGGGCTTGGAAGGGGTCTGGCTGCAGCAGAGAGAGATGGAGAAGGCTTTGGGCTTTGATGGAGTTGCCCGATTCACTCCTGGGCCACGAGAGCAAAGAATCCTACAGTTTGTAGGGAACCCAAAGGGTCATCCATCCCAACCCCCTGCAATGTGGGACCCACAGCCAAGGCTTCCATGACAGGGGGCTTAAAAACCTCTGAGGAAGTCTGTTGGGAGCAGCCGGCTTTGCCCCCTCCCTCCGATGGCCTCTCTGCCTGGGCCCCAAGAGGAAAAGGCTGGAGGGGCGTGAAAAGGGCTGGCCAGAAATATCCTCTCTCAGTTGGGCTCCCTGAACCAAAGCAGGGCACCTCTACCCTCTGGGGGTGGTTGGCACAAGGCTGGACCTGAAAGCTCCGCCCCCGTGGGGGCGGGCCAAGTGCCACAGCCCCAATGAGGACTAGAAAGTTGCTTCTCGTGAGCAGCATGAAAGTTTGATTCCCAGACCCAGTTTTACACGGCCTGCACTGGCCCAATGAAGAGGAGCGGGGGGGGGCATGCTCACAGAGAGAGGCTGCCACCCCCCAGTGGGGGGGGGGGACGGGCTCCTTAGCAGGAGAGTCAGTGGGGTTTCGCCTCTCCCCTGCCTCTTCCAAACACTCTTTGGATCTCTGCCGGTCCCGGACACAGTGGCGAGAGAGTGGAACAAAGACATGGGAGAGACCTGGATTCGAATCCTCCCGTGGCCATGAAGCTCAGTGGGTGGCATTGGGAGCGGTCCCTGCTCTCTCAGCCTAGCCTACCTCACAGGGGTGTTGGGAGGATAAAACAGTGCCGGGGGGGGGGAGAGAAGAACCATGCATGCCCCCTTGAGCTGGGATGGGATTGGCATGCAATAACAAGGAGGAGGCAGCAGTGGCCTCAGTTCCCCAGCTGTGCAATGGGCAGAGAAGGGGCAGAGACAAGCTCACAAGGTGGCATAGTTGCCCGCCTCTGTCGCTCGGCCCACAAGGCCACCCCAAAAGTGACTGAGTGCTGGGGGGGCCCTCCAAGGCTCCAGCATCTGCCACTCCCCCCATCTGCCAGCCTCGCCCCCCCATGAGGAGAGCACCCGCTGGGCCCCTGCAAAGCCCCGGAGAGAGACCTGGCAGGGCAGAGCCAGCGCCAGGCGCCTGCCACCCGCCCAGACCCAGTTAAAAATAGCCGCCTGCCTCCTCCGCAGAGCAAGTAAGACTATCCTGAGGATGAATCACGAGAGTGCCCCCCCCGCCCTTCAGCACGTGCTCAGAGGCTCCTTGCGGATGGAGCAGGTTTCCTCTTCCAGCCTCGCACACAAACCTCTCCTCCTCCTCCTCCTCCTTCCCCTGCCCTGCATGGCCTCTGCTGCTGCACCTTGCAGATCCACGAGGGTGCAGAAGCCAGAAGGAGACGCTGCCTCTGCCCTGGAGAGCGAAATGCACTCTGCGTGGGCTCAGAGGCTACCCAAACTAACGGCAACATACGTGAAGTGTCCAAAGAGATCAGGCCCCTCCAGATCCAACCCTAAAAGCTGACATAAAGGCCGAGGGATGTCATACCGTGAAACAACCTTGCACCTCTGGGCATGTGCAGAGTGCATTTCTATCAGCCCTGAATAAGCCCCACAGGCTACAACACTGAGCTGACCAGGTTGGAGGCTGCGGGAGCTGGCAAATATTCCCTCCGTCTCAACCTTTACCCATCAGGAGAACAACCACAGTGTAATAATAATAATAATAATAATAATAATAATTTTATTATTTATACCCCACCCATCTGGCCTCACCCAAGCAGGGTCTCTGCTCTGGACCCCCAACCAGGATGTGGAAGACCTGGGTTCAAGGCTGCCTCTTCCACAGGCCCACTGGGTGTCTTTCATCCACTTCTCTTGGCAAAAAGAGACTCAACTCAATGTCCTGCCTGGCAAGGTTGTTGTGGGAATCAGAGAATTGCAGAGTTGGAAGGGACCCCCAGGGGTCATCCAGTCCATCCCTCTGCAATGCAGGCATCTCAGCTCAAGCATCCATGACTGATGGCCATCCAACCTCTGCCAAAAAACCTCCAAGGAAGGAAGGAAGACCCAAAAGCACTCTGTATGTGGGAAGCCAAACCACAACGAGGGGGCTGGACTAGATGACCCCTGGGACCCCTTCCAACTCTGACTCTACTGTGACTGGGGGGCCGTTGCCACCCCCTGAAGGGCACCTCTGGACCACGGAAGAATGAAACCAGCGGCTTCTCTCTCCAGAAGCCAACGGCTCAGGAATCTCCCCTCTGGGCACCCAGGATCCGGCCCCCTCCACTCACCCCATAGGCTCCTGCGGCGTCTGGGCGGGCGCCTCGGCTGCGGCTTCCGTGGGGCAGGCGGAGGGGGGAGCCCAGAGGGGTCCGGCTGCTTTCCTGCCCCGGGAGCTGCTCAGGAAGCAGGAAATCCTGCCCAAGGCCGGCTGCCGGCTGCCAGGGTGGCCGCCTCTGGGGAGGGGGGGCAGGCAGGCAGGCGGGCTCCGGATGCAGGAGGAGAAGGGGGCACCCTCTGCCCAAGCTGCCGCCCTGGCACTGCCCTCGGCGGAGGCTGCAGAGTCTTTTATACCTGCCTCCTGGCAGGGAGAGAGGGAGGGAGGGAGGGAGGGGGGAGGAAAAGTCCCCACAGCAGCAAGGAAGGGTGTGGGGAGGGACGATCCCCACAAGTGCCACTTCAGCCGGTGGCCACTCCTCCTGCGGGCACCGCAAACGCAAACACACACACACACACACACACAGCCAGACCAGCTGCCCTGCCCTGCCCTGCCCTCTCTCCCCCCTTATCCCCCACCACTGGTGGAAAGCACTCTCTGCATGCTCAAAGGCCCTCTCTCAGGAAAAGCGGGTTCTGGGGCCTGCTGGATGAGGCCAAAGGGGACCATCTAGGGCAGGGGTAGGCAACCTAAGGCCCGTGGGCCAGATGCAGCCCAATCGCCTTCTCAATCCGGCCTGCAGACTATCCGGGAATCAGCGTGTTTTTACATGAGTAAAATGTGTCGTTTTATTTAAAATGCATCTCTGGGTTATTTGTGGGGCATAGAAATTCGTTCATCCCCCCCCCAAATATAGTCCGGCCCCCCACAAGGTCTGAGGGATGGTGGACCGGCCCACGGCTGAAAAAGGTTGCTGACCCCTGGTCTAGGGCAAGCTTCCTCAACCTCGGCCCTCCAGATGTTTTTGGACTACAACCCCCATGATCCCTAGCTAGCAGGACCAGTGGTCAGGGATGATGGGAATTGTAGTCTCAAAACATCTGGAGGCTGAGGTTGAGGAAGCCTGATCTCGGGCAGCGTCCCAGGTGGAAACGCAGGATCCGGCCACGACTCTCCCCTTCCGGCCACTGGGATTGGGAAGCATTTGCTGCCTTCGAAATTGGAGGGCAGAGCAGAGGCTCCCTCCTCTCCAGTCCACTTTGGATCCGCATTGAGGTTGGTGGCCTCCTGTGGCAGGGAGTTCCACAGCTTCATGGCGCAGTGTGGAGGAGCAGGAGAGAGCCCTGCTGGGAAGGAGGAAAAGGACCGGCCGACTGAGGGGGGGGGGGAACTCCTCTGAAAGTGGGCCAATCTTGGGCGGGGGCTCCCTGGCCTGATGAGGTTGGACTAGAGGACCCCTGGGTTCCCTTCCGGCTCCATGTTTCTATGGCGGGAAGGGAGAGACACCCATGGCCCCGGAGGCCACCCCTGGGATTGTGCAGCTGGAGCAGGTGTGCACCCTTGGTGAGGCACCCACAGGGCTCCCGTCGCCTCCCCTCCCCCACAGCACCCAGCCAATTACTCCTCCTGCGGGTGCTGCTGTGTCAGCAGGGCGGCCGACCGGACTGGGTGGTAAACCAACCCCTGCTGCTAATGCCAGGGTTGCTGCAGGGTGCCCCCCCCCGTCGCCCAGACAGCCTCTCCCTCTTCTGGCCCCACTGCCCTGATAGGGGGTCATTACCTGCCCCCCTTCAGCCCTCAGGCAAGACAGCTCACCTGTCCTGGAGGAGCAGCAAACAGGCAAGACCTAGTTGCAGGGGGTGGGGGGGCATGAATGACACACTCCCCAGGCAACCTTCCCCACCTCAGCACATTCTCTCAGAAACTCTGAGGCAGGCACCCTCAAACTGCGGCCCTCCAGATGTTTTGGGACTACAACTCCCATGATCCCTAGCTAACAGGACCAGTGGTCAGGGATGATGGGAATTGTAGTCCAAAACATCTGGAGGGCCGCAGTTTGGGGATGCCTACGAGGGGTCAGGCTGGATGACCCTGGGGGATCCCTTCCAATTCTAGGATTCAATGGCCTTGGAAGGCAGGGGGGCTCTCCTTCATTGGAGGTTTCTCAGCAGAGGTCAGGTGGTCACCTGCCAGGGATTCTTGAACTGAGATACCTGCCTGGCAGGGGGTCAGGCTGGATGGCCCTTGGGGGCCCCTTCCATCTCAACAGTTCCACGAAAAATTCTCCCTCTTCCTCTGCCATGCAGACGCCAATGGCTGCACTGGGGGGGGGGCACTGGCGTTCCTGGCTGTGACACCCCCCAAGAGGAATAAAGCCACCCCATGAGGTGAGCCTGGTTCTGCACCCACCCACCCCAGTTCTCCCCTTCCGATGTAGCTCAGGATGCAGCCAGGCCCAAAGGCATTATGGGGAAACGAAGGCACGGACTGAGCATGCTCTTAACCTGGGAGAGAGCAGGGTTCGAATCCCCACTCGGCCCGGAAGCTCCCTGGGTGTAACCTGAGGGGCCAAGTCACTGCCTCTCTCAGCCTGACCTACCCGGCAGGGTTGTTGTGGAGATTACCGGAGGAGAGGGAGAGAACCGCGTGCACCACTTAGAGCCGCTTTGGGGATGAAAGATGGGATATCGATCAATCCATCCATCTTTGAATCATAGAACTGGAAGGGACCCAAGGGTCATCTAGTCCAACCCCCTGCCATGCAGGAAGTTTTTGAACCCATGACCCTGAGATTAAGAGTCTCAAGCTCTGCCGACTGAGCTGGGGGGCAGGGGGCCCTAGGAAGGACCCCACTGTGAGGAGGGCTGGTCAGCAAAATCAGCTGGCATTATGGGCTGGGGTTTCCCCAAAGCTCAGCACCCCCCAAGTGACACAGGAGGGGAGGGGGGGTCATCAGGGACACACAGAGAGAAGTTTCCTTCCTCTGCCCTCCTCCCCGATGGACGTCATTTGCTCTTTGTGGGGGGGGGGGAATCCTCCCCGGATTCTCAAGAAGGCTCAAATCCTGGCTCATTTGACCCCCCCAGGGGGAAGCCTCCCTGGCCAATGGGACACCCCAAAGGGGAGGGATCAATGAATCACAGAAGCGCAGAGTTGCAAGGGACCCCCAAGGCCCATCTAGTCTGACCCCCTGCGATGCAGGAGTCACAGCGCAAGAATCCTTGACTAAGAAAGGAGAGCAGAGTTGAGCTTCTCCTGTTTCTTCCTGTGTTAAAATGTCCCAGAAAAGACCCCAAGGGTCATCCAGTCCACCCCACAATGCAAAGGGGGAGCCAGAGAAGGTCTCTGCCCCACGGTGAGGCCAAACGGGGCAGTAACTTGGAAGCCTGAAAGTGCAAACAGCCCCCACAAGACACCCCCCGCCTTCCTCGGTTTCCCCTCGCAAGGAAACCAGCCTTGCAAAGAGGGATGTGGGGCTCAGGGTGGGGGGGTGTTGCTAGAGGGCAAGTCAAGTGCAAGGCCAGGCCCAGCGCTCAACCCCCCAAATATGCCCCCCAAGAGAGTGGGGTCTAGTAGAGTGTCAGACTGGGACCTGGGAGGCCAGAGTTCGAATCCCCACTCAGTCATGAAGCTGCCTGGATGTGGCCTTGGGGGCCAGGCCCTGCCTCTCAGCCTGATCTACTTTGCAGGGCTGTTCTGGGGATTAAATGAGGATATAAATTCAAAGGCGGTAAATAGGGAAGATTCCCCTCCTTGCAGGTGTAAAGACCAAGAGTGTCTCCCTCCCCGCTGGGTATAAATAATAAAGTAATAATCATATGAATGGCATTAATGGAGGACCCTGGCCGGGGTGTCTGGCCACCTCTCAGGGATTCTTGCAGGGGGCTGGGCTAGATGACCCTTGGGGGTCCCTTACATCTTGGCAACTGCATGGTTCTCTGACTCTGGTGGAGGCAGAAGGGGAGGGCTGAGTCTACGGCTGGAGACTCCTTGGCCATCGAGAGCCCCCTGCTGGTGCCCAGAGCCCTCCAGTGACCCCAAAGAACTTGAAAGGGCCTCCTGCCCCACGGCAGGCGCTGGGCTAATTGGCCCACCAAGCTGGCAGGAGGAGGAGGAGGGCCAGGAGAGGAGAGGCAGCGCTTTGCCCTTCCCTGCATCTGGCCGCCACTCAGGCCCCCCACTGCCCCCTAAGCGGCCCTAATGAGGCGTGCGGAGCCGCCTCTGGGGCAGCGCCAGCAGCAGGCCGGAGAGGGCAGTGCCAGCCGGGGCAAGCGCTGCGTCATCTTTGTCCTGGTCGGCCGTGGGGGTCCCATCCGGCCGAAGTCAAAGGCACAGCACCCCCCAAGTCCCCACTTGGCATCTGGGGGGGGGGCAGCAGCTTGGGGGAAGGATGGTGGCCCCCGTCAATCACAGGACCGTGGGTCACAGAGGCAGGCAGGCAGAGAATGGTAGACCTGTGGCGTTGAGGCTCATCTCCTGCACCCTCTTTGCAAGGCGACAATCGCAGCTCAGCCAATCTGCACCAACCGGCAGGTTTCCATTAAGGTCGGGTTTTTGGAATCCGGGTCCTGCCAACCCTTTCCCCCAGGTGTTCCTGGCTGGGCCTGACCCCTTTTCCGCCTTGCCCCCTTGCCCACCTTGTGGCTGGCAAACTCTCCTGGGCACCAACAGGAAGAACCTCTTTCTGCAGCTGCAACAACCCCCCCCCCAAAAAAAACCCCCAACCCCCTGCTCCCCTCTTCTGGGCAAGGGTAGCAGAGTGGGTCTTAGGGGCAGTATGATATGAGTTTGAGGGTCACAGCTTGCCTGAGATTCCTGCAACGCAGGGGGTTGGACTAGATGACCCTCGGGTCCCTTCCGGAACTACAGTCCAATGTGCTCCCCTTGCGGGATTGAGCAGAAGGACTATCGATGTACAAATGGCGGCTCTAGACAGACCCCCAGACCCCACTTGGCCCGGGACCCTCGTGCCACCCCCCATGCCCTGCCCCAGGGCGGCAGATGCTCTTGGGGTGGGGTCCCCCTCCCAGCCCCCTTCCCCCCCCCCCAGTTGCAGAGGCGGCTGGCAGACCCCCACCGGGCTGCGCAAAGCTGCATTCTTCACCTTGACAGGGCGGAATAATTGGGCTGGCGCTGTGCCCTGACCCGCGGCTCAACCTGGGGCTGCCATTGTGAAATCCGGCCCCACAAGCTGCCCCCCGCACTTCCTGCCCCCCCATCCCAGCCCCGAAATCACCTTCGCTGCGGACGGCCGAGTCAGCATGCAGCTGGTTGCACAACACAAGGCACACACAGCGCAGCCAGGAAAACGAGGGAGGAGCCTTCCTGGGATAGCGCAGGTGTCAAAGCACAAAACTTAGGGTTGCAGGTTCCAGGCCCACATTGGGGGTTGGGCTAGATCAGTGTTTCTCAACCAGTGTGCCTCCAGATGTTTTGGGACTACAACTCCCATCATCCCTCGCTAGCAATACCAGTGGTCAGGGATGATGGGAATTGTAGTCCCAAAACATCTGGAGGCACACTGGTTGGGAAACACTGGGCTAGATGACCCTCAGGGTCCCTTCTCACTCTGCAATGCTATAAATCTATCACTCCTCGGCCAAAAGCCCTCCAGATCAGGCATCTCCAAACTCGGCCCTCCAGATATTTTGGGACTACAATTCCCATCATCCCTAGCTAACAGGGCCACTGCTCAGGGATGATGGGAATTGTAGTCCCAAAACATCTGGAGGGCCGAGTTTGGGGATGCCTGCTCCAGATACTCAGCTGGACTGCAGCTGGAGGGTGCAGAGGCTGCTGGGAGTTGTAGTTCAGCCCCATCTGGAGGTCTCCAGGTGGGCAAAGGCTGGAAACAAAGCCCCGCCCTAGACTTTCAAGAGGGAGCTTCAAAAGAAGGGGGCTCATTCTGCCCCTCACACCCAGCATGCCCCCTCCCCAGGCTGTATCTACCCCCCAGCAAAGCTCCCCTCCTCATTAAGGAAGCCGCCTTAGTCAGACCATTGGCCTATCTAGATCTGCCATACCTGCACTGACTGGGGATATTCCTAGGTCTACCAGGAGATGCCGTCAGGGTTCGAACTCGAGTCCTTCTGCATTCCAGGCAAGTGCCGCACGACTGAGATGTGTGGCGTCCCCCATTTGCCTATTGCAAAGGCTCCACCGGCAGAGGAGGCCGGGCAAAGCACACTCAGAGAAGGCCGCTCCCCCCCCCGCCAGGAACACCCCTCCCCTCCCCAAAGCCCTGATTCATCCCTGATGGGAAACACAGAAGTGACTCAGCTCGTCCCGTGCCCTTGGAAACGTCCCTCCCTGAAGCATATTTGGGGAGGAAGCCACTCTGTCTAGTGGCAGGAGGTTCCAAAGGCTGCGCAAGGAAGCAGCTTTCGTGTGCCTGGCCTGCCTCTCGAGCAGGGGGGGAGAAAGGGGTGGCTGGACCGCACCCCGGTTCCTACGTCTCAGCCCCCAAAGGTGCTATAAGAGTCAAACCCCAAACCCAACACCCTACCGCTCACCCTCCCCATGTCCAATGGCCGGGGGGGGGGGCGCACTCACCTCCTCGCCAAATTCCTACAGGGTCTCTAGTCCTCAGGAAAGGCAGTGAAGAGGAGGACTTGCCATCCCAAACTCGGCCAGCGAACAGGATACTGAAAAAGGAGACATCCAGGAAGGGGGTGAGCCCCCTCTTTGTGGGTGTTGCTGGCCCCCCATCCATCTCACCCCCAGGGACACCCCTCCTGCAGAGGCCTCCTGGGGACGCGGGTTGCAAGAGGGGATAGGATGATGCAAGCAAGAAGAGGGTCAGGCGGCCACCGTGCCATGGTTGGCTGCCCAAATGTCCAGCATGCCTGGACCCACACTGAGCCCCCCAACCAGGCCCAGGCGGCTTCCAGAGGGGAAATGCACACAAACAGACACTCGGAGCGCACACGGCATCGCACAGAGTCACAACGTAATGCATCGGTGCAGCAAATTGCGAAATATACGAGTGGAGTTTCCTTATGCAGGGTGCAGCTAACCTACGGAACTCACTGCCACAGGAGGCAGGGAGGGCCACCAACTTGGGCAGCTTTCAAAGAGGACAGGGCAACTTCATGCAGGAGGAAAGGGCCACGGTGGCTGGGCTCTGCCCTCCCCGGTCGGATTCTGAATCCCTGTTTCTGGAAGCCCCAGGAGGGGAGAGGGCTCTGGGGCTCAAGTCCCACTTGCAGGTTTCCCCCCCCCCCCAGCATCTGGTCGACCGCTGTGAGAACAGGAGGCTGGGCTAGAGGCGCCTCTGGCCTGATCCAGCAGATACAATTCTTTTTCTGCTTGTAATTTGAAAACATGCAAAGCTATGCAAAGAAGGCAGAGCAGCAAGACAAGGCCACACAGGAGGATTGATCAGGAAAACTCAAAGCCACGTCTCAAAGACCAGTGGAGCAAACTCTGTTGGGGCTGCATAGAATCACGGAAGGGGTCCCGAGGGTCATCTAGTCCCACCCCCCGCAATGCAGGAATCTCAGCATCCATGACAGATGGCCTCTGCTTAAAAACCTCTGCTGTCCAACAGCTCTTCTCGCCTTGGGCTCCCTTCCAACTCTGCAATTCTATGATTCTATGAATGGGAGGCAGATCTTAAAACTTGAGCAAGTCTGTAGGGCAGATCACACAATCCTGGAAGAGACCCGAAAGGTCCAGCCGCCTGCAATGCAGGAATCCCAGGCCATTGGGGGCCTCAAAGGTCAATAGAAGCCACCCAGGCATATAAATGATCAAGCAGGAAACGATAATGCCAGCACCAAAAATGAGCAGGTAAACAACCGAGGGAACCCATGGAGCCTCAGGTGAGATGGCCAGGCACCTCACCTGCTCCAATCTGGCCTGACAGGAGCTCCTGGACCGTCTCCAAGGGCAGCCCCACACAGAGAGCACAGAGGTAGTCTAACCTTGGCGTAACAAAGGCAAGGGTGTCTGCGTCCAGGTCTGAGTTTAGGAAGGATTTTAAGCCCTCCCTGGCAGAGGAAACCAAGCAGGTATCGGAGGGAGGATCGCCAAAGAAGACGTTCCGTGGGGTAGGAGAGCTGGGGAAAACTTCACACCCGGCAACCAATTTGCCCCTTGCTTTTCAGAGGGCAGATGGGGAGACGAGTCTAAAAAGCCCAGGACACAATATTCCATGGCCCTCTGGTGGCCAATGTATTGAGCGTTAACTCTGGAAATGTTGACTCAATTCTGACCAAATTAAGCCCCCTAGAGCAAACTATACATCATTATGACTCCCTCCCCAAATGTCATAGAATTGTAGAGTTGGAAGGGACCCCCAGGGTCATCTAGTCCAGACCCTGCAAATCCCTCGTTGAGGGTTCAAGACCCCTTGGCTCTCCTCCCCGGTCTAGTGGTTCCTGGGATTGTGGTCGCTGTCTCCTGCTGAGCTTCTAGGAGCCACAAGTGAGAACTGAGTACAGGGAAGCCAAGGTGGGTGAACGACCCCAAAGGAGCAGGACGTGCCCCCCACCAGAAGCAATGCCCCTCCCCTAACACCCGGCCACACAAAAACGCAGCAAAGTGCTGCACCCCAAAAACCTGCACGTCCCACCCTATGGAAAAAAGAAAGAGGGCGCAGACCCACAAGTCCAGTCCCAGGAGGTGATGGCCCCCAGTCCAGCCTGGCCCCAGAGAGCCCCTTCCCCTGGCCAAGGGGTCTCCAGGGCCCCCTTCCTGGAGCCAGGAGGTGCTTTTCTCCCCATCTGAAACAAAGCCATTGTTCCACTTCTTATCTTGGCCGGAGATTTGGAGCCAGTCCCCCCTGGCTCCCTTAATCTCTCCTAATGTTTAACTGAATCCTGCCCTCTCCTAATCAGGACCCTCCACCTCCTGGTCCTTGACAAGGTGTCTCCAAGGACATGTGGCTGTCACAGGGAAGGGGACAAGGAGGGGGGACCCCTCGGAATCAGGCATTGCGAGAGCTCAGCCAGGGAACCAGATTTCAAAACACCAGAGCAAACAAAGCCCCAGAAAAAAATGGGTGAGGCTTCGGAGCATGCACAGAGTGCGACTCTCTCCCCACTCCTCCAGGCATTGGGTTGCAGAAGTCTCCTTGTCTTCCTTGAGCACATTTTTGACCCCCTGGTCATCCAAGGGTTAACCCCTTCCCTCAATGGTCTCCTGCTGCAAATGGTTTTAAACCACTTCTGGCTGTTGGTCTCAATGATTTTACCAATGTGCTCTTCAACGTCTTTTTATTTTTTAGCATCCTTTACTGTCTACTTTAACTTTCTTTCTTTTTTGGCCAAAGTTTGTGCTCCTTTTTGTTCTCTTCATTCAGACAGAACTTGCATTTTCCAAAAGAAGCCTTCCGGTCTCCAATTACTTCTCCGACTCCTGATCATTTGGGAGAGATTTAATCCTCCATTCTTTGCCTTTCTGCTTCCTTGCCAGGAATATTATCAATAATAATAATAATAATAATAATAATAATAATAATAATAATAGTTTGCATACTGCCCTTCACCCTACGATCCCAGAGCAGTTCACAACAGAAAAATGCAAAATGAGGACAAAATACATTATTATGCATGTCCAAGGATGCACTTTGGAACATTTCCACTTCCACACTCCAGCAAATTCCCAGAATGTTGCTCCTACAGACCGAACCACACTCCTACCTGCATTAAGGTAAAGGTAAAGGGACCCCTGACCATTAGGTCCAGTCGTGGACTACGCTGGGGTTGCACCGCTCATCTCGCTTTATTGGCCGAGAGCCGGCGTACAGCTTCCGGGTCATGTGGCCAGCAGGACTAAGCTGCTTCTGGCGAACCAGAGCAGCGCACGGAAACGCCGTTTACCTTCCCGCCACAGTGGTACCTATTTATCTACTTGCACTTTGACGTGCTTTCGAACTGCTAGGTGGGCATGAGCTGGGACCGAGCAATGGGAGCTCACCCCGTCGCAGGGATTCGAACCACCGACCTTCTGATCAGCAAGCCCTAGGCTCTGTGGTTTAACCCACAGCGCCACCTGGGTCCTTACCTGCATTAGGGCTGGTCAATGTCTGGTTTTCAACATTGTGCTATATCATGAGCCATACATCACGATATACCGCTATACAGTACCACGATGTCTGAAATAAGGGTGAGCTAGGAAGAGGCATTGGCAGCTTCACGGTTCCCCTCCCACTGTCATTTTGGCATAGGGCGCCCACACATCATGATTTGCAATATATTGCCAGGTCAAAAATTATGAAACCAAAATCATGACATGGACTTGAATCCGATTTTTGATGATATATTGCCTAGTCGTAATTTGCATAAAAGAAGCCAAAAGAGCTTCAACCGTATCACTGCCTCACTACCAGGCCTTTACTAAGGTTGCCAACATGGTGCCCTCCATAGGGGGTTGAGCTAAAACTCCCATCACTGACCAATATCCTCATTGTGACGAAGTTTCCTCTTTGGAAGTCAAATGGGACCGTGTTGGATTTTCTGGGCAATTGGCCAGTTAAATGCATATTTAACTTAATAGCACGGTGGCTGCTGTTCCCAAGCGGTTGGGCAACCCTGCCATCTCGTGCCAGGTTTTGGGTGCCACTCAAGTTCAGTCTAGGGGTGCCCCCCCGGTCAATTCCCCCACCCACAACGAATCTGCCCCTTTGGGGAATTCTAGCTTGCTGGACTCAGTGCTGTGTCTGACGTCCAGAACGACACCACCTTCGATACGCCGCTCTCTGTTCTTCCTAGAGTTCGCAGCCAGAGATAACCGTCCCGCCAGGTTTCCGAGATATTCACTGCAGCAAAGCCGTCTTCAAGACTAAGCCCTCCCCTTTGCCCATCTTGACTCAAAGGCTTCCAGCGCTGGCACAGAAACACTTGCAGCAATCTCTCCCAAGCGCCTTTGGGGTAGGATGAAAGAACTGCTAGGATGCACACAGGTGGCTGGCGGCAAAATGTTTTGCACATGGCAAGGGTGGTTTGCAGAACGTTCAGCTCAGGATTCCGGAGAGAGGGAAGGAGCACTTTCCGTGGGGCGGAAGAGGACATGGGGAGTCTTTCCTTCCAGATTTCGGAGGGATATCTAACTCGACGGTCTTGCCAGACTTTCGATCCAAGGACAGGACGTCCTGCACCAGGCGAGGGGTTGGACCAGATAATTATTCTTCGCAAGATTAATTATATATTGTATTTTTAATTAACCTCATTATGCTTGCAAACCGCTCCGGGAATATTTATTGATGGGTGGCTAGATAAATTTGATTAGCGGCAATAAATAACCTTGTTCCTGATCTGGGGGCTGGATGCGGCCCATTGAGCACGGCATTCCCCCTCCTACCAATGCCAGAATTAGACCTGACAAACCTGGGAGCCACTAGGAGGTTTTCCAAGGCTAAAGGCAGTCCCTGTGCCGCCATTGGGTTCATCGAATCATAGAACGGGAGTGCTGGAAGGGGTCCAAAGGGTCACGCGGTCCAAGCCCCCGCAGAGCAGGAATGGCAGCCAAAGGCCCAGGGGTGTCAAGAACGAATGGGGGAGGCAGACACAAAATGGGTCTGAATGCCTGCCTCTTGGCAACTATTTGTATACATGCGTGTGGATAATAATAATAACAATAATAATAATAATTTATTATTTACACCCTGCCCATCTGGCTGGGTTTCCCCAGCCACTCTGGGCGGCTTCCAACAGAACATTAAAATGCAATAGTCTATTAATCATTACAAGCCTCCCTAAACAGGGCTGCCTTCAGATGTCTTCTAAAAGTCTGGTAGTTGTTTATCTCTTTGACATCTGAAGGGAGGGTGTTCCACAGGGCGGGTGCCACCACCGAGAAGGCCCTCTGCCTGGTTCCCTGTAACTTGGCTTCTCGCAGCGAGGGAACCGCCAGAAGGCCCTCGGAGCTGGACCTCAGTGGATGCATGTGGGGTTTTGGGGGGGTCTCTGCCCACTAGCGGCTCTGGCCACACCCTTTACATTTGGCCCCATAACCTTGGCCGTCAGGGAATGAGGCCTCAGGCTGACAAAAGCCACCCCCCCTTGCTCTGAATCCAGAAGAGCGGAAACTCTGAACCAAACAAAGATGCGTCATGTCAGGAAATGAGTGATATGCAAAACTTGTGGGCTTGAAAAGAGGATGAGAGAAATTAATGGAGGAAGAGAGGGCTCTCCATGGATCCTCTGAATCCCCCTTTCTGGAACCCCCCGGGGAGGGGGGGAGAGCTCTCGTGCTCAGATCCCGCTTGGTGGTTCCCCACATGCATCTGGTTGGCGACTGGGAGAAGAGGATGCTGGCCTCGATGGGCCTCCTCTGGCCTCATCCAGCACCAGCCACGCTCTTCTGGTGCGCTTGTTACTCACTGGGGAAACCCACAACCCTCACCCATGAGTGGGGCGCCAAGGCAGGTCTTCAAACTCGCGTCCAGCAAGTGGGTTGCTCAGTTTGGAAGGGCCCACAGAAGTGATGGAAGCAGGCCGACCTCTGCCCATGTGCAGAGTTCCATTTGCTTCCCAGGGGCCTCTGGGATTGGCATCATCATTAGGGGAAGGATGTGCCAGACTGGCCACTTGCCCAACTCTTTGCTCCAAGGTTCCTCCCAATTCAGGCACCAGAAGCAGAGAGGAAGCGCCTTTTGTTGCCCCTGGATGCTCTAGCAGGGCCTGTCAGGGGGCAGCGTGACCTGGGGGAAGGTAAACCCCTTCCCTCCTTGACGGCCATCTCCCTTCCAGTGGTTTCCAGCAATCATGGAGGCACAGCAGAACCAGGCTGGCTAGTTGCCATCGCTGGCCTTCTCCCACTTCATGAATTTGTCTAACCTTCTTTGAAACCCAACCAGGCTGGTGGTCATCACTGCCTCCTGTGGGAGGGAGTTCCAACCTCATGCAATGTTAGAAACTCAGATATATAAGCTCAGCGCCAAAGGGCATCTTGAACCTCGGCTGCAGTCGCCACAACGTAATGTCTATTCTCCAGGGGGTTGGACTGGATGACCCTTGGGATCCCTTCCCATGATTCTATCGTCCTAGGATCTCAACTACATTGCCTGACTGCAGCTTGCTCTTACAACAGTCTCCTTGTCCCAGGATGCAAGGCGGAGAAACACACACAGTGGAGATGGGAATGGCATGCGCTACGGACTAAGGCAGAGGTTTTTAAACTGCGGTCACCAACCTGACGCCCAGAAATCTCCAGGTATTTGCAGCAAAACGCGCCTGGCAAATGTCTAACATTGCATGGGATGCCCATGAATTCTAGTGTTACGAGAGAGGAAGAAAACTTTATAAACTTCTATCCCATTGCCTGTCTCACCTTTTCTCTCAGCTAAAAAGTTGCAAGTGCTGCAGGCCTTCCTCACAGGGGCGTCGCTCCATCCCCTGGACCATTTTGCTCACCCTTTTCTGAACCCTTCCCAGTTCTACGGATCAGGACCAGCACCTGACAGCACCGTCCTCCATTCAGGACCAGCCACTGACTCTCCTCTTCTGTGGGGAAACCAGCTGACGGGCACATCTGTGCAGGCCTGGGCCAGTCAGCAGGAGGGCCTCGCTGGTTGGCTTCCCTTTCACAAAGGCCGCCGGCCCTTCCCCTCCCTCCCCACAAACAGCCCCACCTCGGGCCCCCCAAGCCGGACTTCAAAACAAGACCGGTGTGGCAGTTGCAACCCAGCCAGCCGCACAACCCATCATTAGGGGCCGGCAAGAGACTCCAGCGGTCGGACAGAGAAGAACGCAGGACAGGCAAGGGAGAAGCGGAGACGGAGGACCAGAGAGCCCAGCTAGCTCTGCACTGTCAACACTGACAGGCAGCAGCAGCCGCTCTTTGGGTTTGGTCTTTCTTAGCCCTCCCTGAAGACGCTGGCGGGGACTGAACAGAGGCCCTTCTCCATGCAGAGCAGACGTTTGCTTATTGATACAATTTATAGGCCGTTGTTTCTACGCAAAACGTTTCTAAGCAAAGTTGCAAAAGAGTTATAATCCATTTAAATTAACTAGACGTCTGAAAAGTGTCCACTGAGTGCCTGAAGTTCAACAGGGGAGGGGCCTGTGGGGTCTCAGCTGGGAGGCAGAGCCACAGAATTGGGCCAACAGGATCGAGAGCCCATCATATGTCTGCTCCACCGAAGATGCTCTGCCCAGGGTTCGAAATCCGCCAGGCGCATTTTGCACCTGGCTATTGGCCACTTGCGACCAAGTGAAGATGCCTGGGCGCCAGATGGGGCCAGACATCTCCGCCACCTGGGGATCCTTGGATCTGGACTGTTTTCACACACTAAGACCCCGTCCTGCAGGATTCTATCTGTGATATTTATCTGCACCATCG